>CM038469.1:3419282-4619282 GCA_021464415.1 Lonicera japonica | reverse complement strand
GAGAAGAATGGAACCCACAACTATACAAAATATATACGAAACTATGACAAATATCACTTGAGCTAAATTTCGATTTTTTACCCATCCCTATTCTCCTTCCTCGAAATCAGCCAAGTCCATCAACCTCCTGTATATATGGAAAAAGATATCATTGTGTTAATAAAAGAATTTATAATTCATACCATTTTTTCTGACTAAGTAATTTAATTATACTCTTTTCCCCATAACAAATTATGAAATCAATATTAAAACGAATAGTATAAATTCAATTATCGTGAGCTTTATAATTATCATATAATTCAGCCACCCTCTCAAATAGATCTTAAATTGACCCATGGACCCCTTTTTATGTTGTTTAATTGTCCGTTAATAATTACTATTATGCACAAAAGTATTTACTAGTGTTATTTGAACTTTGCTCCCTAATCTTTGTTCTCTATAAACAATACAAGAGTACATTAAAAATTTAGGTGAAAACTTTAAATACCATTTCTGCTCTGTTTGATAACAACATATATAGAAAGTGATAAGAAAAATATTTGAGTTATGTAAGAAGTTAAAGATTAGGTTTAGACATGTGATGAGATACTCTCCATTTTGTGATCATTTTTATGAGTAGATATTTTTCATCCTCCATTATTTTTTTGTGAAAAAATTTCTTCCTCAACCACAAAAGAACATTTTTCCATTGAAAAAGTCACAAAGTAAGAAAGTATCGAAAGTATCTAACCACATGTCTCAATATTTTTTTTTCCAACTTCTCACAAAAATCAACTATTTTTATTTTTATTTTTCATGTTGTTATCAAATGGACCCTTCATTTCTTTTTCGGTAAAACTTTAAAGACAGTGTTATCATACATAGTATCGGAACCAGAAATTTCTTCTAAGTAGGATAGTCTTACATATATATATATACACACATAAAAATAAGCATGTATAGAATATGTTATTAGTACACATATACTACGTACGTGTAGTTTTGCATCTATGACCGACCTACAATAATTTTTGAATTTTGAAATTAATGAGTTTAGTATAACTTTTTAATTAAGTTGGATAAAATTCTAAATGAAATTTTGAAAAACAAAAATTGGAGATTAGCTGTACAAATAGTTTGAAATTTGTAAGTGACAAAAGTTTGAATTAAAGTAAAAATATTTGATAGAGTAACTTTCGGAGGGAAATTTTTGTGAAAACTATATAAATTTGACATAAAATGTTAAAGAATATAACAGAAAATTAATTTTAAAAACAACACTTGAAAGGTAAACTAAAATTATATATATATATATATTATACAAAGTGATGTTTGGATTATTGAATTTTTTTTTCATAAAAAGTGATAATTCTACAACAAAACTACTGCTTGACATAATAATAGATTCGACAATCGTATTTATATAAATTGAACTCAAGACATTTTTGTTACAAAAATAAAAATGATTTCAACACGTTACAACATTGTTGCCATTTGATTAATTAATACAAGATGGATAACTTCAATAATTCAGCAAATATAGAGGATAAAAACTAAAATTTTAAAATTTGGGTGGGGCGTACCCTATCTAAATCGGTCACTGTCATGCATGTGTAATAAATCTCAAAAGTGAAGCTGTCCTAAAATTATAGGGTCATATACACATGGGTTCACTTAATACAAGATGAAGAGGAGGGCTCATAAGGTCTTGTCTGTGGGGCACATGCCTCTGTTTTCTCATAGTGTTTAGGGTAATAAACAATAAATTATATTGTATGGGATTCAATCATGTGAACTTTGAGTTGGATATTTTTTTTACTATTGGATTGCTTCCTCATTGATTAAAAAATTTTCATTTAAATTCATATGTTTGCAATCGCGTATACATAATAATCTACTTAATTAAAAAGTAAAATAGGTCGGTCACATTATATGATAATGATTATTAATAATAAGGCAACATGCAAATGGGGAAAAATTAAATTGATCCAAGCATAAATACCAATATTTCCAGAAAAAAATGTCTTACTTTTGAGTTTTGATCGACCACGCCGAAGAATGCAATGTATTATTCTTATAAAATAGTTAAATAATTAACTTCTATCGATCTTTTTATTAAAATACATTTGGTCCATTGTTAGTGACTGCAGATAAATTTTATTGAAGTTTCGCAAAATCGTTAAAGGTTCGACACCAGTTGCTATGGCTGTGTCTATGGCCAGTGGCCGGAGGTGGTGGTCAGTTGTTGCATATAGTGGCCGGTAGTCAAGTTGCTAATACCTGGTGACTGCGATAAAAGAAAAACGACGAAAAATATTTACTAAAAAGATAATTTATTCATATATGATGTACTAAATTAGTGCTAATAAATAAATATAATAACAATGTACATATTTCCTACATTCTCGTAAAACAGGAGCATTAAATTTGTCAAAATAATAAAAGGAGTGAATTAGTCTAGTTGGTAAAACATTTACCTAAATTTATGAAAGATTTTGAATTTGAATATCATCTAAAGTGAACAATTTTTTTATTATTATGATAAATAAAATATACTTAGACCTTCGATTTTTATAAAAAATTCAAAAACAAAAAATCTTTCAAAGTAACTCTATTCTATAGTTTGGAGGACGAAAATTTGATACTTTTGCATAAATATTAAAAGCCTTTTTTTTTGGTTTGGTCTATAATATTAAAAGCTTTCACATGTATGCATTTAAGTCCAAAGCCTGCACATATTATTGTGCTGACTGTAATCCGGCTGAACCTCTTTCCGAACCAGCCAAACACGACGGATTTACTGGTCCATCTACACGCGTCGTAATGATATTTTTTTTTATTTAAATATTTTTAATTATAAATATGACGTTTTATCTTAAAATATATTGTTACTATAAAGTGATATTACCCTACTTATCAACTCTTTTTGAGTTCTACAATTCTTTTATAAAAGATCAAGGGTTTAAACCAATCATTCTTAATAATCTTACCTTGGTTAAACCAATCCACATTTGGCTATATATATCTTGGACTAACTTCAGTCCAGCTCGAATTGTCACTCAGGTCCAGCAATCTATCTTGGTTCTACATGGACCTTTAACCTCAGTTCACTTTAGATTTGCCTTAGGCCCACTAGGACATATATATTTTTTTATTTTGTAATTAACCACTTCCCGGTTAAATTTTATACGTTTTGATTAGGAAATCTTTTTTTGCTTTGTCTTTTTACATACTTAATATATCAATCTCATAATAATAAATGTACTCTAGACCATTAATTTAGTTGAATTATTAATTTTTTCCAAAATAATACCAAATTTGAAGTTAAATTTTAATTTGAGAAAGACAATAAGGACATTAATTTAGGGGCCATTTGAAAGACGAGCAAAGAAAAGGAAAGTGAAGTGAATGAAAATCTACTTTCTTACACTTTTTGTGCATTTGGTTTACGGGAAAGTTATTCCAAAATTTTCAAGTAACTTTCTTTGAGGGAAAGTTTTCCCAAAAAACACAAGACTTTGACGAGAAGTTACGAAAAAAAATCTAGTAATTACTAATATTATATATTTAATACATTATTGATGAATTTTATCATATTAGTGAATTCTTTGAACTCTAACAAAATTATGATCATTTTTTTATCTTGATCATTTTTATTTTGATGTCAACCAAACACATAGATTAAAGTAAGATTCTTTTTCCTTCACTTCACATTACCTCACTTTTCCCAAGAATCATTTCCTGCACAACTTTCTTGATAATCAAACGGACCATTAGGTTGACATTAGTTATGTTTCATTTGCTTACAAGTGCTTTTGAATTCCTATTCTCATGTTTCAAATATTGTTATATTAGATATACTTGTGCGTACAACACTACCAACTTGAACCCGTGCCATGTTTTTTATTGTGGGACTCATACTTCAAAATCCTCGCGAGCTCGATGTGTAAGGGAGATATTATGAGATGTTGGATATCAATAGCAAAACCAAACATAATAAATTAATAATCTGTTTAAAAAGAACCCAACCAAATGCGTTAAGTGTTGTTTTTGAAAACTTGAACTTGCACTTGCACTGTTCATTATATGCATAAGTTCGAACTTAATCCACCAAGTCCCAACCAAGTCCAAGGCATTATAATTATGTCTTACTATATGCATATTTAATGAATGATTATATTCATGTCAGGTTGAATCAACCAGGTTAATTTGCGCGAACTTGAACAAGACTCGTATTTATGTCAGGTTTTGGTTGTGAAGCCATATCATCATTATATGGTCTTAAAAAAATACATGCTAAGCCCAATAAACGTAATTATTATGGGGATATTCTAGACTGTAGGTCTATAGGAAAATTCAATATGCATAAGCCTCCAATTATAAATATCTTGATCCAACTATTGCTTGTTTTGTATTGGAAAACTTTAACCCTTGCGTTTTACTTTGCACAACCCAAACTTGAACTTTCTCAGACTGACCTGAACCTCCTCGATGCATAATATTTATATGATATTATAAAGATATTTAAAGAAAAATAATTATATTCAGGTCCGATCGGATCAAATGATTTATAATAACTTAAATCTAAACCCAACCTCAGCCCGAGTCATGCTAGATTTTGTTGTTGAACCCATATATACACGTTATTAAAAATGCTTGTTCCAAATCCGACTCATTAGAGAAAAATTTAGAGACACGCTATAGTAATAGTGAGAAGGAGCTTAGAGAAGAGATATGGAGTAAAACGTGGTGTGTGAGAAAAAAATATTTTTCTACTATAAATATACAGAGAATTAAAAAAGAGAAAAAACAGTAGATATATAGGTTAACGGAATTAGAGTAATTCAAGCGAGAGAGAGAGAGAGAGAGAGAGAGAGAGAGAGATTTCTTTGTAAAAGTTTTCTATTGTGGTAGGATTTCAAAAATAATAAAAAAAGTCAAAAAGGTTTCTTAGTATGATAAGTTTCTTAATGTGATTTTTTTATTATTATTATTTTTTGAAGAAGGGTTTAATCTCAGTAACCATTTTCAGAAAGAAATAAAAACTTTTATAAATTGGTAACTATATAACCATAATTGTCATTTAAATTATAAATGAACAGTGATAAATTTAAGCCATTATATTAAAATAAATAATTAAGAATAAATTTCAGGCACCAATTGAAAACATAAACAAACGTTTTTGTGATTAATGAATATATTTACCTAATCTCATTTATATTCTCATTAGGGACAAATTAATAAATCTAAGTGGTGTCTCCCTGACTTCCATTGCCATGGCCTTGTCATAAGATTGATATGGCTTTCTATTTAATGCGGGTAATATTTGACTTAACTTGCGAATTTGATATAAAGTTAATTAGTGAGTTAGGGTTAAGCATAAATAGATTTAGGTAGTGTTTGAGTTGGACACGAGTAACCCGCTTAATAAAAAAATCGTATTCAACTTAGTAAATCTGACACGGCTAACTTGAAATTGGTCCACAATTGACACGTTTAGACTTAAAATTGGAAAAGTCCTGCATAACTCATTTGTATTATATAGGTTAATTGGTTAACACAACAATCTGCTTAGAACAGATTAATCATGTTGTGTCATGTAACGTAAATATTAAACAAGTCAAGTTCAAATTTGTACAAATGACAAAATTAATTAAATAAGTCATGCTTGGCTGAGGGTAAAATTGTAATACATGTGTCTCAACACAATCTGAATCCAAACCCGAACTCGACACGTGGACTTGAATTATCATTGGCCTTACCTATATAGTGTAATAGTACCATTATGTTGAAAATTTTGTTAAATTTATTGTTGCAAAATTTGATACTTCAATTATTTTATGAAAATGTAATAATTATACAGGAAATTTGGATTTACCCCATTTTCATGGGATTGTTTTTACTAAGACCAAGTCCATTTCGAAAATTAGGATTTAACCTACTTTTTTTGTTTTTACCCCAATTGTTTTGCATTTGGCCTAGTTTTCTTTTAAAATTAATTTTGTTATTGTTATAGATTATTAAATGTGATATGACTGTCTTGCCCTTTGTTGTTTAAGCTTGTTGTTTCCTTTTTTAGCTAGTCGGTGATAAGGTCGGTTATGCATTTTCCTTATTTGTTGGTTGCTATGGTCACAATTCGAATAACTGTGAATTAACTACCTAAACCTTAGAATAATGTGTAACTGTTTTGGATGTACATAATCATTAGTAAACAGATTGTGTATTCATCCTTATCATTCAATTTTGTCCAACTATTTTATTGGCAATGGGTTTTATCCTCAAGTCATACTTAAAACAATTATTTTTCTAGTTTCATCATATGTATTAGTTTACACATCATTTGTTTAGTTCATTGTTACAAATGTCTTCTTTGGTCAGAGGTACGTTTGTCTTTCAGAAAGATTCCTTGCCAATTGGTCAAGATTTTTGTCACATTTTTTTTATTCATCGAGTTTGTTCTTATATGTTACCCTTTTTATTTTTGTCGATTGATGTAGATTTGTGTTTTTGTGGATGTATATTGTGGAGATGTCCCCCTGTACATTTATTATTATAATAACCCATTACGATTCCATATTCTTTACGTGTTACAAGATATGTAAAAATGTTCGACTGTATATGTACATCACAGATTATGCGGAATATGTCTGCCTTCCTAAATATTACACTAATATGTTTGCTTTTATTATTTAAAGTATATTACACTACTATGCATGCTTTTATTATTTCTAGTATCTTACACTAATATGCCTACTTTTAATATTTCTGGTATTACACTAATACATTAATATGGTTGGTATTACACTAATATATCTGCTTTTATATCTTTAGATCAAGAATTGTCAATATATCTGTAGCCCTAATATGTCTACTTTTAATTCACTATTATCTATTACACTAATATGACTTTAATATGTCTACCATGTAAATAAGACAATATACATATAATGTCTTATCATATTTGATTAGATAATTTGGTTAGGCGTTAAAAATTTTGAATTTCAAAACGAAACTAGATCATATATGAATAGATATTTTTTTTTAAAAGAAATTTAAATTTTAAAATATTGTTTATCCGGTCAACAAAAAAATTATTTTTGAATATTTAATTCTTCCTTTAAATTACGAGAAGTTAGATTTTAGAAGATTATTGAATATCAAAATTAAATGTCAACAAAAGGGTAATCTCGAAAATCCACTAATTAATTTTTCAAACAAAAAAAATTAATTAATTTTTTTTAATTAGTAATTATCCAATCATTTGGGCTATTTAGTAATTTCTAGTTCGAAATGGACTAAATACAAAATAATTGGGCTAAACACAAAAAGCCCCTAATGGAATACTCAATTTGAGAGATCTATTTCAATTTTCAAATGTAATGGAATATTGGATGTGAGAGATAAACAAAAAAAAAAGGTGAATTTTTTAAATTAAAACGAAATTAACGTTTTTCAATAAATTTAGACATTAAATTAGTTCTCTCTAACAAACCAATTTGTAGCTTTCGTACTTTTCATCTTATTTGTTTTACTAGAGTTTTATGCACATATAATACGCGTGCGATTCAAATATAATTATTTTTAAAAAGGAATTGTTAAAAACTAATATATAGTATAGTAGTTGAGAGAGTTCAAATCTTACTGCTCATGCTAAATAAAACATTTTTTTTAATAAAATGAAAGTTGCAAAAGCAAAATAGGAAAATTGAAAATCTAACGCAACTTCATATTTATCCAAATGCCTTCCGGTTTTATAGAATAATAAGTAGTAGATATAAAAACTCGACCGTTTGGGATGGTCCTGGATTAGAAATTGCATGGACATTGGAAAGGCGCCTGTTGGGGCCAATAGGCGACTGTTGCTGAATGAGTTGCTCAATTTTTACGGCATCAATGGCCTTCTAAATTTGCCTGAAAATACAGGGCTAAACTTTCTTCAATTTCGCTCTCTAAATTTCATTTTTATTTAACTTTCAAAATTCGATTCGGCTTTAGAAGAAATTGTTCTACGTAATATGAGAATTGTGGTGACATAGGAATTTCACCGAACGGGATTTCGGTCTTCATCTTCTTCTTTTCTCTTTGGCTTATTGAGTTAAAATAGGGATTAAATTGTTTTTAAAACTCACTCATACGGTTTTATTCTACAATAATTATCATGTTTAAATTGTATTTGTTTCAAGAATTTTAACATGATGAAGATAATGATATTTTGTGAACTGTAAAGCCATGAACAAGTGATTTGAAGCAAAATATGCCATTGACACTTGATACATGTGTGTTGTTTGATTCATAAGAGATATTACTTACTGTATGGATGTTGTTTATTGATGAAATTGATGAATTATGTGCATCAATGAATATGAATTGAGACTTGTTGAAGTCTATATTGCATAAGTTATTTCAAATGTTCATTTATTAACACGTTATGCATTTTGTGCATCATTACTGTGTCAACCGGATTCATGAAATTCTTTTGGCAAGCTCAAAATATTCTTATGGCCTATCATGTGGCATGTATCTCGTATATCTTATGCCATGAATTTCTTATGTACATTGTGACATTCTTGGATGTGATATGATCCCATGGTGAATTTGGTTCTGATTTTGTTATGGCCCTTCAATGATAAAGAAAATGTTTATTGTTTGCTCTTTGCTAGTGTGAAAATAAGTAGGGCATGGTGCCCTTGTGTTGAAAATTCCTAAACCTCCAGAGGGTAGCAAAGCGTCAGTGGTCTGGAGCCAGCAGTGGGCAGCCCAGAAATCTATATAACGGCAAGCACTTGTGTTATATTGATATGATACTGATGGACGTGTGATCCAATTCTATTATGATGTAACGATGATATTTCCTGAGCCGAAAGTTGTTCTATTGTTACCATGTTTGTATGGTTCTGTGGTGCGGTCATTCCCAGTCTTATTCTTATGATTATTATTCGATTCGGTCACGGTATTCTTTTGGCGATATAGTATAATAGTTGACACACGGGAAGTAACATGCATATGGACTTCCATGCATTGGTTTATAAGTTGACGATTTTAAATTGAATCGATGATTGTAGCATAAATAATTATAAAACTGCTATTATGTTTTAAACATGATATTCCCTGTTATATCCTCCTACTGAGGTTTGAGCTCACCCCGTTTTTATGTAACAAATTCAGGTATCTAGAAAATGGGTAAGACTGAGGAAGTGACGAGGTCGGGAACGAAATAGAAACCTCTTACACAAATTTATTTTGTTGTGTATATGTTTATCTGGCAAGCCATGGCTAGCCTAATTAATGGTGTATGCTAATTAACATGTTGACACGGTTTTGTATGCCTTTTGGATATATATATATATGCATGTTATATTTTTGTTTTGCATTATCGTCCACTGTATGAGTATCATAGTTGTTTATTCCATGTTATGTGATTTACCTGAATTCATGATTTCATTATTTATATTAGACCTACTTTAGCTAGTCTAAGGTGGGTTAGTGACTCTCCTAGTCTTAATTACGGGTGTTATCCTGTTAATTAAGGTGGAGGTGCCATACGTAGTACCTCACCAATGTCTAACGCACGCTTCGACAATGGTACGATTTTAATTTGACATTTCAAGTTTAAAAAGACCATAACACCCTGTATTATCGATAATACATTTAACTTCATCAATTTTTGATATTTTGTGAAATAGTAAGGGCCCGTTTAGTTGATCCTTAAATTGTCAATTAACAAATTTAAAATTAATTAATTAAGAATTACATTAGCTATGAATGTTTGGTTTGTAAAACTTGTTTCATGATTTTATTATTTATATTAGACCTACTTTAGCTAGTTTAATATGGGTTAGTGACTCTCCAAGTCTTAATTACGGGTGTTATCTTGTTAATTAAGGTGGGGGTGCCACACGTAATAGCCCACCAATGTTTAATGCATGCTTCGATAATGGTACGATTTTAATTTGACATTTCAAGTTTAAAAAGACCACACCACCCTGTATTGTCGATAATACATTTGACTTTATCATTTTTTGATATTTTGTGATATATTAAGGGCCCATTTGGTTGATCCTTAAATTGTCAATTAACTAATTTAAAATTAACTAATTGAGAATTACATTAGCTATGAGTGTTTAGTTTGTATAACTTGTTTAGTTTAAAATTAAACAATTTAAATTAATTTATAAAAACATGAATTAGGTAATTTCTCACCCAACTTAAAATTACTCTATTCTAAATTGGACAATTCTCGCTGCTCGACGCTCAATATCCTGAGCTCCATCTCGGTCTCCACATGTTCATTTATCTCTCTCTCTATCTCTCTCCCCTTCTGTTCCCTTCTCTTATAATTTGTCTAGGGTTTCAAATTGCGAAAGCTTCTCTACACTTATTTCACTTTTTATTGGCGATTTTGTTCTAGGGTTTTTAGATTTGAGATTTCCTTTAATTGGGGGTTCGTCTATGGTAGTTTTTAACTTTTTATCTTATATAGGACTTAATTGGATTTTCTTATGTAGCTGAATCATAAGGAGTTAATTTCTACTGAATTTGGGGCTACTCTTCTCTTCCATTTGCATTTCGTTAGTTTCACTGTTGCTAAGGTAAGTGACAATTTTCCTTGAATTATTTCTTTGGAGCTTTGTTCAATTTATACTTCGGTAATTTTATGCACACACTACATGTTCGACAAAAGACCTAAAAAAAGTAATTGTAAAGCAATGTTTCTAAGAATTTGTAATTTGCCTTTGGTACTAAGTTTTATGTGTGTGAACAAGACTGTGTTTAATGTGATGTTTTTATTTGCCATTTTCTTTTTTCATTGTTTCTAAGAATTTGTAGTTTGCCTTTGGTAATTGTAAAGCAATGCTTTTATTTGCCATTTTCTTTTTTCATTGTTCTCTTGGATTTCTATATTATTATTAGTATTAGTGCTAGTATAGATATAGATAATCATTGTCTTAAAAGTGTGTGATAAGATGTTGATAAAATAGGGGGTGGGGATTTGTAAAATTGCATAGGTCTTGAAATAAATTAAATAAAATAGAAAAATGAAGTCAATGTAGGTGGGCTGCCTGCTTGAGGTGTGGACATGATGCCACCATAAGGCTGGGAACAAACCATCCTATAGAATATTTCATTCATGATATATGTTGCATATGTGTGTAACTTGAGTGCATACAATCCTACAGTATCGTAAAGTTCAAAGATGGTCCAAGAAACTATGAATCATAGTTTTTGCTATAATTAGCTTTTGCTATATAGTTTGATTCTTTGTTCTACAGATCTTTTTTGAAGTGTTGTAGGCTTTACATTGGGGGACAAAAACGCAATAAAAAAGAAATGCTAAAAATAGTGTAATAAAATGATTGATTCATCATTATTATTAGTTTATTTAGAGAAAACACTTTCTTTTTATAATCTTTTTTTTCCTGTAATAGCCAACACCTCAGCTACCATCATTTTGTTTTTGCTTTGCTCACCAATGTGTAGTTTGTTTCAAAAGAAAATGAAAAAAAAAAAGAGAAAAAGAAAGGGATTACATCAAAGTGACAGATTCATCGTAGTGCACTTGCACATAATTTGTGTTTGTCGACTAGCATAACATTGAAGAGATTAACTAAGAATCTTACATTTTTATTTTTATTTTCTCAGAGTTAATTACCTAACAATGACAATTATAATCTTATGTATGAATTTACGCGTGTTAAGAAAAAGGTTAATAACGTGCACCTTAGTTTGATGAATTATTTTACGAGTTCATTTTAGTTATGTACTAGTCAAGCTTGATGAAATATTGGGTGGTGTGTGATATGACTCTAAACAATTTTTTTATGATGTCATCTACTTGCACTTTTTGCTTATGTAAGTGAAAATGTCTAATTCAAACTAAGGCTACTAATCTAATTATGGAATTAGCCTAGTCTTACAAAATTGATGCTTGTAACTTAAGTGCATACAATCCTACAGTTTCGTAGAATGTCTCAGAAATGCTTTTGCTATATAGTTTGATTCTTTGTTCTACAGATCTTTTTTGAAGTGTTGTAGGCTTTACATTGGGGGACAAAAACGCAATAAAAAAGAAATGCTAAAAATAGTGTAATAAAATGATTGATTCATCATTATTATTAGTTTATTTAGAGAAAACACTTTCTTTTTATAATCTTTTTTTTCCTGTAATAGCCAACACCTCAGCTACCATCATTTTGTTTTTGCTTTGCTCACCAATGTGTAGTTTGTTTCAAAAGAAAATGAAAAAAAAAGGAGAAAAAGAAAGGGATTAAATCAAAGTGACAGATTCATCGTAGTGCACTTGCACATAATTTATGTTTGTCGACTAGCATAACATTGAAGAGATTAACTAAGAATCTTACCTTTTTTTTTCTCAGAGTTAATTACCTAACAATGACAATTATAATCTTATGTATGAATTTACGCGTGTTAAGAAAGAGGTTAATAACATGCACCTTAGTTTGATGAATTATTTTACGAGTTCATTTTAGTTATGTACTAGTCAAGCTTGATGAAATATTGGGTGGTGTGTGATATGACTCTAAACAATTTTTTTATGATGTCATCTACTTGCACTTTTTGCTTATGTAAGTGAAAATGTCTAATTCAAACTAAAGCTACTAATCTAATTATGGAATTAGCCTAGTCTTACAAAATTGATGCTTGTAACTTAAGTGCATACAATCCTACAGTTTCGTAGAATGTCTCAGAATAAAACTTTTTAGAATATATCATCCCATAGAAGACTTTTTTAAACTTTTTCTCAGATTGATCAGTTTGAACATTATTGTTGGATGTTTTTCTAATAGGCCCTTAATGAGGCAATAATGCGATTACTTGTCCAAATTTATTGTTAGTTCCCAGCTCCATATATGTTCTTTATTAATGAGACAATAATGCTAATAAGGTCTTCCTGCAACCAGTAATGGTCAATTTGTAAAATATATAGTTTATGTACGTTCTCATCCGCACATAAACCAACCTATTAATTGATGCAATTATGTTGCATTTTTTGTCCAGCTATATAAATTTAAAGGGATTTTAGTTAATTTAGTTATATATGGCCCGCCCAACTCTAGTAGTCTTTGTCTAGTCCCAACTATTCAATATTTCCAAAATAACTCTTCACATGATTTTCTATTTGGCTGATCTGGCTTATTTTCTTTAAAAAAAATAATACAATAAAGGTTCCAATCTTTTGACTATTACACTAAGAAGTTATTTTGTATGTGCATAAAAGTGTTTGTGTTTTAGTGACTACCACTCATACAACACAAAAAATTGAAATTGTTAGTTTAATAACCTTATTTTATTCATATATATAATTGGAAGGCCTAACAATACAAATTTACAAGATACGATGGAATCTCTATCAAAGGCTAAATGGGTGCCATCATGTGCTAAATACTTAGTGGAACTTTTTATTGAGCATTATAATGAAAAAGGAATAACTCAAAGTGGGTTCAAGAGTGAAGTCTATCTGTGAACACCTCATTTTGCGACCCTTGCAAGAATCTCGATCTCTAAGGAAATGAACACGCATGCTTACACGGGCATTACTAGATGCACACATACCCTATACATGCAGGTCAAAGAAAGTAGCCGAAAGGACACCCGGACTAAAAATTACGAGAATTACCAGAAACTGCCAGAAATGAAAACCGTCAAAACCTCTAGAAACTTGTATAAGGAGAGTTCCCCATTTATGATCGTTCTCAAACTTTAAGGGTTATTAGGCATTGCCATCAGGAGCAACATACCTGAAAAATAATCCCGATCCTACGGCCAAGTCTTTAAAAAGTCAGAAAACCAAAGGTTTACTTTGGGTAATTAAAAGGGGACCTTCTCGAAGTCCAATTGAGGTCAAATTTGGTCAGTTGACAGGTTGTATTGTGGAGATTAACATGCTAGAAAATCAGATTGAATCGATAATCCATTTAACAGGAATTACAAAAATTGACTACAAACTAACAGCCTAAAATGTTTGTCCACACGACACACCATGTGTTTGTCGTGTAGCCAAACACTATAGGGTGTTTGTCTGCAGACAAACATTTTCAAAGCCGAATTTCGTCGATTTTTGGGTATCAATACTTCCTAACTTTTAATCATCCTAAAATTTTGTGGGTTAGTAAATAATACCACAATAAGTAACATACTCAAAAATCAGATCAATCCGACGGCTGGATCCCCGGGAATTCAAAGAACTGGATGTTCATCTCTGGAAATCAAACGGAGCTCTTCCTAATATCCAAAAAATCTGAAATTTTTTCAGTAGGTATATTTTATCATGGGTAACAACATATTAAAAAAGTGGATCAATCTGATGTGTCGTTTGGCTATAATTGCAAAAACTGCCGCCGGGTGAATAAAATTTGTGCGCAAATAAATTGTGTTTGTCTGCAGGTATATTTTTATAAGGTGTTTGTCTTGTAAACAAACATTAAGATGTTTGTCTTGTTGGCCCTACCC
Source organism: Lonicera japonica (assembly GCA_021464415.1). NCBI lineage: Eukaryota > Viridiplantae > Streptophyta > Magnoliopsida > Dipsacales > Caprifoliaceae > Lonicera > Lonicera japonica. The sequence continues at coordinate 4,604,831 of CM038469.1, read as the reverse complement.
ATTTAATTTTATACAGATAAAAATATACCTGCACAGAACCATTTGAGGCATCAGTCAGCTCTGGAATTTCGGGAACAGTGCTCTAAAATAGTATTCTACTATTTTCAAGGCTCTTAGGTATTTTTTTTTTATTTTTTGGCTTTAATTTTTTATCTGTATTTATTTATCAATTATAATTAATCAATTGCATGTAGAAATTGATGTTTATCTCAAAATCTGTCCAAATTCCATATTTAAATCCCGTTTTCAAAACTAAAGGCATGAAACGAGCTGTAACCATATTTTAACATATTTTTATCAATAAATTTTACAAAATCTTGATTTTATTAGTCTCGATTTATGAAGGAATCAATAAGTGTTTATACCCGGGTTAATCTATAAATCACGGTGCTTATTTAAATATCCAATATGAGAGTATTGGATTCGTCAATGCCAGTTTAAATTATTAAACTGTGGCACACTATTGACAAACGAATCTTGAGGATTGTCGGATATCCGAATTCAATTCAAATTAGCTTCCCAAAAGCCCTAAATCTTTCTAAAAACACTTATTTTGCTATTTATCATTATCAAAATCATCTTCCGAATCACACACACACACACTGATTTCTAAAATCGAAGGGTAAAATACGAAGCATATGGTTTCTATCCCCACTCCAAAATTCCAATTTTCTAAAATTATGGATTGATACGCTATCAATAAGCATGTGAATGTCCGATTAAAATTCCACGCATATCCTACTTGAAGACGAAAAGGGCGAATTTGGTGCCTAACACCGTCCCAATTTATAACTTAATCCCTGAACCCTTTTAATCAACTGGTTTAGCAATAATTGTGTTTAAGAGATCTATTAATTCATAAATGCTTCTCTTTTACACAGACTTTTGTTTGTTTAGTAAAACAAATTGCCGACTTTACTTTCCTCCACAAACTATCACCCTTTTTCTAATAATTAATCAAACGAACCATTTTTCAAAATAATCGGGAAGCCTAGGGAATCGCTGCCAACGAGGATTAAGCGTCGAAAACGCGAGTTCTCATACTATCGAAAGGTTACGCAAGCTATAAATGTTAAGCTTAATATGAATTTGGATGTACCTTAAATCAATAATTGTTATAATGTGTCGAAGAAAGAATTTGGAGTTGTTAGAGATTTACTCAAAGTGAGTGGATTTGGTTGGGATGATACTAAAAAAATGGTTCTTGTGGGTGATAAGGAATGGGAAAATTATTTTGCGGTAAGTATTTTTTTTTTTTGGCTAGTTGATATTTAATGCCATGTAGAAAATACTTATTAGTATAAATGTAAGTCTATGGTGATGCGAAGGCTTTTCGAAGAAAATGGTTTCCTTTGTATGATCAACTTTTAATCTTATTTGAAGGTAATTCATTGCATATAAATTATGAAATTGCTAAATACTTGTAGAAAAATAATGAGGCACTTGTGAACACCCCAATCCACAACTCTCGTGTGAACCTGATTTTTCATACAAAACAAGCAGCATCAAGTCTTGAGTCGTCATACATATATAACACCGTTAGGAAAATCCTGACTTTCAAGCACGTCAAGAATCTACCATAACCAATGTTTCTACTTCGCTTACTAGAAAAATGGAGTTTTTTAATAGCCAACCGCACTCTCCCCAACCACACGATTGCCTCCCAACTGTACGGTTGGCCATACCCTAGCCGCACGGTTGGCTCCCAATCGTACAGTTGGCTTCGATCCGCAGCCCTCCCAACCGCACGGCTTGCTCTTAGCCGCGCGGCTACCCAAGCCATTTTTCTGCATTTTTTTCCTATAAATAGGACCCTTGGGGTCTCAGTTTAGGCATTAACACTCAATAGAGTTTTGAGAGAGGAGAAACTCTGTCAAGGTTATTAGAGAGTCTTTTTAGAGAGAAAATTCTAGAGAGATAGTTAGAGAGAGAAAAAGTCTTAGAGAGAGGATTTCTAGAACGATAAAGTTTTAGAGAGAGAAAGTTCTAGATAGAGAGAGTTCTAAAGAGAGAAAGGAGCAAGCAAGCGGTCCTTATTCTTCTTCAAGCGCATCAGGTACGTCTTTCTACCACTCTACTAATTTTAATTATTGCACAATTTTTAATCAAGAAAATTAGATAACTTACAAAGAAGTCCACTGCTTTCAAAACAAGTCATGTCTAAGTTTTACAAGAAATCTAAAATCCGTTTTGACACATTTCCAAAACAAAACCAAATACAAAACAGTTTTCAAACAAATGGAACTACAAGACTCTGATTTCATTCTACGAATGAATACGTAGGTGCTCGCAAAGCTCGAGTCTGATTTTAAAATATAATTTTAAACTAAATTTATCCGAAAATGACTATTCAAACTACTTGCAAGATATCTAAAATATAAATTAAATACATGATCTTTTCAGAGACCGAAAGGGCGAATTGGGTGCCTAACACCTTCCCAATTCATAACATAGTTCCCGAACCCTAGCAAAATGAATTATCAATGAATCTCTGGTTTTAAATGTATGAAAAATAATTCGTTTTCAAATTGTCCTTCGTACAATCTTTTGTTTGTTTTCCCGTAAAACAAACTGGCGACTCTACAAAACAAGTTTTCATTCAAAACAAAAAGAGAAAGAAAATTCTGAAGGTTGTGAATCCGAATTCTCACAGCACTTCATATATAGGTCAACGAGCTACTGAAAAATATCAAGTTTCAAGTGTTCAAGTAGCATCCGAAGAGAGAAATAGTAATGCTAATACAACATAAGTCTTGAAATCAACAAACCCCTCAACAAAATAAGTTTCTGGAACACAAGAGGGAGCAAGTTCAAGTTTGGACTTAATTTTTCAATTGGATAGTGAAAAGTCTAAGAAACATAAAGCCGAGCATGATATTACAAGTTCAAGTGGAAAGAAGCCACGGCTTAAGACGGGTGATAAAATAGCTAATGCTTTCTTTAAGATGGCTTCCAGTTCCAAGATTAGAGCGAAGCAAAAAGTTGAAGCAAATGGGTTTTCAAAGTACGAAAAATGTATAAATTATTTGCAAAATATGGAAGAGTTGAATAAAAATGAGATTCTTAAGTCCTTGAGTATTCTTAGAGATGAAAAAAATGCTATTGCTTTCTTGAAACTTAAAGGACCTTTGCGCTTGGCCTTTTTAAGGTTTTTATAGTAGTGTTTGTCGCTTTTTTTAATGTTTATTTTTGAAGAGTGATATAATGTGGTAGGAGCACGTTTTAATCATGTCTTGTGACACCCCGAATTCCGTTGTGAGGTTTAGACCTCTAGAACTCGGTTAATTATGGTGCCGTTCGCGACAGCGGGTTTGAAATGCATAGCCTGAAACTGATATAATAGAAAATTTCATATAAAGCCACATTTTTAGAAAATTTTGGCATGTGGAGTTTGTATTTATAACAAAACCACCCTGTAAATAATAATAAAAAAACTATATGCTTTCTTTCTTGAAAATCAAGCTCCACATGCATAGAAATAATGTTACGTAAAATTCAAACCCTCCAACGAGGTCCCAATCTTAAATAAAAGGCCTTACATCTCATATGAATTAAAATGAATACAATTCAATAATACAAACAATGTTAATGGTACTAATACATATAACTCTTAAGCAACAAGTCATCCACGGACGACTACAACTATATATGGTCCTCAGAGGTTCTAATCCGTACATGTATCGCCCTAAGAAAATGCCTGCAAAACTGTTGAAAAATGGGAGTGAGCCAAACACAGGCTCAATGGGAACTATAAGGTTTTGTATAAGAAAATGCGTTTGGGGAAACACATGCGATGTAGAATGTTATAAGTAATTTTATATGCTTTGAGTTTATGCATATGTTTCACTTCTATGTCCCTTTATATATATACAGAGAGTTATAAATAACAATATAATGCAAACCAAGTACTATCCCATCTCCGAAAATACGAGAAAAATATATTCGAAGATACTGCCAAAATATATATAAATCGTAACAACAAGGTATATACATCTCCAAAATACAATAAACCAAAATAAGGAAGTATATCATAATAATAGAGGGCATAAGAGAAGTATAGGCACCGATCTTATATTCCCCAATCTCAATTCACATCTAACATCTAGGATTTACTCTACAGTGCACTGCGATCTCGATCTAAGCCTCCAAGGCTAGGGTATGCAGCCCCCAAGGCTGGGTCCCCCTGTGGACCACCTAGATGATGTAGGGTATGCCGCATCGCGAGGTCCCCCTACGGACCATAGAGTATGCCGCTCTGAAAGCGGGGTCCCTCTACACGGACCAAGGTATATAGCCGCCAAGATTAAGTCAACCCCATTGACCACTAGTGTCTTACAAAACTAGGAAAGCGATAAAACATATTATCCCAAAAAATATACTTATACATAGTACACATACATGTACACACTCATATATATATATATAAAATATTTTTAATCTTCCTACTAGTCTCCACATACACAAACTATATATGTATCACCAAATATATGTATATGGTAGATAGATATATTCAACTTATAATATATTTAATATACACGTTCCATTAAAGAATCCAAAACATTAGAGATAAGCGTATTCAAATGGGGCATTCTTATATGAAATACATTCGCATGCACACACCTATATATGTATATATGCCTATCCTTAAGTCTCCCTCTATCTACCAAAGGTCTAATTCAATACAAAGGGGTCGTACACGTACTATGTGTATCACTAACCCATATTTATATTAGGTATATGGAATTAATAGCCACAAGATCCACTTTGATTCAGAATGCATATATTATACGAGTGCCATGAAACATATCAATACCATTACTTAACTACATCCACGCAATACTTGAACAACTTTAAGGAGAGAGTGTTAATAGTTTACTAAAAAAATATCTTGTTTCCAAAGTGATAATTTTCCCACCAAGGTAATGATATTAAAAGGTTAAGGCACTTGTATAATATCTACATCAATATCATAATACATACACATAATTCATTTCACAAACTAAGGTTATGTAATCTCAAGCTCTTTAGAACCATATACAATTACTAACTAAGCCCAAAATGCATATAGGGAGCTTTTGATACATTTACAACATTGACCCCTTAACAACTCGGTAACATGGATAGGAAAGTTATGTGTATAGTTGTGTTTCAAGGTACCAAGTTAACACTAGGGTATGTGTGAGTCGTGTCTAGACCAACCCTTCATTCTTAGTTCATAAAATGCTGCACATAAGCCCCAATTAAGTATACGCGCTTACGCGCTAATGAATACTACTTAGGGCTTGTAATACTTCGCATATACCTTATATCTCTTACAATAAATATGATACAACAATTAGATCATAAAGAAATTAGTACATGTATTCCTAGATGCCAAACCCAAACCCCATATGTGAACATCAACCTCATTTATATACAAAACTTTCATTTTTGGCTTAGAAAACTAGGATGTAATACATAATAATTGAAAATAATATTAGATACTAGTGTTCCCACCTTTAATAAGCAGCTAATCGAAGCTTTCAAGAGCCGGATCGAGCCGCAACCTACTGAATCGCGAAACCCTTAATTTTTGAGCTTAAAACGTAACAATGGTGGAAATTTTGATGAAGGAGAAGATGAAGATGATGGTGAGGGTTTTGTAAAGGATGGAGGGCCTTGGAAGGTTCCTCTCTAGCTCTATCTCATCTCTCTCTCAAGCTAACAAAAGAGAAAATAAGAATTGGAGAATAAAAAAGAATAAGAGAAATGAATGAAGCAAAGGGGAAATGGGTTTAAAAACCCACTGGGGTACCTCTAATCGATCAAAGGGCACTTTGGCTGAAATCCCTTCTTTTCTTTATGAAATCGCAGTTTCGCAACCCATTTCGACCCCCGAAACGACTTTTATTCAACTCGGCCTTCAAACAAAAGTTGTAGAGGGAAATGAGATGAATCCATGGCCATAAAAGGGGACTCATTTGGAATTCATATGAAGAAGTTATGGCTTTCCAAAGTTGGCCAAAAACTCATTTCACCAAAAATTTGATTTTTCGCCGCTAGCCACCAAATTCAATCGTGGCTTCCCGAATTGCTTTCTAACCATGAAAACACACTTAATAACATTAAAATGACTCTTTGGAAGTGCTGTATCAACTATGGAGGCCCCCAAAAAAAATTGACTCCTTAAACGAATGTTTGGCCTAAAACAAGTTTAAAATGATAATTGGCGCGAAAACGAAATTACAAGGCGTTACATGTCTACTTAAGAAATTTTATGCTTATATGTCTACTTAGTTTGCCACTACAAATTAGATTTTTTTACTTAAGAAACTTTATGCTAATTTTGAATTCCCATTAGCTTCATATTTGAAATCAACTAATATTTTGATTCATGTTTATGTTCTATGAATTTCCTTACTTTTGTACGTGTTTATTGTGATTAAATTGTTATGGTTGAGTGGTTCCTAATAACAAATATTTTGTCATGGTCTTGATTTCTCCTTTTCCAAATTTGCATGTTTAATATTTTAGTAAATTTATATTTTTAGAATAACGGGATATTTACATTTATATGAAAATCAAATATTTGTTATTGTTATTAAGTAGATTAATATATGATGGAAGATTCTGATGAAGAATATCAGGAAATGGAAGAAATGGCAGCTGCATTAATTGGTTTGTATTATATGAGTAGGATGAGAAAAAATCTATGTTGTGATTCAGCTCTTAGTGGCTCAGCGTATGTTAAAGAAATACTTAATAGTAATAAAGTACGATGTCGGGAGGTTTGTCAGATGGATGTACCAGTATTTCACAAATTATGCGACACTGTTAAAAAAAAGGTATACTACATGACACTTCACGTGTCGCAATTGAAGATCAATTAGCCGTGTTTCTTTTCACAGTCGAGCATAGTGCTGGAAATTGTTTAGTTCAAGAAAGATTTTAACATTCAGGTGAAACAGTGAGTCAATATTACATTCAAGCATTACATGCCTTGATAGAACTCTCTACCGATTTTATTTGACCTTCTTTCAACAATATGCCAATATATATTTTAACTGATTCTAGATTTTATCCTTATTTTCAGGCAATTCTTATTAAAATTGCATGAGTTGTACACATGTAAATGGTTTATGGATTTCAAACAAGAATCTAAATTTCGTTTTTCGTAATAACGGATTGTTTAGGGACTATTGATGGCGCTCATGTTGTTGTCATTATTGGTGATGATGAGCAAGCATTATTTCAAGATGGAAAATGCAACATATCACAAAATGTCATGGCAGCCTGTTCTTTTGACTTGAAATTTACCCATGTTTTATCAGGCTAGGAAGGATTAGCTGCAGATGGATGTGTCTTACTGGCTACACAGGAAAAATACTTTAAAGTACAAGAAGGTAATGTCCATTTCCAATATGTGTGTATATACATATGTATGTATATGTATATATATATCAAGTTATACCCTTTACAAATATTACATTTTTTTCTAAAATAGTTCTCTCTCAAAATAGGTAAATTTTACATAATTGATGCTGGGTATCCTAATTTGCAAAATTTAATCATGCCATATCGAGGTGTTAGGTATCATTTGAAAGAATTTGGTGATGGTCGTTAAGCAGTGCATAATGCTAAAGAGTTGTTTAACCATCATCAATCATCATTAAGAAATGCAGTTGATAGAATATTCGGCATTCTAAAGGCACGATTTGTTATTTTAAAGATGCCACACCCATTTTCATTTTCTACTCAAGCCAAATTAGTTATTGTATTATGTGATTTGGATAACCATATTCGAATAGAATGTGGGGGAGATAATTGGGTTTGTCAAAAATATAATTCTCGGTACAAAGCACATATTATGCCATCTAATTAGAAGGCAAGTCTCATGAAATTGTACAAAGATCGTCAATTAAAAGACAGCTTCAAGAAGCCAAAGCATTACAGGGTTCCACTACAATTAGTATGTGGAATGATTATCTTAAGTAATCGAGTTTGTCTATTTCATGACTTTAGACTTAGTATAAATTTTTATGTTGATTATGATTTATTTAGTTTGGATCATATTTTATTATTTGAATGATCGTATTATATCGTGGTTTTATGCTCATGCTTTGCTTAATGGTTTTTGGAAATTCTATTTGAATTATGTGGTTTAGTTTTTGTTGAATATTTTTCTCCTTGAAAAAATAATTCAAATATATTAGATTGAGGCACTTTAAAATAATTTTATGTTGGTATAAAAAAATAGGTACATGTATGGATTTTCGTTTTAGGGTGTTGAGTTTTGATGTTTTCTACATATTTAATTTGACATTTTAGTTAAATTATTCTTAGAATTAGTTTTATAAAACTAGTAACATAATTAAAATAATTTTATATTGGTAAAAAACCGAATATGGGCGCATAGAAACAAAAAGTGTGTGTATAGAAGTTATTGTAATGCTTAAGATTAGCAAAGTTCTCTCATTCAAATTTTAATTGCCACACACCTTGAAATTATTCAATTCATAATATTTGTATTAATACTTAGATTTTTCAAACATATGTAAATTGAAAATAAACCAATTCACAATTGTCAAATTTACAATCAATCAATTCACAATGAAACAATTAATGAAATTAGATAATTTGCGCAACCAAACGGGCCCTAAATTAATTAGATGTGTGCCAAGTAGAGTATATACCTAACCAAGTCCTATTTTCATTTGGATTTTCGTGAGCATTTGAAATATGTCTTTCATCGTCAACGATTCTTTTGTATTGTAGCGAGCTCGTTGTTGAAAATATATTCCAGGTTCATTTCGGCATTCTGTTGATCTTCGGCATGCATTATTTTTCATTAGTGGATCACTAGTAGTCTCACTTTCATGAGAAGGCCATGTAGATTTGTTATCAAAGAATATTTTCATTTACTTTATTATTTTATAATTTAAGATTATTCAAATTTGTTTGCTATATCAACATATAAACAATCTAAAAGTGTTATATGGGTAGATAATCTAATCAAAATTTTAAACATTTAAAATATAGACCTAAAATACATAAATTAAATATATCATAAGCTAAATAGTAATTTAGAATTTATAAGTTAAATATAATTTAAAATATATACATCAAATGCAATTAAAATGTAAAACCATGAAAATTTATTTTATTCTAACTAAATATGAGTTAAATATATAACATATATTTTAAAACTCCAAAAATAGCATAAAATATAATTCAAATCTAACTTTTTCCGGAAGACTTGAGCCCACATGGTGTTACTACCACAGGCTAACATGCTTCCTATCTTAGCCAGTTGCGCCACATTTGCAGAACGAGAATCACGAATACCCAAAGCGCCTTTATTTTTTGGAGCAGTCACCTTTTCCCATTTAAATAAATGAACCTTTTTTCTTTCAGAAGTCGTGCCCCACAAGAAATTTCTATTGAGCTTGTTAAGGGCGTCACACGTCGGTTGAGGAAGCCACACTGTTTGCATAGCATACGAGGGGATACCTGCTAAGACGGAATTGATCAAAGTACACCTTCCTGCCAAACTCAGATTTTACCACATTGTTTGAAAAATTATAGTCTATTTGACCATTCATTAACTTTTTGAATAGTGTTTTACTTTTTAAATAGTGTTGTTAGAAAATTTAGTCGATTGTCAGAAATGTTGTTGGCTGCTTTTAGAATTGTCTAGAGTTAGACATCTCCATTATATAAGGAGATGGCAGTGTGATTTTGTAAGAGTCTTCTGTAATATAAAAAATTTCCTCTCCTTTCTAAAAAACTCTGTAACTATTTCCTCTATATCAATAAATAAAAATTTTCGATCCTCTAGTTGTGTAACAAGTTGGTTTCGCTTTTGTTTCACATGGAAGTATATCTATCTTTATTTTTCTGGAATTTGCTTTGTTTTTCCTTGTGTGCTTTCAAAAACCCATACACCTATTACATTTCAAAGTTTTAAAGCGGTTTTATGTTTGTGGCATAGAAGGAGGGTTAGTAATAGGAGATCAGGTACCCTTGGAAAACATTAATGAAGAACAAACGCACAGTTGACTTAGTTCGTAATAGGGAGAAACTATATATAATCATTATGAATGTAAACAGTTTATATGGTTTGACATTTAGGTTGGAAAGAAAATCGAACCTATAAATCTCAAAAATCAAAACATCAAATGTTTGTAGAAAACCAATTTCAACTAAATATGGAAAATAAACCTTTGAAATGTGATGAAAATATTGCTATTTTAAACTCTTTAGATGGTATGAATAGTTTAGGAAGCAACCAAACTCCTAGACTATACTATGACAAGAAATAAATACTTTTCAACTAGAAAAGTTTAATTATACATAATTTATAAATGTAAAAGAAATTCTGATTATTGAGAATTATATAAAGACCCAAACTTAAATATTTGAAAGAAATAAAATAATGTGGAACGTGGCAGACCTTATAGATGTGAATGGAGAATGGTGTCTATCCAATCTAAAGACCTAACTGCCAGATAACATTAAGCAAACTATCCTTGATTCCCTGGAAGGGAATTTGCTTTTAAAATAATAGAAGGAGGGTTCTGGAAGATTGATTCGGGAGGAATGTGTTTATATGGTTTGACTATGAATTTGCCTTCTTGCGAATAATGAAGATTCGGGAGAATGGTGTCTATCCAATTTAAAGATTTGCAAACTATCCTTGATTCCCTGCTTTCTCCTATGAATAATAATGAAGATTCGGCGGTTTGGAACGCTGGAGGGGTTCCCACGGCCAAAGTTTTTTTTTAGTTCATCACCAGAAAATACAATGAAGAAGTAACGGCAGAAGATTGGATGTGGATTTGGAAACTTGGCTGCCCTCAGAAAATTCAGTTTTTTTTTTTGGCTGATAGTTCATAGAAGAATTCTAATAAACCAATACAGGGCGAAGATTAGTATCACCAATACAGATGCATGTCCTAGATGTAATCAACAAGGTGAGTCTATCATCCATATGTTAAGAGATTACCTGAATTCAAAACTTCTATGGAAGGGATTTATACCACAACGTAAAAGAAGCACTTTCTTTTCTCCTCAAAATTTTTGATGGGTAAAGCAAAATGTTAATGATGTTTATCGAATTAGGCAGTCTACAAATTCAGAATGGAATTATCTCTTTCTTTCTGTTATTTGGCATATATGACAAGCGATAAATGAAGAAGTGTTTGAAGGGAAGAAGTTTTGTACGATAAAAATGGGGAAACTAGCCTCAATCTATGCCACAGACATGCAAGTCTCTATTCATAATTTTGAAAGTTTTAGTATCGACCCGGTTAATAGTAGATGGAACTTATCTCCTCCGGGGTATAATAAGTTAAATGTGGATATAGGTTTTCATGATAAACAAGGCTCTTTTGGAGGGTTCCTTCGAGATGAAAAGGGAAATTGGATTTGGGGGTTTCGGGGTCGAAGCTGCGCTGAAGACCCGTTACATGCCAAAATCATTGCTATGAAGATGGGGATTCAAGCTTTGGTGAGTAAAGGATGTGGCAAAACCATCATTGAAACTAACTCTTCTACCACTGTTAATTTCATGCAAGGTTTCGCAGACGATGAGCACCCAAGAGTAGAGCTCATAAAAGAATGTAAAGATATGATTGTTAATGTTCCTTATGCTATTGTGAGTTTTATGCCCAGAATTTGTAATAGATGTGCTCATGCTTTGGTTGAAATAGCTTATAATTCTACCAAAAATGATGTGTACTGGGTCGATGTTATCCCTCCTATGATAAGGGACATACTTTTGGAAGATATGTATATATAGTTTGCTGGGCGTGTTGGCTCCTTTTAGGATAAAAAAATAATAATAATTCAAATATAACATTAAATATATAAACAAAAAAATTTAAATTTGGATCATACCTTTTGGAAAAAGCTATATCTTCAAATTGATGGAGAGATTGTTTTTGCCGAAGATTTATTTGAGAGAATTTTTTAGGGTAGGATGAAATGTAAATAGTGGTATAAACAAGAAAAAAAAATATTACCTTTCTTGAAAATTATAGCTATTGCATTAATCGACATATAGATAAATACACAGACTATAGGCTGTCCATCGGCTAGGTAGTCCACATTCAATTGACACAAACTACATCGACTATGGAATTTGCCTATTTTTATTATTTAATCTTTTACTTTTTTTAATATAAATTCATCGCAAATATTAAGTTAAATTTAACAATCCTAGGTTTTAAGCATAGCTGCTGCTAAGATGGTGTAATAACATTAAGAGTAAACTATCCTAATGGTCTTTGAGCTATTTGATTAGTGTCATTTTGGCCCTTAAACAAAAATACGCTCCACTTTGGCGTTTCACCTATTAGCGAGCTTTAGTTTGGCCATTTCGTTCAAAATTTCTGTTAATTTGGACGGAAGCACCTCTTCATCCAATTTTTAAAGGGCAAAAACGTCAGAACATATAAATAGACGTTTCCCTCCATCTCCCTATATCTTTTTCCCCCCAAATCTCAACAAGTACACTATATAACATTGTAAAGAGCTAAGAAAATAAAACAAAAAAAAACAGAGGGAAGAAAGATTTTCGTAATAAAGAAAGAGAAGAAGATACATATATATATATCGAGAGGGAGAGGAAGAGAGAAAGTACCTTAATAGCAAAAAAATGGCTCTTTATTGCTATTGTGGTAAGGTTGCTATTGTGAAAACCTCGAAAACTCCACAAAATCTAGGTAGAAGGTTCATAACATGTCTGGAACAGATTGGTTGCGAGTTTTTCTTATAGAAAGACATGTACCTATGGATAACTCAAGGTGGAAGAGTTGAGAGGGGAACTCCAAAGAAAGTGTGGATTGCCATGATTGCTTATTTTGTAATACTTTAGTGTTTTTTCAATAGTGCCCACAAAGATGGAGAAAGTTCCACTCGAGTTTGTAACTGTGGAGGAGGGATAAACTGATGCTATGTTTCGGCTTTTTTTTTTGGTAATGGAATAAACTGATGCTATCCCTTTTTTTCTTTTCTTTTTTTAATGGAATGAAAGGCAGTATGAATGCTCTATTTTTTGTAACCATGGAAATGTTTTGTGTAATGTAATAAGGTGCCCTATTTAACAATGAATGGCAAAAATGCAATGAAGAAAAGTCAACAACTACCAATAAAATAAAGGAATTGTTTTAACATAAAACATCTAAAACATCAAATTCATATTTCTTTGCTTTAACAATAGCAATAAAGAGTAGGTTTAATATATTTTCATCCCTAAAAACTTATATCCTACCTATATCAAACCATACTTTCATCCCCAAAACTTATAACCAATCTATACCATTACTTACATTTCCCCAAAAAATTGCCTACCCCTACTATTACATTACTAACATTTCCCATTAAATAATCAAGTAAATGAGGATCTTGGTGCTGATTGGCTTTGTGAATGGCTGCATTGCTCTTGACTTTGGTAACATGCAACTACAACAATCATTAGCATTTAACATAAAAGTGCAAATTAAGTAAGATTTGTGCCTGCAATCCCCTAACCAATGCAGCAACAGTTGTAAACTGGCTTCGAGCTGCACCAACACTGCCACCAGTTCTACTTGCACCACCAGCACTGCTACCACTTCCCCTACCAGTTCCTGAACCTGCACCACCAGCAGTGCCACCAGTTCCCCTACCAGTTCCCTTACCTGCACCAGCAGCACTGCCACTTCCCCTATGTTCCCTTACCTGCACCAGCAACACTACTTCCAGCACCTCCCTATTCCTTGCAAGTCCTTGCATTGTGGCCAATATTGCCATATTTCCTACAAGTCATAACAATACTTCTCTTCCCTAACTTACACCTTGAATGTTGTTTAGGTTCATCCCCCTTTTTATTCCTTTCCTTCTTTCGCCTACCAACTTGTACTTCAACATCAGGTGGTACAAGTAAAGCCAATGAAGTGCGTGGCCACATAGGTTTTCCATTGATTGCTCTTATAATATGTTGATAAGTCTCCATATACCTCCCCTTTGTGAAACGTGAATCTACATAATTTGTGGGCTTCTCATGTTGGCAAATGATTACACATACAGTATGAACACATGGCATACCACTTAACTCCAAAACTCTACAACTACATGTCATAGCCTTCAAATTAACAACAAATTGCAAATCTGGACCACTACTAACTTGGTATTCATTCCCACTAGACCACAAACTTATGAAGTTATATGCAAATTTACCAAGATGTTTTAATTTTTCTTTTATCCTAGGACAACCTTTAGTAGGATAGCCCCTCATTTTCTCCCTATGTTTCCTAATTCTAACCATCAACAATGTTCTAGTGCATTCAAACATAAATATGATTGGCTTGTCTCTAGCCTCAAGAATAAAGCTATTAAATATCTCACAATGGTTATTAATAAGTACATCACATTTTGAATGTGTTTGAAAGAGTGACCTAGACCAATACTTGGGTGCATTACCTGTGCTTAACCATGTAAAGGCTTATTTTCTCAATTTCTCTAACTCCTCCATACAATAATTGACGTATTCTTCTGTGCTATCCCTAGCACATTTTCAAAAAGCCTCCTTCAATACTTTCCCACCATTACCCTCGTTTCTAAAGTTACTGTAATTGTGCCTCACATAAAATTTGACTTCACAGTTGGGTAGACCATCAATTAAAGCAAGAACTAGTCCATGTATTCAAAGGAAAATGCAATTGTGTATAAGTGTAAGTATCAATGAAGAAAGAAATGTACAATTATCAATGAAGAAAAAAAATGCAACTGTGTCAACTGCGCCAATTATGTAAACTCCCTTAAAACTAAAAATGTATAAATGTGCAAATATCAATGAAGAAAGAAATGTACCTTTTGTTGATCACTCATCATAGTGTACTTTGATTGATTCTCTTCTTCAATTCCAAGATCAACACATATATAGTAACTTTAAGAACCATATCTATGAGGACTTGGTTTCTTTTTCAACAACCGCACACGCAAAGGGTACTTGCCATTTTTGGCGTCAATACCAACTGCTGAGAACAATTGGCCTGGGTAAAGCCCTTTGAGGAAACAGATATCCAATTCAATGAATGATCTGCACTTTTTAATGCCCTCTTTATGTGGGCCAAGGCAGCAACACATTATTTTAAACTTTATGACACCATCTCTTTCATCTTTGTGTACTACCACTTTTGAATTTGGCATGACCTTTTTTATCTCTACACAGTAATCTCAAATCCATTTATGCTGATCCATCTTCTTCTTCTTCATTCATTTCAGACTGTCCGCCCTCTTCATCATTCATTTCTCCAAACTGACCATCCTCTTCTTCATTCATTTCACCATTTTCTTCGGGATATATAACATTTAGAGATTCAAAGTCATTCATTACACCTTCTTTTTCACCATGGTCTAAATACATATCTATCACCCTATATACTGGAACTCATTTTGTCATTTTCAAAACATCTATATCTTTAACTAGTTGAATCAATCCATTATTAAAATCCTTTTGAGGATGTCTATACCAACAAGATGAAACATATGGTGTACCTAATTCATTAGCCATTAATATAATCTCATGTATTGACATTCTTTCCGGGTCACAGTTATCGGCAAAGGCTATAGACCCACCACTGTAAACTAAATGGGGTGCATATTCAAACTTTCCACTATAACGAATGATGATGGTGAATTTTTCTGAATTAGGTGCTGGAAAAAAAATGAAAACGAATTTTTCTGTTAAAACATCATCCAAATAGAATCCCTAAAAACATGCAAGATAAAGCAACCATATTTTCCAAAAATTAAACCCTAAAAAAATAAAATTTGTATATAAACATATTCTTTTTCATTTGTAGAAAAACCGTAGAATCAAACTCAAACCCTAAAAATCAGTTGCATTGACATCAAAACCCTAACCAAAAATAGAAAAATGCACTTACGGTATGTATCTTCAATTCCTGTTATAAGATCGCCGTAAACCCTTAGCGCTCAATCCATTACATTCGATGCTTCGTTGTTTGATTTTTCTATGCTTCAATGTTTTGAGTTTTCTCCCTCTTTGTCTCTCTATGTGTTATGTACTTTGCCTTTGTTGCGTTATAAATGAAGGAGGTAAAGTAATGTCCATTTTGTCTTATTTGTTGGATATTTGTATCGATTGACGATTATAACCTTTAAAAAGGGTTATGTGCACTGCATGTGAGGTGTTTCCGTTTAAATTAGTAGAAATTTTGGACGGAAGAGTTAAACTGATACTCGCTAATAAGTAAAAGGTTAAAGTGGAGCGAATTTTTGTTTAAAGGCCAAAATGACAATGCTCTAATAATTTAAGGGCCATTGGGTAATGCAAATTGTTCTAGAAGGTCAAAATACGGTTATTATTAATCCAACCCCTGAAGGCCACGTGTTGGCAGATTCGAGTTTTACCTTCTTTTCTCACTGATCGACGTGATCAAGCAGATCGATAATTATTGGCCAGTGTACTACTCCAATAATGCCAAATTAAATTTGATGTTAACGTTTTCTCAAATATTTTTGTTTTGGTACACTCAAATAATCTCATTTAATCAATACATTCACATAAAAAAATATTTTTTGTATAAAATTTAACATATATTAATTATATGCAAAAATAAATATTATGTTCTTAATTTATAAAAATCCTTAAAAATATATTAATTTAAGATGAAAGAAATGATTAATCTTATAACATTGAATGAAAAATATTCTAGAATTTAAATTAATGTTATTAATTTGCATTTAGAAATGGTTTGTTTTTAATCAGCCGAATTGATCAAACAAAAAAAATTCCTTATGAATGTCGGCAAACTTTACTAAAGCATTTTCAATGCGATCATTAATTGAAAAAATATAAAATGTCACATATGATGAATAGGCAAAGTTTAATATATATATATATATATATATATGTTTTCTAATGTAATCATCAATAATAACCATCAAACTTACGTGATAAAAAAGATGATGATGATGGTGATTATTGTGAAGGTGACCCTTTATTTTTAGAAGGTTTATTAGACAATATATTAATATATGGCACATCATCTTTTTTGTCAAATTACTTTTATTTTTCAAGTTTTTAAATATTTTAACTTTTATTTTATAAATTAGTTTTTATAAAAAAAATTATTATTAAAGAGCATGAATCAAGATCTGCCAAAGAAGATCCATATTGCATATAAAGCTATTAATTTTATTTTCATGAATTTTCTAATAAACAATCTTTTGGACAATTACCTTGTAGATGTTTTATTAAGACTTATCCAGCCATCAATAATTTTTTTGGTGCCACATAGAAAATACATACTTATATGTTCATGTTAATTTGAAACTATTCAACCCATTTTTGCATTGGAGATATACTCTTACATTCAACAAATATAAATCAATCATTAGTCAAGATATTTAGCTTTTAAGAAAAAATAATTAATGTTGAAAATTTAAATTAGTGTTGCAAAAGAGAATTTCAATCGTGGGATGTGTTCGTCTTTTAGGACAAACTTTTTAATGTTTAATGAACTGTAGCCTGCTTTTTTTTTTTTCACAAAAAGATAATTCTACAATATAATTCCTTTTTTATACAAGTAATAAATTCACATTCACTATAATAAAAAAATATGATAACTATATTCATGTGTATTGAATTTAGGACTTTTTTTTATTATAACAAGAAGAAGAAAGCGAAACGGATTACAAAATTTAGCTAGCAACCAGTGAATAATTATTTTTAAAAGTTCAACTCTAATTTATAGAATTTCTCAAATAAAATGTACATATCATTTTAAAAACATGAATCTAATGAATGCTCAAAGCATCTGTTACAATATATAGTTTAAATTTAGGTTTTGTAAAAAGTATATAAAATTTGTAATTTTTTTAATTGTCATTAGTCTTTTAAATTTAACTTGTGTAATAGATGTGTAAAATACACCTCAAGTTTATATTGCCACGTTACTTTTTATCTACTTATTTTTTTAAAAAAAAAAGTTTAAAATGTAATAACTCGATCTCAATACAAACATAGATTTGAATAAAAATTATATATCTTAGATCTACTTATCAAGACCAACAAAAAAAGATGCATTGTCATCATAAGATACGTATATCAAAATTCAAGAAAAAAAATTGTATAAAATGACATCCTACATACATTGGTATATTATTAATTCATTCAAAATTACACGAGTTTAAAAAGTACCATTATAACATATTTTTTGTGTAAAAGTGTGTCGACACGCAATTTACACAATAATTTTTTCACAGCGGATAAAGATGGTCTCAAAAAAACACTAAATAACAAAGCCAATAACTCAAATAATTAACTATTTTGATATAATTCATAGTTACCTTCACAACTAAGCCATTCAAGAACTCGATGGATGACAATTCTAAATACCAAATCCCATTCCCTTGGATAAAAATTAAAAAAAAAAACAAAACAAAACAAAACAAATTCACTAAAATGGTCAATCCCCATCCTCGATCAAAAAAAGTTATCGAAAAGGCAAATAAATTAATCCCAACTGAAAAACCCCTAAACAAATCAGCATATATCATCAAATGAGAAGCTACTCAAATCCTCTTTCCCTTCAATAACACTTTCATCAATAAGCCAATTCTCAAACATTTCAATTGGGACTTGACCACTTAGCAGTGGCTTACTTTCCCCTTGGAAAAAACTACCCTCCGGAGACGTATTATTAGACTGAGAAAATTCCGAATTCGAATCAAATGACTCGAACCCAAACAAAGACTCGAACGCTTCGGATAAATCCAACCCAATTTTGCTTTTGTCACTCTCGCCTACTTCATAATTGAACGAATGTTGCGTACTCGAAGAATTCGACTGCAAGGCCTTAACATTGCGCGTATTTTGGTTCCAATTCTTAAGCATTCTAGCTATGTTCTCAGTGCTAGACGCGTAAGTACATGTTTGTGTAGGGGTAAAAGTCGGCTTGTCCAAGGATAAAGCATCTGATAGGGCTTGTTTGGCCGTGTGGATATTGGTTTGAAGTCGTCTCTCCCACTGGCCTCTTGAAATTGAGTGTGAATAAGATAATCCGTCTTTATAGTTTACAGAAGAGCATTTTTGTTGGGTTTTCATTAACTTTTTCTTCAAGTGCGTGTTCCAGTGGTTCTTTATGTCATTGTCTGTTCGCTCCGGGAGGTATGATGCTATTGCGGCCCACCTATAAATAATAATAATAATCAACTTTATTAGTTAATAAGTTATGAACACAACAAAAATAAAATAAATTAGACTAAAAGGCGTAAAGATCAGATCTGTCCGGCCATCAGCAACTTGAAAATATGTTTCTCTTGATTTGATGAGCAGAACTAAGACGTGCTACACAGCTGCGATAGATGGTAATATTTACTGTGCATTAATTTGTTCTTTATTTGTCTGAAGTCTGATATCTGAATCTTATTAATCGAACCTGCTTTCTTTTTTCGTCTGAATGGATGTCTGAATATATATATATTAAAATACAACTTTTATATTTAATACATATATACCAAAACAATTATAGTTCTTAATTAGCCTCTTATTAATTTAAAAGAATGATACAAATTTTTAGAGAGAAAGAAAGATTTACTTGTTGCCCAAAAGGGATTGAAGTTGAATAATCATCTTTTCCTCTTCATCAGTAAAGTCACCCCTTTTGATCCCTGGCCTCAAGTAATTAGTCCATCTAAGCCGACAACTCTTACTGCATCTCTTCAAACCTGATGGAGAAAAGAAAAAAAAAATGAAGCCCACATACAAAAAACAACTCAAACACATATTTTGACCACTAGATCTAACTTTATAACTGCTATTCCGACACTACCCACATTCCCATTTCTCACTCCCACAACCTGCTGGATAATTTTCCTAAAAGAAAGCACCAAACAAACAAGGGACAGTGACCAAGACAAAAAAACACAAAAAAAAAAAACCCACCTCTATTATATTAGAAAGAATTGAAAGAATTAAGAATTCACCTGTATTTGTAGGAACAGCCCTCCAATTACCAGGGCCATGTTCTTGAACATAAGAGACCAACGTTATATCTTCCTCAGGAGTCCATGGTCCTTTCTTCACTCCAACTTTATCACAACAGGGCAATCTACCCATTCTTAATTAATTAATTAATATATTTCCCTTAATTTCTTGCTAATTAAACTACTATATATATATATATATATATGAGTGTTCTAAAGATTCCTTTTCTTTTTTTTTTTTGCTTTTGAAGTGTAGAAAGAAAAGGGGTCTATGCGTAAGGTTGGTTTGATCTTGCATATATAGAAAAAAGAGAAGAGTGTCTTTTGAGGTGGAGTGAGAGGACGCTGACCTAAACTTGAGGCAAAGAGTCAAAAAGACAACAGCTAGTGGTATAGAGTATACAGTATAGAGAGAGTATTAATGATCTTAGCATATGAGCATTTACTCCCATGGGGCTGCCCAAAGTCAGCTATATCTCCAAAACCGCGTAGCATTCAATGTGCAAGAAAAAGATAAAAACAGAACCCTAAAAATGGCATTCAATGTGCAAGAAAAGTAAAGCTCTGCTTTTACCTTGCAATGTTTGCAGAGTTATTCGCAATATACGGGATTCGAAAATGAGGTTCAGATAATGGATATCAGTGCATTTATATCAATATCATCAGAAAGTTGTCAATATGAACTTTGCTAACCAACCATTACATTGATGGATTTCGCATAATTTGAGTTTCACTTTGAGTCTATGCATTTTGGCGAATTACTCCCAAGAGAAAATAATGTTTCGACACAATATTTGTATTAGCAAAATGCTATCACAATACCAAATGAAATTCAAGAAGTTAAGAAAAAAAAAAGCATTACATTGATGAAAAATTGCTAGTCTTACTCATGTTTTTGTATAAACTGAAATAATACTTGTTAAACAAAGTACAAAAGCCAAAAATTTAAATTTTTGTGTATGCATGTCTTTTTTTTATCTAATTGGAACTATTGTTTGTACAATAATTAAGTTAGTACAAAATTAAGTTGAATAAGTTTAACACTACTCTATTTTAATAGATATGCAATATATTATTGCTATATACGGATGTTATAGCTACAGATCTTGCGATTTCTAACACATCAATTACCGCATGTATCATTCTACTCACAAACTAAATTAACGTCGATGCTTTCCAATGAAGTTCATTTAATGGAATCTGCTGTATTCCATAACATCGTGATTTGTGCAAATATATACAGCAAAAACGTCTAGTTCCAACATTTGAATTTATGATGATGATTAACAGGAATTAAAAGAAAGGGGTCAGGTCTTTATGGCTCATAAGATCGATGCATGTGTAATCCAGTGGTTGAAAATCACGTACGCTCTAAAATGGTTTTTATTACTATTTCATATATGCATGATGCAGCTGGACCCACGGTTGATGAGAATTAGTGACAGAGTGGGGACCTCACCTCATTTTTTATTTTATTTTTAACTCTGCAATGTAGGTATCCCTACACCAAAGGTACAACGGGTAATGGCATACTCCAATAAATTTTGCTATTGCGAGAAATCGAACACGTGATATACGTTTAACCACACATCCTAAACACACCTTAACCACTAGTCCAATGTATATATATTTATGTAATTGACCAAGACTCCACTGTGTGCAAATATGTAACACCCTAAAAGAGATTTTAAAAAATAGGGAAAAAAACAAAGAAAACCCCGAAGTTTGGGAGTATTAGCAATCTTAACTCCGATATTTGAAACTTTGCGAGCGTGCTTCTAAAGTAATTTTTCATTGCAAATTGGACCCTCCGTCTAACTTCCCTGTTAAAGTTAACGGGAAGCTGGCGTGGCAACCAAACTTCGGGGGTTTTTTTTTTTGATAATTATAAGAATAAAAAAAAAAATCTACCCAAAATAAAATATATCATATTTATACATAACAAGTAATACTATTACAATTCAAAGTTTAAAAAAGTTAGATTTGGATTTACTTTTATCAGACAATATTCTAAATTAAACATGGTAACTAGAAAATTTTGAAAATTCTTATTGGTGTACTAGCATTCGGTTATAAAAATATCAAAGTTGTAGATGTTACCTCCCCACCCACCTCGGCCATAGCCCCCCCAAAAGAAAAGAATTACTATGTGTATGGTTTGATATATAATATTGACATCAATTACAATAAGAGAATTGGTTTAATTTTAAATGACTAAATATTTAAAAGAAATTTTGATATTTACCATTGTAGGTAAAATTTAATAGAAAAATCCTTAGAAGCAAACAAATACGTGAATGCAATTATTGTAAAATAATATCAATGGATGTTCTCACCATTAAATGTATTATTATGTTTATTTTTAAATTTTTTTAAAAATAACTCTTAATGTCGACGTGGGAGCAAAAAAAAATTGCGACAAAATCGTTTATAAGCACACCACAAAATCCAATATTTTTATATGTAATATGAGTAATATAGATATTTTTTGCAATTTGAATCTCAAAACCTAATAAAACAATTCTCAAATAACACAATAAATAAACACATGCAAGGAAGCCACGAATTTGAACCCTCTTTAAATAACAATTACTTTTTTAAGTGATTGTGTTAGTTAGAAGCATGTAGATTTAGTAAAAAAAAAATATTTTGCCTTTTTAGTTAGAAAATTAGTATTGTTTTTTTACGTCATTTTTGCAAAGCAATAGAAATTTTAGTTACCTTTTTTTTTTGGCTTTTTAATATGTTTTCATTGCCTACATATTTTCTCATTTTAATAGAAAATGAGAAGTTTCAAAAAAAAAATCCCACAAAAAATCCTGAAATTTGGTTGCCATGTCAGCTTTCTGTCAACTTTAACAGAGGAGTTAGACGGAGGGTCCAATTTGCAGTGAAAAATTACTTTGGAAGCACCCTTGCAAAGTTTCAAATATCGAAGTCAAAATTGCAAATACCCCAAACTTTGGGGTTTTCTTTGTTTTTTTCCCTAAAAAATATTAATCAATGCAACAATAATTTCACAATAATGATAATCTTCAATTGTCAGAAGTAAAATGGTATATAAAGCTACTGTATAAAATAGTAATAGCTACTATATATGAGAGAGGTGTGAGAATTTGTGACGGAGTGGGACCATCACCTTTTTTTTTAATACAAATCTATAATTAAATCCAGAACCCAACTTTATATATATACTAGGGTATGCTCGTGCTTCCGGCACTATTAAAAAGAATTGTGATAATTGGTAGATGAGTTACTATTATACATTACTATATATATTGTGACAATCGTAATTAAGTTTTCTTTAATATTAAGGTGTTGGGTTAGCATGGTTTGGTCAAATTCGAGTTGGGAACAAACTAACATGTTTAATAAACGGATCGTGTCGAGTTAGTATAGATAACATGATTAACTTGGAATTGACATGTTTAAACTCAGTTAGACAGGTGAAATAATTCTTATTTATTTGGGTAATGATATTAGTACTATATAAAAAATACTTTAACACTTTAAAATCATCTTTAATGACTAAAAAGTGTCCCAAAAAATTCATATAAAATATCACTAAAAATAATGCTAAATTATTAGAATATTTTTGGGAAGGGCTAATATCATTACCTTTATTATGTAACTTACTTTAAAAGACTTATTTGACGTACAATTTAATTATATTAATTTAATGATATCGAGAAATACAAATATTACATTAATGCTTGACCAGCTGCCACTATACACTGCGAGCGGGGATTATAAATTATTAATTTGTACCCTGATTTACACGTAAATATACTTGGCCATCCACCATCTCTCTCTTGTTCTCCCCTTTTTCTCCCTTTCTTTCTCCTCGTTTCCGTGTGTAGCACAATCAAATTTTAAAAATTATTTTTTTAAAAAAAATCAAGTAAAATTTTAAAATCATAATTAAGATCTTTAAATTCAAAATCCAAACACACATTAACTTGATATAAAAAAAATTAACTGAAAACCCAGCCATTAAAACCCAAGAAATTTACAACCTCCACCACATCACACTTCTTGATCCCCACCCCATCGTAACTCCACCCATAAAATCCATAAACTTCGATCAATAAATCCATCTTCAACAGAACCGAATAATCCAATTAAATAGTGTAAACAACCACTAAAACAAAGTAAAGAGGGAAAATGTAAAGAAAAAAGCAGGATAACAATTAGAGGGAGAGTTTTGTGAAGAGAAGAAAATTTTAGAGAGAGAGAAAGATAGAAGGGATATCGATAAATATTAGGAAAGAGAATTCTATCAAAAAAATATTCGAACTTTACACTACTGAATTTGTTAGAACCACTTATAGCCGCATGCTTATTATTATGGAACCACTTATAGTCGCAAGATGATGATGATGATGATGATGATGATGATGATGATGATGATGATGATGATGATGATTATTATTATTATTATTATTATTATTATTATTATTATTATTATTATTATTATTATTATTATTATTATTTTCCTTTTTAGCATAGGTGAAAAAGTGAGTCATATTATGATTATTTGTCAACTAAACAAAAATTTTAGCGATATAATATTTAGATTTAAAATCAACTTCCTTGTATTTGTTAAGCAAACACAAAATTTTAAATTATTGTATTTTCAAATATGTAATTTTTGAATATTAAATTTATGAATTTTAAAGCTAAATCCAATTCTGCAATCTAAACGCACCCTAAAAGAAAATAGGAAATAAATTAAAATGGAAGTAAATTTTGATTAGGAATCTAAATTAATACAATTATAAATTAATTTTAATTGATGGATATACTTCTAAATTTTGAAAAGGGTAATATTATCAAAATTTGTTCAAAATTTTCATAAATTAAGGCTGGATTAATCGTAAGATATCGCAGATAGAAACAAAATCACGCTTGTCATAATACTTATAATCCACTACGGGCCAAGATCATTACAATCTTTATATGATAAGCACATATAATTTATGTGTATGATATCTTTTGACACATTTCCTTAATCATACTATCAAGAAAAAAATTCCATCATGTACTTTGTTTATTAATTGGTTGTCTTTATTATATTAAAATTATTTTACTAAATTATTTGACAGTCACATTATGCCTAACTTTTACATCTCTTTTAAGTCATATTACTAATTCCACTGACATATTATGCATATAATAATTTTACATCTCATGATAGTCATATTACTGATTATTCGTAATATGTTTGTTTCTTAAATGTGTTTATATATGTAAGAATATGAATTATTTGACTTTATTCAAAAATGATTATATTTCATCTAACTATTAGAGTTCATTTATGTAGGAATAATGTGTTATTAGAAAATTGCTTATTCTTTGGTTATGTATATTTATGACTTTGCTATGAAATACAATTTATATTGAATAATAATATGTATGCCGATGTTCAATTTGACTTGAAGTCGATTTTAATTTGAAATGGTTTTTTAATTTGAATTTCAAAATGTAAAATCTATAATAATTATCTTAGTTAATCTATGTTGGGCTAATTTCTAGGAGTCATTTAGGAAACATTAGAAAATCACAAAAAAGAATAAAAATAATAAAAATAATTTTAAAATATGGAATATCAATTATCAATAACTTTGGGCCGAAAACTAATTATGAAACTAAAGTGGACCAGATACCAAACAATTCAAAAATCTTGAATAAAGTAGTTTGAATATTATTTTTACACTCAAGAAAAAAGTCACTCATCTAAATAAAAAACGATAACACCTAAATCTCGATAATGCACCACACAAATATAATCCAAATTGACATATTAACATGTCTAGCTACACGATGTTCACACCTTAAGATTAGTTTGATAAAAAAAAAAGTAAAAAATGATTGTAAAAAAAAAATTACCTACCTATGGAATGAACTATGTACGAATTAACCTCATTCTTTTTTATTCATTTTCTCACTTGAAAAATATAACTTAACAAAATTAATTGAAATAAAAATTTACAACATTAATACAAAAATTGATTAAGACAATGTTGTAAGGAACATATTGTAAACTGTTAATTTATGAATTTGAGCTTGCACAACATAAATTATGATTTTTGTATTTATCAAATAAAAACTTATTTTACCCTAGGTAATCGTAAGAGTTTTTGTACTTGAGTTTAAAGCATAAAATAAAGAAAGAAAGAAATAAAGAAGATGAAGTAGCTCTTAATTAAGCAAAAAAATTGAAAAACTTGAATTATATTTATGAATTTTGTATTTATCAAATAAAAACTTATTTTACAATAGACTATCATAAAATTTGTTCTAGACATTTAAAGAGATTTAGTACTTGTTTGGTTGAGATTTTAAAACATGTTTTTTAGATAAGTTTTTGGGAAGTGTGAAATTAAGTTGAAAAGTGAATTTAATTTTAGTTGCAGTTTTTTTCAACCAATGATTCTTATTTTATAGATCCCGGTAAGTAGATTTCAAATATATATTTTTTATCCGATTCCGATTTTTGAATTTAAAGTTATGGTGTTTTAAAGATTTTATGAGAGAGAAAGTAAAGTGAAGAAAATTTTGAGAAGTGTGAAGTAAATTTTAAAAACTTGATTTTAAAATTTCAACCAAATACCACCTTAATAATTATTGTTAGAGAGATAATAAATAAAATAAAAATATGTTGTATTAGTGGAAAAAAAAATATTTTCCACCTAAGACAATGGTCACATCAATATCCTTGATTTGTATTATAGATATATATATATATATATATATATATGAACTACAAATATACAACTATTAGGGTGAAAGTGGGCACATAACTATTACAAATTTATAATAACATTGGACAGACATATGACTCATCAACTATGTCTATGGGAAAAATAGAGGGCACGACAATTACATTCATGAGTTAAACCCCATAACTTATTGTTACGAGGATAAACAAGATGCCATCAGACTATAAAATTATTAGCACCATCACCTCTTATTAAACACCATAATAAAATAAAGAAAATAGACAAAGCAATACTCAAAACTATTACCTCTTGTTTAATGAACGTACATATATTTATGAAATTAACCAAGACTTCAACTCTATGTAACCCGCTAAACATATTTTGAAAAAGGTAAACATATTACTACAGCAATTATTTCTTTGTCAAAAAATAGTGTTAATTTTAAAAGTTATACCATATACTTTTAAAATTATACATTACTTTCGTAATAATTGTTTTAGTAATATTGCCATTCTTTGCAAAATATTAAGCAATTCAGTAATCATTTTACAATAATGGTAATCATCAATTGTCAAAAGTTAAATGGTACACCATTTATTTTAAGCCTGTGATAGTAATGGCATTGCTTTATCCTAATATATATACCACGTTGAAATTCATGCCAAAGACATTATCGTTCATTAAAAAATATTTTAAACTTCACCTACACAATTTTTTGTTTTTTTAGATATTTTTGGATTCAAACTATTACCCCATATTATATAGATATATGAGAAAGAGGGGGTATGCTTCTTCTTCTTCTTCTTTTTTTTTTTTTTTTTTTGACATTGAGGGCGGGGTATGCTCAGACGCTCAGTTGTTAATTTTGGAGGCAAAATATTTAAGGGGTAATTAGTATTAGACCCCTAGTTTCAATCTTTATAAGGATATACAACTGAATAAATAATTATAAACATATAAATGAAAATATAAATAACAGATATATTTAAAAACATATATTTGAATATTTAAATATATAATAAATTATATCAAAGAGAT
Source organism: Lonicera japonica (assembly GCA_021464415.1). NCBI lineage: Eukaryota > Viridiplantae > Streptophyta > Magnoliopsida > Dipsacales > Caprifoliaceae > Lonicera > Lonicera japonica. The sequence goes on along the minus strand of CM038469.1, from coordinate 4,577,094 downwards.
TTATAATTGAAATAGAAATCTCAACTAAGCAATCATTTAAATATACAATTGAATAAATTGTTATAAACATATAACTGAAAATATAAATAACAAATTTTTAAGTAAATATAAACACAAATATGTAACAGATATATTTAAATATTGGAAATTATATAAAACATATATATTATTGAAAAGGATATCTCAACGGTCATTTAAATATACAATTAAATATATAGTTATAGTTATAAACATATAATTGAAAATATAAATAACAGATATAATTAAGTAATTATAATCGCTAATATGTAACAGATACATTTAAAAACATATATTTGAAAAAATATATATATGTGCAACGGATATATTTTAATAATTGAAAATATATCACAAATAAATATAAATATTATAAATTATAATATATATACATATATATGATTGAAACAAATATTTGAAAATATATATATAGGAAACATATATATTTAAATAATTGATAATATATCACAAATATATCTAAAATATTGGAAATTATATATAACTTTACATAAATGAAAAAGTAATTTCAACAGTCAATTAAATATACAATTGAATATATAACTATAAGCATATGATTGAAAATATAAACAACATATATATTTAAATAATTATAAACAGGAATATGTAATCAAAATATTTGAAAAATATATATTTGAATATATATATATATATATATATGTATATATAACATGAAATTTAATTAATTTAAAAGAACAGCAATTATAGTTTCCTTATTACAACCAAAATTCAAAATTCTCAAATCAAGCAAACCCTAAAATTGTCTATAAAAAACTTCAGAGGCGCAATTGTATTTCCACCATAATATTCCAGCTTGCCATTATTAAAATAAATGCAATTTATGGTCAAAATGTTAAACTAGGGAGGTGTACCTAATTTCTAATCTCATGTGGTCCTAAAGCCTAATATGTTTCAAAAATAGGGGTGAAATCCTAATTTTCTAAATATTTAATATAACGGTTAGAACGACACATGTTATCATTTATCCAATTAAATTGCCGAAAATCAATAACACATGTAATTGAGAAGAGAGAAATGCATACTTTCCTGCAATTTTATTAGTAAGTGATAACATGTGTCATTGTAACTGTTATATTGAATATTTTCTCAAATAGTTCGTTAGCTAAAAACTCAACGCAATATAAAAAAAATTTAACCAGCAGTATGATTTATTCTTAACAAGTACAATATTTATTTTATCTCTGTTTAATTCATATTAGATTAATGATTTAAGAATAATTCTTACTTTCTTTGATTCGTATGACATATACTCGGTGCAGTTTGATTAGTTGTACGATAAGAATTCCGTCGACCACAATGGAATGGCCCAAGTATTAAGGTTGGTTAAATTGTGTTTAATCACTTTTAGTTTTGGGTCTCTTAATTATTCTATCATAAAACTATTTTAATCTTACTTAAAATGGCCTAATTTATATTCAAATGCAACTACTTTAGATTAATGGATTATATATAATTGAATGCCTTTATTAATATCTCCACAACATATTAATTTGCTTATCAAATATGGATTGAATTCTACACCCACCAAATTTGACTTTGGCAAAAATTGCATAAATAATAATAATAATAATAATAATAATGAGTTATAGTAAGAGAAAAGTCCCAGGGAATTACATTTAAGTAGGTATTCCACATGTGTGTATTTATCACAACGAATAATTATTATATGATAGGAATATTTGTATCTCATTTTTAAGTATAAGGGAAAGGAAACTATTCTAAGTATGTTACGAGACTCAACGAACATTTATATATAGTGGTTCTTATAAATCGGATATCTGTTTACAGTAACACAGGATTCAAACCTAAACATTGTAAATGAAATTTTCAAATACTTACCTTAGTCGACCAATTATTGCTGGACGATGCAAATAAATTAATTCATTCATTTATAAATAAAAAAATAATAAAAATATGCAACAAATTGATGGTGGTCCATGTGTGATCCGATATATATAAATAAATACATAGCAGTTATAGCACATGATGTAGCAAGTGCTTCAGGACCTACTAATTAATTTTGTGTAAGAATAGATGTAACTTCATTTCTTAAAACAGGCCCACTCTAATTTCGAGTTATGGATATTTGAGGAATTTTTGGCTCGATCGACCTTCTTTTCCAAGTTCTCCCTTCATAGATTTGGTTTAATTTTGTAGAATAAGGTTCGTTTAATAGCAATATAAAAATTATTAAAAATAATATTTTATTTGAGAAAGAAGTTAGAAAATAATTTTAGGCATGTGATAAAATATTATCCATCTTATACTCATTTTTATAAATATATATCTTCCATTCTTATAGGAAAATTTTTCTTACTCTACCTCCAAAAAAAATATTTTCATGGAAAAAGTCACAAAGTAAGAAGACATCTCACCGCATACCTCAAATTATTTTCTAACCTCTCGCAAAAACTAATTATTTTCATTTTTCATTTTTTATATTGTTATCAAATAGACCCTATTTGTTATAAATGAATATCGTTGGAGTATCTATCTACTAAAATATCTCATTCATCATTCCAAAATCAAAACCAACGAAATTGATAGGATATAGGTAAAAACTCTCTTTGAAAATGTTTTTTCAGAAAAAAAAAGTCAAGAAATAATAATTTTTTTCAAAAATAAGGGCCTTTTTTAAAATTATTGTTAGCATAGGATCCCTATTTACCAATTATGTTTTAAAATAAGGTGTTTGATTAAAATTGTATTTTATGCAAACTTTTTAATTTCGCAATACAAAAATTTAATGCAATTTTGGTTTTGCATGATGCGTTTTTATTTTTAATATGTATAGTTTTATATGTCAATCGTTTAACTATAAAGTAATATCAAATGAACTACAATAAATAGCAATTTATTAAAAACAAGCATTTCAAATTTAGCTTTGCATAATCTAAAAAAAAATCATCATGTGTGTTTTTATCAATAAATAAATTTAAATTTGCAACTTGTTGAAATAACTCTAAAGTAGTGTCAATTAAATACTTAGACATAATAGTCTAGTAAACAACATGGAGTGCAAACTTAAGTTTTCACAATACCATAAAAAGTTAAAATCTACTGCAAAGTTAACGTTACACTCTATTTAAAGTTTGTTCAAAAATAGACTCTTAATTTACAAACATATTATTCCCCAATTCTTTTGCAAAAAGTTTTATGAAACAAGCTCCATTTTCAATTATTGCAAAATCAGATATCATTTGTGAATTATGACTAGGGCTGAATTCAAAGTGTGAAAGATAGGCGACTACACAAGGCAATGTTATAATATAACTTTTATTTAACTACGCAAGGGCTACATATTTTAGGCATGTATTAAATACATGTACATGCCTAAAAATTATGTTGCATGTTGCCGAAAATCTTTTTCCATTTTTATACAAGATCCCATATTTTAATGTTAGCTCTGATTATTACGTAGTTATTTGGATACAATATTCGTAATTGTTCTCATTCATAATTCTTCTGTAATAACACTAAGAAATTATGTTATAATGTGAGGTGCGAATGTTGTATTTGATTACCTGTAAATCTACGGAAAGGTGTAGAAAAACTTAAGATAAGACATTGGTGTTTAAATAAAAGGACTATAATTTACTTTTATAATATTTTCCATATTTTGATGCAACTTATATCCAAGAAGGCACAAATATTTAATTTGCATAAAAAAAATACCCTTATATGGACATAATTTATACTGTTTTTGTGTTTTCAATGTTCCAAATAAACAGTGGGCCACAGCAAAGCCCTATGGCTACTGTTTAATATCAACATCTGTTGATTAGTGGGCCGGGCCTGTTCACAATTGGGTATGAAGTAGGCCTTCATAGTTAACAAGGAGTGTTTAGTCCAGAGCTACAATCTCGTAGACCATAGGCCCGCCCCCCAACAATTTATTGTCTGATCCGGTTCTTGAATAAAAAAAAAATCAGGATGCAGTCTTTCGCCTAATTTTTTTTTTTTTAAAAGATGCGATCGCTATTTTTAATGAAGGAATGCACAGATACTTTTATAAATATTTGTTTCTTGATCACAAGTAGTATATTTCTCGATCATATATATTGTATTTGTGACCACTAATAATAATGTATGTACTAGAAATTATCAATATATCTGAGTGTCACAAGTACCGTATATTTTTTAAAAAAATAAAAAATTTGGGTTATCTTGTTTACACCGACATAGACAATCTACTCACCTCACTATTTTTTTTTTGTATTTTATAGAAAAACCCATTATTTACTAACCAAACAAACGCTAACCTAGTAGGCTCAATTCATACCTTTTAATTAACACCTCTCTCTCTCTCACACACACACACACACGTTGAAGCTCTCCGGCAACTCTAAATCCAATTCATTAAAAAAATGGAGATCCAAATTCCTGAACTCTAAACCTATGCAACTTTAACCCAAATAACTCTAATGTATTTCTTCTTTATTTTTCTACCTCTCACTAATATTTTGAACCGGAACAGAGACTCGAATTAGATCTTTCCTCTTATTATTTGTCACTTGTTATCTAATAAAAAAATACTCATTCTTTGATTCTAAAATACGCATGACATTGTCTATCTATTTAATCACCATAAAAATTTTATGAATTCCCTTGGAATCTCAATATCCAAGGTATTTGAATAAATTGAGGCCACAAATACAATTCACTCTTAAACTAGTTAATTAAAAAACTTGAACATTGCAATCAATACTTCTTCTGAAGTAGAGAACTTTCCAATATCATAAGTTATCTACAGGAATACAACCTTAAGATTTTTGAGCAAGGGATGAAGAGTCCGATGGGGTATAATCGGGTCGCCATTGCTTTGGGCCATGGACGGCACACTTGGACAAACTTGATGAATGTCTTTTCGTCATATCTAGAGACTAGATATGAAAGCAAGCATCAATTCAAAGCTTATATGGTGAATGATTAGAACTATTATAGACTTCTAGATTGGGAATTTAGTGTCCTGTTTGGCACCAAAAAAAGAGGCGGGGTGAGATGAATGGATTCAAGAATAAATGGTGAGGTGAGAAAAATAGTTTTTAAAATTGGGGTAGAAAAATAATTTGATGGGTACATTTAATAATTTCCTTTTTTTTTTCTCAGAGACTGAATCCTGAAAGCCCCTATAACTCTACACACTAATTACTTTTATAAATAATAGTCTTCATTGCAAAATAATAATAATAATAATAATAATAGTTTCAAAACCTTTTTAGATAAGGTGGAAAATTAATTGTCCCATTTCTTTTATGGAATATAATTTATACTTGCTTTTTTTAAAATATCACAAATTAATTGTCTAATTTATTTGTTTGAACATAATAACTATATTAAATCTCACATTAAAATAATAATTCTTGAAGAACACATTTGAAAATATGTTTTGATGAACAATATTGGTCATGTTGCATTAATCGTCGTCGTTTAACTCAAAATCTTTAGTTGCAATTTGGAAAGAGATTGTTATGCTAACCCCATTATCCAAGGTGACGGAATGAGGTAGAGTGGGTCAAGCGGAAAAACAGAAGAAGTGGGAATTCCGAATGTACAATCATCCATAAATTTAATATCAAAAACATTCGGTATAGTACTATCAGAAGTATCAGCATAGACAAATTATTTTAAATATACAATTTTTTAATACACGTAACAAAGAAAAACAATGGAAAAGAATTTGAGATAGGGTTTGAATATCTGTACACAAAGTCAGATTTCTCTGCTGGCCCCCACGTTTTCTTTTTCGATTGACGTCAACTTTCAACGTTTAATCAGCCCTCGACAGAAGTTTTCAACTTTCAAATTTGCTTTCAAATTCCTCCCTAAAATCTCTCTTTCAATTAGGTCTGATTTCAACTTCTAAATGAATCAGATTTCCTTGTATCCTTTCTCTTTTCTTTCTTTCGTACTGAGTTTTCTTTATTTCTTACAGGTGAAAAGTCCATTGTTTTTTTGAAAAAATTCCAAGGGGTCATGAGTTTCTTCAACTCTTCTTGCTTCAAACTGAATTTAAAGGTTGATTAAATCTATGGATTCCCAGAAGTTATTCGGGTCCGAACCCAATTCAAACCTGAGAAAACGGGTTCTGATTATGATTTCCTCTATCAAAAATTACTTCTTTTTTATGGTGCTTTCTGGTACTCTGTCTCTACTTCTATGCTTCCTCTGTTCAGTCTCATCAGAACATTTCTTCTCGGGTAATAATTGTTTTTCCTTTGATTCTTTATTTGCTATATTCTATGTAAGAAAAACAAATATACATTGTGCTTCTATTAATTAATTTCATTTCCTCTGATTACAGATATAAAGTGAACGAGAATTCTTCAATTTCAGACTATTCAATGGCTATTGCAAAAGAAAGATTAAACAAGAATCTAATCTGTCTAAATTTATAGACCCGGAATTGGAAGTAAAGCAAAATCTTATCAGTTTTATGGATTCACCAAATGATGGAGTTGGTGAAAAAGAGGAACCCAATTTCTGCTTCACGTTCAGATTTCCGACCTATGAAGAATTTATCAAAAACAGAGGAAAGAATGGGGGTTTTGATGACTTTGAAGCTTGCTCTGCTACAAACACTAGTAAGTATGAGTTCATATCTGGTGAGAGTTTTAGCGGATTTATTGATGAACCTAAGGTTATGGGCTCCGAAGTTAAAAAAGTAAATACAGATACAAATTTTGGGTTTCTGTTAGACGAGGGTTTTAAGGAAGTTGAGAAAGATGGAACAGAGGAATTTGATGAATTGGTTTTGACAGAAGAGAAGGAACAAGCAGTTAATGCAGAGAACAATTTGGTTGGTGATGAAAATGTTTCTGAGGGCGTTAAGTTTTCCACTGAAAAAGAAAACTTTTCCATGGAACGTAACCATTTGGATTCGATTTTGACTCATTGGATTGATTCATATGGTGATGGATATTTATCTGATGGAGAATTTGATACCCAAAATACTGAAGATGAAAACAAAGAATCTCATCAGCAAAATATGGAGACATTTAACTTAAATTTTCTTTCCAAGAAAGAATTTGATGAACAATTGGAAAAACCGAAATTGGATGATGAGCAAAATGATGATTGTTTATATGATTCTGAGAAGTTAAAGAAATCAGTGGTTTTTGATTCTGAGGAAACAAACAAGTTGGAGACATTATGGGAACATCAAGAATTGATTGATCAGTTGCAGATGGAAATTAAGAAGGTGAAAGCCACAGGATTGCCCACTATTCTTGAAGAATCAGAGTGTCCTAATAAAATAATGATGAAAGATATTAAGCCATGGAAGATTGATGACAACAAGTTCCACCATGAAAATCCAATGGGTGAGCTTCACAAGTTGTACAAGAGCTACAGAGAAAGGATGCGAAAATTCGATATCTTGAATTACCAGAAGATGTATGCACTAGGTCAGTCATTTTGTTCCTTCCTTACTGTTATTGTTAACTTAGAAAATATTCATTGTATAACAGTTGTAGCTACAAATGTAAGCCTCTCTAGTATCGTCACGGTTACTAGTATTTATTTTTCTCTCTCGTTACGAGACGAGAGAGATAGATACATGTGTAGCTACAACCGTTATAATGAATATCATCTGTATTCCTTGAAACGGTTGTAGCAACATCATTTAGGACTCTCTCGTCATGTGCCGAGAGAGAAATATGCAACACAGTTCTAAGACATACTATAATTACAATTAAGAATATATCTCCCCTGCCCACCCTTATGAAGTATAAACAAACCAATTCATAATTATCAAGATATATGTCCACTACGTGGAAATGAGTAGCACCAACATACTCATTCATGATCATGATCAAGAAGAAAAGGAAGAGGGCCACCAAATTAGTGTAGTTTGGCTCAGCTGAAAACACCAAAGCCATGGACATTGCTTGGTTACAAAGCATTAAATGATAATAGAATCAAAATAGACCTGTTTATGTATGATTCTCTAATGGATTGCACTCGTAAAACCACTTTCTTGCAATATTGAGTATGTTATTTTCATAATTATTTTCCATATACAGCTAACAAAGGCGAACAACTTTTCAATTTTCATCACCTTTTCAATGAAACACTTTTATTTTTACTTTTCAACTCTATAGCTTTATCTACCTGCTCCTAAAATAATCTATCATCTATTAATTAATTAAGTGGGTCCATAAAATACTTTTGGGGTCATTTTTTCTTCTGTGAACAAACTTTTTTACTAATAGCATAGTCATATTGACATATTTATCCTTGTGATAATAGTGCGCTGAGATTGTAAGTGAACCTCAGGTTTTTTGCAGCTGAAAGATCCACTTCAGTCAATTACAACACCAAAATCTTTAACTATAGAATTCAAATCCCTCCTCTCTCCAAAATTTTCCCCACAAAGACACAAGAAGAACGAGAATGACCCAACAACGAAGTTCATCAAAGAACTACAAAGTGATTTGGAAGTTATATATGTTGGACAAATGTGTCTGTCTTGGGAATTCTTACATTGGCAGTACGGGAAAGCTTTGGATATATGGGAATCTGACTCGCATGGGGTACGTCAATTTAACGAAGTTGCTGGCGAATTTCAACAGTTTCAAGTGCTAATGCAAAGGTTTATTGAAGATGAACCTTTTCAAGGACCTAGGGTTGGAAACTATGTCAAGAATCGATGCCTTCTTCGTAATCTTCTCCAAGTTCCCGTCATAAGAGGTGAGAATTCATAAAGCCAATACAAAATATTCTATATTTTATTTTATTCAGTTTATTGAATTTGTGAGTTTGTTCAATTGACAAATAACTTGTGAAATGACAAAAGGTAGGATGACAATTGACAAATACTAAGTGACATTTGAGATGTTGCAAGATAAGAAATTTTGTGCTTAGTGGGGCCATAGATACTCAATTAATTCGACCATTAATTATTTATTTCTTAATTTATAGAAAACGACAAAAAAATATCATCTTATTTTGTTGTGCAGAGGACAAGTTAAAGGACAAAAGGAAGGCAAAATTAAAAGAGAGAAATGAATATGCCATTACAAGTGATATGCTAGTGGAAATAATTGAAGAATCGATTCGAATTTTTTGGAAATTTGTTCGAGCTGATAAGGACTGCATGGTTGTAATTGCAAAAGTTCGAAACGAAACTACAGAACTTCAAGACCCTGCAGATTTTGAGCTTTTGAGTGATGTTCTAAAGAATCTTCAGCAGGTTAGTTCTTAAAACATTTCAAAAAATAAAACACTTAGGGTGTGTTTGATTGGGAGTATTTTCCATGGAAAATATCAATTTTTCACTTGATTTGACAACTTAAGGTGTTTGATTAGCTTTTTTTTCTAGGCAATTGAATTCCCACTTTTGGCTCACACACTTAGGGTGCGTTTGATTGCAAGCGTGGAATTTGCATGGAAAGAAAATAAGTTACCGGTAATTGAATTGCCTAGAATTGAGTTGCATGGAAAATGAAGTGTAGTGTGTTTGATTGCCTTAATTTTCTACCCGGAAAATATTGGTTGTATTGTGGCATTTTTAATGTAGAAAAAATTATGGGTATTTTTTTTTACATAATTTTATAGTCATGATGGATCTTGTTTAATTGATCTTGATGAGTAGATTTTAAATATAAATTTTTTATTAAATTTTGAATTTTGTAGTTTAAGTTATAGCATTTTTAGTGTAGAAAATGGTAAAATGTTGTCTCGAAAACCGTGCAATTGCCTAGAAAATAAAAACTAGCCCCCCCCAAAGAAAATATTTTCCTTGTTTACAAGGAAAATGTAAGTGTGTGAGCCAAAAGTGGGAATTCAATTGCCTAGAAAAAAAAGCCAATCAAACACCTTAAGTTGTCAAATCAAGTGGAAAATGGATATTTTCCATGGAAAATACTCCCAATCAAACACACCCTTACATTTTCCTTGTAAACAAGGAAAATATTTTCTTTGGGGGTAGTTTTTATTTTCCAGGCAATTGCACGATTTTCGAGACAACATTTTACTCATTTTTTACACTAAAAATGCTATAACTTAAACTACAAAATTCAAAATTTAATAAAAAATTTATATTTAAAATCTACTCATCAAGATCAATTAAACAAGATCCATCATGACTATAAAATTATGTAAAAAAAAATACGCATAATTTTTTCTACATTAAAAATGCCACAATACAACCAATATTTTCCGGGTAGAAAATTAAGGCAATCAAACACACTACACTTCATTTTCCATGCAACTCAATTCTAGGCAATTCAATTACCGGTAACTTAGGGTGTGTTTGATTGGGAGTATTTTCCATGGAAAATATCAATTTTCCACTTGATTTGACAACTTAAGGTGTTTGATTGGCTTTTTTTTCTAGGCAATTGAATTCCCACTTTTGGCTCACACACTTACATTTTCCTTGTAAACAAGGAAAATATTTTCTTTGGGGGGGGGGCTAGTTTTTATTTTCCAGGCAATTGCACGGTTTTCGAGACAACATTTTACCCATTTTCTACACTAAAAATGCTATAACTTAAACTACAAAATTCAAAATTTAATAAAAAATTTATATTTAAAATCTACTCATCAAGATCAATTAAACAAGATCCATCATGACTATAAAATTATGTAAAAAAAAATACCCATAATTTTTTCTACATTAAAAATGCCACAATACAACCAATATTTTTCGGGTAGAAAATTAAGGCAATCAAACACACTACACTTCATTTTCCATGCAACTCAATTCTAGGCAATTCAATTACCGGTAACTTATTTTCTTTCCATGCAAATTCCACGCTTGCAATCAAACGCACCCTTAAATCTCTTTTTCAATGTCAGTTATCTACAATAATTGCTAATTAATTTGGTTGTCTCTATATTAAATTGCAGAAGGAGAGGAAGATGAAAGATAAGTTGCGAAGTGGGAATTGCATCTTAAGAAGGTTGAAAAAATGCAGAGAAGAGGGTAATTCAGATCAAGTTCTTTATTTTTTCTCTCAAATGGATATGAAACTAGTTTCAAGAGTGTTAAATATGTCTAGATTAACAACAGAACAATTAATTTGGTGCCACAGTAAATTAAGCAGGATTAGTTTTGTAAACAGGAAGATACATGTAGAGCCCTCATTTTTGCTCTTTCCTTGTTAATGTTGGATTTTGTTCCTAACAAGTAGGTTATGTTCTTTACAAAAATTAGATCCTGAGGAAAAGTTTTGCTCTATTTTGATGGCAGTTTGTTTGGGACTCTTAAGAAGAAGAAAGAAAAGAATTACAATATGAAGCAGTTTTAGTTTCAATAATTACAACAAATGTTAAAACCAAGTCAAATGTGACTTAAATGAGTATGTCTCAAGTTGTTGCGAATAATGAGTGTCAAGTGTAAATGGATTTTCATCCTTGTATCATGTTATCTGATTTAGATTTTAATACAAATGTGTGGTTGAAGCCATTTCTTGCCCATTTTTATTAATTCTGAGTTTCTCTTAATCAAAGTTTCAGGAGGTTTCCAAACCAAGCTTAGTCTAATTAAATCATGTACTCGGCAATTTATGAGACATTTTTTGAATTCAAATTTATTGACCCTCATTTAATGAGGGTCCGGGTGATTCTTCTTTTTGATTGGTTTTTTAACATACTCATACCATTGCCACGTCATTAAATATTTTCAAATTTTGACTCCTTGAACTCTACTCTAATGACATGAATATATTAACTAATCACATAGTAGAGTCACCGTGATTCTCTTCAAGTAAGGATCAACAACAAATTTAGAGAACTGCATTGTATTTCTCTTTGCACATTCACAATCTCAATAGTGGGATCCGATCCACTGCCATTTTACAAAAGAAGGCAATAAGAAAATGGAAAGGAAAAGGAAAAGGGAAGATAATAATATATATATATACACACAACTCATAATCAACAACAGAAATGATGGGTTTTACTATAAAATAGAGTTTTCGTATTCCACTTATTGAATGTGGTAGTTAAAATACGTAAATGACGGAGCGCTTCATGAGTGGAAGCAACTTAAAAATTAAATAGTTTGGCTGGCAAAAGGTTAATCTTCTTGGAAACAATCATTTGAATTAGTTGACATCATTCATTTGTGGAATTTGTGGAACTATGTAAATGACTATTAATATCTACCTATTCAAGTGAAAATACCTAACCATAATTAAAGTACCGAGGCAAAATTAACTCGATCGAAAAATAAATAAGGCAATGTGACATCATTTTATTTTATTTTGCAAATGGTTATTGTAGAGTTTATCATACACTTGAAAACTCACTTTTGATTGGAAACAAGAACTCGTCACTGCGCAGTATTTAAAGGGAAAATAGAAGAGGAGGGGGGGGGGGGGGGGGGGGGGGGGGGGATGGATATTAGAAGCAACTTTATGAAGAATGGACCAAAAAAATAGAAGGGATAATAAGTAGTTTGTGAAGAATGGGGACTACAAGTTTAGAATTAAATGAAGAAAAAGAGATTTAGTTTGTTAACAATAAAAAAAGTTTAGTTTGTGAAGAAGGGGGATTAGAAGTTTAGAATTAAATAAAGAAAAAGAAAGTTTAGTTTGTGAAGAATCGGGACTAGAAGTTTAGAATTGAATGAAGACAGAGACAGAGTTTGTTTTAAAAAAAGAAATGGTTTTTGTCAAGAGTGGGATTTGAACCCACGCCCTTTCGGACCAGTACCTGAAACTGGCGCCTTAGACCAACTCGGCCATCTTGACTTGTTGTTATCAATGCTTAGCAATAGATAAAGACTTAAAAGTTACAGACACAAAAGTGTTCGAAATCCAGATCCATGATTGTAAGGAAAGGCGGTTATTCCGGCGCCGGTAACCCGATGGTGGTGGCCAGAGCCCGCCCTGGGGCACGGCAACCCGCCAAGGGTTCAAAATTTTAAAAGGGCGCAAATATTTGTTTATATAAATATTAAAAAAAATTAATCAATAATGAATTTTTTTAAAAAAAACTTAGATTTCCAAAGTTCTAATTGCATGTACAAAAACAGTTCTTTAATTCTTCTCCGGTCCTTCTTCTCATATTTAATTTCAATCTTCTCATGCTACTAGATAGAATTAGAGGTTCTCCAATATTTTTTCTTTCATTTATATTGATTTTAAAATAATAAGAGAGAATTTGATATTTAATTGTAAGGTACTTTTGCATGGTTTTTTGCAATTGTAATGTATTTTTTGTACCATGTAAATTCTTATCATTAAAATAAAATTATTTTTTTAATATATAAAAAAATAATTTATTTATTTATAAGAGGGTTTCTTTTTGGGTTTTGTTTAAGGCCTACAAATTGCCAAGACCGGTCTGGTAGTGGCTCATTACTTTTGGTTGCAACCCTATTTACCTCAAAGGCTTTGGGCCGTTTACTTATGGGTCATGGGTCATGAACTTCCTGTTAGAAATTGTTATCAGGAGATACCAACAAAAGGGAATTTCAAAATATTAGCAAGGCTAACCGATGTCCGGACTTAAGCCCAAGTGGTGTTATAAGTATTCATTGCTTCTATTTTAAAAAAAAAATTCATTTGAATTTGAGGGAGAAGAGAGATCAAATTCTTTGAACCTATGGTTTGGTACAACATATAAGGCCCCCAACTTCTTTAGACAAAGCTATTTAATCCATCATATAGTTTTTGAAATAGAGAAAACTGAACAGCTAGACTGAGGAAAATACGCTTCTGTTATAAGCTTCAATTTCTTTAGGCCAAAGAAACTACTGATCATTACAATCATCAAGTATTCACTTGTTTGTGGAATAACAAGTACTAGCGAAAATCCCCTATAAACTTGAGAAGGTCCTCGTTTGGAATGGCGAAAGATGATATGGTTCATATACTGTGTGACTGGGGCGCATATGAGGAAATATCAAGACACGAAAAACTAGCACTAGAATCCTGTTGTAAGTCGCCGTTATTGCATGAGTGGATGGCTGATGAGGAGTTATTCTGTGAACTGAGATGATTCGATTCTGTCCCTTGGATGGTGAAGATATCGGATGCTGTAGTTTCAATAAAAGGAGTCACCCACAAATGAGAAAGAGCTCTTTGTGCCATCGAATTGGCTTTCTTGAATATCCTGCAAATTGCCCACGAATCCAGCTTGTCCAAGTATGAAACATTGAGTCAATTAACCATACGAATCCAGTTGGTCCAAGTATGAAACATTGAGTCAATTAACCATACGAATCCAGTTGGTCCAAGTATGAAACTTTGAGTCAATTAACCATATAATGGACCTTGTTGCACGTTTAATTTTAAGATAATTTTTTGTTTAGGCCTTGCATTAGCATGGTAGTTTTTGTCTAAGAGCTTCTTTAAGCTGATGCACTTGGTGCCATCGGAGGAGTATATTGGCCGGTCGGTTCCGGTGGCCTTCCAAAACCGGCCTCCAGTTACACGGTTTGGCCATGCACCGTTCTTTTATTTATGGTCCCTTGGGCAGTAAAAGTACCAATCTTTCTCCCCGGTGGACGCCAAATCTGGTCAGAGTTTGAAAGATAAATTAAGTATTTCGGAGTAGAAATTACGGCTTGACAAAACAGACTTAAGCCCAATCTAATATAAAAAACCACAAGTTATACATTAAAATAAAAATATAGCATATCCCAGCCCACTTCAGTACATCCTTCTGTCTAATTCTGGGTCTACACTCTTAAGTAGTTTATTATAAAATATAATGAAAATGAGAGGAAATAATCATTTGTCAAGTGAAAAAGAATGAATTTAACTTGAAAAGGTCTTATCGAAGTAATACAAAAAATAAAAGGATATTAATTACGATTATCTTACTTGGAAGATCACAACAATCATGTTTGTAGATATCCATTTGCTCAATCAACTCAATAGGAAAAGATAATTGTTGAATTTTCCTCTTCAGATAGAACCCGACTAGCTCCTCGTCGTAGGATGAAATCGGAACCCGGCAACATTTCATCGTCGTCAATCTTATCACCACACTTCTTATCTTCCATTTCTTTTATCTTTTTAAACGCGAGAAAGATGAAGAGGTAGAAAACACAGAAAGTTCTTTCAACTGAACCTGTAAGCCTATGCAATTCTGTATGCTAGTAAGTGCTTTATGCTAATAACTCAAAAGGGTACTACTAGTTCATAAAGTACAATCCATTTAGTTCAAAGACATGCATGCTTAATTTCTGGGTGATTGTAACGTTTGTCTTTATGAAAATGAAAAACAACTTAGTGGGAGAAGCTTAAGCTAACCTCTCTTATTGAGTAATCCATTTGAGTTCTATTTATATACGTGTATCCCAATATAACGAAACTAGTGAAATTGAATGTTTGTGCTTATATTTTTCTTCCCGTCAATGCTAGATGACAAAGTAATCTTCTTGCTTACATTTGGTTTATGACCTTACTATAAAATAATCCTTTCTTCTTTGAATTGTTTTTTGTTAAACCCTTTTTTCCATTTGTAGTAGACTACCCTCAGAAATTAAGGAAAATGACATATTCTTCCTACTTTTATTTTGCTTTTATTTGCCTGCTGTATTGGTCAGTTGTACCTTTTTGGAATGTACAACCACTAAGAATAACCGGTGAATGAAACCGATCGGAATATACAACTCATCGATACACCCGAAAAAGAATAACTACTAACTAAAATTGGCAAGTATACATTGCTCGTAGACTAAATAAACATGTTGAGTTTCTTATCCATTCTTCTCAGAGCTATTCCCTCTTTTTTCTCATCAAGATAGAGCACGTGACCTGCTAAGTGTAAATATTTTTGGATCTAATTGAGATTTCTAAAACAGGTAGACAAGTTGTCGCAATAATTATCTGCATTCTAAGTACGGGATTACAGAGTGAAGCTAATATTACAAATCAATGGTCAAAAAATAGTCGTGTATAAATGGGTAATTTCCTTTTCATGCTTGCATACAATTAATAAATAAAACAAATCAAAACAAAACCAAAAATACACATATATTAATATGAATTGGCTACCCTGCAAAAAGATATTTGAGCACCATTTTCTTTAAGAGTTCTTTTCCTCTAAAGTGATTGGCACCTCCAAGTTCTCATTGCCCCTCCGGATCTTTAAGAGGACCTTATCCCCAACATTATACTCGTCAAATAATTTATATAATTCTGCTTTGTTCCTGACCTGTCCCACCAAAGAAAACATCATAATATTCGAAGAAGAAAAAAAATATTGAGTTAGGTCCTTGAGTTTGGCGCATTTTTGGATGCGGTACAATCACTTTTTTCTTTTTAAAAGTTTGCAGTTCATTCACATATATTGTTATTGTAATTCGAATATAATAAAGGAACTAGTGGGATGGAAGACAAACTCACAGGTTTATTGTCGACGGCGACAATAATATCACCAAGCACAATATTACCAGCAAATCCCCTCGCAGTAGGAAGAAGCCCAACCTTGGCTGCAAGGCTATTTGCAGGAACCTATGGCAGTAAATTTAGTTAATAAGCATCTTGTTAAGCAGCTACTCTAACTATCTAACACAAATGGTATCCGGATATAGAGCAAAAAACCAACACTAGGCATATTCTATGCAATTATATAAAGCGAAAATGGATTTAAACCGTTTTGAGGCTTGTGATCTCCAATTTTACCCCAGCAGTCTTTTTTTCATAAAGATTATGCTTGCAACAGGATTCAAACCCTCCCTACTAAGAATGTTCAATGTACATTTAACCACTGGGCAACTAATCATTTTGGTTATTGTTTTCTTCAAATTAATGTATATAAGTCGCACAGACATTGCGTGCACATGGTAATCTAGTATATAGATATATATACCTGCAGAACCAGAGCTCCATTTCGAACATTAAGTTGATTTGCAACGAGGTCCGGAGCAAAATCAACATTTAAACCTGCTCGAAAAACCTAACGCGCATAGAACAAACGGATTAATGCCTATAAGGAGATGCGTTGATTTGAGAGCCTTCCCTATCTGACTATTTCTTCTTTTTCTAAAATAGAAACCAAATGTTCATGTTTAAATTTCTTTGTCAGAAGAAAAAATCTTTAAATTTCAATAGTGGCAAAACAAAACAAAGAATGGCAAGTACAGAAAAAGAAAATACCTTGCCAAATTGGATTAACTGAGGCACTATTTTCGTAACAGTTGAGGATGGGATTGCAAACCCTACACCAGCCGATGTCCCTGCCACACCCAAAAAATAATTTTATTGATAAGCTAATCAATCCCAAGGACAGGTTTCATTTTAAGAGTAATTGTATGTACGGAGTTCATTAGAAGTATAAATATTTGGTTTTTGAATCATAGGCTAATCCCGTTATTCATTGTGGATTTTAACATATGATGCAATAAACATGAAGGGAATGTATACCTGTCTGAGTAAATATTGCAGTGTTTATCCCAATTAAATTTCCTTTGGAATCCAACAAAGGACCTCCGCTGCCACAATAAAAGGAAATGATACAAAATCAATGATGCACAAAATACACAAGTGATATTATGTAAATTTTTAAAACATTTTAAGAACATGATGAAGGCTAATTTGGTAATTTCAAGTACATACCGAAATGTAACTGCCACCACTTACTTGTGCTTAATATAATAGATTATGCAACATTTTACCTGTTTCCAGGATTGATAGCGGCATCAGTTTGAATTCCACCGCCAATTGTGACTCCGGTTTGACTAAATATGTCTCGATTAAGCCCACTAATAACCCCAACTGTGAGGGTATGATCAAAACCAAATGGATTTCCAATGGCTAAACTCTGTTGACCAACTTTTAAGAAAGACGACTGCCCCACCTTTATTGGCCTCAACAAATCTTCAGATGCTTCCACCTAGTACATTGGAAGAAATAAAGGGTTAAGATTATGCCCACAAACCAAAATCCATTGCAAAATGAAGACCAAAAATTCTAATAAATTTACCTTCAAGACAGCAAGATCCTTGGCTCGGTCTGCTCCAACTAACTTACCTTCAAAATTCTTTTGTACCCTTTCAAAACGTTATATAGAATATGAAAGGTGCAGTTAAATTGCAAAAATGGGCTAAAGAGTGTCTAATAATAATATAATCCGAGCTGAAGAACTAGGAGTCTCACCCTTCTGAAGCAAGAATATTAACTCGTGCAACAATTTGTCCGGGGCTGGGATTTCTTGAAAGGGAGTTACCAATTACTGGGAAGTAGAAAAGTAACACAATTCGGTAAATGAAGCCCACTTAGTAATTAGAGAGAGAGAGACCCATGCTAAAAACATATTGAATCATCTTTATATTTCTATGTAAAGATATATCAAACCTCACAAACTCATACCATGGTAATTCGTCACAATATGCCCTTGTTCATCCCAGACAACTCCGGAACCATTTCCTTCTGGAATCTGCCATGAGTTATATCGAAAATAAATTAAAAATATTCCATTTGTTACATACATGTCATGACCCATAAGCATGGAAAGATATAAAGTTAAAGCAAAAACTATTACTCCCTCCATCCCAGATTTCAAGTCCAGTATTCATTTTTAAGATGTCCCAAATTAAGAGTCCCATCTTTTCAAAACATAATCAACATAACAGAACTCGGGATAGGAAATAAGTTTTATGTTGTAAACTGATGAAATCCGTGCATCTTAATAAATGTGGAAGTCAAACATAGATTCTTTACTAGGGACAGTGGTAGTATTATTTTCTTTGAATAGTGAACACATGGCTATCGTGGCAGAAGTGCTACTCGGCCACTTAAGTGCTTGCTGTAGTACATTACTTTATTACAAGTTCTAAATGCTAGAAAAGAAAACCAAAAAAGAATCGTATATACCTAAAAAGAAAATTACCTCAACCGCGCCTGTAGCATTAAGTTGAGGCCGTAAAGTTACATCAAATATGTTGACAACCGAGTAAGTGTTGTTCTCAAAGAGTTGGACAATCCTTTCCTGCCAAGTATATATGTATATATACATGTCAACTAATTCACCTACCATAAACATCCCTTATACTATAATTTGGAAATTTACAAATACCATTCATAAGGGAAAGAGGAATAACTGAGTAACTAACTGATAGAGTTGATATGAACCTCGGGAGGTAAAAGTGCCCCAGACGGAAAAACAGGGGGAGTCACTTGTTCAACCGTCACAGATGGATCCCCTAAAGCATGGGCTGCATATCCAAAAACAAAAACAAAAAAATCACAAAATCAGAATAAAAACCGCCAAGAAGTACCAAATTAATTTGACGTTGAGTGTTTAACGAAAGGTGATAAACAATGGAGATGCATCCTATAATATGATTAGCAAAAATGCTGATTATAATATTTGATCTTATAATGAAATATAAATTGGTAAAAGGAAACAAAGCCAAATTGTTCGAACCTGATAAGTACCTTGAAGGGAGATAAAAGGAATACATGAATAAACTTGTAAAGAACATCCGACGTGTTGTGAACAATAAGTTATCCTTTATTACTCCACCTAAATCTTTGCAATGATCTCGACCACTCCTACAAGCATTGAAAACGTCAAGCATGAAAACTCGTGACAGAAACAAAAAGAACCAGCGAAACTAAACTATAGTAGAAGCTTCAAAGTCAAAATCAAGCAAAGTCACCTCTAAAGCATCTCAATCAAGCAAGAACCTAATTAGCAAAAATTAAGATTTTCCTTCACCAGCACGAAAATCCAACAAACTTGTCCAATACTAAATCATTGAAAAAAGGATCCTAAATAACAATTACCATACAAGTTAGAGCGCATTTGGATGTCCCTAAAGATACAATTTTCGCATTTTCTTTATTATACAAATGCTATTGAATAATATATTACCCAGCAATGCTTTGTCCCTACAAATACAATGATCATATTTTTCTCATTTTTGCACTTTAGTACTGCCCATTCGTAAACATATACATGCATCTTCTATATATATTTTTTGAATTGTGGATAGTGCCTTTGGCCCATGTTATATCATATATATGACCACTGTATTCTCAATTGACTTCTTCTGAATTAGAGTGATGACTAAACCAATTAGGACCATCATGTAATCTATATATATCAAGTATGTAGAGCATACTCAATTGCAAAATAAAAAGATAGAGTGGTGACATTTGTAGGGGAACCCCAATGAAAAACAGTAATAAACTACTTTCTCAATAATAAAGACTTCGAAGAAAATTCAAGAAATACAAAAATTGCCAAAAAGAAATATGAGAAGCACCCAATCAGCCTAAAAAGTAAAGGACCCACTACAAATTAGGGAGAAAGTTAATCACGCAAATAATATTGTAAAATAAATGTTTTTGGTATTGAGGGTTACCTAAGAATGGGAATTGGGGAGGATAAAACGGGATCTTTTGAGGAGTTATCGGAAGGTGAATCGGAGTGAGAGCAGAAAGAGGAAATGCCGTCGAAGCAGAGTTCCCGGCGACCCATGAAGCGGCGTGAAGAGTGGGGTGGTTTACCAACTCCTCCGATTCGATTCCGGTGAGAATGAAGAGGAGGTAGAGATAGAGGAAGAGAAGAATTGCAAGACATTATTAGTACTTGCATTTCTTTCTTTCTTTCTTTCTTCTTCGAATAGAATCTAATTGCTTGTTGGTGATGAAGTGAAGGTCGAAACGAGTGCTGTGCACAAACCCACCAAGTAAAATATACTCCTAATACTACTATAGGATAGACTTGGTTCCTGTTACATTTATTATATTTATATTACGTTATTAAAAAAAATTAATGATTTAAATTAATAATCCATCCGTCCTAATTTAATCGTCCACTATTCTATTTTTAGATATTCTAAAATAATTGTTCACTTTCTATATTTTGCAAGTTATTAATTATAGCACTTTTTATTAATTTTAATATTATCATTTAAGCTCCCACTACTTTCTTTATTTTGGGTCTTCCCACCTTTTTTCATTAGGAGAAAAGTAATGAGTATTTTTGAAAATAAGTATTTTTTCTTGGAGTAATTATTATGTCTTCTTAATTTTTAATTTTTCAAAATGTAACAATTAAATTGGGACAGAGAGAGTAGTAGTGATATTAACCCCACATATTTTCTCGGTAATACTCATATTTAAAAAAAGAGGTTTAATTATTATTTCCACTCCACTTCTTTTAATTTGTCAGAAAGGTTAATTAACCTACATTCAATTTCTCTCCAAAATTCTTTTACCATCTTCAACGAGTTTGACAATTAACAAATTTTAGTTGGACAAAAATATCTACCAAACACTTTCATTAATGTAACACAAGTTTAACTTAACAAATTTTAAAACGAAGCAAAATCCCAAGTTTAAATATAGAAAAGAGAGAAATTCTGAAACAATTGAAACTTAACAACAAGAAAGAGTTAGTGAAAGAGAGTAAACATGATTTTAATTTGTTTCATTATGCATTTCATTTTCATAACATACACAACAAATATATACACAAACAACACAGTGTGAAGGTTCGTTCGGTTTACCGTAACTAAGTTGCAACCTCTACACTTGGTTACAAGCCATCGAGTATGGCTGTTTATATACATGGTTTAAGAAGATTCACTCAGTTCTTGAGGAACAAATGGCTAAGCATGTTACTCTGTTGAGAGTGATTGAATGAAAGTCCTACCAAAGGTTAAATTGATGAGCTCTCAATATTTTCATTTGGTCCTAAGAAGCCGAGTGCTTTAAACGTTACTGGTTGTGACTGTTGATAATGACTAACCATACTCGGTTACTGGCAACCGGACCCAATTACATATGGGTTCAACTTACACTTCCAACTTATGGAGTTTAGCAGTAAGAGTAAGTTAAATCACAATTCTTTAGCAGACAACTTTCAACATTTAAGGGTTTTACGTCATAAAATAGAATGGGGTTGAGGATCTTTCTTGGAATTTTTTGATGAATATACTCAGGTTTCTATTTTCAACCGAGAAAATGGATATGGATTTGTTTGTGAGGAGACAAAGATGGCTCTTTAATTTATTTTGCTTTTAATTGAGGAGATGGAGTAGTTTGTTTTTAGTGTGATAATGATTAATACTAATTAATTAAGTTGGGGTTTATTTTTAATCATAATTAAGTTTTAATTATATGTATTAGAGAGTGTGAGTGGTACGTAAAAAAACGAAAGTGTTACAAAAATAAATCTATATAAACAAATGTGATACTGGTAATTAATAAATTTATAAATTGCTAATATCATAGCTCTAAATTAAATATTTCAGATTTTATAAGATAACTTATGTCATCACTCAACTGAGTGGGATCTACTTTCAGAATATTAGATCAACTTCTTTTTCTAATAGCATATTTAGAACATTTATGACACAAATGGTAAAGTAATTAAATGGCTAAAATAATAAATCTAATGTTAAGCATGCAGACGTTCTACATCGCGTATCACAAAATGATGGAAAAAAAATTTATAGGGGCAAAATTGAATGAGGTCATGGGGTCCTAATAATAAAACGACACAAGTCTATTTTTATCTATTTAAATCAAATAAAAAAATGAAATAAAATTTATTTTAGATAAGAGTGGACACGTTTTGTTTTATCATTAAAGACCCCATGACCCCACCAATTTGCCCCCATCAAAAATGGATTCCAAAATGATACGAGCAATCTTTACTATTCCTACATTAGGGTCTCAAGGTTTGCAGATTTGAAAATTCAAAAGAGATAATAACGGGTTGAATTTATAATTTTCATCCCCACTCATTCTACCAAAATCATCTCTATATCTGCTTTCATCCTCGATTCGGGGTATTGGGTAATCTTTATTCCCATCTCCGTTGAGTAACGGATCTCCTCAGATATACCCAACATTTCTTTTTTTAAAAAAAAAAAAAAAGAAAAACAGAAAAAATAGAAGAAGAATGAAGTTAATAAGTTGTAACTAATATAATGTTATATAATATACATACATATATAGATAAAATTATATATTTACACTATCAATAATGAACTAATTTTATATACATATATACACATAGATATAAGTAAAAAAAATTACAAAATTAAGTATATCGGGGAGGGTACGGGGTGGAGACCCTGAACCTAACTAAGTTTAAAAATTTCCGACTCACCTCCGATTACTTGGCCCCATACCCACCCCTATTGGGTTAGAGACCCGCGGATATTTTTGCCATCCCTGGGACTCATAAAAGGAAAGTTATTACTTTTTTTTATTTGGTAAGTATAAATTCTAGAAAAGCTTTTTTGACATATGAGAAAGTAGAGAGAAAAATCATTTAACTCGGACCTCATCGGATTGATTTTCTCCTTTTATTTCCCAGCATTTATTCCAAAAGTTTTGGACAACAATAACTCTACCTAAATATGTTATTGCCAAATTTACGCATTTTTATGATATTGTTTTTATGTTAAAATACAAGAATATTATTGAAATATTGATATATTTTTACTTTTCTTTCCTGTACCAATCAAACACCGGAAGAAATATCTAGTGATATTTCCTAAATAATTTCCATATTTTATCAAATAAAGAAAAAGAAACCTGATAGAAACTTTAATTTCTCACCCCCATGACAAAATAAGAGAATTAATTTCTCTTTTGTGAACCAAGCGAGACATAAAAATGTAGACATTGTACGCCCACTCTTCTACATTTTTTGTCTTTATTTTTTTCAGTACCTCAACAAATATTAAATTAAAAAATGCTCGAAGTAAGAAAATAAATTGAAAGATTGAATGAATAAGCATAGTTAAAATATTGAATCAATTTTAACTAGAAGTAAGAAGCTTTAAAAAATATTAAGATAATACGTATAAAATAGGATATTTATATTTCTTAAATAATTATCTTTTTTCCTGAATATAATATTATTTTAAAAAGTTATACTATATTTTTATAAAATTATACATTATTTAACAACAAAAATAATTATTTTAAAAATAATATCAGCATAAAATATTGAATCAGTATTTTCTTTGTCAAGAAGGTAAAACTAGACTCATTGGTTGTTGGAAAAGAAAAAGAAAGAAGGGATATTTTGTCAATGCACCCCATATTTCTGTCTTAATTCAAAATTGCATCCCACTTTTTAGAACATTTGACTTTATACCCTTTTTAACTTTGCCGCCCTTGACTTGTCATTATCTTCTATTTCTTTCACGCATTACTAGCCTACTAGGTCATTTTCTTATTTTTGTTCTCTTGGTTTGTTTTTATTATATAAATAGTAAAAACATATTTTAAAGTTACACATTATTCTAAATTAAGTGTATTTAGTTGTTACACATTATTCTTTAAAAAAATAATAATATTATACTTATTTTAAAGTTAGTTTATCTCGTTAACGGTTAGCTTATAAATTTAACTATTATATATAATAGTAGTTAAGTCTAAATTAATTAAAAAAAAAAATTTCTTGACCATCACCAATTAAACATTGAAACTCCGTTTGATTGCAAAGTGAAAAAGAAAAATAAATTATTTTAGTTTTGATGAAAAAATGAAAAATAAGTTGAGTGATAGATGTGATATTCTCTTTATTTTTAAGTTTTTCCATGAAGAAATTTTCTTTGCTTGATAGTGAGTACAAATTTTTCACAAAAAATATTGAAGGATGTACGATATATACTCATAAAATGAGTAACATCTCTCACTTTATTTTCTTTCTTTTTACACAAACTAACTAAATTTATTTTCTTTTTCCATCTTTACAATCAAATGGAGCCTGAGTTATTTAATTAAAATCAAACTTTGATTAGTTTTTTAAAAACAACTAGCATTAATCTCAGCAGAAAAAAAAAATCAGAAAGAAAGAAAGAGAGAGATCGAGGTATTTAAAAAGTAGGCATCATAACTAATATTTACCGGTGCCAAGATTGATATAGGGAATTCTCTCTTTCATAGTTTCATTGTCCTTTTTTAAGCTTTAGGGTTGAATTATTATTTTTTATTTTAAATATAATACTAAGTATTTTTCTTTTCTTTTAGATTAGTGCTAATGGTTTTAAATATAATACTAGGTATTATTATTTTTTAAATATTATTTTTTATGTAATGTCTTTTATTATTATTTTCTATTTAAAAAAACTAATAAAATTTATTTTATTTTAATAACTCAATGGTTAAGCGAAAAATAATTTGGGTGATTTATATTTAGGTACTATTATAATAGTTGAAATCAAAATCTAAAAAGATTAACCGACTCTAAAACAATTTTAATATTTTTTTTTCAAATATAATGTATAACAAGTAGATGCACTTAATTGATCCAGCCTTTTAGTGAATGATTATTTGACAAAATTAAAAAGTGA
This sequence comes from Lonicera japonica, assembly GCA_021464415.1. Lineage (NCBI taxonomy): Eukaryota > Viridiplantae > Streptophyta > Magnoliopsida > Dipsacales > Caprifoliaceae > Lonicera > Lonicera japonica. The sequence continues at coordinate 4,551,806 of CM038469.1, read as the reverse complement.
CCATGCAAATACCCTTTTATTTTTTCTTGTTTTATATATTTTCTACAAATCATTTTTAACAAAAATACAGCAAGAAAATTAAGATAAAAAAAATGACCTAGTAAAGGGTGAAAAATATAGAAGAAAATGACAACTGAAAGGGTGGTAAAGTAATAAAAAAAGATATTTTAGTCACTTACTTTAAAAGCTAATGTGACTTAACAGAATTATTTAATGATGGGGTGCAAAGTTAAAAAAAAAATGAGGTACAATTTAAATTTAGGACCAAAATATAAAGTGTATTAGGAAAATGTCCCAAAAAAGAACTACGACTACTTATTTACCTCCTGATTGCATTTGCAGCAATAACAAAATAATTTCTCAGGCGGTGGGAACTAACAAACTCTCCATAGTTTTGTCGACAGAGGCCAAAAATCCAACATAAACAACCCTTGGGATTCACGCTCAAACCCAACAACAACAATCTTCCATTCTTTGTCTATTTTAGGGTTTAAGCCACCAAGACCAACTTTCTTTCTAGGGTTCAACCCAACTAAATATGGTAATAGCTGAGCGTGGTAAGAAATCAAAGGTTGCCGTCGACCAACAAGACTCCTCCTCCGATGATCACATTGACGCCCACCTCGTCCTCTCCATCGAAAAACTTCAAGACCTTCAAGACCAGCTCGAAAAGGTCCTCCCTTTTTTTTCCTTCACCAATTTATGATCGTTGTGAAAGAAAAAAAAAATTATAATGGGGTGGTTTGGTTTTATGTACTTTTATTGTATATAATACTCTTATCTTACCTTGTGCTTTTGCTGTTGGAAATAATGAAGATAGAAGAGATTGTTTAGGTAGAGCTTAAAAGTTGATTGAGCATTCATCAAAACTTCTACTCATACTTTTTAAAGGTCTTCATTTGTACTTCATATGAAATAATAATAATAATAGGAAACAATGGCAAAGTGGTAGACAAAATATTGTTTTTATGGAGTGTTTTAGGATTTTGGTGTAATGTTTGTGAATCATTCTTTGAAGGAACTGAGTAGGTTTACATGTTGCTTGCATTTAGAGCTAGAGCCGTTAGTGATTTGGAAATTGGAAGTACGAAATTGACGGCATTTCTAAACATTCGTATTGTTGGAAAGAAGACCAACTATTAATGATTTTAGTTCTTAATTGGTGTAAAAAAGATTTTGAAGTGCTTTATTGTATTAATTTTTTGTGTTTCATTCTAGGCATCTAGATAGAAGGTGTCTCAAAGACCTTACTGTTTGTTAGTAAATCGCTGTGAATTTAGAGTCATATATCTAGTCTCCCTATAAATACTTTGAATGACCAATCCATTTGTTGAGAATAGTCCACAATTATCCCTTGCCCTCTCCATCCCTGATATAAATTACCTTTTGATGTGCAATCGGAAAATTCGCTCCTTCTATCATCAATTGCGTTTTTAGAAAGCAGGACTGAGTCGGAAAAAAATTAGCTTAAAGGGCATGGGAAGGATAATTCTTTTATGTGTTTTCCATTTCGACTCATTTCTCCTTTAGTCTAGAAAGGAAACGAAAAGTATTGATTTGGTTCTTACTTGTCCAGAAGTACAATACAAAGGAAAGTATGTGTGTATATAACTATATATATATATTTATATATATATGAATGTATGTAAGCTGCTATGCGCTCTTACTGTTTTTTTAAAAGACTAAACTTACTATACTACCCTCCTGTTATAGCTCTACATGAAGTTGTATGAGTACTTGCAATTACAGTTACATGCACATTCAACCTTCCCCTTGATAATTTAAGTTAGGAGTTTCATCCAATTCCCTCTCTCAGGATTCAGTATTAGAAGAGTCTGGCTTTTAGAGATGACGCTGCACGAGAACATTGACAGACAGACCAATAATGATCTATCATTTTGTTTCACTCCCGTAATTTAAAGCACAGCAATGAATCAAAGATTTTTGTTGCAACTAGCGTGATGTTTATACACTTAAGATATTTTAAACAATTATTTTTAATTCTCACTAGTGGATATTCCCCTTGATAATTTAGTTAGGAGTTGCATCCAATTCCCTCTCTTAGGATTCAGTATTAGAAGAGTCTGGCTTTTAGAGATGACGCTGCACGAGAACGTGGACGGACTAACCAATAATGATCTATCATTTTGTTTCACTCCATTAATTTAAAGCACAGCAATGAATCAAAGATTTTTGTTGCAACTATCGTGATGTTTATATACACTTAAGATATTTTAAACAAATATTTTGAATTCTCACTAGTGGATATTGTTACTATAAAAGAGGAGTAAGTTTCATCTTAACGCTTATTTGTAACGATCTATTAAACTCTGTTTGAGATTAAAGGTTAATGAAGAAGCGAGCGACAAGGTATTGGAAGTTGAGCAGAAGTACAACGAGATAAGGAGGCCCGTCTACGTTAGACGGAGTGAGATCATCAAATCCATTCCCGATTTTTGGTTGACTGCTGTAAGTTATTCAATTACTCTTTTATTTAGATTCATTTGAGACTATCGAAAGTGATTTTTTTGGTACAGATAAACTTCCTTTTGAATGACTGCTTTATTGTTCCATGCAGTTCTTGAGTCATCCTGCACTTGGTGATATTGTGAACGAAGAAGACAAAAAGGTTTGATTAATGATGAAATGGTTAATGGGAGTGTCAAATTGTTCACAAACTATTAACTTGAATTACTAAATATGGATTTACTGGATTTGTTTTTTGTAAATTAATGGGTCTGATATTGATGTATGAGGATCATATCTTCTATGCGTGGGCACCACACTTGAATTGGGATGTTAATGACGTATAATTTCCCCTCTTTCCTTGACCTAGATCTTCAAGTACTTAGATTCGCTTGATGTGGAGGACTTTAAAGATGTGAAATCGGGATACTCTATCACCTTTGTAAGTTTCTTCCTCTTGTTTAATTGGCCCTTTATTTTTGGTAGGATTAACTACATTTTAATACATTGTATTTACACCCATTTTCCAATCAATACATTATACTTCTTTTTTTTCAAATATAGCAACCTTCTTCCTGTTTGTTTGCAATCAGTACATACGTTATCTGAGCCTTATAACACCGTTAAGTAAATATGACGTGGCATCCCATTTGGCATTTTAACTTGCCAACAAAGCAGCCACGTCAGCAACTCTCTCTCCTCTTCCTTCACCATCTCCGGCACTTCCGCCACTTTTCCTCCCGCACCGGTAAAACTCTCTACTCTTCCTTCTCTCTCCATCTCTACCACTTCCTCGTTTTGTACTAAATCCGATACCTCCAAACCCTCAATACATTGAATCACCATCTTCATCGTCTCCGGTTGCCGACCACCATTACCATCGTCATCTCCATCGCCATTTCCCCTGAATCAAACAACCTCAATTCAGTTATACCCCACGAGACCAAAATCAACCCAAATCAAGCAACAAAGAAACAGAGTCCATTTCCGTTCTTCATTTCCCCTGAATTTCCACTTCAAATGCTTAATAATAAGTACCCTTAAGAGAACTAGCAAAACTAGGTTTATCTAAAACCGGAAATTCCGGTTGAGGGCGGTTCACCGATGGATTCTATATCGATTTTTGGTACGGCTTAAGATAGAGAGTAGGCGGAGAAGGAATCATCGAACGAAATAAGATAACCATTCAAGGTCTGCCAAATCATCCGCATGTAAAAAGGGCCCAATTAATTAGAAATAAAATTATCAAGGCGAAACGGAAGCCAAATGAGTGAGGTGGAGGGCTTGGCTTTACTTACTGGTAAACATAGTTCGCTCAGAGGAACAGAGAAATTTTTTGTGGTATGGCTGGAGTACTCTGTTTTTTTGAGGAAGTGAAGTAGATAAATATGACAACTCTCCTCCTCCTCCTCCTCCTCGTTCTTTGGTATCTTCTTCGGTATCTTCCTCGGTGCTTGCTTTAGAAAAGTCGAGAAGTTCGTCAACAAAGAAGTCGTCACTTGCCGTCAAGTAGTAGTCAGAAAAGTGTTGGTGGGTTTGTTTGATGACAATCTCCAGGATAAAACTGGTTTTTAGTGCTCCTTTTACGCAATCCATTACGATTTCAAAGCAATCTATTAATGTGGTAGTAGAAATGAGAGAGGATTTTAATTTTACAACAGAAGGGGAAGATAGAGGAGGATAGGAGATGAAGAGAGAAAGAGGTGGGAGTGGTTGAAGAATAAGGATGAGGGTTTTTGTAAGTTCTGTTCTGCTATGGGAATGAAAATGGGTATGAGGAAAAAAAGAAAAATTAATTTTAGCTGACCTGTACATCCGAGTTGGCAAGTTAAAATGACAAATGAATGCCACTCCATATTTATTTGACGGTGTTAAAAGACTAACATAACGGATGTATTGATTGAAAACAAACAAGAAGAAACTTTTTATATTTGAAAAAAAAGAAGTATAATGTATCGTTTGGAAAATGGGTGTAACCGTGTAAGTATAATGTACTAAAATGTAGTTAATCCTTTTTGGTACTATTAATTTGCTCCATATTTTGCATTTTTTATGTAAAAACTTACAGAACTTCAAGCCAAATCCTTATTTTGAAGATACAAAGTTGACCAAGACATTTACATTTTGTGACGATGAAACGAAGATAACTGGTACAAGTATCAAGTGGAAAGAAGGCATGGTAGTAGCGACGCCTTAATCTTCATGTACTTATTATTTTTAATACTTTTACCTCCTAATAAACTACAAAATTGAACTTCTTGAATACAAAGGGATCTGTTAATGGTGTTAATCACAAGAAGAAAGGCAACAAACGGCCACCTTCGGAGGAGAGGTATATTTCTCACAAACTTTTCTCATTAAATTGAGCCGAGTTTTCACATTTCACATTTATATATGAATGCAATGATTGAAAGATGTAAATATATGCACTACATCTACATAAGTAAGATATTTTATCAAAAAATACATCCATGATGAAAACACATATAAGCTTATCCTATTTGCTTCTAGTTGTTCTATACTAGGCGTATTCCTAACTTTACATCCTTAATATTTGTGTTTGCGTAGTTACACTTTTATTTGTTATTTACAGATACGGGCTCGTGCTGACCGACTAATAAATATTTTAATTAATGCAGCTTCTTTATTTGGTTCAATGAGACTAAACCGAAGAATATCCTACAGGGGCTTCCTGATCAGGTACATCTTGTGTTTGGAAGCATTTTGTTTGTAGCGTTGTTGGTGACTTTAGTGTCATCTGTTATGAGAGTGATAAATAACCTAGTGTGATTACTGCTATTTTGTTGTCTTTATTTCCTGTCTCTAATTTTTAATCTCGTATTTAATTTTTCTTCCACTTCGAATTTGCAGGTGGCAGAGATAATCAAAGAGGATTTATGGTCCAATCCACTCAAATATTTTAACACTGTAATATAGTTAAATCTTTTGATCCCTGTAAATCGTGATTCCTTTGTATCTCTTCATTTACAGGAAAACTTGAAAATTTATTTTTGCAGGAAGAAGATGAAGAAGATTCTGATGCAGACGAGGATGACTATGAGGTAAATGTTGATGCAAATAAATGACCCTTTTCATAACTAATAGTATGCTTCATGGCAAGCCTGAACTCCATTATTCTTGTTGAAAAATAAATGTGTGTGTATATGTAACTATCATGAGAGATACGTATGTATATATCTAATGTATTATCTCGCAGTAAGTGGTAATAGCTACATTATGCTTGTTGAGTTGTTATTTCATTACTGCTGCTCTGATATTTTGTTCCTTTAGGACAACACCGATGATGAGGAAGAGGATGACCTTTGAATTCTCCCTACAAGCTTCTCAGGTTCTCACATGTTTGAAGTTTTATTCGAGCGCAATTTTCAATTTCTAGAGATATTTGACCTTTTCGATAAGAATATATACTCGATGATGGTAGCGATATTTGTAGCCAAACAGTTGTTATCTGCCCTGCTAGTCCCTATATATGGAAAATGTTTGTTATGTCTGTTGTGCGGCACTTGTGCCTTCTTTTCCTTATCTTTGAGAGGTAGTGTTGTGGAGATCTTCACATTTTATAGAACTATTGGATTCTGATATTACAAACATACCCAAAAATGAAAAGAAGAAAAAAAATTCATTTTATAAGAAACAAAATGTCAGACATTTCATCAAATTGTAATCGGTTTTCTTTTAAGTTTCCAGAGGTTAAATAGGAGTATCTAAAGCACTTTAACTTGATTTTGTCTAAATGCGGAGGTTTTATAGGGCAACTTAACGTTCTTAAGAATTTGTGAGCAATGTTTAAGGTTTATTTTGGAGGAAAAAGAAATTGTTTTATAGAGCAAGAATTTGTGCTACTTTTGAAGGTTTATTTTGGAGGAAAAAGAAATTGTTTTATAGAGCAAGAATTTGTGATACTGTTGAAGGTTCTTTCTAAACACAATGCCTGCATGACTAAGCGGCAAGAATTGACTTTTATACTTCTTAAGAACATTAAATTTCAAAATAGTCAATGACTAATATCAAAATTCACTCAAGCAGTGAAATTTGGAACATTTCAAAAAAAGAAAAACCACCGTGATCTCTTAATTTAGAGAGTAGGAACTAATAAATTTGAGTATAATAGTAATGAAGGGGGCAGACGATAGGACATAGCTGTAAGCACTGAAAATCAGTAATCATTCATCATCAATATGAAACGTATTACATCAAATTTGTATAAATGAACACATACAGCTACTCATCTCCCAAAAAAGTTTCAAGCCAATCGATTCAATGCAGCAGCTAAAATTACACAAATAATATCTAACTTTCTCTCTCACCTAACTGAAAAACTAAAACAAAATCTATCATATTTAACCCTCTGTCTCACTGTAGTAGAAAATAAGGATCAAAAAAATCCCAAGGGGACTGGGACTCATCAGTATGATCAACAGTTGCACCAACCATTTTCTCATGTAACCTAACGACTAACAAATACAAGTCAGAAATCAAAGGATTTCCAAGAAATGGCTTAATAATCTGTCCAAGTTCAACCATTTTGGAAAACAGGGACTTGCTGTCCTCAAATTCCAACCCAGAAATGCATTTTGAGAGGGTGTAAAACCCGAGCAAATTTGCATATAGAGGTAAGAACGCGTCCTTGTGATTACCCATGCCACCAATCCAATCAACTCTTCCCCGTTTCCCAGTTTGATCATTGGCAAACGATACCAACTGCTGGCAAAATCTCATTCTCCACTCACGCAAGAAATCCAGGACCACGTGTTTGTCAAAAAGGTCAACTGCCCAAGATTTTGAAACCTGAAGCTTCTCCAAGTGGGAACAACATATCTGACAGATCAACAGCTTTTCTTCGTGGTGGTTATCGATCTCCTTGTCAAAAACCCGTCTTACAAGATCCCCTCGCGAATATACGATGTTGTTTGCTGTACTAAGAACCCACCGACAGAGATAATCAAAGTACTCAAGCCAATGGCCAAATATTGAAGAAAGATGGTCAAAACTCAATATGATCACATTGTCCACTTGGCTAGGAACTACACGGGTCCCCAAGTTTCTTTGAGATTCATTTGAACCAAAACATTTCTGTACGTTCTTGGCAAGGTTTGTTCTAAGCCCATCGTCCTCATCCTCCATAAGCTTTATGCATGTTGACCATATATTCAGTATTTTACAAGCATACATATTAGCAACCTCTTGTTCAAAATGAGAACAAGGATTTTCTGATGGAATTTGGTGATTGACGACTGAAGAACCGATGAGTTCAGCTTGTTCAAGCAAACCAGATGCTATCATTGATTCCGCAGCTGCCTTCCGTATGTTTGCAGGTTCCGATGAGTCACCATGTCTTTCAATTAATCCAATATAAAAACTGATGCAATCATACACGTGAGACCGTCTTTCACTTTGATCAGAGTGGATAATAGAGCTCGTAAATAAATTCACAAATCGCCTTACACATATTCCCATGCAGCAGAGGAGAATTTCCCGAGTCTTAGCATGTCTACTGAGCTTGTATAAGGAAACTAATTTCTCCCAAAACTGGAATACTGAATCGGTATCCATATTACCGACAAACCTTGCATCTGTGCATTCTTGGCTGCTTGATTTTTTGAATTTGAGCAAGTTCCAATTGAAAAGAATTTTTAAAATGTAGTAAGTGCATCGATGATTCTTTTCCGCATCCAAAAGCTTCATCAGCATCGCTTGTAGGTTAGTACTAGTCCAGCTAAATATGTTGGTCCCAATGCAAGATTGATCACTATCCTCAATACCGGATTCAGTCGCTTTAAGGAATAGAAGAAGCCACTTCAATGTTGATATTCGAACTTCATATGATTTATCTGACAGGGAGAGTAATAGCCTTTCTTGAAATACAGGCAAAACATTATCCATTTCTGATATTTTTACCAAATTCGATGCAAGTGGAGATAATGTCCGTGGCCTTGGGAAATCTTCTTCCGGTAACTCGTTATTCGCTTGAAAAACGCAATTGAAATACGAAACTGCTGCTTGTTTGCGAAGTTCTGAAATAGTGGGGTCGTAAGGCCCGTGAAAAGAATCTATATTCAAGCATTCTGAAGATAAATCCCAAAGGAGTTTCCAAATAGCACCAATACTTTTGCTGACTTCGCATGTTCTTGCAATACTGAGCATGTTATCTAGCACGCTTAAGAAACACCCATTGAGGATGGGGCAACGGCATAATCTAGGGTTTCCAACCCACGAACGAGTCACAAGGACTTGGATCAAGTCATCTAAAATCTGATCTTTCTTAGAGAAATCAGATAGGTTTCTACAATTGATGTCCACAAGAGAGCTCAACTGCAATAGCGTTCCGTGGATCGAATTGAAAGCAGCAAGGTTTTCTATGCAAGGCAATTCAGAGGCAATATTGAGCAGGACAAGTTGCAGTTTCTCATTGGATATCAAGCCTGACAGAGCTCTCGATGCAAGAACACGAATTCGAAGATTGCTTTGGGTCGAGCACTTCCTGATGAATGGCATGAACAGGAACGGGTCCAGGGAATCTTTAGTGTCACTTGTAATTGTTGAAGGCTTGAGCCGAGACAGGAGAATTAGCATGGGACACAAGCTTGGGTGCACCGCAGTTGCCAGGTTGGATCCTAGATGTTCAGAGGACCTGTCTCCAAGCAACTCGGTTGCAACTTGTAGTTCCTCAAGTAAGAAAGGATGTAATGAGGGGTACCTTCAAAAAAGAAACGTCCAATCAAGTATCACTCGATTTTGGCCAAAAAAAAAAAACTCAAGTATCACTAGATGAAAACATTGGTAAAAGGAAAAGGGCTACTATTTACTTTGCCCCCAGTTCTTAATGCAAAATGAGGTTTACCCCTATCTTATAATCATTATACTTTTACTTTAACCCTGTTCTTAAGCATGTGAGTGAATCTCAGAGAATTACGTAAAAATGGAGAGCAGTGTATAAATTTTTAAGTAATTATTCGACTTTACCCCCTGTTTTCATGTAATTCTTTGGGAATCTCCACATGCAGGGGGCAAAGTTCAACAATTATGAAAGTAGGGGAGGGGCAAGTCTAATTTTGGTAGTATGTGAACATATAAAATCATCAAAAAAACTAAAGGGAAAATGGAAAATTGAAAATACAAAAATATGATAAACTGATAGAATACCTGTGAAAAAATTCAAGCCCGGTTAATGCACGCCTAGCAGATTCTCGTTTCTGTACATTAAGGAACCCAATCATACGTCGAACCATGGCAGTGTAAGCAAGACAGGCACTGTTCCGTATCTCCCAATATGAAGAAGAGAAAGAACGAATTGATATAATCAAAGCCTCGGCAGAGAAACCTGATGTATCAGTTGCTAGATTGGCATCGTTAAAAGCAGCTTTGAGGACATTGAATGCATGAACAGTGGGAATAACACCCTCATCCCGAATCTTCGAGATGCTTTCATTTTCATCCATCTGAGATTGAGATTGCTGTTGTGTAGAAAAAGTTGCTAATTGGTCCGATTCTTTCGAGATTTTTGCATCAGTTTGATCTAACAAAGACCTATTAGCTACGTCTATTAGCCAACGTAGTGCCCTTGGGAGGAGCCTCTTTGGGGTACCTTCGGGCTCAGAGAGAAAAAAAGCGATGAATGCAGCAGGTATACCCGCACTTCTCCTTAGTAAATCGTCCACTGTTTGTCCCTTAGCCACTGTTCTTTCCATAAGTTGATCCATCCAAGATTCTGTTAACTTGCCAAGCCTGAGAGTAAGAGAGGCAACATTAGGACTTGAACTTGAAATTACAAAATTACCCTTCATGCCTTCGGAAAAAAAATAGTGATCGAACTAGGATTTAACCCATGACCTCATATATGAAGAGTAGATGCTATCACCACTTAAGCAAATGCCATCAAATGTGCTTAATGTGTTTTAAAAATCTACATAACCTGAGAATCACTAATTATAATATTGCACATGCATGTGCAGAATTTTTAGGGTGTAAAAAGGCAAAACTTTAGACGCCAGAAAGGATAAATTTCCCTTATGAAGCACAAAAACTGGTTTTCGACTCAAATCCAGATTAGACAATTAGGTACCAATATATCCACTACCAGAATAGAAAGTAACAGCAATTATCTATTGCACCATCAATATTAAGATGGAATGAACTTAATTTAGTCTAGTTATGCAATAAATGTAGGACTTGAATGTACCAGTTCATGAAAGCAAATTCGCAGAAATGTACCTTGGGTCATTTGAACAAAGTAAACGGTTGCAAAGAGCAGTAAATCCAGCCCTAGTCTTATCGATCGCACCATTATGCTTCATTTTCAGGAGGACTTCCAAGAAGTGGTTTCCAATTGTCTCAAGTTGTTTCAAATCAAGCATTACATCAGATTCAGAGGGCATTATTGGAACATCGCGAGTATCTAAAACGGGGTCCCCCGACTTGATATGCTTGAAGTAGGCAAAGGAATTTTTCTTATGATGGTTCCCAAAAGAAGACTCATCTGAAAAAGATAAACTAAATGAGCTTAAACGTAACTCAGTCAAGAACTTTCTGCTGTCTATGACTCATCTGGTCCAACAACCCTGCATATTTTTTTATTTTAGGGATTTTTTTAATTTTTATTTTTTTGAGACTTGGCCCCCAATTTACAAGCAAAATTAGACTTACCCCATGTTTTCATAACTGTAAGACTTTGCCCCTTGCATTGGGGGAATATCAGAGAATTATATAGAAATAGGAGGGGGGGTGTTAAGTCAAAGGATTACGTTAAAAAAATCATAAGTTACCTCCCCTTTTTACGTAATTCTTCGAGATTCCCGCACATGCAGGGGACAAAGTCTAATGATTATGAAAACGGGGGTAAGACAATTTTTGAATTATGAACAGAGGCAAAAAAAAAAAAAACCTTTATTTTAATGTAAGAGTATAGACGTTTCTGCATTGTCAGAAACTTTCCTTTCCTACCGACCAAATATTGCACAAAGGAATTGTTTCACGTAAGCCTGTCTTCTTTCTCCTTCTCTCATAAAAGGGCCAATTAACTTGCCAAAAAGGGGCCAAAACAAAGTGAATCCCCCTTAACATAGCTAAAAGAAAAAGGTGTCCTTAACTTGATTCAATAAGAAGAATAAGAGAAGAAAAAAGAGATTTGATTGACGACACGCTGTAGTTTTTGTTTTCCAAGATATAGCAGCAGGAGCAGGAGGAGGAGTAGAAGTAGGAATGACGAGTAGGAGATTTGATGAGTAGAAAGAGGAAAGCAATCACAAGCAGTAGATCTTTTGCCACTCTTGTGAGGAAACAAAAGGTTCCAAGACCAAATACCCAGCAAGCATAGGCAAATAAACATTGAATATATTATTTTCCTTGATTCAAATTACTTCAAAATAAGGCAGCCAAGGAAATAGCGAAGTACCTCTTTCATTGCGAGCCAGCAACCGACCATGACAATCTGTTCTGAAGGTCTAATATCCCTCATCATTTTCGAACTTTTGACCTCATCTTCAGATTCAGAGACACGCAAATCCGACTCTATAGGAACGTCCAACATAAAAGCATCATCATCATCTGCCATGCCATCCATGTCCTCGGGTAAATGCCATGCATCCGCCGAAACCACCCAAAGAGCCAATGAAGTTATACGCATGACCAACTCCAATAGCTTCTCCAATGCACATTTTATCTCGGAAACACTACACAAAACAACATTGGCATTCCAATCCAATTCCTCAAACGTATAACGAAGACTAAGCAACACCCCATGAACAAAGCTCCTCTTGCATGCTTCAGAAAGATCCTTCTCTCCCTCCTCCACAGCAACTCTCAACCAATCTATAAGCGATCTTACATATTCTATCGCAGGGGAGCCAAATGAACAACTCGGATTATCCCCATAAACAACATTAGTTGAAACATTGACAACCCAACCAAGATCCAAGATGTATTTCCTAAATATAAGACGCAATGTCAGAGCACCAGCATCACTTTCCCTGACACGAGGACTGCAAACTAATTTCTTAGCCCAAACAATTACGTCACTGACCATTACAGGACAGGAAATACCGGGAAGCGGTGTTGGAAAATGCAGTAGTATCCGAAAAGAATTCTCTCTCAGCCGGTCCCAGCTGTCAATAATCGAACCAACTAACAACAAAGTTGAATCAGGTAAAGTAAATCCTTTACTATAAGGATTGAGAGTGATTTCAGGAGAAACAGAATCACATTTAGGTGGTACAATAGACCAAGCATTATTCATTAGCAATATGAGCTCCATAGCCAATACTTTTCTCTCGTACGGAGCAGAAGGATAGCATGAGAAAAACAAAAAGCAGCTTAGCCACTTCATAAAACGGAATAGATCCTCGGCTCTGTTAATATCAGTTCTTTTGTGGGGAAACGGTCCATTATTGTCTTGGCATGCAAGAGGTTGCCAGCTCCCCTGCTTAAGTTGTCGCTCCAAGGCAGTCCGTACCCGAGAAAAGAACTTTCTGAACAAGCTGGTCAACTTCATTTGAAAAGCCGTTGAGCAAGACCTCATGTTTAAAGGGATTGCTTCTTTCATCAAGCTCAGTTCCAATGAAGAAGGCAAACTCGCCGTCTTAGGGTTTAAAAATAGAGTCTCGGCCGCATCTACACGGAGTGTGTCATCAACATGGGTAAGTGCCAATATTAGCCACTTGACCAGGACTTTGACCTGTACCCCTTTCACGGTAACAAGTGCATAGGAATCCGAGTCACCGTTTTCCATTTTCATCCCCATCACTTCTTGATCAACTGAAGAATTCTCAAACCAATCAATGTCCCCTTCAATCAAAGCAAGCAAGCGAGAGACCTTGAGCAATGAAACCAAAACCGATACTTGCTGTTCAACTCTGAGAACAATATCGGTGCCGTTTAGCTCAGGGAAAGCCAGCTCAGCATTCTCTCCACCTCGCCCGAATGAGACAAAAGCAAGCATAGGAAATATACAATCCACATCCACTTCGAGTAACACCGGCAAAGCATAAGTGTTCAAATTCGAGCGGAGCTTCGAAACTCCAGATGCAAGTCCATATAAAAAGGGACGTAAGCAATGAACTCTGTATTTTGTAAACCCAATTTCGACACCATCACTACTCCAACACTCACTAAGCAAACACTCAAGGAAACACTTCAAAAACGTAGTGGCTGCACAGCACACATCATCGTCGATGTAAGCATGTGTAGTTTCAAACAGCAAGTCCGGATTCATATCTAAAATAGTCTTTGCTCCCAACCTTTTGGTGAGCAAAGATAGAGGAATGTATCTTCCCTTGCACCTTGAACCCATGCGGAGAAGATCAGATGCAATCTTCTTTAGGAACAACTTGATTCTCTCACTACCTTCTGCCCAGTGAAGACTAGCCTGAATATCTAAGAAAAGATCGAAAATAAGATGAACTTGTTTGACAGTTTGACTTAGAGGATCTTCCAGGTTATTCCATATGATCCTCAATAGTCGGGTACCCATTTTCTCAGAGATTGGATCTTTTTCTGCGGGACTAACAAGATTAACTTGAATCGACGTTTTTATCTGTTGCAAACATATCTGCAACACGGTTAAAGCATGAAAGTTGAAATGACTATCAGTTGGGTTCTCGCAATAGTGACACAATTCGGGCAAAATCCCATCATAAAGTATTGTCCGACTATCTCCATGAGCATAAGTCCCACTCAAATCATCATCTGATACAACAAAATGAGTATTGAGTACTGTTCTTGAAACTGCCGTAAGGATTCCTCTTATCAAGCAGAGCCTGCTGAGTACAGACAAATTGTGGATTTCAGTAAACAAATCCTCCTTGCGTGGAACTTTCATAACCGGATCCAAGCATTCACTTCTGAGAATAGTAACAGAAGTATGCCGAAATATACCTTCCATAATAACCAAACCGAGCTCTTCAGGGCTGAGACATGACTGTAGAGCCACACAGAAGCTCACGCCCGCAGCCACAAAACAGTCCCTTGAAAATGCAACCGATTTCAAAATGCTTAAAATAGTAGTCACAATCATCTCCAAAACATTGGAATCCCCCAAATTGAAACCGTTCCCTCGACTGCTCAAATCAATGAACTTGGAAGGAAAACGTTGAAGCAAGTAATACATACAAGACAAAGCTTCTTGACATTGTTCCATAACAATTGGCGAAGGTTGAGACCAATCGTTAGTCTCCAAAACCACACTCTTCAAACCATACACTATGTCCAATGCAATTAAAACCCCACATTCTTCCACAATTTCCACTAAATATCCTAATTTAGGCGACCCCATCATCGACAATGCCGCACGAGAAACACAAAATCTCTTCCCTTTACCTTTCACACCACCATACTCTTCACAAAGCAATCTAAAAGAACCACTTATTATACTCTGAAAATTCCGTGTTTTCGCAAGAACAGAAACCAAAGTTCTATGTAAAGGTAAAGAATTCTCTAGAAAGAGAATCTCCAAGTAAAACCTAGCTGCAACTGAAACTAAATTCTCCTCTCCATTTGCTAATAAGTCCCCAAAAGCTAAAGCTAGTTTCTTTACATGACTGACTTGTGCATAAGTTGAATTGAGAGAAATAAGTTCATTCAATTCAGTATAATACTTAGAGGTAGATGGATCTAAAGGCAATTGATTAAGAGATTCTGTGTAGTACTGAGGGAAGATTATAGCACTGTAGGTGTAGCGGTGGCGATGCTGTAAGGCTCGCCATTTAGCCGACATTTTTTTAGGTTTTTCTTTTGAGAGTTAAAGAATGTTACCTGATTGAGAAAGAAGTTGGAGAAATGGTGGTGTTTGTGTTGATTTTGGTAAGGAAAGGTCGAATGGTGGATTTGATTGAGGGGTTAGGGTTAGGGTTTATTCTTCCTCTGTATCAATTTGTAAACTTTAGAAACAGAGAGGAAGAAAGAGACTGGCGCCGGAGCTAAGGAGGCGGCTTTGTCTCCGCGATGATACTAATGGAGGTTTTAGGGTAATCTTTGTAAATTAATGGAGGTCGAAAAAAATACTACTCACCTCCGTTCCAATTTAATTTTCATATTTTAAAAAATTAAAAATTAAAAAGACATAATAATTATGCAAAAAATAAAATACTTATTTTTAAAAACATCTTTTACTTTTTTTTCTTATAAAAAATGTGGCATGACTCAAAATAAAAAAAAAATACTGAGCTTAAAGGGTAATATTGAAAATTAAAAAATTGTTATAATTAATAACATATTAAATGTGATAAGTGGACAACTATTTTGAGACATCTATAAATGAAATAGCAGACAATTAAATTGGGATGGAGTGAGTAAAAAAATTTAGGGTAATATACATTTGTAAACCCCCTGAACTATCGTGATTTGGTACCCCTAAATTAGCAAAACTGGCCTCATACAAAGTTTAAAATAAGATATATATATATAAGAGCGAAATGGTACGTATTTTTCACCGTTAGTTATGGTACCTCTCTAATTTTTTTACAATTTTGTTATATTTAATAGTGATGATTCTTTAAATATTATTATATTAACTATGTATACAATGATTAATATGATAGACACTTAATATTTTTGCTAATTTATGGTAAATAATAGTGTGGTATAATTTATTATGATATATGCACACATTATAGTGAATATTTTGTATTACTTAAAAAATTAAAATAAATAGTTTCATTTATGAAAAAAAAAAAAAAAGTCTCAAATTGAACAGGTGATCTTTTTAACATTTTGTAAACATAATTAAAATGTTAAATCAGCAATTTAAAGCCTAAAAATGTGTTAATTTATAGAAGTATCTACGATAACCTATAGTGAAAAGAAGACAAACACATTCTTCCATTAAAAGCCCACTAGATAAAAGGGTCATATTTCTTCTTTTTATTTGTGAACACAACCTACATCTTAAATATCATCTTCCTCTCACATTAAAATGTCACATTGAAACTAAGGCACACATTCACCTAAAAATGCACAATTATATAATCACACATGCTTCGCAGACTATATATACTCTTTCAAATCATCTTCTTTCATATCAAATTTTAAAAAAAGTAAATAAATTAAAGGCCATCTCTTTTTATTCAAAAATTGGACATTAATACAATTTATACATTTGAATTTTGAAATATACTAATCAAGTTTAATAACATAATATACATTGTAACTATAAAGTTTTGTATGAAAATATATAGATAAAAAGCGATTGAATCTTACATTTCACATGTTATAGAATAGTTCACAAAATGAAAAACTTAATGTCAATTTTGAAGTACTAAAAATCGGATTAGACCAATTTATAATTTAGACAAGATCGAATCATTTCGGTTTTTTCACAATTAATTTGGTTGATCTATCAGTTTGGCCTAGATTATTTTTTCATTTAACCAATCATCTTTTAGGTTTAACTTAGCATTTAACTTTTAACTTTTTGGTCATTTCTTTTCAAGAAAAATAACCTATTTGTAAAACTACATATACAAAAAGGAAAGTATATCATAATTTCCCTTTAATTATCCATGTTGCTACCTGTGTGATGATTAATTATAATATCCCACATCGAAAAATGAGGGAAACTTGTAGTGCCATATATGTGTGCCCAAGGGATTTTCACTAGTGAGAGGCCTTTTGGGGGTTGCCATGGGTGCACGTGCACGGTGCACCTACCAAGAACAAAACCGTGCAGGAAATTGCTACATAGTTGGAGCTAGAGTGGAGCCGCCCAAAGTGGACAATATTTTGCTAGGGTTGGAGCTCGGGTGTTACAAATGGTATCAGAGCGGACCCTACAGAGTACGTTGTGCTGACGAGAGCGTCAGTCCCCATGGTGGGAAGGATGTAATATTCCACATCGAAAAGTGGGAGAAACTTTTAGTGCCATATATGTGTGCCCAAGGGGTTTCCACTAGTGAGAGGCCTTTTGGAGGTTGCCATGGGTGCACCTAGCAAGAACAAAACCGTACGAAAAATGGCTACCTAGTTAAAGCTAGAGTGGACCCGCCCAAAGCGGACAATATCTTGCTAGGGTCGTAGCCCGGGTCGTTGCATTAATCAAGTACCATTACATAGTCCCGCACTTTGGTTTATATTTTTTAGCAACTTGATCGAAGTTCCAACTTTTAACTATAATTCATGATTCGGAATGCTTGGAAATCTTATATTATTAAGTAATTCAACTAAGAATTGTATGTCTTGTTCAATTTCAGTATATGAAGCCTTACAAATAAAATCTGAGCTAAGGTATGTATTTTTTTTCCATGAAGAGAATTGGGAATAAAAGAATTGATCTCGTTAACTTTATCATTTGTTGTTGTTAAGATAGCTCTTGTTCTGAGGTATTTTGTGTCCTTGTTGTTGTTCTTCTATATATTTAGATAGGTATTTGTTACAATATCTTCAATAGAATCATTGCCTAAAGGAATAAGCAAATCATATGGATTTTGAATCCATGATGGAATTCCTCTCCTTATAAGCATGTCGTAGGCACGTTTCCATCTCCAATTACAAAGACCCATTCTCTAAATGATGATGAATCTCTTATTCTCATATTTTGTATAAGAGTCAAAATACGATAATGGTTCCATATGGGGGACATGTTAATCGTAACTCGAATAACATCTTCTCTTGTTCCTTGGGGAACTACAGGGAGTGTCTATCTGAAATCACTGCAAAAAAGGACTATTTTGCCACCAAAAGTTTTATTGTTCGAATTAACATCATCAAAGTGTAGAATGTCCCTCAATGTTTTATTAATTGTTTCAAAAATTCTGCAATGATCCATTGGTGCTTCATCCCAAATTGTCAAGCTGGTTTTCTTTATGAGTTTTGCTAATTGGGTTCATTAACAAATTTCACATATAGAATGGCCAAATATGTCAATCGGAATGGCAATTCTTAAATTTTCAGTGCGTCCACCCGGTAATAACAAAGCTGCAACACCCAATGAAGTAATAGCTAATACAATCTTCCTTTTTGCTCTCAGAAGGGAAATTATGGTCTTGTACAAATTTATTTTCCCAGTTCCTCCAACACCGTACACAAAGTAGAGGCCCGCATTTTGTTGATTGACTGATTATACGATAGCATCATATACATTTTTTTGATCTATAGTTAACCCTTCATGCAATTTATTGTGCTCACTGATCAATTGGTTTGTATCATATATAGTTCTTCTTTGATTAATCTATTATCGATGGACCGAAGTAGTGAATGATCTGGAAGAGGTAATGGCGGAAAATCCTTCAATGATATGTTACTCTTTAGTAGAGTTTGTTTTATTTCATAAATAGCATAATTCTTAAGTTGTGCATCTATAAGGCTTAATTCTTGAAATCCTAAAATAATTCTTTGTTGAGATAGAATATCCTCTACTAGTAGTTGCCAGTTCTTTTCCCAAAGCTCCAGTGGATCAAAAACTTTACAAAAAATCAACATTGTAACAAAAAGTTAGGGTAATTGACTTCATGTAAACCATTGTGTTGCTTAATAGATTGCATCATGCCATTCTTTATCTCCGTTTAATGAGCTAAGAGACTAACACGCAGCTTTATACGTAGGGTGTATAATGCCATTGACAGTTTTGATCTTCTCAAAGCCCCGTGCTCCTTTAATAATGTTAGCAACAGTCAAAGATAAAATCGTTCCCCTGATGTTGGATAAGCATAAACAATACCTCCTATGGTTTTTCTTAATTATCTTCTTCTCCATGCTTTGTATTTTTACTACCACACCCATTTTGTTAGGAAATCCGTGTAAGTTAATTCTCTAACATCTTGTGAATAACATTTGTTTTCATCCATTCTGTAAACATAGTTTTATGTACATCAAATCTATTGAGAACATTATATATGTACTATGAATCTTTGAATGTGATACTATGCTCATCTGGAAGGTGAAAGTTAAGCCTTTTTACTCCAACACTTTGATATTATATGTCATAATGATAAATTCTCCAGCATGCCTCGCATGTTGAAATGTATCGACAATTCAAAAATGATTTTATCTCATCAATCTTGTGAGCTTGATCAGTACCAGTTATAAGATCACGGACTATGTTTTCTTCCAATGTCATTCTTGCTCTATCTAATCCTTTGTTTACATACTTGAAAAGGTACTTTATCGACCTCGATTTATTGTAATACTCAACAGTGATATGTGCTTGGTATTTGATAACCAAATCAATACTGTGAGGTACTTTTTTTCGAAAAATGTTTGCAACAAACTTTTGTTTTCATACAGGGTGCATTAGGATTGGCTTTACTGCGTAGACCATACATCATGAATTGGGCAACGGCTACATGTACTGCAAGATCTATGTTGGGGTCTGGTATCTCAGCATAAATGATTTTATCTATTTGCTCAATTGTTAAATGCTTATTATTACGGTGTAGAAATAGCAGTATGTGAACATGATATAGACCTCTCCTCTGAAATTCTATGGTGTATATAGTTGTTTCAATAATATCATTAATTAGTTTAAGATTACTTAAAGTTAAAATAGATTATGTGCTTATGTATGAAAATAATACCTACCAAAACTTTATCAAAATGCCTTCCCTGTACTGATTCTCGTATTAATTAATCTAGCTTGATTTTGAAAACTCTTAATATAGTATAACGTTTGTCTTTTGGCTTTCACCCAGGTATTAAATCAATAAATGATTGTATCTCGGGCCATTTTGGATTTGCTATGAAAGTAATGAACGAATCTGGGTTACTAGCCCATCTATAAATGGCCATTACATCCTGAAAATTATGTGCCATATAACGCAAACTGCCAATAAAGTCGAAGGCAATACAATACGTTTTCCAACTGATACCGATGTAGTGTGGCCTCTAAACACTGCATCTCTAATCCCCTTGTACAATTATGATCTCAATTGTGCTTAGTTGAATCGAAGTTAACGCAATATATCTTCCTCAATACATTTGTATGCATCGACTAAGTATTGCTGAAATAATCTGTCTACCCGTAAAATAGTTTGACCTTCATTTTATCTCTATTGTATTTGAAAGCATAATATTCCTTCATCGTTAAGCAGCCTCTTTTTGTCTAGCCCCTACCTTCGTTATTTCTATATCTTATACCAACATAAAATCCATCTTCACCGTAAGGAAATAGTAATGGGTACTGCATAGCCATAAATTATGGATGTAGTTCACTAATTCTCTTTAATCTAGTTGATCTATGATCAACAATGGCATCACAAATAGCATCTGTGTCATTAAGGTCTCCAGCAATTAGGGTCGTTATTTTTAAGGCATATAGTAAATTATAAATTATCGAGTTATTTTGTCTACCTCCAATTAACCTTATACGAACTGGTTGAAAATCTTATTATTGGAAGTGATCACGTGCCATTCTAAATACCTTAGCTAACTCGTTATGTTCATTAAGCATATTTACCAATCATTGCATGAAATATACCTCTAATTTTGATCTTGTATTAGATGCACCAACATTAGGAAGCAATGAACCTATTTTGTGATGATTTTGTCCACTAATGCAATATATGTATGGGCTCCTTCCACTATTAACTCTATTATGAACTTGTCCTCCAGTAAATGTGAATGAAAATACGGAATTGTAGCCTCTAATTTTCTCCCTAATTTTTGTTGATCATGTCTCTCTATTATAGTTCAAAAGATTTCTGAGGAACAAAGGTGCTTCTTTTATAAGAGGTAATTGGACCTTTCCTTCTTAGCAACATAGTGAGAATTTTGGATTCAAGGGCCTTATATGTTTTTCAGTTCTTTCGTCAAACCAGAAAATAGCTCAACAATATTGACATGAATGGGTTGGCTGTCCAAAGTTCCAAAACTCGAAGAATTTTCCTATAATTATTAAGATGGTGCCTTAATATTATGTTATATTGAAATTCTTATAAAATTTGTAGAGTAAACATATGCAAATTTTTAGTCTTACTTGTGTGTTGAGTAAGTATTTGATCTATGTCGTATGCCTGGCCATTTTGTAACATCACAATTCTTAAAACATTATAATTATTAATATGAAAGTATAATAACCTACTTACATTCTAAAAATAATTAAAATGAAACTATTTATTTTATCAGCAAATATAGTACACAACTCCCAATACATTTTTGTTGAAATTTATATTTCTTCTATTATTTATGCGTTCCTTCCCTATTTATTCATTCTTCATTTCATAGCTTAATTAATATGTTCCCAACTTACGGACTACCTGAAAAATAGTTATAGTAAGAGTGAGCTTTACAAACCCTATGAGAAAATTCTTATTTTCTATTCCAATGGTTAACAAAATATCATTAAGTCGTAAAATGTTTACTGCAATTAAAGAAAAAATATTGCAGAGTATATTTTCATAATGTAAAATTTAAAAGGCATCACAAAATAAGTTTTCACATGAATATTAAAAATAATGCTAAATTAATATTCTTCTAAAGTCAAAGAATAACCCCCATTAACTAGGGCTCAATATTTCACTTTCCAATCAAATGATTGGCCAAGAACTAATTTTGAACGGCGCAGGTGTTCGACACGCCACCCAATTATTCCTGGGGTGGTACAAATCAATTCATAAAAGTGGTTTTCCTATAATATCAATACATCATTATCAATGTACCATATATTAGCAGTTGGTAAAAACAATAAATAATTGCATTGTAATAGTACACAATAATATTTTACATAATCCTTAAAATAGGGAATAAATACTACTCACTTTAATTAGTTTGCTTAAGTCTTAACCTTCTATCTTTTGGTCCTAATTTACACATTATAAAATATTTAATATACTAAAAGATTCATATGGGTCATACACTAATACTTTATCGGCAACTACAAAAGTCTCCATTCGTGCTTATATTTTATTTGTAAATAGTATAGTAGGCATATATATATATGTACGGTTATATCAAAAATGAAGAATTCCTTTTTTCTTTTAATAATATTATTATATATATGAGTATGACAATGAAAGACCACTTCCCTTCTTTCTTTCTTTCTGTCTTTTATGAGCAATATATTCCTCACGTGGATGATTCCCCTCTCTCTTTACTCTTATGTCCCACTTTCTCACTTTGTTTGGTGTGTGCCTAATATAATATAGAGACATTTTATAGTCTAAATGTCACCCATGTAATAATTACTTACCAAATATTTTACAGCCAACTGCCATCCTTTCACTACCTTTCATTTTCACCCTCCATGTAATGATTTTCTTTGACAGATAGGTGAGACATGTGGCATCTCCCCTTTTATCCTTATCTTTTTTTTAGTGCAACTCAAATTTTTACGTTATGGGTTTCTAAAGTAATTTTGATCTACTATTAATTTTGTCTACTCGAAATTATTTTCATGTGTATTTTGGAATGGGTATTACATATTCTGTTTGATAGGAGTAGTATTTTGAGATTCTATATATCATGTAAATTTAATTATTAGAAGCAAAACTATATATGATATTGAAATAATATTATTTAATTGTTGAATTGACATATATGTTGATCACCTGTTGGTGCGGTGTGATTAGATACAGAAGGGTCGATAAAAGATCTTTCATAAATGACACCGCCCATTCTTCTTATTTCAATATTAGTTCCTTCAATCAACCTTTCATCTGTTTGAACATTTAGGGCCCGTTTGGTTGTCCTTCAAATTGCGAATTAAATAATTTACAATTAAGTAATTTACAAAATTTTCATTTATTAGTGTTTGGTTGTGTAAATTGAACAATTGTAAATATGATAATTCAAGTTGATTCACAAAAACTCAAATTAAGTCATTTCAAGTAAAACTTGAAATTGCCTAATTTTAGAATTAGATAATTCATTCCAACTCTATTTTTCGAGAAGATCTAGTTTCTACCCCGTGATATTGATGCATCTAAACAAAATTTTAAATAACATAAAACAATAGATAACATGTTTTTATTTTAACAATCAAAATTTTTCATTTAAGTTTTCCAAACACTACTTGAATTAGAATTGAATTATTCATAAATGAGCAAATTCACAATTCTTCAATCGAAAATTAACTAATTCTAAAATTAGGTAATTTATGCAACCAAACGGGTCCTTAATAATCTTCTTTTAATTACATACATCTAAATAAGCTAATATTGGAATTGGTAAAAAATCTCCAAAGATATTTTAATAAGGTTGATCTAACCTTCTGTTCTCGGTTGTTCTCTTTGAATAGCATGTGTAATACTTTCTATAGTGTACCCAATTTTATCGTATTTAGAATCTCTTATTTAGAATCTCTTCCCCACTGGTTTTTCCAATGGTTTATTTTAAATGGTCCCGAAGAGGATATTCTCCCGAATAATTTATATGAATTATTTGTTGCTTATAACAAAAATCATCCCAGACTCCTTATTAAGGAGCAACACCCTATTACTAATTTTGCATTATTACATTTTCTTACAAAATATCATATTCCCTGGATATTTCAATGGAACTATAATACTACTACCAGGAGTAATGGGTTATTTTTGTTAGTACGTGACTACTATTATAAATGGTGGCCTAAATTTGATATCACTGAACTAATAGTTCAAATTAAAAAAGATCTATTTGAGTTCCTCGAAATTAATACAAAATTAGCTGAGGATGATGCGTTCTTAAAGAAGCAAGCTATTGAAAAATCAGAGTTTAAAACTCCTTCTTTGGCCTCTCTTAAAGAGAAATTCCCAAATACCCCTATCAAGGAGCTTAAAGCTAAAATTCTCCAAAATCTGGCCTGTCAATTAGATATGGATGAAGACTTTATGTCTATTTCTCAAGACTCAAAGTCTGAAATAAAATCTGAACCAGCCCAATTGGTTAATATTGACGACGAGGATTTTGCGGAGCCAAATGAGGATATGACTACACATATGGGTAGATGGCTCGCCAGTCTTTATGAAGACTCAACTGCTCCACCTGTAAAAGACAAGGGGAAAAATCAAGTGGAGTAGAATTATTATTATGTAGAAAACTTTATTAAAGTATGGATAATTATTATTATATAGAAAACTTTATTAAAGTATGGATCACTTTGGACGAACGCTTGCACCACCATCCAGCACACGCCACCAGAGGGTCCCATGGCAATTATTATGCCGGTTGCTTTTGTTTGCTTGTAAAATAATTAAGTTTACTGTTTGTTTGTTACTGTGTAAGTTCTGTTTGCTTTATCTTTTCCCTCTATTTAAGTCTTGTTGGTCTAGAGAGTGAGGGGTGTCTTGTTTTTTCTTTTCTTTTCTCTCTCCTCCGCTGTTTTCTTCTTACTAATTTATTTGTTTATTTAATTTATTTTTAATAAGTTAATAATAAATAAATATTAAATTATATTTATTAGTATTATTTAGTTTCAAAATTAAAATTCATTTTAGGATATCAATAATCGAACTTAGTTCGTGATGTTTCAACATTGACGAAATTGAATTTAGTATTTTTTTATGATATCAATATAATAAGGAAAGGTGAATTTAAATTGAGAGGAAAAGGTGAATTTAAATTGAGAGGAAAGGGTGTATCAATTTGAGAGGAAAGGGTTATATATTTTAAATTTCATTAAATAGTTAATAATTAGTTTATAATTACGATGAACTTATTTTAATAATAATTTAATACAAAAGTAGTATCAGTTTTTTATTTATGTACTTCAAATTTTGTTGTTAATTAATTTAATAAATTGCAATTAGACTCTTGTAATATAAACAATGTTTTTCCATTATAATTTGGTAGTAAGTTATTCTTTTTTTTTGGGTTATTTCTATTTGTTGATTTTTTTTAATAAATTAATTAATTATCAAATTATATTAGCAATATTAAGTTTCAAAATGGAAATCCATTTTTGGATACCAATAATCACACATAAATCACAATCTTTGAGCATTGATAAAATTGAAATTAGTATTTTATTTTAAAAAATATAAAAGTTGTACTGACATTCTTAATACCAGTGTCAATTTATTTATTGGGTGTTTCAAATTTTATTTTTTGATTAATTTAATAATTATAACTATCATTCCTAACTTTAATAATGATTTAATAGATAAGAAGTCAATTTTCTTATTTAAGTGTTTCAAATTTTTATCGTCATTAATTTAATAATTATAATCAACCTCTTATAATATAAATAATGTTATTCACTTTAATTTAGTAGAAAATTATTTTATGTTCTGAGTTATTTATATTTTTAGAGTGTATTATATATATATATATAATTTAAAAGAAGGATAAATAAATGGATTTATTTTTGCAATCAATTAACCATCAATCATTGATATGATATTTGTATTTAATATAGTAATTTTTTTTCTATTGAGTTCTTTGTATTTTTAAAATTTATTTATTTATTTTTGAATGTAGATAGTAGGTAGAACAATTTTAAATAGTTGTTGAAATATTTTGAAGTTGGGCACAATTAGCTTATCATATGATGGTAGCATAAGTATTAAGAAGATATATATATATATATAAGGTGATACAGGTAGAATGGAAAAATTGAGTAATTAATATTATTTTTTCTAAGTAATGTATAGAAGAATAATTTAATAAAATAATGGTACATACCTTTTCTTTTGTTCTATTAGCGTAGATGCGCAATATAAAGGATGATATTCAAATATCTCTTCTAAAAAGGCAAAATAATACTAACATATTATTAAGATAACATTTAATTTGTAAGATACTTACTAAAAGTACATGTTAACAAACATTAATAATTAATTTGTTTATTTAATTTCTTTTTAATAAGTTAATAATAAATTACTTAATAAATAAATAAATATTAAATTATATTTATTAGTATTATTTAGTTTCAAAATTAAAATCCATTTTAGGATACCAATAATAGAACTTAGTTCGTAATGTTTTAGCATTGAGGTAATTGAATTTAGTATTTTTTTTATAATATATATATTGTTGAAGAAAATTACACGTAGTGTCTATCGTATAGATAAAATATGTATTAAGGATTTTACTTTGTAAATTATACATTACAGGCCATAGTGAGCTTTCTTGTTAACCCTATTTATTATTGTATTTAGACCCTATTTAAAGGGCTCATCTAATAAAGGGTTGAGTAAAATTGTTTCCTCAACACGTTATCAACACGCTCAGAGCTAATAACCTTAACACTAAAAAAAAAAGAAAAAAACTTAGCCGCCGGCTGCCATCACTACTGATCCCATCTCTCGTCGCTCAATCTTCAAAAAAAATGTGTGATATATATACATAATTAAAGTACTCATCTTTATCTCTTTAATTATATAAACCACCATGATACATACTATACATACACACGTAAATAATAATATAGGGTTTGATTATACTATTCCTACAGCCCACAGTAGATGCGGAAGTTTTTGTCTTGTTTAATATATATTCATATATAAGGGTTTGATTATATATATATATATATGTACTGTTTATTAATTGTATGTAATTTTTGTCTTCTTCTCATTATACAATACTATCTCATTAGTTGTACCTTTTTTTATGTATGGCTACAACACCATCTTCACTAAAAAAAAAATTGCACGATTTTTTTTTGTTTTTTTTTTCTCATTATGAAAAATACCAGTATGTGTGTTCATGTAATACCAGTATGTGTTTTTATACACGATTTTTTATGCATAATACTAATACGTGTGTTTATATAATTATCAATCTATTCTTTATGATTGATTTTGGCTTACTATTAAGTGACCATTGGTGTACACAATTTGTTTTTTTTAGAAAAACTAACCGGCAATTAATTATATATATATATACATATATGTGTGATATTATGTTTTGGTTTCTTATATATATATAAATTATTTATATATTCAAGGATTACTATTATGTATTTTTGCTGCTTTGTTCGAATATTATATATATATGGACTAAAATATTATAATGTGGCTAACTAGTTCTACTTATATATGTATATTTTGCTTTGTTCGGATATTGTTGCTGCTAATTAGTATTACTTTGTTTCAATGTCTATACATATTTTATTTTATTTTGGTTCAATATATTATGTGCTGATTGATTAAATATATATGTATGTTTATATAATATATATATATATGGAGGAGGCCGGAAACTTCCACGATACACATCTTTATTTTCTATTTTTTCCCTTTGACTCATTGAAGTTCGATATATATGTATTTTTATCATATTTATGTGGCTAGCGTACTAAATTCCAATGAAGCAAAAGGTCCAATGTATAATTAAAGCCTTTTCATTGGATTCCTATTGCATGACACCCCGCTGTTACTCATTTTTTTTTTTGTGTCTCCCTGGCCTTCATTACTTTGTCAAAGAAGTTTTAAAATTTTTCAAGCATTGTTAATGTAAAATTTCATTGTACGATATAATGATTAAGTAATTGTTGTTTGTAGTGAATATTTTGATTTATTGAAGTCCACCATGTCACATAAATTTTAATTATGATTTATGAATGAATTTTGATTTATTTAGGAATCAGTTATGTGTTTTTTTTTTCAAGAAGAAAACGGATTTTTTGATACTTAATGTTTTTTTTATCATAATACAAATTTATATATCTCTAAGATTATGTCTTCGAATTGATTCATGCCTTTATGGATTATTATTAATTTTTATTATCTATCTAACTATATATATCTATATCTATGTGTACGTTAGAGAAAAGAGATTTTTTTTTCATGTATTTATTATGGGTCAAACAAGAACAGTTATTTTCTCATATTTCTTGCATGCTTCTCTTTCTTTGCATATTATTAGACACCTTATTTGCATAGTATTACACACTTTATTTTTATAATATTAGATATTTTATTCTATTTATATATATTTTTTAGATCAACTCATTAATCTTATAATTGCTATAATTGTAGTAAATCAGCATGAAAATTTGAATATTACTTATATTGTTAATTATTTTATTTAGTATATCATAAATTTGAAAGTTGCCGTGATGATGAAAGTTTATGCGCATTATAATCATTATGATAAAGTATTTTCATATAGCATCGAAAATATGACCATTATAAATCTTGGTTTTGAAATCTAATTCATATTCCTGAAAAATAAATAACATGGATGTACTCATAATTGTGTAATATTTTTTTTATTAAGATGGCCGACCCAACTCGACCCGAATTTGACATTTTGAACTCAGAAGGACTTGAGTACCATCGATGGGTTTTTGATGTAGAAATCGCTTTTATGGCTAAAGAATACTCTGCCACACTTGCTGACCCAAACGACCCCACATACAATGGACCGTCTGATAAGGTGAAAGCAAATGCATTAATGTTTATAAGGAAACATATTGATACCATCTTACGCTGGGAGTACCTTCAGTTGAAGACGCCTAAAGAACTATGTGATGCCTTTAAGGGACGTTTTGGGAACATTCATGATACTTTGCTCTTAGGATTAGCCGTTCATTGGAATAAAATTCGCTTGCTTGACTATAAAAGAGTTAAGGACTTCAAGAAGAACATGTTGCGCCTAAAAGCACGTCTCAACTTCTGTGAAAAAGGGTCTCACAGATGATGATATGATTCAGAAGACTCTTTCCACTTTTCCTATTTCAGCACTTATACTAGTGAAGTAGGATAGGCTCGAGTATGATAACAAAAGAATCACAACATTCAATAAGCTAATCAACCTATTGCAAGTTAGGGGTGTCCATCCAATCCGATCCGGTCATTTTAAACCATCCGCATCCGATTCGATTCGATGTCAGTTTGAGGTTTTGGCATCCAATCCAATCCAATACACTTTACGAATCCAATCAAATCTAATTAAATGTTGGATTGGATTGGTTTCGATCCGATTCGATTAGAAGTTTAAAATAAGATATATTATATTCTTGAAATGTTCAATTCTAATGTAAAACAAGACGTAAACTAAATATTAAATAAAGTTCAAGTGTTCAACCAACTAGTTTCAAGTTAAAATGTCTAACGTCTAACTAAAAATATATAATTAAACCAAGTGACAAACCATACATAATTAAACTAAATATTAAATAATAAACTAAGATTAAATGATTTCAAAGTGACCCATTGTATATATTATATTATGCTACCAATAAGGGAGAGACATGTGGCAACTCTAATAATAGATTGGATTGAATTAGATCGGTTCCTAGAGTACATCAAATCGGAACCGATCCAATTTTTTTCGGTTTTCAAAATTTGCATCCGATCCAATCCAATCATCCATAAAATCCAGGAAAAATGGATTAGATTGGATTGGATCGGTTCCTTGGTTTGGATTGGATTCTGAACACCCCTACTGCAAGTGACTGAAAGGCATAATGAGGTTCTTTTGAATAACAATGTTAGGCCCGTCGGGATAAAGAAAATTCCTGAAACTAACTACGATAAGATAAACAGTGGAAATAACTCCAATGCAAAGGGGGTTAGACGTTCTGATCTATACACGCGTGGCAACAATGCACAATGTGGAAAGGGACGTGAGAGTCGTGGTGTGGGTCGTGGAGGCTCTTCCAAAGTATGGAGAAGAAATTGTGCAATTGGACCTAGTGGCAAGCGAAACAAGATGAAAAATGCACCTAAGAACCATCTAATCAAAACGGAAAGAGTTAGCGATGAACCATGTTATAGGCGTGGAGTTGCTAGGCACTGGTACAAGAACTGCCATGCAAACGCTAAAGTATGAGCGAGTTACAAGAGATATCGAGAGTCTAAATAATAAGAATCTCATTTTATGAATGAAAAAGATAATGACGCCGATGTCAACTTCACAATTACAGACTTTAGTGGCAAAGAGGACTTTGCTCAGTCAATGGATGCACTTAATTTTGACTGATCTACTTTATTCACTTTATTTTTTAGAAATAATTAAGCAGGCATATTGCTTAATTTATAATTAGACTATGGTTTTGTCTTAAAGTTTATGATTGATTGAATGGATTAGATTTCTAAACAAGATATTCGATTGATTACTGTTAGTTTTATCTGAATTTTATTCTAAAGTAATTGAATTTGTTTGTTTTATTACTATATAGTTCGGAGTTTATACTCGATTTTATTACTGTAAAATTAAATCGATGATAACTTTAATGATTGGTTGATAGTGGGAACACCATAGCCATTCAACGAAATAGGTAATTAATAACTTATAATACCTATGTGACTATGATGATTAAATCATCATAAAAGCGAAAAACTGCTTAACCATTTTGTTGTTAAAATGGTGTTTAAAGTCACATACGTTCTATATGCACTCAAAGCGACCCGAATTTTGTTAATGATATTCGTACTAACAAAAATCATACAAAAATCAAATGTAAGAATGGAACAAAAACATATTTATTTTACCTTTAAACAAATTTGCAAAGAAACACATTTTAAATAAATTTATGAGTCATTCTAATGGAATGTACCCCACTACGATAAGGATTATCGAATCATATATATAATGTCACCAACAATGTACTATGGGACACTGACTCATACAAGGTTTGGCATGTTTGCCTAGTGCACCCTGGTCATGATGATCCATGTGTTAAAGTACTTATACAGACATTCCCTCTTATGAGTAACAAATAAATGGGATAAAAATCCAACACATTGCAACGTGTTGATACGAGTAATACTTAAGAGTAATTATTGACTTTTGAAGTATTGAAAGTAATACCTCCCTTCCTATTATGCCTCAGTGACCATGTTAAAAGAACGACAACCGATTTTTCAAAGCCTATTCTTTAGCAAAAATAGGATCGAGACATTCTTATGCTAAAGATATAAAATAAAATATACCATTCTTACAAAGAATATAATGATATATTTGTAGATTAATCAATCCAGAATGCGGAACCATTCAAAGTACTTTATGGATCTGGTGGATAATTTGACATTCTTGTCATGTATCGAATAATTGTCTATAAGAAATGTTGCATTTACAAATCTCTTAGCTCATATTATACGCTTAAGGGCTCACCACCCTGATTATTGTATTATGTCTATAAGACTCGATAAAGCTGGATAGTTTACATCAAAAGTATTTGATGATTATTGCATAAAATCGAAGTAAAGAATCTCGTTTTTCATATGGATATGCAAAAAGGTCTCACAAAAGCAACCATCAAAAGGATATAGATGGTAAATAGGGCATTGGTTATGCGCACCATATTGCCTATATATGCCCAGGATTTATGCAATATTGCATGTAGCTTTACTTATTTGTTTCAAGGTCTAATATTAGACAACTATTATATGCGTACCAGTTGGTAACTAAATATTAACCTAATATTTTGCGTATATATGCCGATTGCACCTCCACAGTGCACCAAACTGGGCTCACTAAGACAATTAAGTATTAGCGTTGGATATGAATCCTCAACGATAATCCGCTATTTAAAATCATTGTCAGGTAATCTCTTTACTGTTAAGAATTACGGATTGTTACTTTGATGAGACAGTCTTCTCGTCGTTAAAAGGAGATAGGAAAATAAATTTTCAAAAGAACGACAGGAATTGTCGTGGTCCTCACTCTGTCTCATCTTGATCCCCACGCATATCACAATGTATAGTGAAGTGAAAAGAACAACTGATCTTTAAAATGTAACAGATTCGATGCCTGATGCATTTACTAATATCGAAAAGTGACGAAATCAAACATATCAGTTGCAATATGCCTGCAAGGTTAGAAATCCCCAACAAGGAGCTCAGTGTCGCAGAAATAGACGCTACAACCACATTTAGTGGAGGTGTGGTTGAGGCTATGGCTTCTTAAAGGAATAAAGGGAGGCCACTTAGTTCAACAAATACTCACACAAAAGAAGAGATGGAGTAAGGCACAAATTGATTAATTAATCATTAATGTAAAAATCTCTTTAATGAGATTATCTCTGATTATACTTATGTCCATGAATCAATACTGGGGGACGCCTCGAAGTTATAAATGATTCCATAGAATAAATAAATCTCATTGGATAAAGAGATGGAAAATGAGTTAATGAAAAAATTCTCCATATGCATTAATGATACACTGTTGCTCAATGAATTAAAAAGCACGATGATGTCGAATTTCGCTATGTTGTAAAATATAAACAAAGAGCAAAATTGGCCTAAATGAAAATAAGCAATCCAGATAGAATTAGATTCTCTGGCAAAAAGATAGGTATTTGGTCCGGTAGTGCTAACTGCACCAAGTGTAAAGCCTGTATGACATAAACAATTATTTGTATAAAGCGTAAATGAAAAAACAAAGAAGTTTTGAAGTAAAAGGCTCACCTTGTGACCAAGGTTTTCCACAAACGCTTTAAAATTGCCTAAATGTTACAACATTTTGCTACTTAGTTAGCTTGGTAGTTTTCAAAAGACTGAAAATGCAGCTCATAAATGTGGTTACTAAATATCTCTATGGGGATCTTGATTCAGAGATATATATATATTTGAAAGTGCCTGATGGCTAAACATTACCCAAGTTAAGTGACTCTAAACCACGGAGTGCGTTTGCAATTAGGTTGAAACGCTCACTTTACGGATTAAAACAATCTTGACGGATGTGGTATACCCGTCTAAGTGACTACTTAACTGAAAAAGGATATAAGAATGACGAATTATGCCCCTGCGTATTCATAAAGAAAACAAGTTTCGGATTCGCAATTGTAGCTGTATATGTCGATGACATGAACATAATAGGTACTCTTTATAAAATAAGAGAAATCATTAGTTACCTGAAATCCGAATTTGAGATGAAGGATCTTGGAAAAACTCGATTATGTCTAGGTCTTGAACTAGAACATCGAGCTTGTGGAGTATTAATCCACCAGTCTGCGTATGTCCAAAAGATGATCAGGCGATTCAACATGGAAAAAACGCATCTTGCTAGCACTCCCATGATCGGTCTAAGTTTGGATATAAGAAAAGATCCATTTCGTCCAAAGGAAGATAATAAAGAGATGTTGAGAGCTGAAATTCCTTATCTAAGTGCAATAGGCACATTATTGTACTTGGCTCAATGTACTCGACCAGACATAGCATTATCAGTGAACTTGTTAGCTAGATTTAGCTCAACGCCAACGCAACGTCACTGGAACGGTATCAAGAATATTTTTTGATATCTAAAAAGAACCATTGACTTGGGACTGTTCTTTCCTTACAGATAAGCAAAAGGAATTGCAGATGACACGATAATTTATAAAGCAAATATTGATGTTGACAAGGCTAGCCCCTATATTAAAAACTCAAATGATATTTTGGTTGGTTTTACTAATGCATGGTACCTCTCTAACCCACATAAATGTTGTTCCCAAATTGGTTATGTATTCACTATTGGGAACACATCAATATCTTGGAGATCAATCAAGCAAACTCTTGTGGCTACTTCCTCGAACCACTCTGAGATCATCGCTCTACATGAGACGGTTCGTGAGTGTATATGGTTAAAGGCAATCATTACATATATTCGAGGGACTAGTGGTTTGAGTTCTACCATTAAAGAGCCTACTTGCATATATGAAGATAATGCAGCTTGCATCGAACAGATGAAGCTAGATTATATCAAGGGTGATAATATAAAATATATATCTCCAAAGTTTTTCTATAATCAGCAATAACATGCTTTCCTCAAGATTCAAGTGAATCAAGTAAGATCTGAGGAGAATATGGCAGATTTATTTACCAAATCTTTGTCTAAGGCTATATTTGAAAAACAAGTGAAAAGCATAGGAACGCGTAGGCTTTCCAAACTCCCTTGATCGATGTAAGGATCAGGGGGAGTGTAAACTTAAGAAGAAGTCTAACACACGTTGTACTATTTTTCTTCGACCAATGTTATTTTTTCCCATAGGGTTTTGTTACTTCGAAAGGTTTTTAACGAGGCAACGATTCATGCATAAACTTTTCAAATTCCTTGATTAATGCAAACATCAGGGTGAGGTGTAGACTTGAGGGGGAGTCTACCATCAACATGATATTACGTTATACTCTTTTCATTATACCAAATTTCATTTTTCCTACTGGGTTTTGTTACTTGGCAAGGTTTTTAATGAAGTAACGATACGTGCAAACTCTATTGAACGAAGTAATGATCGCATAGAAATATAGACTCAACGAATGAAGTCTAACATAATTATCATAATGTTGTACTCTTTTCCTTTTGATCAAGGTTATTTTTCCCACATGGTTTTTACTTGACAAGATTCTAATGAGGCAACAAGGCATGTACCATTCTATCTCCGATTCAGCACAAAGGGGAGTGTTGAAGAAAATCACACGTAGTGTGCTATCGTATAGATAGAATATGTATTAAGGATTTTACTGTGTAAATTATATATTATGGGCTATATTGGGCTTTCTTGTTAACCCTATTTACTTTGTATTTGTACCCTATTTAAAGGGCTCATCTAATGAAGGGTTGAGTATAATTGTTCCTGCAACATATATATATTAGTTGTAGTCTCATTCTTAACTTGAGAGGAAAGGGTTATATAATTTAAAGGGAAAATGGCCCATATATACACTTTCCAGATCATCTTTACTGATTACTTCCTAATAGGCTAAAATTTTACCACTAACTATAAGAGATTGCCCCCCTTTTTTCTCATTAATAGAATTTCAAAATACCATTCCGATTTTACCCTCCTATTTAAACATAGGTAAAAAGGATCTTAATTTAAATTGCCATTTTTGCTCAGCATAACTGAGAAATATTTGATCTACATGGATTTTAAAACACGAGCAAGATAGAGGGCATCGTTCATGATCATCATCTCTATTGATTTTCACAAATTTTTATTCTTCACAAACTTTTATTCTTCATCTCCATTCTCCATCGCCGTGGTTAATGCCGATGTTCTCCTTGCTCCAGCGCTACTAGTGGAGAATAAAGGGTAAGTGGAAGAAAGAGAGAGAGAGAAAGTGTGGAGATTTGGTAATGGGAAAGGATATGGGAGGTTTTAGAAAGAAAAAGTGGATCTAAGAGAGATGATGTTTAGGGCATCATCTCCATTGCGAACATTTTGATTTGTGACATGGATAATAATTGAGTTTCATCTTTATCTCGATTTGATTTTCTATATCATCTTTTTCATTATTTATTGCGTTTTATTGTAATTCGAATTACTGCCCCCAATAAACTGGATTACTCCCCTAGTAATCCAACAAGAAAGCGAAGATGAATAACAATGGATGTTCTACTTTTATTTTTTTGAGTAATCCAGAGAATACTGCCACCAGTAATCCAAAAAAGGAGCGCATATGAAGAAGAATGGATGTTTTACTTTTATTTTTTTTGAGTAATTCGGGGATTATTGCTTCCAGGAATCCGAATTACTGCCCTCAGTAATCAAACAACAGAGTGAAGATGAAGAATAATATATGTTCTTCTATTGTTCTTTTTGGCATTGAGTGGTTTACATTTGTAGTTTTACGAATTACTGGGTGATAATTTCCAGTAATTTAACTACAGAATGAAAATGAAGAAGAATCGGACTTCGCCTTTTATCTCGGTTTGATTCTTTGTTTTGGTGATTTTCGATTCGGATATTCACATTTTTCGTGATTTTCGAATCTTCTAACTTCAATTATGATCGTCGCGAGTTCATTTTGTGCCATGGATGATAGTTGAACTATATCTTCATCTCAGTTTGATTTTCACAGCCTTCCATTCTTCATCTCCATTCTCTATCTCCGTGGTTGACACCGTTGCTTCGGCGCTACTGGTAGAGGAAAGAGAGAGTAAGTGGAGATCTTGTAATGGGAAGAGATGGGAGGTTTGAGAGAGAAAGTAGATCTAAAAGAGTAAGTAGAGATCTTGTAATGAGGAGAGATAGGAGATTTTAGAGAAAGAAAGTTGATCTAAGAGAAAAAGTGGAGATCTAATAATGGGAAGGAGATGGTATTTTTGGTCAAAAGTTCAAAATATGAGTTAGTGATCATTTTTTAGCTGGGCATGAGTTTATAGACAATATTTATCTTGGGGTGTACTTATAGGTCAATGCCCCCATTTTAAATTTCATTAAATAGTTAATAATTAGTTTATAATTTCGATGAACTTATTTAACAATGATTTAATACATAAGTAGTATCAACTTTTTATTTATGTAATTCAAATTTTGTTGTTAATTAATTTAATAAATTGTAATCAGACTCTTGTAATATAAATAATGCTTTTTCATTATAATTTGGTAGTAAGTTATCCTCTTTTTTAAGTTATTTCGATTTGTCGAATGTTTTTTTTTCAATAAATTAATTAATAAAATATTAAATTATATCTATTAGCAATATTAAGTTTCAAAATGGGAATCCATTTTAGGATACCAATAATCACACATAAATCGCAATCTTTGAGCATTGACAAAATTGAAATTAGTTTTTTTCAATATATAAAAGTTATACTGACATTCTTGATAGGAGTATCAATTTATTTATTGGGTGTTTCAAATTTTGTTTTTTTTGATTAATTTAATAATTATAACTGTCATTCCTAACTTTAATAATGATTTAATAAATAAGTAGTATCACATTTTTTATTTAAGTGTTTAAAATTTGATCGTCATTAATTTAATAATTATAATCAACCTCTTATAATATAAATAATGTTATTCATTTTAATTTAGTAATAAAGTATTTTATGTTCTGAATTATTTATATTTTTAGAGTGTATTATATATATATACTAAGTATTGCTTGTGCCGTCTGGCATATTAAAACGAATAAAGTTAATAATTAAGGAAGAATTGTTACTCATCTGATCAACCGCATTTCAAGTGTAATAATTATATGATATCCAGTGCCAAAAATATACATCCACATAACTATATTTTTTTTGTACAAAAAATAAAATTTTGAATCATTGGTTAGGAATTATAACAGAACTATTATCTCCCAAAGACAGGGAAAAAAAACACCAAAACAAAAATGGCATGCATAAGCCCTCCTATTAAATCTGTCCAACAAATGAAGCCCAAAGCAAATATATTTAGTGCCAATTTGCATAAGCCTTCCTCCTGTTAATTTATTTTTTTCTTCATATATATCCGAACACTAATATGAGACTTTTCATATATATCCGATCATTAATTTTGCCTTCTAACCAAAAAAAAAACTAATAAGAAAGGAAGGCCCGATCCCTTTTCATTAACTAAAAAAAATTAAAAATTAAAATAGTTTCTTCCTACATAAGTACAAATGCTTCATCTCTCTCTTTTACCATTTCAAACTCTCTAATTAAAAGAGCTAAATTTGCCTTCTAACAATGAGCCAAACAAATAAATTAGAACAAAATAATAAGAAGAAAGGAAGCCCAAATGTTGTACAAATGAACACTGAACTATAATCGTTCTTATGGATACAATTAACCCTTACTGTAAATTCCACCATTTTTTTTAACTATTTCTCTCTCACTGCCACTCACTTGCTACCGCGGAGATAATTGAGCATTTAAGTTTCCACTTTTTCTATCTTTTTCAAGGATCTATGATGATCATGAATATTTAATTTTCATTTTTCCATTTTCAGTCTTATATTGTTATTGGTTACCACTCTTAGTATGAAAATTTATAAAACTTATTTTCCCTTTTCAAACCCACAAAACCTGCTCAACAGATAAACATCAACAAAAGGTTTTGTGACAGAGATGAGTACCTCTTCATCTGCATTTACTCCATTAAATAAAATGGACCCATAAAAGCATTGGCCTTTATAAACAAAACCCTAACCACAAACTTAACCCCCTAAAGAAAAACCCATGAAACCTCTAATCCATTTTAATATACTGAAAAGTAGGAACCCATTAAAGGGTAAGCCTTTTTCTCTCTTTTTATTTACGCCTTTTTTCTCTTTCTCTCTTCTCAAACTATCAATTTTTCTCTCTCTCTAAAAAGGCAATAGAAAACCCGCCTCAATAGACACACACCCACAAAGCCCATAACTAAAGGTTTTGTGATAGAGAGATAAGAACCTCTTTCGGTGCTAGAAATAGTGGTGACAGTGATTGTGTGTGGTGCCGGAGGTTGTAATGAAAGACTGATGACATTGGTTGAGACTGGTGCCAGAGGTGTGATGATGGCGAGTCGACGGCGTCAGTTTTCTCAACAGTGAGATGGAAAAATGTGTGGACGAAAATGTAGAGAGAGATAAATTGAGAAATGTAGGAATTGGGGAATAGGGGGAGAGAGAGAGTTTAAAAAACAATTTTGAAATTTGAAATCTAATTTATTTTATTTTATTTTAAGAATAAGAATAGTGTTGATGATGTGATGTTCTTATGTGTGTTAAAACACATCTAAGGGCCAATATTCTTGTGTATTTTTTTAAACAAACCTAAGCCATTGATTTAGTAGAATTATATAGGTAAAGAAAATTTGACTTTCCTTTCCTTATAATATATATATATATATATATATATATATATATATATTTATATTAATTTAAAGGAAGAATAAAATAAATGGATTTATTTGTGCAATCAATTAATCATCAATCATGGATATGATATTTGTATGTAATATTGTAATATTATTTTTCCTTATGAGTTCTTCGTATTTTATAATTTTCTTTATTTATTTTTGTGTAGCGAAACAATTGTAAAAGTAATATGTCTCATTTTCTTACTTACCAAAGTTACATTCTAAAATTAAAATACAAGGTATTTATTACATATATAATCACAATACATAATTTTTCTATTACATATTTATTCAAAATCCTCGGATATAATATTATTTCGTTTCTTATTTATTATTCTTCACTCCATAGCTTAATTTATTCACCATCTTATGGATTCCCTTAAAAATAATTATGACAAGGGTGAGCTTTACAATCGCCGTGACAAATACTCATTTTCTATTCCAAGAGTTAGCAAAATATTATTAAATCATAAAATATAAATTTTAAAAGGCATTTCAAAATAATTTAAACATAATCATAAATATTGAAATAATTTTTTATATGATACTCCACTTCTAAGGTCACGAATAACCCTTCATTGACTGGGGTCCGATATTCTACTTTTCAATCAAATGATTGGCTAGTAATAAATTAGTTCAAAATAATGCCAGTGTTCGGCACGTCACCAAATTATCTTGGGGATGGTGCAGGTAAATCATAGAAGTGATTTTTTAATAAAAATATGTCATCTTTAAAGATATCATTGCAGTCAATAATAAACAGTTGAACTATAAATGTACACAATAATATTTTATTTAAAGCATTTAAATAGAAAATATGTACTACTCATATTTCTAGACTTAAAATTTTCACTAATAAGTAATTATTGATCCTAAAAATTAATATCAATTTATAAATTAGAGAAACTTAACGGAATTCAAAATTATTATTTTTTATAACTAAAACATTAAAATACCTTAAAATAAATTTATAACTAAACCATTAAATCACCTTAAAATGAATTAAGTAAACAATAGAATAATTACACACTAAGGTACATACATATATATATATATATATATATATAAAGGTGCACGTACTTAAGAAATACACCTAAAACATTATTATATGTATAATCATAGATTATAGATGTACAGTGCCTATATATATATATAATAAGTAATGCTTGGCACATATACATATGTTTTTACCTTTTTCTTATTTCTTGTTATTATTATATTTATTTCTTTTACTATTAGGAAGTATGAAAGCATGACAAGCACACATATATATATATAAAGGTACACGTACTTTAAGAAATACACCTAAAACATTATTATATAGATAATTATAGATTATAGATGTACAGTGCCTATATATGTATATAATAAGTAATACTTGGCACATATACATATGTTTGTACCCTTTTCTTATTTCTTGTTATATTATATTTATTTCTTTTACTATTAGAAAGTATGAAAGCATGGGTAGCTTGACACACGCGCATATACACACGCATACATATATATATATATATATATATATATATATATGTTTGTACCATTTTTTTTATTATTATACTTATTTCTTTAATATTATCAAGTATGAAAGTATGGGTAAAAAAACAAAGCATTACCTTTTTTGGGACAAGTATGTTGTCTTTTCTTCTCGCTCTCTCTATTTTTTTTGTTTTTTTGTTTTATGCTTTGACAGTAATGTATCCATTTGGACTATTTATAGTGAAAAATACAATCATTACTTAGCTAGATGGCTCTTTTTACAATCTCCAGCCATAATTTATTTCTTTTGCTTGCTCATACTGTCACACGTCGTTTTATCCCTTAATTTATCTCTTTTAAACAAGTCACCTCCTTTATCCAAAGGTAAAAATATCTTCTTGGTGTATTTTTTTTAGTAATTAATTGGATATTACATTTTGAATGTAGATAGTAGGTTAAGTATTAAATGACAAACTTTTTGTAATTGAAATGTATGTATAAAAAATTAAAAGGAGAATAAATTACTCAACTATCATAATGCTATTCCATCAACAAAGTAATCATAAAATTTGGAGTATGCATGAGAAGCACACCAATAATTAAGCAACTAAATCATAACATTGATACATTTATTTATTACAATTCTTAAATCTAACTGGGAATATCCCTCAATTCTAAGTGTTTACACTGTTTGTTGAATCGACGTCCCCATTGTCGATCTTTTTTTTAAGTTTAAGATTTTTTTGTCTTAATTCTTCATAGGCATCGTAAAATTGCTCAAATTTGTAATTGTAGTCTTGCATTTCTCCAAAATTAGCATCTTGAACCTTAAATTTAAAATAAAGCTTCAAAAACTCTATTGCTACTTGTGCTGCCCTTTGTTCCGCTATTACTATTATCTCCCACGATCCACCCCAATAATTCACAATGTGATCATCTCCATTATGAAGTTTGATGTTAACATAGGAAGAGTAATATTTGTTTTTTATAATACAACCATATACAGCTCAGGGTAACTTAAATCTTTCAAGAATTTGATTTAAGAGAATTTTGAAACAAATATGTATGAGAAAAGGCGGCCTCATAAGATCTAAGAAATGAATAGTTATAATTAAGATTGTTATTATATTTGGAAAAATAAATTTGAATGAAATGATAAGCGCATTATAATGACTATGCAAATGCGATTATGTGAGCATTATAGCGTGCTTATATGGCTTAACACATTAACAAAACCTCAAATTATCACTTGTTGATTCCTTAAGCAAATTATGTTACTAACTTGATTCGGTAAGCTTGATTTTATACGAAAAATACTGTGTATAGTTGATACATTGACCTAGTCAAGGACCATGTGCATAAGAAAGGCAAAAAAGAAAAGTATAGAAGTAGTGAGAAAGGTTCAAGAAAACAAAGAAAGAACCAAGAGCTTCCAAGATCAATCTTAGTCATCCCAAGATCAATCTTAAGTCCTGCCAGCATTTGCCAAAATGATCCTGAGAGCTAACAAGATCGATCTTGCTCATTTCCTACCAGCAACCAAGAAGCAAGATCGATATTGTTTAAGGAAAGATTGATCTTGGTCCCCTGCAGATATTTTCATCCACTTGTCAACTTTTTCCACTCAAGTACAACTCATCAAAGCAACTCGTACCACTTGCACCCCACCTCATTGGGACATTTATACATATAGAAATCAAGGTTCAAGCTTAGATATATACAATGTTAGAGAGAGATTACACCTTTGTAATTATGAGAATTAGAAGAAAGATTATTCTAGCTTTTAGAGAGAGAAATTCCCTTTTTCTTCTTGTATTCTCATTCACTTGTAATAAACTTACTTCATATCAATTAATACAAGTGTTTTGTTAATTGTCCTTCATTTGTATCATGTATTCATCTTCTATATATATGGAGGGGTAAATCATCTAGCTAAGGCTAGGGGGTGAGTTTGTTGTAAAGGAAAGCATGGTCAAGTTTTCAATTTTTTAAAACTTTATGCCTAGTGTTGTCAAATAATTATACTTGTCATAAATAGATCATATTCTATAACCTTTGATGGCTTAAAACTCTATAAAGAGTATGAAACTTCCATTTTAATATCTTTTGCCTTCTTATGCTATGTATATGGATTTCTTTGGTGATTAATGGATATGTTTAGTACATGAATTAAAGATACTTAGACTCTTCATGCCATGTATGATGAGTGATAGTTGAATCATTTATATAAAAACAAACTACTTTAAGTGAACATATATTACTTAACAACCACCATTTAATAGATGGCTATGTTATTCACATAAAATTAAAGAAATTTATTTCAAATATGGTCATATCTTATTGTTGAGTGTAAAGTATGGTTTTATTTTTCCTTATCACATACATCACTTAAACACACTTTGTGCCTATATTTAAGGATTCTCTAATTGCTTATTTATTTTTCATAAATGTGATATATGTCGTCCCTCATGAGGAAGCCTAGTGTAGTTGGATTGGTTGTATTTTCTCGAAATCATTTACCATCAACATTTAGGCTTTCAATTGATAAGCAAACCTAAACAAGTTAAGGTTAACGGATGTGCTGAATTGGATTCACAAATCATGATTACCTAAAACAAGAAATAAACTCCCAAAGCCTTTGCTTTATTTAATAAAAAAGTAATCTTATCACTTTAAAGTTTGTTTTACAACTTTTACAAAACAATTCAAAATACACTTTTAAATATATCAATTTTTAAACAAACACGTGACTTACAAGCTTTCGCCCCCTTCGTGTGGTTTGACACTTAGACTTCCAAATACTATATTACAACTTAACCGCCTACACTTGGGTGTATATAATTGCACTATTTTTCGAGCGTCATGAAACACATAACAAAAGATTATGAACAAAGTTGAATTTTAGAAGTGGTATATATTGTCAAATAAGGAGTGACCAAAGTTATGTATACTAATTTATGCACGCATTTGAAATTTTTTGGGTGCATGAGTACATGTTATATTCGTGTGGTACTACTCATGGATCATGAAGGATATTGAAATTATTGAGTTTGCTGATGTGGGGTCATTTTATATTATATTATATTATATAAATTTGCATCATTGCTCCGGTCTCCACTATAGTAGATCGTAGAGTAAATATAATAATCTAAATGGGAAAACTCAAATATTGTATGGTAATTTTTATTAAAACAATAAAGGTTAGTCTTGAAACAATAAACCGTCGATTGAGTGGAAGAAAATAATATTTGATGAATGTACTTTGAACATTTCAAAAATAGTCAAAAAGGAAAGAAATTATGATGATACAATTGGAAGAAAAAATCAAAACTAAATTTAAATATTGAGTATGAAAGTTCTAAAGTGGGGAAACCATTTGATAGAGAAGATTAATCTGTTATGCCAACCTTAACTGAACACGTGGCCTCCTATGTCAGCGACATGTTGCGCCACAATAGATGGAGCTCGAGAGCTCTGCTAGGGCACAGTTCAGGAGC
This sequence comes from Lonicera japonica, assembly GCA_021464415.1. Classification (NCBI taxonomy): domain Eukaryota; kingdom Viridiplantae; phylum Streptophyta; class Magnoliopsida; order Dipsacales; family Caprifoliaceae; genus Lonicera; species Lonicera japonica. The sequence continues at coordinate 4,508,030 of CM038469.1, read as the reverse complement.
CAGAGCTCCAGAGAGTGCGGGCATTCAACTTAAGGGTCATCTTCGTACAACAGATTACGGAGCTCGAATATCAGAGCTATCCCAACGAGCTCTGAGCTCCCTAGCCAACCATTGTATCAGAAAAAGGTACAGACGACATAGGCGACTACTACCAACTTTACCAACACTGTAAAACCTCGCTTAACTTCATTAAATGCATAACAATTGCATTTAATGTACCGGAATCCATGGAGAAGTAACATCAGAGTTAGTAAAGATGAGGGATGACTTTGGAACTGCTCCACAGAGCTCCCTCCACACATTTCCTCTCTGTCATATATATATAGGGGAATCATTTACTCCTCTCAGTAACAGGCAATCAAAAAGTAAATAGTGAGTCACTATGAAAGATTTGAGTAACCAAGATTTTATCACAAGAAAGATAGAGATATAAAGCTAAAAAGCCCACGACAGAGCTCCTAGTAGAGAGTCGAGAACTCGTGTGGCCTAGTAATACTTTTGTTGTAACCTTGTGAGGATAGAATAGCTAGAGAGATTTTGTAAGCTTGTAATACCAACTTAGTTATCATAATATAAAGCAGCTCGAGCCTGGCTCTATTCACAAGAGGAAGACTAATCCATATTTTCATATGAGGCGAACACCCTCTATATATCTTTGACTCCCTTAGCTCATTTTTTTGCTATTCCAATCATTTAGGCCAATCATGTTACTGTGTGGTTGAAATTAATCTTTTCTAGTTTTTCGCACCAACACCATTAAAGAGGAAAATAAGAAAATATAACTAACATTGAAACAATAAACCGTTGATGGAGTGGAAGAAAATAATATTTGGTGAATACTTTGAACACTTTAAAAGCATTCAAAAGGGAAATAAACTATGAGGATACAATTAGAAGGAAAAATCAAAACTAAATTGTTTAACATAAATTGAAATAAAATATTATCTTGAGGAGCTTTTAATCGAAAAATAATATGCAGCGAATTAGGACTTTGGGGAGCCATTTTTATATGGTTACTGGAATGAATGTTATTAAATACTATGCAATAATATTGGTAATTTTAATAGGGTATTAGAGGTAATTTAATAAGATGGTGGAAAAAGTTATAGTGATGATTTTAATATAATGGTGGGAAACTAGTGAAAAAAGGTAGAGGGTGATTGCATAGTAAGAAATTATATAGGATAGAATGAAAGAGTATATTAGTTCTATTATTTTAAATAGTAAATATTTTTGAAAATAGATATGTTATTTATAGGTATGATATTGGATCATTACTAGAAAAAAGGCCTAATATGTCGCTTTTATTATTTAAAATATGTCGGACAATTCAAAAATGACATAAAAGGTTAAATAATGCCACATTTGTGTTTCTTTTTAAGAATTTATAGTTATTGTGTCAGTTTAGTTGAAACTGACATAAATAATAAATAATTATATCAGTTTTTAAGTGACATATTTATTTATGACAATTATTAAGTAAAGCGACACAATAAGCTCATCATAATTCATGCGTTGATGAAGTATTATGTTAGTTTTACACCAATCGACATTAATACGGACTAACAATGTCAGTTTTTAAGGGACTTATTTACTTATAACAATATATGATGGTCACAGAAGAAAGAAACATAATAAAACTCATTTTTATTTCTTATGCCAAATTTGAAATATGTGTCAATCTTTTGAAATCATAAACATTTTAGAATTTTCCTGAAACCTTAATAGAAAACCAAAAACGCTCAATACAACATACAATTAACATAAATGGAAGACATTTAATCTCTGCAGAGATATACAATATTACACTTAGGTTGGTATTTTGAGTGCTTTTGGTAAAAATTAGATAGATTTTTTGTTACTAGATGTGAGATTAATTCGTTTGTGAATTTTGGGAATATAAAAGTTTGGTTTTATATGTTCACATATAACGGCGAAGGTATATTTATTAAATTATATAATGAAATGGTAAATGTCATATTTTAAAGAATTTTTTTTATCATATACGCATCTTAGCCTAACAACAATTGTCTAATTTAAAAAAGGAATAAAAAAAGAAATTAAGAAATAATAAAATATATTATAAATAATGATAAATGTCACTTGAAAAATGACATATCTTGTTGTAGATAGAGAGTGATATTATAATTTGAATTCAAATTCATAGAGGAGAAAATAGGAGAGAGACAAAAATAATTATTGGGAGGGAGAAAGCGGAGCAACTAATAAGGAGTAATAATTATAGAAATAAATCGAAATACTTAGAATTGGGAGAGTAAAAAAACGGAAAATGAAATTAAGTTAAGGTAAATAACTGATGTAATAATGATATTAGATTTCGGATTTTTAAATGAAAAAATAAAGGAGAGCCAAAAATAATTATCGGGAGGAAAATGATGAGAAATTAATGAGGAACAATAATTATAAACCAAAATAATTAGAAAAGAGAGAGTGGTGAAATAGAAAGCCATGAAAAGAGTTGAAAGAATGAGGTACAATATTAATTAGACCTATTTCAAAAATTTGAATTTAAGAGAAGAAATATGGTGTGAAAGAGAAAACAGGGTGAATACTTTAGATTCATAAGGGAGAAAATATGAGAGAGAATAAGGAGTAATAATTATACCGAAACACTTAGTATTGGGAGAGTAAAAAAAAAGGAAAATGAAATTACAAAAATAATTATTGGGAGGAAAAAGAGGAGCAATTAATGAAAAGCAATAATTGTAAACCAAAATAATTAGATAAGATAGAATGGATAAATAAAAATCCATGAAAATAGTTAGACAATCAAATATATGCGACAGCTCCCAACACCATAGTTAGACAATCAAATATAAAAAAAAACTATAAGTTATCTTAATTAAATAAGTCATTATGTGTTATTTAGTGAATATAATGTAGTTGATTTGTCGCCCAAAATACACCCCCCAAGTGAATGAAGTATCCATGCCTGGGCATATCGCTCTACGGTACCATCGTTAGCCCCATCATCAGGTACCTTCTGGAATGTGTGAGCTAACCAAGAAAGTTTTAGCTTTGATTTCTTCAAAGAAGCAATGTCAGGTTAGACGCCTAGTATCTGCTCACAAATGTCAGCAGGATCTCCAACCAATGGCGGTGCGGTAATAGCATGCCCATCAATTGGCAATCCTACTAATATAGCAACATCATGTAGTGTGATCGTACACTCTCTAACCGGGAGATGGAAAGTATATGTCTCATGTCGCCATCACTCTACCAACACCGTGATCAAAGCGTGATCATACTTTATATATCCTACACAACAGAGTTCGTAGAATCTTGCTCGTAATAGTAAACGTTGCACTCTATCGTGTAAGATAATAGGCCGTCCATCTTGGCACTTAAAATCTGTGTCGTTTCTACGTGGGTTTAGTAAACCAGGGTCCTAACCTTCCCAAATATAAGAAGATCTGTGATGATCCTGTAAATAAAAGATGCGATGATCCTCAAGACTTGGATCCATCTATAATAACTTGTAAAAAATAAATATATACATTAAATGCATAATCATAAACAAAGTAATTAACATAACTATAAACTTATGATATAGTAATATAATTAAGCATTATAATAGTAAAAATCATAAACAAAGTATATCAAGTTACGCTAATACCATTATAATATTAAAAGTCATGATACAACATTACGTGAAAAATAAAATAATTAAACTTAAATATTACATTACATCATAACATACGAAACAAACACTACATAATAATTCATCATAAATAGCTAGATTACATATCGTCTTAATCATTTCAAAATGGAAATAAGAAAATAAGACTTCAATTTTTCTTATTCTGACCACAACTGTGTCGATCATGTCCGACTTCCCCACAAAGCCCGCAATGGTTAATTTGTCGACGATCGCTTAAGTCCATCTCGTTACGAATGCGCCTTGACAGACGACTATTCTCTTGTAACATAACATGATTAGGGAATAAGACAGTTGCAGTAGATGGGATTAATGCACTCTAGTACTCCTTTGGCAAAGCAGGATTCATCACAGAAGCATAAGTAGTCACATAAATCTCTAAAAACAAAAAAATGATCAATTAAATACTTTGGCTACAGACTTAGATCAGCACATACCGCCATGACATGAGAACAATGATACTTATAAACAAACCACCTCCCGCAGCTGCACGTGCGTTCTTTAATGTTGATATTCTTAACTTTACCTTTACCTGATGTGACTACCACCGAGCCCTCGGATGTACTATGCCTAAAGACACTGTATTTTTGGACTTTTTTTTAAAGATCCGCAAATCTAATCACCGTGATCAGCGTATGTTCCAACTCCGGATTGTTATGCCTCTCTAGGCCTTCATGTCTTTGTTGACAAAAATATTTAACAAGATGGTGAAACATGAGCTGCATAGACGCAGTGATAGGCAAATATATCTCTTTTAGTAAAATCCCATTGAATACTTCTGAAATGTTTGTCGAGTTAACCCCATATTGATGCCCTTCATCGTAAACAAAAGCCCACTTTTAAAGTGGAATCTCGTTTAGCCACTTCCACGGTTTTTTCCTTTAATTCTATTGAAGTTCATCATACTCTTTTATCCTTTCCATATAGTATTAGAATTTGGTTAGGTAAGCAGTGTCAGCCTTCCACATTAGTAGCCTTAACATTTGATCCGATTTACATTTGTTTATGAAGTTACTACAAATGTGGTGTATGCAAAAGTGATAATATGTTCTTGGCTCCTAAAATTGATCATCGAAATTGATTACTGTTAGTATACCCCTGTAATGATCAGAAAGCAAGCATATATCTTGTCGCCCCGTGACAACATAATGCTAAACCCACTTTAAAAAGTAATGCCAAGTTTCGTAACTTTCTTCCTCTCCATATCTGAATGTAAGCGGAAAAATACCCTCATTTGCATCCATGGCCATTGCAATAAATAACTTTCCATTATACTTACCTTGAAGTTTTGTTGCATCAACACTAATCAGATGACGGCAATGCACAAAACCTTCAATTGAACTGCTAAAGGCCCAAAAGTTTTTTATTGAAAACATAATAACTCCTATCAAATCGGTTGCTTTTAATTCATGGATGGTCCCTTCATTGTTATACTTAATAGCTGTCAAATATCTTGGAATTATCGCATAGGACTCTTTTCAATCGACAAATAAAGTGGCAATTGCCTTCCACTTTGCATTGTACGCTTTCCAATAAGATACCTTGTGGCCATATTGATCCTTAATGAATACAACAATAACGTCAATCTTAAGGGCATGATCAACTTCCACCATGTGCATTATTTTGCTTCATTGCAGTCAAGATGTTTGTGACTTAGTTTTAAATAATAAAATCTACATGTGTATGGACCCTCGTACTTGGTTATTTCAAATTGCTCGTGTTTTTTCTTCCTCCTATATGCACGAAGAAGCCATTTGCATCATTTTTCATGTAATTTACACTTAATTGCCCATATATATATACCTTAGATTCATCAACAATATATTCATTTGAATTCTTGATTACGAAGGATTTCATAGTAATTTTTAAGTTCACTTTTTCGTTTAAAAAATTAGCACATTTCTTAGTTAATTTTTATCCATAGTCTGATCTTGTATTAACACTTCCTCGTCCACACTTGTAATATTAAATTGCGTGTAAAATAATGGCACATGATCATTAACCTGCCCAATCTCAATCGATTATTCCTTTTCATCACTTTCACTATTATTTAAAGAGTAAACAGCCCAATTAGCCATTAAACTATCAGTTTTGTACCATTATGCCCACTAATCTTTAAAACGAACCATTTTGGCCATTAATCTTTTAAGCGAGTACCATTTGACCCATTCCGTCCAAATGGAGTGTTAAATGTGACGGAATGAAGCCATGTGCCCAGCACATGACTTCATTTAAGGGCAAAATTGTCATTTTCAAACCAAACCTCTTCTTCACCTTCTTCCCTCCACAAATTCCCGCCCAAATGAATACACACACGTTATATATAACAGAGAAACATAGCAAAGAACTGAAGCCAAAAAGAGAGAGAAAAAGAGAAAAAAAAACGAGGGAAGAAAAGGAGAAAATTAGCTGAAGATGACTGTGCACTGTTATTGTGGTAGAATAGCCCAAGTGAAGACATCAAAGACTCCACAAAACCCAGGAAGACGGTTCTTGACATGCCCAGAACAGGTATAAATTCTCCAAAACTTATGTACATAACCAAAAACAAAGAAATTACAATGTACCTTTTTTGTTTTGCAGATCCAATGTGGCTTTTTCATTTGGGAGGATATGTACCTCTGGATTACTGAAGGTGGAAATGTTAATAGGGGAAGCAAGAGACAAGTGTGGTGGGTTGCTGTGGTGGCCATTGTAGTCATATTTTTCTTTATTCTCAACTCAAGTAATGAAGAGGATGCTGTTGGCAAAGAGATATGCAAATGTGGAGGCTCAAAATAAGAACTCAAATGCCCTGTAATGGAATACTAAATAGTGTAGCATATTTTGATGAAATGTAGTGCAATGTAACTTTTGATGAAATCTAATCTAATGTATGTCATGTTTCATGTTATAATGGAATCAAATGCATAAGTGGCTATGTTTTTACAACATATTACATTCAACAACTCAATTAAAAAAAACAGAGCAGTGAATAATGGCAAAAAACAGAGTAATCCAAAGTTGATACTTCAAATACATAAGTGGTTATGTTTTTACCACATATTACATTCAGAGCTGTAGTTAATAACCCAAAATATACCCCTTTTACTTATATAAGATTGAACTGAGTTAATACCCCAAAATATACCATATTTACTTACATCAGATTCAACTAAGTTAATACCCCAAAATATACCACCTTTACTTACAAAAAAGAAACCATCCTATTCCCCAAAAAATATATCCCTTTCATGTACAAATATATTTCATATTTCTGCATTGGTTGGAGCTGATTGACTTAATGGCTGACTGCACTGTGTTTGTGATTGGTGGTTTTGAGTCCTTCTAGCCTACACATACAATTGTTTGATGTAAGGAGATAAGTATGACCAATTCAATTGAAAGTAATAATACAAATATATAACATAGTGCAAATGTAATACCTGGTACCTCTCCCTTGCCATTCTTGGCAATTCTGCTGCAGTTGTAAAACCACCCCTGCCACTTGCACCACCCCTACCACTTGCACCACCCCTGCCACTGGCATTGCCAATGCTATTGCCACTGCCACTGCCATTGCCCCCTCCCCTCCCTCTCCCTAAAGCACCACCACTGTCACTACCCCTCCCCTTACCTCTCCTTGAAGGTCCAGCAGTTGGCCCCCCTTGTCCTTTACACCCTCTTGCATTGTGGCCAGGATTTCCACACTTTCTACAAGTCATAACTACACCTTTCTTCCCCAACTTTCCACTGCCCCCAACTTGCTTCTTTTCATCATTCTTCTTGTTTCTTGCCTTTTTAGGCCTACCAACTTGGGTTTCAACTTCTGGTGGAAGCAATGGAGTTTTTGAACTATGAGGCCACATAGTCATGCCATTAACTGGTTTTATAATATTATCATAAGCCTCCAAATATTTTTGCTTAGTAAAGTAGGGGTGCACATAATTTGTTGGTTTCTCTGCTTGGCTCAATATTGCACAAACACCATGCACACAAGGAATTCCACTCATTTCCCAAACTCTACAAGAACATGTTCTAGCTCTTAAGTTCACCACAATCTCCTACATTTGCACCACCATCTTCTACATTTGGATCTTCATTATCACTTATAATTACATCTTCTGATCCTATCATACTGACACAATCTGATTCTTCTCCATCATTTGAACCATCATTTTCATCTACATTTCCACCTTCACCCTCATTTGGAGCTGCCTCTTCATTATGTGTAGGTGTAGGTGGATATACTACATTAAGGGGAACATACTGGAAAAAAAAGTCACTATGTTGCAAGTACACATCAATGACCCTATACGCAGGAATCCACTTTGTTAACTCCCTAATGTCCTTATCATTAGCTAATTCAAGCAAGCCATCTTTATCACTCAAAAACTTATCTGGACTTCTATACCAACAACCAGTAACCTCAGGTGTTCCTAACTCTTTAGCCATTAGCAATATCTCATGAATAGACAACCTATCAGGATCTACTTTGTCAGCATAACCAACCTCCCCACTGCTATAAACCAAGTCTGGTGCATACTCTAACTTCCCACTATGATGAATTACAATGGTGAATAAAGAAGAATCCTTTGCTGGAAAGTAGCCAAGAAATTACGTATTAACACATAAACTAAAAAAAAAACATACGTTACAGCAGTACAAAATAATAAACAGAGCATTGTTGAAAATCAACAAGAAATAATATATCAAGACATTAACAAAAAAAAACCCAAACAAATAAAAACACAGAGCATCAATCGTGCCCTAAAATCACAAAACCCCAAACATAAGTACATATAAACCTAAACTGAATCGTCATTAAGAACATGAAATAATCAATGTACTTACGATAAAATTCTTCATAATGTTGTATGGGATCATCATACAGACGCAATCCCCAATCCATGATGCATATAGTCGCCGTTTTGTTTGTATGATTAGGTGTTTGCTTTGCGTTTGAAGATGAGAAGTGAAGATGAGATGTGAATAAAACACGTTCTACGCTCTACGCTTGTTGAAGTACGATATTTGTGATTGCTTGGTTTGAAAATGGCAATTTTGCCCTTAAATGAAGTCATGTGCTGGGCACATGGCTTCATTCCATCACATTTAACACTCCATTTGGACGGAATGGGTCAAATGGTACTCGCTTAAAAGATTAATGGCCAAAATGGTTCGTTTTAAAGATTAATGGGCATAATGGTACAAAACTGATAGTTTAATGGCTAATTGGGCTGTTTACTCTTATTTAAATCATGCATAACATCAAATTTAGAGTCCATGGCCTCTCCAGTATGGTATTCTGCATCCGATATATAATCTATAACACATCCGCTCCCAAACATGGACTTGGGTATGGGTTGAAATGATTTGTGACCTTTTTTGTTAGTGCCACCAAAATTGTAGCTTCTTAAAGGCCGCGAACTAGAACCCAAAAAAAGAAATAGGGCAGCCCTCATTAATAAAGTCATTAAACTCCTGTTGCTGTAATGGATCAATAGATAAAGGGTTACATTGTGTCGATGGTGGTGATCTGCACGATTCGGACAATTATAAATTTTCGCTAATTGGATACACATCATAATTGAATTTCACTTTCTTAATATACAAATCTATTGCATTAACGGGAGCATTGAAAATAGTTGTCATTACAAATTCGAAGCTTCCATCATTTTTAATTTCATGGAGAAAGTAATTCCAAGTAGTTGTGGATAGCAAAAATGGATATCTACAAGTCATCTTCAACATGGACTGCCTGTGGGCAGTATCCATAGAAGAGTAAACTTTCTCTACTAATTCTGAGTAACTATTGCTTTCGTCCAGGATAATGCCGCTTTCATGTGGTTTATCGTAAGTCTAACCTTGGTCCCTATTAATTATATTGCCACCCCAATAAAGCAAAAGACAAAAACGTCTGTTTTTCATTATCCACCTTCAAGACAATAACCCAGTTTAGTTAATTTTTAATGAAAATAATTGAAACCAAGCAAATATGGAGTTATGGGATCTGGTTTAAGGGTTGGCGGTGGCCGTAGACCAAGATTTTAATTTTAATTCATATTCCTTTTGTTTTTTTTTAAGTTATATTTAAATTTTATTTTCTAAATGTTACAGTAAATGTCAATTGATAGTAATTAGAATTAATTACTTAATACGCGTAAAAAATTAAGAATAATACTAATTAATTGTATTTTGATAAATTAATTCTCTTATTAGTGATAATGTAAATATTATTTGTATCTAACACGTGTTTTACTCCTACTAAAAAAAGAGCAATGAATTGAGATCAACCTTAATTTTCTTTCTTGATTCTCTTTGATTTTTTTTATAACAACCTTGACTTCTAAATTAATTATAGTAGAGCGCTTTCAAGAATTTCAGTATTAAATTTCATGAAAGTGTACTAAACATAAAAATAGTTTACAATATCTGGCACATTATTGGCGTTGTTGACAATATTCATGTATGATTGATTATAATAAAATTAGTAAGTTTAAGTTATTTTACTTCAATACACTAGTAAATATAAAAGAAGAAAAATAAAAAACTCGTGTTTATTTATCCGAGTATATATGCGTGTGTAAAACATATATATATGGGTTGTACTGTCAAAACTAAGAAAGTTATTACTCTTGCAATTAAATTTAATTTTTTTATCAAGCGGATTTTCTCGATAGGAAAAAGATCTTTATACTCCCGAATATAATAATGTAAATTTGCTCACAAAAAAGAAAAATAATAGTTACTTCAATTCCATAAACAAATTAATGTCTCCAGCCGTAAAGAGTAAGGAAAAGAAAGGGTCAATTGTTGAAGAAAAGAAAAATGAAACTCTTATCTTTAAGAACGTTGCCTTTAAGAAATCGAAAATAATAAATGATATTTCTTTTCCTTTTTAAAAGGGTGTTAAAACTAGTTTTGAAGGGTGCTTTTACCAACAACCATTCTCAATTATATTGCACAAACAAATAGACCATAAACTACGATTCTCCATTAACACGACTCTCCCTTGATCAAATAAAATGAATACAATTCTCCCCAAATAAATTATTTACTTACATTAAAATATATTGGGTCCACTTTTTATGTTGCAAAACTTTTTGAAATGGTCCCCGTTGCGCATTTACATTGAAGTATTCGTTTGATAACAAACATATATATATAGAGAGAGTTTTCACCAATTTCTAATCAACCATAAATTACAAACATATAAGCTAACTCTCAGCCAATATCAATATCAATACCAATATCAAATCTTATACCATCAGATGCCCAATAACAGATCTTATATCATCAATACCAATATTAAATCTTATACCATCAGATGCCCAATAACAGATCTTATATCATCAATACCAATATCAAATCTTATACCATCAAATGCCCAATATCAAATTTTATATCATCTATACCAATATCAAATCTTATACCATAAAATGCCCAATATCAGATCTTATATTATCAATACTAATATCAGCAAAGTACAAGCAAGATTTTAAAATTACCGCAATAAATGGAATAGATCTGCAAGCCTCAACGACGAGTTTGTTAATTGATGGCAACCTTGCTACTGGACGGGGAGAGGGTGGGGGTGGACAGCCGTGATGGGCAGAGCGTGGGGCCACGGAGAGCTTAGCGTTGGCGCTGGGGAGGTTGGCGGCGCCAAGGGGAAAGGGTAAGGCCAGGGCTGTGAGATATGGTGGAGGTGCTGGTGGGGTGGTCGGCAGCGAGTTAGGGCGGGTGTGGCGGGTGGTCGGCGACGAGTTAGGATGGGTGAGGGACCTCGTTTCTGCAGCGGGTGAGAGAGGGAGAGGGAGAGGGTTTTCTACGAGTGGGAGAAGGAGGGAGGGAGGGAGGTAGGGAGAAGATGGTGACGCAAATGAGTAAGATCTAGGCCGCGGGTGGGGGAGAAAAGGGGCTTATGTTTTTTACATGTAAAGATGTTATTGCGAATGGCGTTTTTACAGTGCATAATTTTTTTATTTTTTTTAAATCTTCTGTGCCAGTGACGTGTTTTACTTTAAAAATGCCACCTCTACCCACGTTTTTAAAAACTACCCCTTCCCTAAAAATATCATGAAAACTACCTTATTTACTAAAATTAGTTTGAAAACTACCTTATTTATACAAAAAAAATCCTCAATAAGAGATACTTCAAGTTAGTGTATGAGTTTGATAAATTTGTACTATCCAATAATGGTACATTCGTTGGGCACGGATATTCTTGTAATGCTATGATTAAATTAAATATAATAAGGGTAATTTTATTACCATCCGTGAATTTTTGCAGTTTATTAACCCTTGATTTATGTTAATCTTGAAATAAATTTCTCAAAATTTTCTTATAAAAATTGAGAAGTATATCCACCAATTAATAATCTTTTAAGTATATTTACTTTTAAAATTAGTTTCCTAATTAGAATATACTTCCTTAATAATTAGTTTCCTGATTATAATATACTTCCTTAATACTCTATTTTCTTAATTTGTAAAAAGATTTATTGATACAAGTACTATAGATTTATTATCTATAAAAGATATACAATACTATAAAACTTGGCATAATTAATTTATATTAGTACATCATAACACTAAAATAATTTTTTTCAACAAATGAGTTTATTATTTTTTTTATTTTTTTTTCTATACATTAAGGGGTATAAAAAAATAAAAATAAAGCATTATTGGAACTTAAATAACTAATTAAGAATTAGTGGAGGCAATATACATCATTCCTTCGATCTCAATTCTTTCAAGTCAAAGGAAGATTGAATATTCAATGTTTTGTTTTTTTGTTTGTCATCATGAATCTGTAATTAAAGTTATAATTTTAATTCACTTATAGGTAGGAACTAAATTTTGTAGACGTATTACAAATGTTTCAAACTACACTTACTGTTTAATTACTATTCCAAGGCTAATGTGAATTATTGTATAATCTCAATTATGAAAACAAATGTGAATTATAGACTATAGCCTAATCTCAAGTCCGAAAAGTGGATATAATTGACAGTAAACTATGTATATTAGAAATATCATTTTATTTTTACAATTTATGTTTATTTTTTGATATATTATTGACGGTGGATAGAAGTAAAAATTTGGGGGATAATTTACAATTAAATTAAAAAAAAATCATTGCTCTATAAAAATTATGCCAATATTGATTTTGATAAATTTATCCAACAACGTGATTAAACTTAGTGGACATAGAGATTATCTTAATAAAACCCAAAAAGAGAGATAGCCTGACAAATTTCGCAAATAGAAATAAAATAACCCTTGTTAATTACTAACCAAATTGATTAGGTTGTTTAATTTTTTTTGATTGTTGAAATCTAAATTTTGAATTATTTGATTTTCTATATTTTAGTAATTGATTAAGTTGTTAGAAGTTATTTGATTATTTAAATTTGAATTTCGAATTTGATTTTATAGATATTAGTTTCTAGCAATATTTTAGGAGTTTAGATTAATTTAATAATCAATTAGATGATAGGGACATTGTAGGAACAACAATAATATAAATTATTTTTTGTAATTATATTAATTTATTTTTAATTATTTATTCGCAAAAGTTTGTACTTTAAACAAAATTTTGAACCTTAAATTATTAGTATAAAAGTTGTGTCTTTAAATAAACGATAGGGACATTGTACGCCCTTAATCTTGATCGCTCTTATAAATATCAGGTTTAAATTTTTTAAGAAAAGGGATAATAAAGTGAAAGGGTGCCAACTTTGTAGATGTAACAAATACTTACTCACATTCTAATTTAGAAAAAGAGGGGTTAAAAGTTCAATTCTAATATATTAGGAGTTACGATTCAATTTTAATAAATATTAGGGGCATAGTTTAATTCTTACAGATGTTCAAATCAACATAGATGTAACTAGATGTTCAATTCCCATTGATGTAACTAAAAAACACTAAATGTTGTGGTTTATTGGTAAGGGTGGTCGTTTTCCTTACTTAACATTTGAGTTTGAGACCCAAAGATGTTTAGTGGTGTTAAATCTAAGCACCATTTGTACGTTTATAAAAGTGGCTACATATTTTGCTCTTTTTGTGAGTTTATAACTTATTGTACTATGGACTCAATGCACTTTTGCTGGGGTTTCTTGGTGTTATCCCTACCTATTTGATAATAACAATAATAAGAAAATAAGTAACTAAAAAATGAAAAAACGAAGCTAAAGGTTGGGCTACATTGAGATAGAGAAAATAGAAAATAATTGCGATTATAAAAGGGCGTAGAGTTTATGTAAAAAGCAAAAAGGGGAAAAAAAAAAAAAGAAACAAAAGAGAGAATTGGGGCTTGGACTGAGCCCAGCCCAACATGCTCTAATATTTGGGCGGCCCGGTTCTAGCATTAGGAACCAAAGTTCGAGTTAGGGTTTAGGCCCTTTAGGGTTTGAATATATAAGAGAAAGAATCGCTTGCAATCTGTGGCTACTTTCTTTCTTTTCATTGTTTGTTGAAGTTTTTGTAGGGTTCCTTCTCCGTTACAGTGAGCCGGCGTAGCCATGGTTCACGTCAATTTCTATCGCAACTGTAAGCCTCCCATCTCCCTTTCTCTCTTTCTACATATATACAGTATATCCGTGTACATACTGGATACATTTCAGATATATGTTGTAAATATTCTCTCTTTTTTGATTTTGTGGTTATGTTCAAGTTTTATGATCTATTTTTTTTATATGTATTAGTAAGCATTTGATCTATTGGACTTTGTTTATTTGCATAAGCCTCGATCGAGCCTTTAGCTGTCATATTTATGTTGATTTTGTTTCTGCTATACATTGAATGAATGGTGAAATATCCGATGGTTCTGTTTAATACCAGTTTTTCTAGCATTTCATTGTTCTGTTTGGTGGCTGTGAGAAAATTAAAATGAAAGAGAGTAGATTATGAAAGTTCTATTCGCTGTTCAAGAAGTTCCAAATCTAAATCATTTAGCTTGTATTAAACAAATTGAGGCTCTCTCTTGTTTATTGGTTAGTTCACAAATATGTAGAAATGTGGAATTAAAGAACTGTGATTTAACAATGTTAAGCTATCAAACTGTGATTTAACAATGTTAAGCTATCAAATTGACCTTATCAGTGCTAACAAAAAGTATTATTACTTGGTGTTTATTAATCATAGTCACGGACCTCACGGTAGTAGTAATCTAAACTACCTTTGGTGTTTTTTGTTCAAATTATGTTGGCTCCTCTACGGTACCCCTTTCCCTCAATTTCCCCCAATGCCCTTCATTTCAAGGGTCAAACAGGATGAATTTTTTCATCAAGCTTGGTGGGAATAATTTCTATAATAAGTATATCATCTTCACAAAATTTCATCAAAAGATTCAATTTAGAAGTGGGTAAGATGATCTAAATTTGAACGGATGATAATTAATTTATATATCAATTTTTTATCACACCCACTTCCGGTTTTGAGTTTCTTGTTGAAATTTTGTGGAGATGATCTATCAACATAGAGATCAACTCCATCAAATTTCATTGAAAAATTTCATCCATTTAACCTTTGAAATGGAGGGCATTGGGGAATTGGGGGAAGGGTTAATGGAAAGGAGCCAACTCCATTCAAATATACACTGATATCAAGAACAATATATTGCAATGTTTATGTTACTTTTGCCCCCAGTTGTATTTATAAATTTTGCTGAATCGTTATAGATGGGAAGACATTCAAGAAGCCTCGTCGTCCATATGAGAAGGAGCGTTTGGATGCTGAACTGAAGCTCGTTGGAGAGTATGGGCTCCGGTGTAAGAGGGAGTTGTGGAGGGTTCAGTACGCACTGAGTCGCATCCGTAATGCTGCAAGAATGCTTCTTACCCTTGATGAGAAAGACCCACGCAGGATCTTTGAGGGAGAAGCCCTTCTCCGAAGGATGAACAGGTATGGGCTTCTTGATGAAAGCCAAAACAAGCTTGATTATGTTTTGGCTTTGACTGTGGAGAACTTCCTTGAGCGCCGGCTTCAAACACTTGTGTTCAAGACGGGTATGGCAAAGTCAATCCACCATGCTCGTGTGCTCATTAGACAGAGGCATATCAGGTATACAATATTACTGTTCCTTGCATGCAATTGATGTGAAATTTCTCTCTGCATTTATGTTAGTGAGTGTCCTGCAGTCGGTAATTCCTTGAGATTCAAATTCTTTACTAATTGTCTTTTGGAATCTGTGTGGTATATTGATTTGTCATGATTTGAACTTTGTATCAAGATGCAAATTATTGAGTCTTGCATTTAATTGGAATTTCAACTATTTTGCATTTCAAGAGAGAAGCATTCCGTTATTATTAAAATTTCATTATATTATATTCCTTACTTTTCTTGGTGATTGAAATATATGTGCAGTCTCCAATTGAAATAAGTGCTATGCTTTATGCATTGTAGAAGTTGCTCAGACTCCGAGTTACCTTTCAACTAGCATTGTGTTTTTGTTCATAATTTCATTTATTTATAAGCAAGTTTCCTAATAACAACTGTTCATAACTTGCAATCAGGATATGAAATTAAGCAGGTATCAGCTTCTTGATGTTTTTCCTTTTAAGATTTCCCTTGATATAAAGTAGAAATACTGGCCTTCTTGCAGTTGTTTGGGTATTTTCATCATTGTTATCTTATACCAATGACTTAACTATGGAAGACTTGATCTTCCAAGATATACATTTACAAACATCAATAGCATTTTTGCATTCTCACCATGTGTGCGTTTATGTGAATGAACTCATGGTAGCTGCAGTTTTCTTTTCTTTCTTTTCTTCCTTTTGGGTAATTAATTAATTACCTTGTTCATTTTTTGGTATACAGGGTTGGGAGGCAGGTAGTTAACGTGCCATCTTTCATGGTGAGGGTGGACTCGCAGAAGCACATTGATTTCTCCCTCACTAGTCCGTTTGGAGGTGGTCGTCCTGGAAGAGTGAAGCGAAGGAACCAGAAAGCAGCTGCCAAGAAAGCTGCGGGTGGTGGTGATGGAGATGAGGAGGACGAAGATTAAACACTGAAAGCCGCATCCTCTACCTTTACAATATGATTTGTTCTGTGTTTGCATTCTCACCTTTTGTTCGCTAGTTTCCTTATCAGACTTCTTTTTTAGTCAAATTTTGCGAGTTCTGTTTGTTTGTTTGGTTAAAAATGGATTAGAAATATGACTCTTGCCTTTTTAAGATAAACCTTATTACTTTAGTTTCCGTTAAATTGCGATTGTCTGTAGGTAGTTTCAATCATTTTTGTGGTGGTTTGTGGATTCATCAATCATCCTATTTACTCAAAATCACAATATATTAGGTTGTCTTGTTAGGTATTCCCTTAATATTTAGCAATGTTCGAAGAGATCCGTAGCAATGCTCAAAAAGGTCTCTGTAGTCTGGCACTAAGCAGTCATTTCTTTTAGTATTTTTAAATATAAATGTATATAATACTTGTGTGAAGCAAAAGTAAGTGAAGTATAGTTATTAGGGTTCATTGCCCAAAACAAAATTGAACGCATGTTCACAATGATTAGAATCAATTTATCAGTCAAAATAAGCTTCTCTTTTACTTCTTTTAGTGATGGTAGTTGATGATTCGTGTTTGTTTTTAACGGGATGAATGCAAGATGAGCTGGTTTATCATAGTTAATAGATTGTATGTATTTTCTTAAATGATTATTTTTTAACTAGAGAAAAATAGGCTGTTCTTCAAAAAAGGGAAAGAAAAACATCACTTGTCTGTTCTCGCTCAGTCCGATTAAGCGTCTATCTAAATTCGATGATTCATCTTGGTGTTTAAATGCTTTTGTGTACTTCCTATTCTGTTTAAATTCGCTTAATTCATCTTACCGACTAAATGTCTGTTTAGTTACTAGTCGGGATACTGCCTTAAAATAGTGATATTTCGGCGTGTTCATTAAGTAGCAACTGAAATATGAGGCCCGAATCAGTCGGTTGCTTTTTATATTTCAGTGTCTCATGTAATAGCAAACTATTGTGATTTGATGAAATTGAGTCGGGCAAGGCAATGGCCACTTTTATGGCAAAAAAGAATTCGATTCTAGGTGAAAAGTAACGATCAAACCCAAAAAATAGGTACATAAATCATCATTATTTGTTCATTACGTGAAAAATGTAAATATTTGCTTAGAGAATAGATGCATTTTCCGCAAAAAGAAATCAGCTGCCTGCAATTAAAATATTTTCTGCCTTGCTTAAAACCATCAAGGGTCCGTTTAATAGAAAATAATATGAAAAACAATGTAAAATAAATTGAGGAATTTAATAAAAAATGTAAGAAAAACATTATAAAATAAATTGAGCGATGTAGTGTATCTTCCATCTTGTTAACACTAACCTTAAATACTTTCCGTCGAACTCTGAAATATCTAGGGTGAGTTGGGACATTCACAAACACATAAAAAAAGCAACGCATAGTGAAGATCCAAATAAGCAACTAAAAAAAATCTGGGCAGAGTTAAGACTTGTGGTTGAGAGGTGTGCCAAAGTGATTGGTACGGCAGAACAAATTTGAATCAGCAAGGGGGAATGTTAGCATGGATTATTATCCTAAATCATGGGTACGTAAAGCATTCCAATAATTGAACTCACTTTGTGTTCATTCAGCAGTAATCTTGATCTTCTTCTAATCTTTTTCTTCCATCAGATTACAGGATAAAGACGGTCAAATTAACTACTTTCATGTATGTACCTCTCAAGGGTCCCATTCCTTCCAATTCCCCCACTCCAAGTGTTGCTACTATTGGTTTATCTTTTATTTCAAAAATCAAAGTCTTTTTATTCACATGATTTTTTTTATATAAGTAGTGAGTTGATCAGAGTTGATGAAGATTGTAAAACATCGATTAACTTGACAAACAAGGGTACAAGAAAATTTGTTGTATGTATGATGCCGCTTATGTTACTACAAGCTTAATCTCTTTTTCTTAATCTCAAAGTTTTATGTTATGTTCTAGTTGAGCCTCAACTCATCTTACAACTTTTCGAAAATCATACCCATTCAATCTTTTAAATTTTTGGCGCAATACTTTACTTTTAACATTTCATGTGTGGTGTGTTTGTTAGTCGTAAAACCATTGCACTATATTAGAAGTGCCTAATCGCTTTCCAAATATATCAATTACCATGAAAAAAGGAAAAGGAAAAGAAATATATTAATTATTATACATAGCCAGTTGAGACCCCATTGCTACATGGAAACCAATTATACCCTCTTAACTCGGTTTTATTGTTTAACATTGGTGTTAGGTCACGATTTGCATATTGTAGTTATTTGATGTGACTTAAGCCTTAGACTAGTTAAAAACACTTCTTTGACGAGTCCTCTAAAAAAATATCAACAATGAGGTTATTGTGAAAAATGTTTTCAATCAATATAATATTTTTTTATACAAATAATACTCAATATATATATTTGATAGGTTGTAATGACTTAAATATTCTATAATGATAGTGTAATAAAAAAAATCCTTAGTGTATATATATATGATATGTTTTAACGACTCAAATATTCTACATCAATTATATAATGAAAAAGTTCTTGATATATATATATATATATTATGAGTGCAATGAACTTAAATTATAACTAGAACAAGTTATTTTGAGTGAGAATTCAAATAGTTATATATAGTACTAGAGTGGACCGATAACTATTATCATATGACTATGTAAATATTGTACGATTAAAGGAGAAACAAAATTGCTAAATACGACCTAAACCTAAGAATATTATATATCCCATAATCTAAACTTGTGACAAAAAATAATACGGTTAACTATGGTCTTATATCCCAATAATAAAATCAATAATGAAAGTATGATTAAGCAGTAAACCAAAGGGAGAGAAAATCTCTCTGGACTCTCTCCTCAATAATGTGAACAAATAAATCACACGGCAAGAAGTGATCTGGCGATTTTGTTAATTACGTGGCGTAAAACCAAAGTCCCCCCAACTTCTTTCCCCTTCAAACGCCAACAACTTGGACCATTCTTCTACATTAAAATTTCAATTAATTCATTACTTGTTTTCTATTTATTTCATCACCACATGTTCCACGTGACAGCTCACTCTTTTCCCCTAACCTCCTCGCCACGTGTCACCCCTTCATGCTCCCCTTCTCTCACCCGCATGTAACTCATCCCCCTTCTCTTTCTATCTCTACACCCCTCTCTCTATATATATATGCACACACTCTTTCAATGCGAAACACATCATCTACGCACTGTCCTTGTTGTTTGACGTGACAATTCGCGGCGTATTTTATACCGCCTTCGCTAACTTGCGCCTCTTTGTTGTTGTTGTTGTTGTTGTTCAAGAGAAAAAAAAATGACTGTCGTGAAGATTGCGAACAGTTCCGGCGGATCAGATCTCGAGAAAAACGTGTTTTCGCCGCTGGAGAGAGAGAGTGATCGGGATCGGATTCGGAATGTGTACGAAAAAGTGAAGGTTTGTGGCGGAGAGGTGGACACTGATCAGGAGAGCAATGGATCGTGGTCGGAGGATATAGACAATTCGCCCAGGTCGGTGGTGGCGAGGGCGGCGAGGAGGTGGCCGGCGGTGAAGGATACTAATGTGCATAGCCAGATTTTGAAGATTAGGGAGGAGGAATCGCATATAGGTGATGGCATTGGGGAGGGATTGAGCAAGGATCATCATCATCACCATCATCACCATCATCACGTGACTTCTCACGTGGATGTGGCGGGGTTCCGAAGGCCAATTTTGCCTGCTTCTCCTCTCAGCGGCGGCAAGACCACCGCCGTGAAGATGCTTCACTGAATTACCTCAGGTGTGATATGGTACGTAATGCATCTGCAATATTATACTTAATAATTTTTAAAGTTAAATTTCTGTGATTGTATTTGGTGAAATATTAATAACATATCATTACCATTGCATGCTTGAAATCATGAGTTGGAATCGGAGCATAAACATTTGTTTGGGATAACCACGTCATATTTTTATGTATATGGTATATAGTAGTATTTTATAGTGCATTAATTGATTTCTGGAGAAGGTGCATTTAATCCAATTGTTTTTGCTTCTGAACTTAATTTTAGAGCAAGAGTTGATAATTTTTTTTCAAAACTAAAGTGATTTGATTCTCTAACTAAATTCATGGATTTTGATGTTCGATCCAACTTTCTATCTTCCTTATTAAAAACTTAATGTACTGAAATAAATGAATTTTTATCGTAAAAGTTTGATAATGTAAATCATCATCTTCTCATTTTCTGCACCATTCAAATACGTAATTTATTTTTTTTTTCTTAATATTTAACACTAAAAAACGTGAATTTGGTGTATTCATAATTATTTATAAAAAATTGTATTGTACAAATAAAAGTGTATTGCAAATTTATAGTTCTATATATAGAAAAATAAAATAAAAAAAAAAAAAAATACACCTTTAATTTTTGTTGCATGAAGAATAAAAATAGGAGTCTACCTGTCAGTTGAGTTGGTTTCAAACTTCACGGGGTGTTCTAAGAAAGAAAAAAAATGACACCTCATCACAGGTTTGGTTGTTTTACAAGTGTCTCAATTTACACGTAATTGCTTATTGATGTGGCAAGCTGTTGTGAATTATGTAGTTTGGTGGGAAAACCTTTTTTAGTCAAAGGACACTTTTATGCTCACCCAAACTTCCCAAAATTCTTCTACACGAAAGAAATAAGTTCTGTTTTTTTAACAAAGCAGATTTGTATAGTCATTACTCATTACGCACTTTAGTGACGGAACTCAAATTTAATATGAAAAGAAATAATTTTTTTAATTATATATATTATTTGAATGACAAAAGTAGATATGTAATATCTTTAATAAGGTGAGTAAAAAGAATAATTTTTTCATACTTGATAAGGTGGGTAAACTTCTATATTATAACTTATTTAAATTTTTTTCTTCTCAAAATTAGTAGTAAAAACAAACCAATTTTAAAAAATAAGGTGGGCACGTACACTAGTGTGGTTTCGTTACTTAACATAGTATTATTATAGTAGATTATATTTTATGTTTTCACAATTATATATTGACGCGACGTTAGAACTACCCAAAGCGTATTATGCCTTTTTTACTACATATATACAAATATAGCATATGTGCAATGCATGTGATACTCAAATATATGTTATTAAAACGAAATAATAAAACAAAGACAGTAAGTGGCCTAAGTGTTAAGTAGAAGAATACTTTGCCTGATGTTCAAGGTTAAAGCCTTGTTGCAAGCATACTTTATTTTTATTTTTATTGGAAAAGAAGATTCTGTCAATAAAATATACAACTTGATAAAAAATTTGACACAAGTTTACGTGGTGGTTGAAAATTTGTCATGACTATAAATAATTGGTGGGAAACTTGTGTATCACATTAGTCGAATTATAAAAAAATAGTTCGTTAGTCAGGTATGTATCATTTTCTATTTTCATTATAGCCTTAATTAATAGTGGATTGGTTTTACTTCTTACGCATAAGGTGAAGATTAAGCTAAACTGAATGATCAAACACTAATATGAGCTTTTTCTCCCTTTTTGTATTGTTTGGTTCAGGACTATGAGGACTGGTAGCTTAAGAGAAGATGATGGGAGATAAATTTCATGAAAGTTGGTTTTGTTTTTGCTGTTTGGTCACCTTTTACACCCCCCTTTTTCCTTTTTTGTAGGAGCAAGGGGTTTGATCATAAAATTTGAAATGTAGAGATGACTGAGGAAAGAGTTCTATATATGTAAGTGTTTGATGTACAGTTTAGGAAGTAAATACGTGAAAAAAATAAAATAAAAGACACGTGGCCTTTTTCTATGTTTCTCTATTCTTTATGGGAAAAAGCATTAGAAAAAAAATAAAAAATCATAGTTAACTATACAAATGCCAAACGGATAGTCTTATTAAATAAACGATAAATTAACTTAAGTTTCCGAAATTTCACTCATAGTTTAATATCATCTTCCGTTATTTAATTTTTGATTTCTTTTACTTTTAAAATGTAATTAATATATCAAATTTTATTTTAGGGTTTACCGTTGAAAGTATGAAAGTCAAGATAAATTATTACATTTCTTTTAGTTGGATATTTTATTTATTTTTGAAATTCAAAATAATAATTTTACATACAAAATTTAATATTATCTTCAGAAGTCCGTTCAACTGTAGACTTCATAGCCACTAGTCAGAACAGGCCCAAATTTTAAGATAGAAAAAAAGTAATTAACCATTTAATTTTCTTAAGAGGCACATGGGCCTCTTTGGTTGATGTTTTGAGTTGATTTTTTAAGTTGAGTTTTTAAAATATGGTGTTTAGTAAAATTTAGAAGTATGTTAAAAAGTGAATTTGGCTTTTTTTTGAGTTTTTTTTAACCAATTAAAAATCTCATAAAAAAATTTCAAAAAATAGTCACAATGGATCTCAATGAGTATGTTTTAAATATATATTTTTTATTTAATTTTGATTTTTGAATTTAAAGTTATGTTGTTGTAAAAATTTTTTTAGAGAGAGAAAGTAAAGTGAAATAAATTTTAAAAAGTGTAAAATTAGAGTTAATTTTGACTTGAGTTTTTAAAATTTGGAGGAAAAAAAAATGAACATGGACCAAAAGGCCCATAATGTTGACCCTACATCCAAACCTAAAGCCCAAATCGGTACATTGGATCCATTTTCTTGACGAGTAATCATGTTGGGCCAGACGACACTTAAAGAGTATTCTTAACGAAATTCTATTTTTAAGAGCATTTTTAACAGTACATTTTTATTTTGTATAAAATTTATATAACGAATACAAGTTTTGGTCATCTAGCAATCTTTTAAGTTACTTTAACATATAGGATTTTTGTAAAATGGATGTGTATAATATACACAGCCATATACACTTTTTCACTCTTTAATTAATTAATTTTTTTATAAAATATTTAAGGAGGTCTAATTTAAGGGTTAAATGGATAAATTTTTTTATAAAATTTGGTAGAGATAATCTTTATAATGAGCAAATCATGTTTGTAAAATTTTATCAAGAAATTTAAAGTAGAAGTGGGCGTGATATAAATTTGATACATTAATTTATTTTCGAACATTTGAATTTTATCCCATTTCTAGATAGAATCATTTCATCAAGAAATTCAAACCGGAAGTGAGCATGATAAAAATTTGATACATTTGTTCATTTTTGACCATTCAAATTTAGTTGATTATCTCACCCACTTCTAGATAAAATATTCTAATGAAATTTTGTAAAGAAGATCTACTTATCATAGAGATAATCCCCACCAAATTTCATGATAAAATTCAACTGCTTAGTCCTCGAAGTAAACTCTATTGAACAAAATTGGACCAAAAGGTACTGGAGAGGAGCCAAGTTCCCTTTACTATACCGATTTTTTTTCTTTTTTATTATAAGCAGTAATAGATCAGCGTGATTATTTTGGAAAAAGAGGATTGAACTGGTTCACCTAAAGAAAAAAAAAATTATAATGCAAAATTTCAAGAAAATAACTCAAGATTCCAAAACTCTAACGGCGTATAAGGAAACGACCTCTTCAGCTCTTCTCTGATTCTTTCTTCCCAAATCCAATCTCAATCTTCTCATACTATAAGAGAGAATTGAAAGAGCACTAATATTTTTTCTTTCACTTATATTGATTTCAAAACATTAATAAGAGATAATTAAATATTTAATTGTAGATGTATAATGTACATTTAATATATATGCGACCCCTTATAAAATAAAAATTAATACAGTTATTTATAAGATGGCACATTTTAAGATTTCACCCAATTAAGGTCTCAAAATATATCCAAGATCGGCTTTGGTGGCACCATATGTAAAATATCACTTGTTTAATCACTTGGACACAAGTCTAGAACTCTTACTATACCAAGTTTTGAGTTAATCTTTATTGCAGTATTTCAAGATGGGTAGGTATATTGCTAACGCAATATTCTCTTTATTAGGATATAGTATTGTTTTAAAAAATTGTATTGTATGCTTTTAAAATTGTATATTATTTTAACAATATAGATAATAGCTTTAACCATAATACCATCATTTCTACGCTAAAATATAACGTCTCTCACTATCGAATATCTCACTTCACTTAACTTTATTTTTTTTTACAATGATTGTTTTTACTTTATTATTTTTGAATTATATAATTAAACGTGTCAATATCAACTAAAAAATGAGTTATGAAATTCTCTTAAACGACACCCGGCCACTACAAAAGGGTGAAGTCCCATCCATGTTTTGGTTATATTATGCCAATAATATCTCCTTCTAGGAATAGTTATGGTAGTCAAGAACTTTACTGGTTATTAATTTGAAGTTACCTTTTTATCACACCAGGGGATCAATGATGATACTTTATATACACACTTATGTAGGGTATTATTACGCAAGAAATTTATATAATAAGTTTAGGTATTAATCACTTTTCATCAAATTTGCTTCCATGAAAAACAATCCATAATCAAGGAAGGTGTATATAATTAAGTGTTGTCATCTGTTAATTAACCACATAATCTTATTACTTCCTCTTTTTTTTTTTTTGGATTGTTGGGTGAGGGAAGGTTTTCTTTAGTTTTCACAAAATGTCTCATGTTGGTAGAAACCGAGAACGTGTCTCTGGCTACAATTGTTATTTCTGGAAGTTAAACTTAGAGAGTGTCCGAAAGATTTATCCCTCAATTACTTGTATACCACTGCATCATATTTGGTATTTCATGATCAGTATTGGCAATGAAACTTGAATTAAGGTGTCTTTCATGTCAAAAAGCTAGGAGATTTACAATTCATAATTATCATTTCATGTTCCTCCTTAATCACGCCTAATTAAATCAATAATCACAATTACAAAAAATAAAATAAAAATAATAATTGCTCTTTAGCAGGCTATACAAATAGGAACTGTTATGTATAATAAGAAGTGCTATCAAGATCACAGGAAACCCACATTCCTAAAGTTGTTGGATATGGACCCATTATTGTTCTCCTATAAATTCAGAAATTAAATAATTTAGAACTAGAAAAGCAGATATATCTATATCTATATCTATATCTATATATATCTATATATATATAAGATATAAATCTATATTATATACACAACAAGCTTTTGAAGTTAATTATTGATCAGCCTCGCTATAACAAAAAATATTTAGCATTTTCATTTTCATGTTCATGACAATACCAAAAAAAGTATGCGACCCAGCCCTACAGTGGCCACAAAGGTCACATGAGGGATGTTGGTAATTAATATATTTTTTTGAATTTCTTTTTTTAAATTTTATAGAGCAATGTTATTTATTGGATATTTTTCCACGTATTCTTACCGGCAAACATTATATAGATTGTACTTTCACAAAATATAACAAAGGTACAATTCATGTAATACAACTGCTAAGAATATATGGTAAAAAGCATAAGACAATCTTTAGTGGGTAGGCTAAAAAGGTATATTTACATTATCAATAATCGGGGAGCCGCAGTGCAAGAAAGCTAAATTTAGCTTGCACAATTTATGAAGTGTTGTGCAACCATTTTTATCCCTCCCACGATATATGATCTATTGGCCAACTGTTTTGCTTCCCACGACACATGATGTGTCGTGGCACGCATTTTATGTTTTTTTTTCTTCTTCTTCCATTTTCGAAATGAAAGTGCTTTATCCCTCCCACGATACATCATACATCGGCTGAATGAAAATTGGGAATTTTTATGTGCCACGATAGATGATATATCAACCAAGGGATTTTTGAATGATGTGTTGCACGACACATCATATATCGGCCAACTCTTTCAATATTTCTCACGACACATCATGTGTCGTGAGAGTGCTTTAATCTGCCACAACACTTCATTGATTGGGTAAGCTAAAATTTGGTCGGTTTCTAAATTTGGTTTTGGTATACACTTTTACCCACCTTTTTAGCAATCTAGCTTACCAAATGAGGCAACGAGAAAGCTAAATTTGGCTATTTAGCCATCCCAATGGAGATGGTCTAAGTAAAAAAAACATTTTCCCATTTTATATTATATTAGGATGAAGCTGACGATATTTCGCTACCAAATCCAAGACTTTGAAATCAAATTAAATCTCCCTATTTTTAGGGCTTAATGAATGGATTTTAAAATTTGTTCCTGCCATGATTATTTTTGTAAAAGAATCCAAGACATGTAGTTCAACCTTTTAGTTGATAAGCATACGTATATATTGCATGTACTTTCATGTCTATTTATATAAACTTTCCAACTTTTTAAAAATTTAAAAGGGATGATTAATTAAAAACAAGTTATATTTTCTTTGTTAGAATATAATAATGCTTTAAAAAGCTGCATTTGACGCACAGGATTAAAGGGTGGGATATGATAACTTTATCTTTCCCATGCATGTTTGGTATTCGTCGGGATTGAATATCCGGGTAGATTATTTATCCCACTTAACTTTCTTGTTCGACCGAGAAAGGGATTAACAAATCCCACTTAAGAAGTGGGATTGTTTTATCCTGTCTGGATGGAATTAAATAATCCTATCCGCTTCTCTAATCAGGCACGTCAAACACACCCTAAAAGTATATTTCTAAAATTGTACATTACTTTAACAATAACACTATCATATTAGAAATAATTTGCATAACTTAGAATAAAAACCACCCTCATCCAAATTGCCAGTAATGATGTAATATTGAACATGCAGCTAAGCATTTGTACCAAACCATTGATTTTTTTTCCTTTTCAACGGGGTGTTCAGGTCAATTTTTGAGTACATTGACTAATTTTTACTTGTGAAACAATAGCCAACTGCTAGCAATCATGATTTCTTTTGTAGCTTATATATGGGACTCAACCTGAAGAGTTGCCGGTCGAATGTAATGCTAAACAATTAGTACATTTTTTGCTCTAGATATTTTTTAATACCATAAAGTGTTCAGAACAATTTTTACGCACGTTGACTAATCTCGTAGAGCTCTCTCGAAGCATGACATCGACTCATCACATAGAGCTCTCTCGAAGCATAATACATGGCTATATATATAGCTATCAAACGATAATAGGTGTAAATTAATTTACGCACTAAAATAGATCTAGTTTCTCCAAAAGTGGCTGCAATCCAAAGCAAGCTAGCCATGTTTAATTAAGCCTCTTCGCTTAAAGATAATTGCTTCACTTTTTAAGTTGGCCTCTTGACACATGTTAAGGGCAGTGTACGTTCTGGATTAATTTGTGCGCATTTACTAAATTTTTCTCGTCTGATTAAAGACATTCTATTTATATTAAAATTAGAAGATTTACAAAATATCACTTAAGCTCCATTTGATAAAAATAATAAAATATTTATTTTTTGTGAGAGGTTAAAAAATAAATTGAGATATATATGTGATAAGATATTTTTTTATTTTTTTCATAAATTTTTTTTCTCTGGAATTGAAGAAGAAATTTTTTCTCCAAAAAATAATAAATTATAGAGGATATTTAGTCATAAAAATAAATATGGATAGAAAATATCTTATTATTTACCTTAATTTATTTTTCATCTTCTAATTAAATAATTTTCTTTTATTTTTTATATTATTATCAAATAGCTAGAGTCTTAATTGTAATCTAAGCATGTACGGTTCCATCCTGTGAAACACGATAGAATGCATATGGGAACTTATTATTAATTATAATTTATTGTGCATTTTTATTAAAATAATTTATTTAGAAATTCTGTTAAACAAATGATATATTTGAAATAAGACCAACAGTGGAGTCATGGGGTGGAGCCAGGGGCCAAGAAACAGAGAAGTACACATGTCAGGGACTCAGGGAAGAGTTTAGTAGCCATATCGCTACTCTTTGTGAGTTGTGACCATGATCTAACCATCAAACTTTATCCAATTATTACCGTCATGAGTTTAAATTTGGGGTTTACCGGAAGAGCTTTAGCTAAGTCAAACTTTGATAGCTGTAAAAATATTTTGTGATCAGCATTAAATATTGTGTAATTGCGAAGAAGGATTAATCGAAGTATGCGAAAATTGACTTGAATACCGTTTGTTTTAAATTGAAAAAAAACCATGATCTACAAATAATGATTAATAAGGTGACTGCCCAATACTCAAAAAATAGGGTTACTAATATTTTATTTGTGTTATATATATATATATTAAAAATGAAAAATAATAATGAATAACACCACTTTCCAAGAAAAAACACAGGTTTCCAAAACTTCAATGGTGAGTCGGCAAAATGTTGTGCCGATATTGTCCCAAACTTAAACACCTTAAGACCACATGTGTGGGTTTTCACTTAAAAGATCTCGTTACTATGTGAAAATTCTTCCCCACTTATATATCGATGTTGAATTCTATAACTTTTTCATGTGGGATCAATAGTTTGAGCCAACAATTTTTAATAGAAACACGCTCTTCAATTCTTTGATTATTTCTTCTCAATTTATTCTCAATCTTCTCATATTGTAAGAGAGAAGAGAGGGACCAATATTTTTTCTTTCATTCATATTGATTTCAAAATAATAAGAGAGAATTAAATATTGAATTGTAGAGTATTTTTCGTAGGGCTCTTTGCAATTAAAATACATTTTTGGTAGCAGGTAAACTTTTATCATTGAAACAAAATTAACTTTTTTTAATATAAAAAATTTAATATATTTTTATAAAATGGTACATTTTAGAATTTTGCCCATAGTTTCAAATGGACAAGACCGGTGGCTTTGAGACCAATTTAGCCAAACAAATGGCTAGGATTTGTTGGCATCCTCTCTTTGTGGCCGCATTTATGTTGATGTAAAACGAGTATGATTCACTTGTAACTAGTGAGATTCAAATGTACTTTTAAGTTTAGATGAGGTGCTTTATTACTGAAACAACTCACTAGTTATTAGGGATGGCAACTAGTTGCGTTTGGGGTGGGTTATACCAACCCCGCCCCTGACCTGCCATGCTAGCTAGATGCTTAACCTAAACTCGGGACAAGTTTATTTTCTCAAAACTCAAACCTAGCCCGCACTTATTTCAAAAACTTGAACTCGCCCTGCCCCACCTTAGATACATTTGTAATTGGAATTCCTTCGATTGAAATATTGTGAGATAGAATAGGTAGAGAGACAACGTTTGTTTGTAATCGGAATTCATTCGTTATAATACAATGCAACTTCGAGCTCCTAGCTCAATTCGCAGGAGGAAGTTTAACCCTTATATCCATAGAAGGGCAAACTTCCTCTCTATATATTTGTCTTGTTCTTTGTCATTTCAATCATTACACAATCATTTGACTATGTGGTCGGAAATAAACATGTTCTAGATTTTCATACCAACAACTAGTGAGATTCAAACGTACTAGATCTTGAGGTGCTTTACCACTGAAACAACTCAATAGTTATTAGGGATGGCAATGAGTTGGGTTTGGGGCGGGTTATACCAAACCCGCCCTCGACCTGCCATGTTGGATGCTTAAATTGAATTAGAGATGGGTTTATTTTCTCAAAACCCAAACCTAGCGAGCACTTATTTTAAAAACTTGAACCCGCCCCGCCACATATATATTTGTACGAGTCTTCAAAATTAATACTAAAAGAACAAAAGTGTAGAACAATACAAGGAAGATGGTAAGATGAAACTCAATAATGAGGCTAAATGCACAAAGATTCGGAAATTTGAAAAGGTGATTGTCCATCTGCCATATAATTGATCACTTGAGCTTATGATTTAGTCAACAACTTAACAATCCCAGCTCTCTTTAATTGTAGAGAGAAAATGTATCTATAATCTATATCTTTATATATATATATAACCAAAAAAGGAAGAGAAGCTAAAGGAAATGGAAGACAATAAAAATAAAAATTTGTGAGCGTTGGAGATTGGAGAGAAAGTCGGACGCTGTGCGAGAGAAATAGAGAAAAAGAGACACAGAAAGCGGCGGCGGCTATAGATTTAGGACGTAAGGTTTTATAATAATAAAGGATAGCTTTAATTAAGTTTTTAAAATCAAAGAGCATATATACCACTGAACTGTGTTCGAACTTTCCATTTTTTGAATGGAATAGTTACGGAATCTCCATGAATAGCATCAAACCTTATTATTCCATGGTATTTAATAAGGTTCCTCTTTCTTAGGAATACGAAAGTCCCCGAAAGGGCTCAGGTGATCCATTTATGATTTATGTTTCATCTTTCTTTTCCTTTTCTTTTGTTTCGAGAAATATATCAATCAATTCTAATTCTTTCTTTTTTTTTCTCTTGAGTCTTTTTGATCGAGATGGATAGATCCATGGAATATAATAGATATAATTACAGCTGTGTAACGGTAAAATTCTCATCTCAGCTTCATATTATATCTCGTGTTTTGTGTTTTAATTACCAGAAGGTGCAAACCAAAGAGACTTGATGGATGAAACATTGTATGTCTCAACTTATAGTTTTAATCAATTTCTAGACTAGCTTAAAAACTTGAAATTGATGGTGGGTAAATACCAATTAATAAATAACCAGTTTGTTAGAGTGATAGTTGATATCATCGATCTCCACATTTATGCTATTAACTTTACATTTATCTCGCAATAATTTAGTTTTAAATAAAATAATTATTTTAAGGCTAGGTTTAAACTCTTTATTGCTAACTTAAAATAAAAAATACATTTCCGTTATACTACTCAACATTTTTTATTTTTAAATTGGAAATTGATGTGCATAAAAAAGAAAAAAAAGTGCACTCTAGTATTAGTGAATTAAATATTAGTGACTCTCTTTTAAAACAATGTTCTTCTTTGAAACAACTCTCAAATTCACGCACAAATCCTAATCTCTGGATTCCACATAGACCCATATCTACTCGGTGAAATCAACTATAACAAGTGGAGTAGGTCCTAACAAACAAGGCTGAACTTCTTCTATAAATCGTTTATTTTATTTACTCTAAAATCATTATCATTGTTGCTGATATGTCAATATACACTGCGAGCACATTACTTAACTTAGTGAAAGTTATTAATACTTAATTTGTTATTGATTATCTAGTTTATATTTTGACACCATCGTATATTATTTTTGTTGTTTGCTATTAAGTGTTTCGTTTTAGTAATAAGTTTTTAATTTTAGTATCCTTATTTCTTTTTAATTTTAATACAGGGCCGGGGCAATATAATTTGTGAATTTACTGCACATCTCTTCACCACAAACATGCAGATAGTTGTCTTTGTAAGGCCATTAGCAAGCTGCATGTGCAACCTAAGAGTTAGTAATTTACGTGTTCATAATGGCTGGCTACTTATCGGCAACTATTTAATTAAAATTGCTTCAGGAGACGCATAGTTCCTGCATTGACTTGATCCATTTTATATGGTGAAAAGAACCAACATTTTTTTTTTAATAAAACAGAGGAACTTTGGGGAATTTAATGAAATTGATGCACATCATATCAACCTTTGCTATCCATAGAAGAGAAATTATTGAGTAATATTCCTGGTGTATTACGTGTCAAGTCCGTATGATACACTAGAACCTATCACCGCATTATATATATTGTGGTAGACAACTTCTACTCTTATATATTTTGAGATCTAGAGTTCAACTCATGTTGGGGAGGGGGCGAGAAGGGAGAAGGTTTTTCTTTTATTTGTACGTAGAGTTAAGAGAGAGACTTTGATCTCCCTTAATTTTTTTTTAAAAAGAAGTTCATTCTGCCACCTCTAACTCTACCTAAGAGAAGTTTTCTTTCTAGTTAAAAAATTAAAATGGAAGCCAAAATTTCGGAAAAACACCGACCAAACAAATTCACTCTGTACCAAAACACTGCCCAAGTATATTC
The DNA here is from genome assembly GCA_021464415.1 of Lonicera japonica. Lineage (NCBI taxonomy): Eukaryota > Viridiplantae > Streptophyta > Magnoliopsida > Dipsacales > Caprifoliaceae > Lonicera > Lonicera japonica. Next base: position 4,475,564 of record CM038469.1, on the reverse strand, counting down.
TCTCTTTACAAGCTTCTTCTCCCTGCAAACCTTGTCTCTCTATTAATTTGATCCGTCCATTCAGTCCAATTCAGTTTTTACATACCTCTAGTTATTGTTATGTTTTTTTTATCTCAAATCGATAATCTATTTTTTTTTTTTTAAATATAATTACTATTTTAAATTTTATAATAGATTGTATTTTTGACCATTGAAACTATGACATTTCCTTTAATTCGATATTTTGTTTATTTTTATAACTTAAATTAAAAAATTTAAATTTCATCAATTTATGATTCCGTTAATGTCCTGACTTCAGAATCAGGAAAGAAAATCACTCTATTAAGAATTGGGCCAAATTTTAAGATACAAAAAAGTAATAAAGCAATATAATTTTCTTAAGCGGCCCTCTTCTAATGTTGACCCCACATCCAAACCGAAAGTCCAACTCTGAACATCGGATCCAGTTTCTTGACGTCCAATCATGTTGGGCCTGACAACACCCAAAGAGTATCCCTAATGAAATTATGTTTCTCTTGGAGATATTTTTTTTTCTGTTTCTCTTGGAGATATTTTTCTTTTATATAAAATTTATTATTGTAAAAGTTTTGATCTTAAACATTTTTTTAAATGGACAACTAAAAAAAATGTCTTATTAAATAATTTTTTTCACAATAAAATCAAGAAATAATTTTTTGGTAAATGAAGGGCCTATTTTTCATTTTATTAATAAGATGACATGTGTCTTTTTTTTTTCATTACAAAATGATATTCTAACCCTTAAAATAAACTAAAAAAATACTAATATGCATTAAAATATAGACTGCAATATGAACTTTGCAATCCATATTTCACTGCAATATGAACTTTGCAGTTCATATTTCTGGTACAAATTTCATATTGCAGTCTATATTTTACTAGAATGTGAACTTTGCAGTCCATATTTCTGGTGCAAAGTTCATATTGCAGTTCATATTTCTGGTGCAAATTTCATATTGCAATCCATATTTTACTGCAATATGAACTTTGCGGTCTATATTTTTTGTGCAAAGTTCATATTGCATTCTATATTTTCTTGCAATATGAGCTTTGCAGTTCATATTTCACTGCAATATGAACTTTGCAGCCCATATTTTTGGTTTAAAACCTAAAAGGGTATGAATGGAACTTGATAAAAATAAGGAGGATGTAATTTAGGTAATAGATAACATGTTTTTATTAATTAAATGATATTTAAATTTATTCAAATGCCTTCATTTAAAATATAAAATAAAATAGGTCTCTTACACTAATCATCAATTAAAAATAGGCCCTTCATTCAAAAAAAAAATTATTCATCGAATTTTTGGTAAAAAATCAATTTGTAATAAGACTTTCTATCTAATTTCTAATTTTTTAAATGACATTGACATGTAAGATTTATGTAAAATAGATGTGTATGATAATATCTCGAAAAATTATTGTGTAAATTTTATGTGTCAAGTCAATTTTTTCTTCAAATCTTGAAGTGTAATCAGTATATATTCCAATAGTACTTTTATAAATTTTTGTGTAAAATTTGAATGAACTAATAAGATAGCGACGCATATTTGGTGTCATTAATTTTTTTGAATGCAAACACAATTTTATAATGACAAGGGATCTTGATTTATTAGTCTTGATGAGTAGATTTTAAATATATCATTTTTATTAAAAGATATATTTTGTATTAAAAGTTATTACATTTTAAAATTTTATGAATAAAATTGAGGAGAGAAAAGGCTAACGTGGTAGTATAAACTTGGAGTGTAATTTTACACTTTCATTTGACACAAAAGTCAAATTTAAAATACTGCTAAAGAGTGAACCTTTTAGAAGTTATATAAATTATACACAAAACCACAATACACACAACTACCGGAGATTATTTAACACTACTATGTAAACTTTCTCACTCTTTATTATTATAACTTTTAATACAAAATATAAATATTAATAAAAATTATATAGTTGGAATCTACTTATCAAGATTTACAAAATAAGATCAATTGTGATTATAAAATTATGTATAAAAAAAGTAAAGAAAAAAAGATGAAAAATTAGATAAATGAGATTTCACACATATTGATATCTTATTGGTTTTTTAAAATTTTACACGACATTTTTCAAATGCTATTTTTTGTAGACTTCAATTTTGTAAAAAAATTAATTGACAAATAAGATTTACAAATTACATTTTACATGACGATTATAGATACTCTAACAGTTTTATTTCATTTTGAAAAAAAAAAATCAAATTTACTGCATTTACAATTTTCATACCAACAAACCTATAGTATTACATCAAAAGAAAGAGATTAATATGCCAACTGATGAAACTTGAACTTAAGAATTTGAGATGCTTTTTAAAAAAAGAAAAGAAAAAATAAAAGAAAAGAAGCAAAAATAGATTTGGATCGTTCTTTTTCAGTGGCCGGAAGGGGGATTGAATCGTGGCACTCTATTAAAACATTACATGCTTAACCACTTGGATGCAAACATGTATCTCTTACTGTGCCGAGTTTTGAGTTAATTTTTATCACCGTATTTCAAGATGGGTTAGTCATATTGCCATAGTAATATTCTTTTTACCAAAAGTTCAGAACATATTACAACTTTAAGAGTTTGTATTATATACTTCTAAAATTGTATATATTACTTTAAAAATATAGATAATTACTTTGAGACAATAATACCACCATTCAAAGATTACCCTAAATTATGACACATCTCACAACTTCAATTTTTTTTTTTGTTTGTTTGACAATCACACTTTTTCCTTATAATTAAACAAGTCAATATCAACTAAAAAAGGGTGAAGGCCCATTAAGTCCCATCCATGTTTTGGTTACATTATCCGAATATTATCTCCTTCTAAGAATAGTTATGGTAGTCAAGAACTTTACTAATTATTAATTTGATGTTATCTTTTAATCACACCAATGGATCAATGATGATACTTTATATACAAACACTTATGTAGGGCACTATTATGTAAGAAGTTTATATAGTAAGTTTAGGTATTAGTCACTTTTCATCGACTTTGCTTCCAAGAAAAAACAATTCATAGTCAAGATTAAAAGGAAGTTGGTGTGTATAATTAAGTGTTGTCTTCTGTTAATTAATTAACTTCATAATCAACATCACTTTTTCACTTTTCACAAAATTTCTCTACACTTCATTGGGTTAGTATTAATCCCCGCACAAAAAATTGATAATGTTTCTGGCCACAATTGTTTTCATTAATTAGAGCTTGAACTTAGACAGTATTAGACCGATTTATCCTAAAATTACATGTGCATATCATTGTACCACATATGGTAACCATACTCAATATTAGTAATGAAACTTGAATTAAGGTGTCTACTGCCATTTACAATTTATAATTATCATTTCATATTCCTCCTAAATCGTGCCTAAATCTATAATCACAGTTACAAAAAAATAATAATTACACTTTAACAGGCTACAAAAGTAGGAACTAGAATATATAATGGGAGGTGCTATCAAGATGATAGAAAACCCTCATTCTGGACCCATCAGTGTTCCCCTAAAAATGAAATTAAATAATTTAGTACTAGTAACTGTGATACATGTTGAGTGATGTGTTACGTACTTATTATTAGAGTTCGAAGTATCTGATCTAAAATATATTATTAATGGGTGGAAGAATCCCTTATTTTTATATATTACTCTGGGAGGATTTGGATGACATGGAGCCGGTATGGCTATGGGGCTTTAACATGGTAAATAGCCTTCCTTTTGATACCATATTAATGTTCGGAGAATCCAACTCAAAACTATTTGGCAATGAGTAGAGTAGCCCCTTATTCTTATATATAGCGTTGGGCTATGATCCGTTTTTCCAATATGGGATTTATAGTCTCAACATCGGTATTGGTTAATATTGGGTTATACTGGTATGTGCATGGCTAGAAGATTCAAGTAAGGACGCGTATTGGTATTGGCATTAGTGGTCATACCGGTACACAAAGACACGGGATGGATGCTATATTTAGTTTTCATATATTGTTGGATTGCATAGTTTTCATATATATATATATATAGTTTCCTTCTTGATATATTTGATGTTTTGCAAATCTCTAGGCTTGATTAAGATCCATTAATTTCATTCTTTATCATGTAATTAACACTATATATTTAGGGGTTTTCTTGTATCTTATTCATTTTCGATTCAATTCAATATAGAAGAGCTATTCACCGAATTCATATTTCTACATGGTATTAGAGGCATTTCGATCCTAAACGAAACCCGTATATTTTTGCATATACAAATCTATATTGTTTCTTTTTAATTTGAAACTCGTAATTTGTATTTTATTTTTTTCTTCATCGAAGGTTCGTAGTCATTTTAAAAATTCATATAATTTCTTTTGAAACTCGTATATCGAATATTATCGTAAATTTTTCGTGAGTACAGTAGCCATCACCTCAAACGTAGAAATCACAATTTGAGGAGATGGGAGGACGTATTTCAACATATAATCAAACAAACAGAAGGTCTATTTCATGTTACTTTACCTCTGTAAAAAGGAATTTGCTTATATAGTGGAGCAAGAAGTAGAAGGTTGGGGCAAGGTCAAGTGCAGAAGCATAATTTCGTGGTGTGGCTCATGGTTACTTCTTGTGGATTAGCAGTGTGCTAAAAGATTTGGGAATTGAATATTAAAAATTTATAAGTAGGCATGTTAATCGGGTTACATGAGTTAGACTCGGGGTTGTTCACGCTTAGCCCAAATTATTTTAGGCATGCTTAAGCTTGAGTTTGACCCAGAATAAAACTTATCTTATATGCTCAAACTTAGCTCATAATTTAATACGGATTTCGCGCTTGAGTTCAGGCTAACCAATATAAGATTTATATTCATAGTTTAAAAGTTTGAAAAGCACTAACTATTTACTAATAAGCATCTATAAACCACCATATTGTATAAAAATTCTAAAATATTATATACATTTAAATTCTAAAATATAATCACATAAAATTCTTCCAAGAAACTAGTACATTGTAAATGACAAAGTAAAAGTGGTGTGATACATGGGTATGAGGTTTAAATCTGAATAGGAGTGGATATATATAATATATTACGTACACACTAACATAACTTAGCATAAGCGGGGAAGACCTATTTCGGGTTGAGCACTTGAAGTTTAAGCTTGACCTAAAAGTTAATTCGGGTTTAAGATTCTATTCTCTTTCAACCCAGCTCAAACTCAATTGCAAAATCAGTGTAAGCAAATTTTATATTCTGGAAAAAAAAAAACTGTAGCATAGAGAAATTAGAGCAAAGTCTTGTGTATCACACAATATCCTTAAAATAATTACGCAGCCTCGCTAGAGTGCTCTAGAGGTTGTTTTACGGTGTTTGTTTGCTAGGATGAAATGACTACATGGTGTCTACCTTAAGCACGAAGATGTCACTCTCGACGAACTAAAAATTGTTTGAATCGTATCACCAAAACGAACAAAGAAAAGAGAATAACGAACTGTGTATGAAATGAGGTTAAGGTTGTGAATTTCTTGTATTCTAATGTGGTAGAGAAAGACCAGTTATAATGAGGAGATATGTGGAGCATTAACTTGGATATTAAACCAAAAACGTTTTTGGTTTAATGTCAATAAACTCCTAATTAATTCAGACGGGCGCAGTGTCAAGCCAAATTCGATCTGTGATTTGCACCTCCCCTGCGCCTGTGTGCGCGAGTTAGGGACCTTGAGTGTTAAGAAGCTTTACTAGCTCATAAAGTGTAATGCCTTATAAACTCACAAAATTTTTCACAAACTTCCAATGTGGGATATAAGAATTCTCATTCTTACACTCCATTTTTCTTTCCAAGTAACTCACTTTGGGTGACAATTTCTCATTCACCCGATATCCATTTTGAGCAAATAAATATACCATTTCGATGTACTCGTGGAGGAGAATATGAATGTGTAATAATCTTTTAAAATCGACTATCCAATTTTAAATAAATTTGCTCTAAAAATACATATTTTTCTAACATTCCCCACATGAATGAAATTGTCGACCAAAAACATGACGAAATAAGCGATACAATTCGACGGTCGAAACTTGCATAGGATATGAATGTTTTACCCTTTGAACCTTCTCTTGTAAGAATATGTTTACTTTACGAACTAAACAGTAGACACTATATCCTTGAACTGTTCTGCCATTTGTGTGAACGCGACATATCTCACACATGAGTTTTCCTAACACATTTTAGTTCTCACTATTATATTCTTTATGACCATGAACATACACTTGGTTCTGTAAGAGTTCATTAAGAATTGTGCCCTAAACAATTCTCTTGGAAGCGGCCCTTCTTCCCTTTTACATAGGTAATTTATTAATTAATAGTAACCTGCATTACTTCGTTCAATTTTATCGACGCATAAGAATCATTAAAAGCTTAGCTCATCCTTTTCCTTATGGGTATCACTGTTTTCATCATAGGAATGGACATGGAAAAAATCCCCACAGTGATCAAACGTAGCCTTTACAATTTAGTTATCCCTTTTGAACCTAGATCATGGGATCTTCAGTCACGTAGGTTGGGTATCCATTGGATCGACTTATTTATTCATGGACTTTAGTCCCAATCCCCTTGATGACTTATCAACTAACTCTCTATTCAATCTTTTGGTTAACGGATTCGCAATATTATCTTTTGACTTTACAAAGTCAAGTGAGATAACTCAAGTTGAGAGTAGTTATTTAATGGTATTATGTCTTCGACGAATATATCTAGACTTACCATTATACATATTGCTTTATGCCCTACCAATAGTTGATTGACTATCAGAGTGTATGCAAATTGGAGGCACCAGTTTTGACCATTTTGGAATATCCTCTAGAAAGTGGCGTAACCATTCAGCCTCTTTCCTACATTTGTATAATGCAATAAATTTAGATTCTATAGTGGATCTGACAATCACAGTTTGTTTTGAGAATTTCCATGAAACCGCTCCACCTCTAGCATAAATACATAACCGCTAGTGGATTTAGAGTCATTATCATTAGATATCCAATTTGCATCACTATATCCTTTAAGTACGGCTGGATATCTAGCATAGTGTAGCCCATAATTACGAGTAAATCGTAAGTACGTTAATACTCTAACAATAGTTCGCCAATGCTCAGCTCCAGGATTACTCGTATATCTACTTAATTTGCTAACTGCATAGGCTATATCTGGCCTTTTACAACTCATTAAGTACATTAGACTGCCTATCACTTTTGAGTAGTCTACTTGAGAAACTCTCCCTGCTTTATTTTTGGATAAATGTAGAGTTAAGTCTATGGGTGTTCTAGCCACTTTAGCATTATCTTTATCAAATTTTTCAAGAATATTGTCTACATAATGAGACTGACTTAATATGAGTTCTTCTGAAGTTCTTATGATTTTAATTCTTAAAATAACATCAGATAGTCCTATATCTTTTATGTCAAACCTCTAATTTAACATGTTCTTTGTAGATTTGATCATCTTATCATTACTTCTAACAATAAGCATGTCATTTACATATAAGCATATAATGACATATCCATTCTCGGTATCTTTGACATAATCGCATTTGTCACATTCATTGATTTTGAATCCACTTGCAATCATAGCGTTGTCAAATTTGATCTCATGCCATTACTTTGGTGCTTGCTTTAAACCATACAAAAACTTCACCAATTTACAGACTTTCTTTTCTTGACTAGGAACGGAAAAACCCTCAGGTTGTTCTATATAGATTCTTCTTCTAAATCTCCATTAAGAAAAACTGTTTTCACGTTCATTTGATGTACTTCAAGATTGCATAAAGCGGTAATGTCAAGTACCATTCTAATAGAATTTATTCTCGTTATAGGAGAATATGTATCAAAGTAATCAAGACTTTCCTTTTGTCTATAACCTTTGATCACGAGCCTTGCTTTATATTTATCAATTGACCAATCTGCTTTCATTTTCTTTTTAAAAATCTACTTGGAACATAGAGGTTTACTGCTAAGTGGAAGATTCACCAGTTCCCAAGTATGATTTTGCAAAATAGAATCAATTTCACTTTTATTGGCCTCTTTCCACAAAGGATCATCGTTCGAATTCATAGTTTTTTCATAAGTTTGAGGATCACCTTCTAGCATATACGTCATAAAATCTGGACTAAAAGATTTTTTTCATCCTTGATCTTTTGGTACATTTAGGCTCTACCTCAACTTCCTTATCTTTGTTGTGAGAATCATTGATATCCTCAATTGTTTTCTCATGTATCCGTTTAAAAGAACTCATTTCTTCTTTCTTACATGGAAACACATTTTCAAAGAATGATGCATTCCTTGATTCCATGATTGTATTATAGTGTATATCGAGTAAATTAGATTCATATACAAGAAACCGATAAGCATTACTATTTTGGGTATATCCAATGAAAATGCAATCAATCATTTTTGGTCTTATTTTCACCACCTTAGGTGGAGGTACTACAACTTTAGCAAGACATCCCTGCACGCATAAACAATTATAAGATGACTTTCTTCCTTTCCATAACTCATATGGAGTTTTCTCCTCTTTCTTTTTGGGCACCTTATTTAAAAGGTAATTGGCCTAAATAATTCCTTTTTCCCACATATTAGGGGGTAAATAAGAACTAATCAACATTGCATTCATCATTTCTTTCAATGTACGATTCTTCCGTTTGGCTACTCCATTAGATTAAGGTGAATAAGGCGCAGTCATTTCATGAATAATTCCATGTTGAGCACAAAAATTCGCAAATGAAAATTCATATTCACCTCCCCGGTCACTCCTAAGTACTTGATTTTCTTATTAAGTTGATTTTCAACTTCGTTTTTGTAGAGAACAAATATCTCTATTGCTTTATCCTTACTTTTGAGTAGATACACATAACAGTATTTTGTGTTATCATCCACGAAAGTAATAAAGTATTTATTACCAGCTCTTGTTTATTTCATTTTTAAATCACATATATCATTGTGGATTAAATTAAGGGGTTTAGTGTTTTTTCAACATTAGGAAATAATGATCTTATTTGTTTTGCCTCAACATAAGTTTCACATTTAAGTTTGGTATCAATTTAGAATGCAAGTATATGATTTGAGTTAATTAATTTTTGTAATGAATCATAATTAACATGTCCTAATCTACCATGCCACAAATTTGAAGACTCAAGCATATAAGCAGAAGAAGTAGCTTTATTCTCATTATTAATAATAGTCATTACATTCAATTTAAACAGTCCTCCACTCATATACCCCTTCCCCACATACATCCCAGATTTAGACAAAACAAACTTATCAGACTCGAACACAAGCTTGAATCCATGATTATTCAGCAACGAACCAGACACCAAGTTCTTGTGGATTTCAGGCATATACACCACGTTGTTCAGAGTCAAAACCTTCCAAGATGTCATCTTGAGCAACATTTTCCCTTCACCCTTAATTTCAGAGGTGGCATAATTCCCCATGTACATCTTCTCCCCATTCTCGATAGGTTGAAAAGTGGAGAACATATTTCTATCAAAGCACACGTGACGGGTCGCACCAGTATCGATCCACCACTCTTTTGGGTTTGATCCCACCAAATTCACTTCAGAAATGACCGCTGACAGATTAATATCTGAAACTTCTTAAGCAATCCCTTTAATCACATTTGCTTCCTTGTTTCGGTTCTTTTTGGGCGGTCTACAATCAGAGGATTTGTGACCCAATTTGTCACAGTTGAAGCACTTGCCTTGAAACTTAGGTTTATTGGAAATTCCTCCCTTAGGCCCCAAAACCTTCCCTTTGCCTTTGTTGTTATTGGTGTTGTAATTGTTTTTATTTGAACTTTGACCATGTTCCACCACATTTGCCTTGGTGATAAATGAAGTGGTATTGGTCCCACCTTTTTCAGACCCTTTGTTGTCTTTTTCGATTTGAAGTCTAATAATAAGGTCATCCACCCTTATTTCTTTTCACTTATGCTTTAAGTAATTCTTAAAGTCTTTCCATGCCGGTGGTAAATTTTCAATGATACATGCCACTTAGAAGCTTTCACTTAAAGACATCCATTCGGCTTGTATCTTATGCAAGATCAATTGGAGCTCTTGGACTTGACTCATTACATTTTTAGAGTCCACCATTTTAAAATCTAGGAACCAGCCAACAATTAACTTTTTGGTTCTGGCATCTTTGATTTTATATTTATGGTCCAAAGCCTCCCATAATTCCTTAGCCGTTTTCTTTTCAATGTAAACATTGTACAAAGAATCGGCCAAGCCATTCATAATAGTATTTCAAGCTAGATAATTCGAATGATTCCAAGTTTCAATGACACTAACCGCTTGGACATCTTGCATATTCTCCTCAAGCTTAGGTCGTTCCTCGGTTAAAAACCGAGCAAGGTTCAAGGTGGTCAAGTAAAACATCATTTTTTGTTGTCATTTTTTAAAATTTTGGCCATTAAATTTCTCAGGCTTTTCGCCTTTCACAACAGCAACAGGAGTAGTGGCAGAAGGATTGACGGATACGGGAATAGAAGTAACAATAGGAGCCGCGGAGTTAATTTTCGTATTCACCATTATACCTTAAGCAAGAAACAAACCAATTAGTATCAAAGCGTAATGTTATTCCAGAAATAGAATGCTTTCATGAATAAAAAATTGAAAAAATAATAGCTGAATGTTAATAAAAATAAAACTGTAAAATTGCAGAACTGATGCAATTTTAAAACTGGAAAATATTTCGAAACTAAAAAAATTTTCCAGAATGTAATTTTCGAAACTGGAAAAAATATTCTAGTATATAATTTTTTTTTTGAGGCTTAATTGTTTTAAGATTGCTGCAAAATCAGTGTAAGCAAATTTTATATTCTGGAAAAAAAAATCGTAACGTAGATGATGGTGTCAAAATCTAGAACAGATAATTGACGACCGACCAATCAATGAATAATGGTGAATTAGAGGTTTAATATTGAATTGTAACTGTGAATAGTGATTGTGAACAGTATCACCGTATATGTGAACAGTGGTTGTGAACAATATCACTGTATATATGAACAGTAGTTATGAACAGTAAATGTGAACAGTACCTCTGAACAGTATCTGTGAACAATGACTCTGAACAGTATCTGTGAACAGTGACCGTGAACAGTATCTGTGAACAGTGACCGTGAACAGTACCACCGTATATGTGAACAGTGACTGTGAACAGTACCGGCAGAAACTGATTAAAAATAAAGATGAACACGAGACGTTTTTTATTAAGGTAGGTTCCCCTGGTAGCGCTTATGCTAGTCCGGCAGTACGTCCTCCTTTTGTGTGTGCTTGCTTTGTATTAGCTCAAAGGCAATCAATTCGGATGATAATACAAGCTACCAATCTCTCTCTTTCTTTCTATAATTTCCTTAATTCTATTTATAAGTATAGAATTAGGATTACAACTATTTCAACAGAATAAATAATAAACTGTGTAGGAGAGAGAGTGTATAAGGATTGGTATTTTTTTTGGGGTATGAAAAGAGAGAGTATAAGACCCTCAAAAATTGGCTTGTATTTAGGAAAGATGGATGGATATTGGGAGAGAAGGAAGAGATGTTTTTTGGTGTTTTTTGAATGAATGAATGAGGGGGGTATTTATAAGTAAATGTAGAAGGGCAAAAAGGTAAATTTGGTAATGTATATGATGTGTATGCTTAGGTCACATGTATTCTAGAATGTACATGATGTGTATGCTTAGGTCACATGTATTCTAGAATGTATATGATGTGTATGCTTAGGTCACATAGGTAAAAATGGTATTTTACTGGAGGTAAAAATTGGTATTTTACTGGAGGTAAAAGTGTTGAATTACCTTTGTATGCCAATGATAAAATTAGTATTTAACCCCATCAGTAGAGAAATTAGAGTCAAGTCTTGTGTATCACACAATATCCTTAAAACAATTACGCCGCCTCATTGTAGTGCTCTAGAGGTTGTTTTACGACATTTGTTTCCTAGGATGAAATGGCTACAGAGTGTTTACCTTAAGCATGAAGATGTCACTCTCGACGAACTAAAAATTGTCTAAATCGTATCACCAAAAGGAACAAAGAAAAGAGAAGAACGAATTGTGTATGAGATGAGGTTGAGGTTGTGAATTTTGTGTATTCTAGTGTGGGAGAGAAAGACTAGTTATAATAAGGAGATATGCAGAGCATTAACTTGGATATTAAACCAAAACCGTTTTTGGTTTGATGCAATAAACTCCCAATTAATTCAGGCGTAACATTCAAAATTCGAATTTAAAATGGAGGAGAAAATTAAAAAATTGCTTTAAGTGCAAAACTAGGCCCCGCGCGACTGGCCGTTTTTGGTTCGACATTCGTGTTCGCAGGTGCGGGTGCACACAAGTCAAGCTTGTTTCAAACCAAATTCGATCCATGATTTGCACCCCCCTTGCGCCTGTGTGCGCGAGGTAGGGGCCTTGAGTGTCAAGAAGCTTGACTAGCTCATAAGGTGCAATGCCTTATAAATTTACAAAATTTTCCACAAACTTCTAATGTGGGATATAAGAATTCTCATTCTTACACTTTCCATTTTTCTTTCCAAGTAATTCACTTTGGGTGACAATTCTCATTCACCCAATATCCATTTTGAGCAAACAAATATACCATTTCGATGTACTGCGAAGGAGAATATGAATGCGTAATTGTGAGAATCCGCAAATGCGACCCCCGGGTCTCGGCCCCTGGTTCTGGGAGTCTGAAACATCGGAAAGGATTCCGTTGTTCCATTTGCTTCTATGTGTTGATAATTCATATCGGGTGTCCCTCTATCCTATTTCTAGATGCAAGAGGGTTCGTTCAGAGTCGCCAGTACGTTTTACGAGAAAACGGACAAAATAGTTGTGTAAGAGGAAAGGCTAAGCCTTTCTTTACACGTTTGTCTACGAAACCAGGGTTCTATAGGGTTCGGGAACTATATTACGGTTTGGGAAGGTGTTAAGCACCCATTCCGCCCTTTCGGTCTCTAGTGGTTTTATATGTTTACTCTATGTTGGAAAACTTGGATGCTTTTACTGATATTCTACTGCTTTCTGGAAATAACTAATAAAAACCTGATTTTCAAGCGCGTTAGGAATCTACCATAACCTTGTCGCCACTTCGCTTACTAGGACGGGGATCGACCTGCCCGGTCAGGTCGCGGGGTGCGGGGCAGCGCCCCGTTAGAAAAATCGAGTTTTAAACAAGTCTACAATAAAACTAATAAACAAATATCTTATTTAATTACTAGAAGAGACTTTAGTTACCTTCCCGGCGATATATATAAGAATAAGAGAGAGAAAATATAATACGGCAGAGAAGACCTCTGACGGATATCAGCTTTCCTCTTAGAAATATTTCCGGCGGTCTGACTCTAGAATGTAGCACTCCGGGTGCCAAGATTAGATCCGAGACTCTGGCGGAAATAAATATTATCGCATATGCTTCCGGAGAAGGCTTAAAGATTAGAAAATATCAGAGAGAATAAGGAATTTTAGTATAGAAATTGTGGCGAGAAGTTGCCGTCTAGAACCCTTGGGGGTGTTGGCCTATTTATAGTGCTCGGGAGAGATTGTCGCGCGACATTCCCCCAGAAAGGGCAAGTGTCGCGCGACATATCTCTTTGTCGCGCGACAAACGGCTGAAGTGATGGATTCTGACACTGTGATGTGTCAGAAAGTGGTTGGTCGGGTGCAGAGAGGGATTGTCGCGCGACATAGTGGGATTGTCGCGCGACAAGCGGCTGAAGTGATGGCTCCTGACACTGTGATGTGTCAGAAAGTGGTTGGTCGGGTGCAGAGATAGATTGTCGCGCGACATAGTGGGATTGTCGCGCGACATTCCAATATGTCGTGCGACAATCCTTCATAAAAAAGGTTTGTTGGCCAACAAACCCACCAAGGGTAGTTTCGGGTGCTTGGGTGGGTCCCGAACCTAAAAACAGTAGTTCTTGAAGGTCGTTAGGGTTCTTGCGGGGGTCACGGATCGGGGTGTCTACAGTAATAATCTTTCAAAACCGACTATTCGATTTTAAATAAATTTGCTCTAAAAATGGCTAAAAATACAAATTTTTCCAACGTAGGCTTGCTCAGTCTAATTGATAGGACTATCTATGAGTCTCCGTTATGATAACAAGGCAGCCATTAAAATTGCATATAACCTCGTACAACCTGACCGAACAAAGCACGTTGAGATTGATCACTACTTTATCAAAGAAAATCTCGATCAAAAGATTATACAATTTTTATTTGTAAAATCCAAAAATCAGTTAGCTAATGTACTTATAGGGCGGTCTCTGAAAGAGTTTTCCACGGAATAATCAACAAGTTGGGCATGATTGATATCTATTCTCTAACTTGAGAAAGAGTGTTGGCTGATGGCTTCCATGCATACCGATATTGGCCAATATTGTGTTATACCGGTATGCACATGGCCAGAAGACTTAAATAAAGACGTGTACCAGTATTGGCCTTAGTGGTCATACTGGTACACACACGCGGGATGGATGTTATATTTAGTTTCCATATATTTTTGGATTGGATAATTATGTATATATATCTAGTTTCCTTGTTGATATAATTGACTTTTATTAAATCTCTAGGCTTGATTATGATTTATTTCTTTCCTTCTTTATCTTGTAATTAACCATATATCTAGCGTTTTTATCTTTTTTATTCATTCAATTCAATATGGATAAGGGCAGATCTATAATTTTACCATTGGAGTGGGCTGAACTAGTAGGTAATAAAGGGAAACTTTATTAAAAAACATTTGAGAAAAAGATTTATAACATTTTTTTTTTTCACTTTTCCAAGTATAAGAAATTTTGATATTAATGGTGTGTTTGGCTTGAAAATGTATGGGCTAATTTTTGCCCAAATTTTAATTGCAAATTTAAGCTTGAGTTCCAAGTGCATTGAAAATTATTTTAAACACACGAGACATTTAATTACTAAACCATGAAAATTAAAGACTAAAATAATTGGTGTTCTTGGAAAATAAAGGATTAATACAACGAACTTTGAACGATAATGAAATTTCAACCCCTAATGATGAAATGACTTTAAAATTTTATATAATATCTAATGAATTCCAATTCCATGATAGGAAAATACAAGTTAAAATATATTAAATAATTTTATTTCATATACACACGTAAATAATCTATTAAGTCTATTACACATTTGAAATTTATATAATATTTCATCTAGTAAGTAATAGATCATGATAATAAATTAACAACAAAGTTATTATATTATTATAGAGAACATAGATCATTAACATGAGCCAATGATCAATGAATGTTAATCTTTTTATAATATGTATATTTACTAGTTCCTTTTCAACCTAAAAAATAATAATACTTACTTTCCACGGCATTTGCACAATTAACGATGGGGATTGGATAATGGGCTAATAAATATATAACCTTTAAAGTATGAATATTTTAGTTGGGGTCGGAGTATCAGTATCGGATATGCAGTTGATACGGCAGGATACGTACATGATACGTATCGGAGTATCCGATATTCTTGAAATTTCGAATACGATAGGAATTCCTGTAAGATACGGGAGGGATACTTGCGGGATATATCAAGGATACCTCTGGGATACGTTGGGGTAGGTTTTGTAATATTTTTTTATTAAGGTCGTTTAAAAATAACAAATAATTCCTTTAATATAGAATCCTCTCAAAGATACTTGGGCTTTCCCTTTATAGCTCAGTGAATAAGTCAACCCTTTCAAAGAGACTTGGGCTTTCACTTTAGCATTACAAGTGAACACATATAATTAAGCTAAAGGTACTAAAACAGATTTAGCACCAATTCTCTAGAACATAGTAACTATTTACATGGTGTTAAAACAGATTTAGCACCAATAGAAACCTAAGAACAATGAAATTCAAATGTGCTAAAACATATTTAACATAATTTTTGTTCAAAGTAACTAATCACATGGTCCTAAAACAGTTTTAGCACTGAAGGACACTAAAATGGTGCTAAAACAATTTTAGCACCTTTTTTCTGAAAGACTTAAATATGCAACATGATCGAATGTCAAAACGATTTTACATCATTGGTGGTATTGATGATGTAAACTTGGAACAAGCGTTTCTCAATTCTTTCCCAGACACACTGAATGCAGAAACACAGAAGTTAATGAAGATTCGCCAGCAAACTTTACAAGGAATTACAATTGCTTAGATTTATGATTATATTGTTGATGCTCTAGAAAGGTTATGCGATCAAAGGAAAATCTTCAAGGATATGGAAAGGATGCATATGCAATTGTCCACTGCTTGCAATAAAGTTCACTTGAAAATCAAAGGCAAGGATGCAAAGTCTTGTGATTGTTTGTACAAGAAAAAGATCAATTGTAGTAGCTTGTTGGAGCTGTTGTTGATAGTATTCACCAAGACTATCGTACCAATCTTTTAAGCTAAAACCATTTTAGCACCATATGCCATTGATCAACAAATTAAGGGCACTGTTCAAACAATTTCAACGCAATAAAAACATAGCAACATATCAAAATTTTCATCCCAATAAGCTCCGAATCTTCTCTCTTTCTTTTCCATTGTCCCATATATATATATAAATACAAAGTAACATCCAAACAAACTCTACCAATAATTTTACAACTACGCACACATTATATATATACATATATGTATATAGAGAGAGAAACTTTAAAAAGGCCAACACTCGGGCACAAAAGAAAAAACAAACCAAACAAAAACATCTATCAATGGCAATCACTAGATTGCTATATGCATCTAGGACTACTACTACCTTAGCTGTTGTTTCTCCTTCTTCTTCTTTCTCTATTATTTCTCGTCGTACTTCTTCTTCTGCTACTTTTTTTACTAGGCTAAATAAAGTGGGTTTTGTTGATGGAGAGAAGCGGCTGGCAGGAATTAATGGAGGAGGAAGAGATAGGAAATCTGTGGTGCCGACATTGGCAGTGGCTACATCGGAAAATGCGCTAACAACAAAAATGCATATAGGTAGTGGAGGAGTAGATTTGGCTTTCTTCGTCAACATGATTAAAAAGGTTGGGATTACAAGTTTAAAGGTTTATATCAAGGGTATTTTTGTCTATTAACATTTATCATTTTCCTTAAAATGAATTAATATTATGAAAAATATTCATATTGTAAAATCAAATTATGAAATTAGTACTACTTCCCTTTATTAAACATGAATCTGTCCCTAAAGTTATAAAATATTACGGAGTGAGACCTTAGAACTCATTATTACTTATTAATCAGCCTAGCTATATAAAAAAAAAATAATTCATTTTTCATGACAATACTAAGAAAAGTATGCAAGCTAGCCCTATAGTGGCCACAAGGTTACACAAGACACGAGGGATGTTGGTAATTAATAAATATATATATATATATATTTTAAATTTCTCTTTTTATATTTTAATATATATATTTCGATGAAGGTGCAGATATTTGACTACCAAATCCAAGCGCTGTAAGAATTGTCAATACCTTTTGTCTAAGGATCTTGGTAAAAAAAAATTTGATAATTTATTTTTTCAACTTTCTCATGATATCTATACAAATATAGAAATCAAACCTTATTTTTTAGGGCTAAAGTAATAGAATTTAAATTTTCTCCCTTTCATAATTACTTTCGTAAAAGAATACAAAATATGTAAACCTTTCGGTTCATAAGCAAAACTTTGACCATATAATTGATGCCATTTTTGTTTTAATTTTTTATTTAAAATTAGATGATACACATGCAGGAAAAAATAAACATACATGCATATTGCATACACTTTCATGTCTAGCATATATGAACTTTGGAACTTTCTAAAAATTGAAAAGGGATATGATATCTTTTTCGGACTTTTCATTTTATTTGAAGGGCAACTATATTACCAAACCAATATTCTGTTTATCAAAATATAAAATTATTTTGAGAAGTTGTATTGTATGCTTCTAAAATTTTATATTTCTTCGATAATATAGAAAATTGTTTTAACAATATCACCACGCTATTACAAATAATTTACGGAACTTGGAATAGAAACCACTTGACTATAGACATATGTGACCTACATATGATATATTATTTAATCAAAATCACAAGTGCATCGTACACTCTTAGCCAAATTACCGGTAATTAAGTAATTTTGAATATGCATGTAGGTCTATTTTACCAAACCATTGAATATTTTTTTCTTTGTCACGATTTATTTGGGTCAAATTTTGCACATCTCGACTAATTCTGGATTGTGAAACAATGATTAACTGCTGATCACTAAAATATTCCTGAAATTTATGATATTTAATCTGAGAAACTCTCAGTGGAACTCATTAATAATAAACCATTGATATATGCCTTAATTTATCTTCCTAAAATTCAGAGAGATACCCTGGAGCTTTGTGGAGGCATACTACATGCCTATACATATACCTATCAAATTATAATAGGTTTAAATTAATTTACTCACAAAATGGATCTAGTGTCTCCAAAAGTGCCTACAATCCAAACAAAGCTGGCCATGTTTTATCAAGACTCGTCGCTTAAAGATATATAATTGCTTCACTTTTAGGTTGTCCTATTG
Source organism: Lonicera japonica (assembly GCA_021464415.1). NCBI lineage: Eukaryota > Viridiplantae > Streptophyta > Magnoliopsida > Dipsacales > Caprifoliaceae > Lonicera > Lonicera japonica. The sequence continues at coordinate 4,456,946 of CM038469.1, read as the reverse complement.
ACACAGTATAATTTTATCTATTGTTTAATGTTAAGAATATAATTTTTGTATATTTATTAAGGGCACATTTGATTGCGTAAATTATCTCATTTATAATTGTTTCATCGTAAATTAGCAAATTGTAAATTGTTTCATTTAAAATAAAATAAAATTGGGGTGTGATATTTTTCCCATTAACTTGTATGATAGTTATAAGTTATATATGTAATTTCAACTATATCTTTATATTTTCTTATTTAATATCTTATGTATTAACTTAACTTAAGTTAACTTGAAATTCAAGCTTGACGCAAAAGTTAATTCGGGTTTAAGATTCTGTTCACATTCAACTCGGCTTAAACTCAATTAAGACTTAAAGCATAATTTAGCAGGCCAAATAGGGGGGGGGGGGGGGGGGGGGTTTCTAGGCTTGCTTAGTCCAATTGACAGGATTATCTATGAGTTTCCATTATGATAACAAGGCAGCCATTAAAATTGCACATAACCTCATACAACATGACCGAACAAAGCACGTTAAGATTGATCACCACTTCATCAAAGAAAGTCTTGATCAAAAGATTATATAATTTTCATTCGTCAAATCTGAAAATCAGTTAGCCGATGTACTCACAAAGCGGTTTCTGAAAGAATTTTCCACAGAATAATCAACAAGTGGGGCATGATTGATATATATGCTTCAACTTGAGGGTGAGTGTTGACTGATGGGTTCCGTACCAATATTGGCCGGTATTAGGTCATACTGGTATGCATATAGCCAAAAGATTTAAATAAAGACGTGTACCAATATTGGCCTTATTGATCATACCAGTACACACAAACGCAAGACGGATGTTATATTTAGTTTCCATATATTGTTGAATTGGATAATTTGTATAAATATCTAGTTTCCTTGTTGTTATAATTGACTTTTATTAAATCTCTAGGCTTGATTATGATTTATTTCTTTCCTTCTTTATCTTGTAATTAATCCTATATATCTAGTGTTTTTGTTGTTTCTTATTCATTTAATTCAATATGGACAAGGGCAGATCTAGGATTTTACCATTTACGTGGGTTGAATCGGCTGGTAATAAAGGGAAACTTTATTAAAAAAAAGCTCGAGAAAAAGATTTATAACAATTTTTTTCCCCTTTCCAAGTATAATAAATTTTGAAATTAATGGTGTGTTTCGCTTGAAAATGTATGGGCTAATTTTTGTCCAAATTTTAATTGCAAATTTAAGCTTGAGTTCCAAATGCATTGGAAATTATTTAAAAAACATAAGACAGTTAATTACTAAACCATGAAAATTAAAGACTACAATGATTGGAGTTCTTGGAAAATAAAATATTAATACAACAAATATTGAACAATAATGAAATTTCAACCCTTAATGATGACATGACTTTAAAATTTTATATAATATTTTATGAATTTTAATTCCATAACAAGAAAATACAAGTTAAAATATATTAAACAATATTATTTCACACACACACACGTGTTAGTCATCCATTAAGTCTATTACACATTTAAAATTTATATAATATTTAATACAATAAGTAATGGATCATGAGAATAAATCAACAACAAAGTTATTATTATTATTATTATTATAGATAACATAGATCATTAACATGAGCCAGGGATCAATGAATATTGATCTTTTTATAATATATATGTTTACTAGTTATTTTTCAACCCAAAAAATAATAATACTTACTTCCAATGGCCTATGTGCAATTAATAATGGGGATTTATTACAAGAAAAAAGGCTTATTAATTATGTCATTTTTAAATGACATTTATCGTTATTTATGTCATTTTTTATGACTCATAAAGCGACATAATTACGGGTGTCTGTTCATAAAACCGACATAAATGTAACTTTAAATATGACGGTCCTACACAAAAGCGTCATGTTGGTACCCACAGTGGTAACATTGGTGTTCTACCAGTTAGGCTAAGATGCGTATATGATAAAATTCTTTCTTTAAAGTATGACATATATCATTCCGTTATATAAATTAACAAATATGTATCCGCTGTTATTTATGAACGTATAAAACCAAACCTTTATATTTCCAACATCCACAAACGAATTAATCTCATATCTAGCAACAAAAAATCTACTTAATTTATACACAAAGCACTCAAAATCACTAACCTAAGTATAATATTGCATATCTTTGCGGAGATTAAGTGTTTTGCATTTATGTTAATTGTGTGTTGTATTTAGGATTTTTGGTTTTATTACGGTTTTAGGAAAATTCTAAAATATTTAGGATTTTAAAAGGTTAACGTTGCACATGCATTTCAGATTTTGAATAGGAATTAAAAATAAGTTTTATTATGTTGCTTTCTTGAATGACCATCATATATTGTTATAAGTAAACAAGTCCCTTAAAAACAGACATATTTAGTCTGTATTAATGTTAATTACTGTAAAATTGACATAATAACTACATACTTCTAAAAAGCGTCATAAGGTGCATGAATTATAATGAGCTTATTGTGTCGCTTTACATAATAATTGTCATATATTGTCATAAATAAATATGTCACTTAAAAAACTAATATAATTATTTATTTTTCATGTCGGTTTCAACTGAACTGACACAATAGTTATAAACTTTTAAAAAGCAACACAAATGTGGCACTATTTAACCTTTTATGTCATTCTTGACTTAACCGACATATTTTATATAATAAAAGCGATATATTAAGCCCTTTTTGTTGTAGTGATTGGATAATGGGCTAATAACCATATAATATACAATTATGTAGTGAGCTGGACTACATTTATAATTATACAGGTACTAAAAGTATATCTTTTTTTTGGATGGGGATGCAGCCTAACTGGATCTCCTAATTTCTCTTGTGGATATAAATATAAATATAAAAACTAGGATCATGTTAATATATGTCCTAAGGGCATATGTTAATAAATGGGAGTGCGTAGCCTAACGGTAAAGTTCTCACCCGAATATCGGTAGATCTTGGGTTTAAATCCTACATGGGGTGGACATTGATTCTCATACATAATATTGTTTTTTATATTCATAATATGCTTAACATATCTTTAGGGTACAATTTATTATTTTCCAATATAGAAGTATCTCCTTTACTAGTTCTAAATTATTTAGTTCCCGTATCTATCTATGTAGATATAGATATATCTCCTTTACAAGTACTATATTATTTAATTTCTGAATATGTAGTTATCTTCTACATGTACTATATTATGTAGGAGATATAGATATATCTCCTTTACACTCTTAGCCAAATTATCAGTAATTAAGTAAGTTTGAATACGCATGTAGGTCCATTTTACCAAACCATTAATTATTTTTTTCTTTGTTACGATGTATTCGGGTCAATTTTGCATATCTCAACTATTTCTCGCTTGCGAAACAATGAGCAATTCTTTATCACCAGAATATTCCTAAAACTTATGATATTCAATATGAAAAACTCTCGGTCGAACCCATTAATACTAAACCATTGATATATACCTTAAATTATCTTCCTAAAATACAATGAGATACCCTCGAGCTCTCTGGAGGCATACTACATGCCTATATATATATAGCTATCAAATTATAATAGGTTTAAATTAATTTACTCACTAAAATGGATCTAGTGTCTCCAAAAGTGCCTACAATCCAAACAAAGCTAGCCATGTGTTATTAAGACTCTTCGCTTAAAGATATATAATTGCTTCACTTTTAGGTTGTCCTATTGGCACAGTATAATTTTATCTACTATTTAATGTTAAGAATATAATTTGTGCGTATTTATTAAGGGTTTTTTGGCTGTATAAATTATCTCATTTATAGTTTCATCGTAAATTAACAAATTGTAAATTGTTTCATTTCAACAAAAAAAATAAAATTGTGGTGCGATATTTTTCCTATGAACTTGTATGATAGTTATAAATTATATATATAATTTCAACTATATCTTTATAATTTAATATCTTATGTATTAATTTAAATTTATGATTTTATATACTAGTTCATTTTTACAACTAAACTCTCAAATTAAATAACTCATGAATTAAACAATTATAAATAGTTTAATTCATAAATCGTAGGATAACTAAATAGGCTCTAAATTTTTCTTGTCTGATTAAAGACAAACTATTGATATTAAAATTAAAAGATTTACAAAATATCACTTAATTGTAGCCTGAGCATTTATGTGCTGTTCCATCTTGTGAGACAAGACAGATTGCATATAGGAACTTATTAATAATTATCATTTATTGTATATTTTTATATGAATAATTTATTTAAAAATTCTGTTAAACAAATATTGACCAACTGTGGAGTGGAGTCAAAGGGGGCCAAAGAACAAAGAAGTACATATTAGTGAAGACTTAAGGCCTCGTTTGATTCGGGTATTAAAAAGTGGGATGTGATTATTAATACCACTTTTTTTATAATACCTTGTTTGATTCGTACAAATGTGCTGGGATTACTAATACCGGTACTAACTTAATACCACTCTTTGTGCTATAATTTAATACCAGGGGAAGGTGGTATTGTTTATCCAGGATTAAGAAAAAGGAACCATATATTTTCAAAAATGCCATTACTAGTATAATATTTTCAAAAATGTCACTACTACTACTATTATATTATTATTATTATTTTAATTTATTTTAAAAAAAAATTTAAATTTTTTTTAAAATTTTTGTTTAAAAATTTTTTAAAAATTTTTTTTAAAAATTTTTTTTAAATTTTTTTTTAAAATTTTTTTTAATTTTTTTTTTTTATTTTGTTAGTCCAAAATATAATCTCGTATACAAGTTACAGAACTAAACATGATATTAATATCAGCATGAGATATCCCAGTATTAATACTGTATGAATCAAACAGGGTATTGGTATTAAATTAATACCAGGATTAATAATCCAGTACTATTAATACTGGTATTATTAATCCCACTGATCCTAATCCCTGAATCAAACGAGGCCTAAGAGTATTAGCAGACCATATCACTGCTCTTTGCGACCACGATCTGGCCTTTATAGTTAAACATTTTATTAAACAACTCATAATTACTTTTAATATATATGATAAAGACTAGTTTATGCGAACAAGGGAGATCAATAATGATTCACTTGTAACTAGTGAGATTCGAACATACTTGAAAATTTATTACTAAAACAATTTGCTTGCGACCAACAAAGATAGATATTAATTCCCATCCCCTCTCTTTCGCATAAATCAAACTCCCAAGTGTATTTGTGTAATTCTCAATATGTATTAAAAAAAAATTGGTAATTTTTATTTTCAAATATGGGGCTCTGCCAGGAGGAACATATTCGCATGGGCCATTTATTGGGCTTACCCAAACCCCACATGAAACTGATCTCCCAAAGCATAGTGGGGTACTTTCTTCCTCAGTTTGAAATACCAATCATATCTGAAATTTATAACTTTATACATTACAAAATCAAAGAACAAAAGAAAAAAAAAATATATTTGTTTAAGAGTTAGGACCCACTTGTGACAGGGTCATTAAAAGAGGCTTAACAAATATATATTGACAATTTCTAGGTTATGGGTTTTTTTCCTCCTCTCCTCTCCTCTCCTTCCTTCCTTTCTCATTTCTCATATATAATACATTTATACTTTTTAATTTATATAGTTTGTGATTACTATTTAATATTATTTTAATGATAAAACTATAAAGTTGAAAATTGTATCTGAGGCAGGGAGGGTTGGGGCTGGCAGGAGACGGTGATGAAGCTAAGATTATGAGAGAAGTGGCCAAAGTTAACACTATAATATATATATATATATATATATTTGAAGTAGTAAAACAAGATAAACAAAATTAAATTAATAATAGGGCAAATATTTTAATGCCAATAAAATACTATACTATAATCTTTCATACAATCTAACGACAATATTGATTACAATTACATATTACAATAATATTCTACAATGTTTCAATTTTTGAAAATATTGTAAGACGTCTTCATTCTTAATCCCATTGAAATTGTCATGTTCAATGTATATCACCAAACAATAATTCATAAATTTACCTCTCATTTGATTAATTATTTAGTGCATTATACCAGGTTGTCTAACAAAAATTATCCATTTCCTTTCAAAATTGAACACAAAAATAAATTTCAGTTCATTAAATTAGGTCTAATGAAAATTAGTGCCAAATTTGTTCAAATTGTAGCTAAAGTTATTAGGGTAGTAAGTCAAAGATTAAACAACCAACAACAACCAGTATAGTATCAAAGATTAAGCGACCAACAATATAGAGTATTGAATAATAAATTGTGCACAAAATAAAAAAAGAAAAAGCGTTATTAATGGGTTAAACTAAGTAACTAAACTTGACAGCCGGGGGGGGGGGGGGGGGGGGGGGGGTGGCGGCGTGTGTGGACTTAAGAATAGGAGAAAAAATGGAGATGCTGGGTAAGGGTGGTATATCGGACCAGTTGACAGTAATTGGTGGTCCATTGATATGAGTAAAGTAGGAGAAAAAAATATACTCTCAATGTCACCGGTGGTAATTAGGTAACAGAGGAGGTTGTGAGAACGTAAGAACAATGGTCCACACAATTGCACAATTTTTTTTTTAATATACTTTCGTAACTTTTATTTATCATAATTTTTTTTTTTTCAAACTTTAAAATGACCCCACAACTTTATATATACTCTCTCTAATTCAAAAAAAGAACGGGGGACCGTGGTGGGGGGGTGGGGGGGTTCAATTGATCCCCCTTCACTACACACAGCTCTGCCACTGGCAGGAGGAAAGATAGAGTTCCACTTAACCGGGGCGTAATTACAGCCGCGCTACTCCGGACTGTAGCCGGGGTCTAATTTTTTCAAATTATTTTTAGTAATATGCTTAAATTTTATTTTTAAATATATATGTGTATAGCCCACCTCATTTTTTTTAATATTATTACTCTACACTTATTAAAATTTTATCCATTCATTTACCACTCTCTATTTAAATAATATGAACTAAAATAAATGTCAAATACCCTTTTTTTTCACTTTTCTGAATTCCGATTGTCTTCAGTTTTCATACAAGGAGAGAGAAACGAAAGAGAAAGGCAAAGGTGAAAAATAGCGATAGGCTATTATGTCTTAAGGAGCGCATGGTTTAATTACGATAGGCTATTATATTATGTCTTTTTGTTTGTATTTATGGTGTACGTGGCTAGATATAAGGGAAAATTATTATATTTTTTGTATATTTTTTAATATTTCATATCTACACTTCCAACGTATATAAAAAGTTTGTATATCTTGTATGTATTTGAGTATATTATATTTACATTTTGGTTTGTTATATTTTAACGTTGTCATTGTTTAATTCTTAGCCTGGATCACTTATAATTTCTGACTACGCCCCTGCACTTAATGAGGTTGTGATTGGAAAAAGAACACAGGACATATCTCAAACCTGAGGGTTATAGAACATATCTCCTAATTAACTTTGCTAAAAGAATAATTTTATGAAATATAGATAGAAAAAACAATTACCCAAGCGAATTACATCTAGGTCAGTTTGCCATGTTTTCTATTTTATTTCTTTTATCGTTTTGGCATGAAAATAAAAAATTGAAAATTGAAAATTTTAAATCATTAATTAATTAATTTGTTTACGAAATATCATACGTTTGTGTTACTTAAATATGGTCCATTCGAATCGCATTACCAAACGTGACAAAGCCAAGTAAGAAAAAATGAATGGAATTTTCTTGGACGCATATATATGGCATCTATATATATATAGAGCTAGTGCCTCGATCTCATTGTGACAAAGAAGGGATGGGAAAATGGAAATGTTGGATTTGATTTCACCACCTCACCTACTTTGAACATGGCAAGTTTTGTAGGTCGTTCTACTTTAAACCAATCGACTAAAGTCTTTCGCTCTCTTATCCTTTTTTAGCTCTCATACATCATGGGTGTGCTCCCTTTTGGTACATTAGATGACAAGATTTAATTAAAAATCGTTCAATGATACCATGTATTTACAACTAAAATTTTAGAAATATATAATATTATTGTAATAATAATTATATATTGCGTTGCCAAATAGTACGACAACATAAAAAATATTGAGATTGGAAAAAAAATGCATTATATTTAAACAACGTATAACCCAAAATATACATTAAGAAAACTTTATATGTAAGAAATCACACTATAATAAATAGTGTGAGCTATCATAAATAGAGATGGCAACCGATCTAACTGTAAAGCTATGGAAGGGGGTGGGGAAGATATATTCAACCTGACCGAATTGAAGTGATTTTCAATTGAAAAACTCAAATCTTCCCCCATTTATGATATGCTTAAATTTGAACAAATTAAGGTCTGGTTGGGCCATTTTGTATTCCCTAACAATTCTCCAATATATACAAAAATAAATTTTTTGAAAAAATTAATGCACCCTGTAATTATTACAATGACCTTATATATTTTTAAACATATGGTACTGTTGGTAATAATATTATTTTACAAAAGTAATGTGCTTTTAAAAAAAACTATTTATCTTTGTAAGAGATTATATATATATATATATTATAAATTAAAGGAAAAATTATGTTGTAGGTGGATTTGAAACAAATAAATTGTGTAAAATGATCAAAATGTAAGTTGTATGGAGAAAATAGGTTTAGAGAGAGAAGAAGTGGGTTACAATAGCTTTTTTGGAATTTGTTTTTTTACACATAGCTTTATAGTAATAATGAATCTTAATTTATAGGTATCAATAAGTAGAATTCAAATATGCAAATTATAATACTTTCTAATTTTTGTATTTAAAGTTAATGTATTTTAAATTTTGAAAAGTAGTTAATGTGTGTGTGTGTGTGTGTGAGAGAGAGAGAGAGAGAGAGAGAGAGAGAGAGAGAGGATTGGTGGAATAAGAAAGGAAAAAAATGTTGATTTATTTGATTTGATATTTTAAAAACACATCTAATGACTCAAAATTTATCTTGTTTATTTTTATTAAATGTGAGCAATTGATTTGATAAATTAATGATGTGATGTGTCCTTCCCTTATAGATAGGGTGCATTAATTTTTTTCCGAATATTTATTTTTGTATATATTGGTGAATGATTAAGGATGATGAAATGGTCCAACCCAGCCTTAATGAGGTGGTGAAATGCATTCGAATGTAAGTATATCATAAATTGAGGAAGATTATAAGTTTTTCAATTGAAAATCACTTTAATTTGGTCGGATTGAATATATCTTCTCCCTCAGCTTGACAGTTAGATTGGTTGCTATTTTTATCTATGATAGCTCACTTATGTGGGTTTAGAAAAAGCTTGCTTTTATTATATTGTGATTTGTTGTCTATAAAGTTTTCTTAATATATATTTTGGGTTGGACGTTGTTTAGATACTAGAGGTTTTTTTTTTCCTAATCTTAGTATTTTCTAATTGTTAATATTTTTTATGTTGTAGTGCCGTTCGGCATGTGCAATACCTAATAGTCTCTATAATATACCAGTTCAACAACCTAATCACTTAGCTGGTCCTAACTCCTAAGTTTTAGTCTTATTGGGGGTGGGGTGATTTTCGATATTAGTGTAATAAATGAAACATACTTATACTATCCTCTTTTTTTATAAAAAATAAAATAAAATTATGATTATCTCAAATAAACTAGCTGTATGGAAGCTTCTTTATTTTTTATTGGTTTATTTTAGGGCCTTTTTGTTTTTAGCCTAGAGAATTCAAATTGTTTTACTTTTAACCCACTTTGTTCGGAAACTTAGTAATTAGTCCAAAGGAGTGAATAATTACTAAATATATATTTTATAAGGGATAAAGGGAGAAAAATCCTTTATATAATCACATTTCTATGAAAGGTTCAAGATAAGATATTTTAATACGTTAAGGGTGCATTTTATTACATTAAACAATAAAAGCACAAAATTAAAATTAATTGCATGAGATTTGACATATGTACACATATTAATATATATTATATCATACACACACATACAGTGTGGATACAAATTGTTTCCTACCATGACTTGTTTTTTAATTTGCTAATTACATTTTTTTTATCTTGAATAGATTCATTGGATAACATCAAATTTCTTTATAAAATTATGATTTTTTTCTTGAAGTGAAATTTACAAATTTACTGCAGATTCTGAAGAAAAAATTACATCTTGCAAAATAAGAAACAAATTTATATCATGCTCACTAAGAGTTTTTCAAAAATGTTGTAGTAAAAATTACAAATTTAATGGCAAAAATATGAATTACAGTGAGAATTACAAGTTTAACTGCAAAAAATATGAATTTATGGGAATAGTGTAGTCAATTATTTTTTAATTTGTATTTCTATATATCTTAATTATAAATTTTTAAATTTTCAAGTATTCTAAAATCGACTTTTTTGTATTATTCTAAGTAAGCTGGTTGTTTATATATATATATATATATATTAAATAAGGATGTAATAAATGTTACCTTATTGGATTTTATATTTTGAAAATTAAAAATAATGCTAAATGGGCATTTTTGTCCACAATAATATAAATTTGGCAAAAAATAAGTTTTGGTTGAAAATTTTTCTGTCACGTCCTTCTCGTCTAAATCCATACATAGTAAGAATTTATCACTAAATGACCCATTTTATAAATATTTTTATTGTATTTTTTTCTTTTATGTTTTTCCCCTCTTATTCCTTTTTAACTTTTAAAATTTAAATTTATTATTCACCTAAAATTATATTTAGCTGTTCCTAGATTGTATATATTTAGGATATCTATGGTTTTAAAATTTAAAATTTTCAAAATTGAAATTTCATAAATGTAAATTGCAAGTGATAAATTTGGTTAATTATTAATTGCCTTAGGATAAATATATGCTAAAAAAACAAGAAGTTGACTTGCAATAAATATAAAATGTCAAACACTAAATTTGGGGCATCTAGAAGACATATTAGTAGTAAATATTAAATATAAAAAACTAAAAAAACAGTCATATTAAATAAATATTACACAAGTACAATTAAAAATGCAGTTATATTAAAAAAGATATTACACAAGTACAACTAAAAGCATGGTCATATTAAAAAAGACATTACACAAGTAAAACTAAAAATATAGTTAAAACGTAGTCATATTAAAAAAAGACTACTCATATAAAAAGTATGGGAATCAAGAATTTGTTGACTTGAATGTTTTAACAATCATTATTTGTATACCAAATAGAAGATTACTGATGGTCACTTGAATCATATATTGAATGATTGCAATAACACATAAATCTACAATGGAATATTTGTAGATCCCATATTTCGGCACAAACATTAGACTTTAACGTTATTGATTGGTAATGTAAACATATTTTTTTTACTACCATGTTCCTTTTTATAATAAAGGGCATGCGTCATTAGAATTAAGGTCAATCTTCAAATCATCCATAAATAGATGAATGATAGTTTATAAAGAGAAATGTAGCCTATAATTCATTTGTATTGTGAGTTATTTAACTAATATAAAAAAAGAATATTAGTAGCGATATATATTCACTTGTTATAAATATATATTATTAATTGTATTAGAGTTAATAATAAATACTATTAGAAGGACTTGGCTCCTCTTCATTATTCTTCCATCCAATTTCGTCCAATAAGGTCTAGTTTAAGGATTGAATGGATGAATGTTTTAGTAAAATTTGATGGAGATAGTCTCCATAATGATCAATTACACAAAATTTCATAAAAAAAATTCAAACCAGAAGTGGTGAAATGATCATTCAAAATTTTAATGGTAAAAAAATGAACATGTATAAAGTTTTTATTACACCTACTTCTGGTTTGAATTTCTCAATGAAATTTTGTGAAGATGATCTACTCATTTTATAAATTATTTTTACCAAGTTTTGTGAAAATTTCATTTGTTCATGTCTCGAAATAGATCCCATCGGACGGATTGAATGAAAGGTGTTATGGAGAGGAGCCAAGTCCCTACTAGAACATCTCCAGCAATAGTTATATTGTTGTTTTTTGTATAATTTACATTTGTAAAAATTTATATCTTCACCAGTCTTTTAAATTTGACTTTTGTGTAAAATATTTATGTAAAATAAACTTTAAATTTACACTACCACAATAGCTTTTTCTTTCTCATTTTTTTTTAAAACTTTAAAATGTAATAATTTTTAATACAATATATGTATATATTAATAAAAATTATATATTTAAAATCTACTCAATAAGACCAAGAAATCAAGATCCATTATCATAATAAGATTACATATGCATAAACTAAACTAAATAAAATAAAATAAAATAAAATAAAAATAAAATAATAATAATAATAATAATAATAATAATAATAATAATAATAATAATAATAATAATAATAATAATAATAATAATAATAATAATAATAATAATAATCATCATCATCATCGCAAAAAATGACATCAAATATGTATCGGTTTCTTATTGTTTTATTCAAATTTTACACAAATATTTACAAAAATACTATTGGAATATATATTTTTTAGATTTCAAAATTTGTGTAAAAGGCTCGACAAATAAGATTTACACAATAATTTTTACACTACGGTTGAAGATACTCTTAGAACATCCACAGTGTGTAGGGTAAATTTACCCCTCTTCACAGCGGATGAATTTAGGCTAGTAAAATTTGGCATATAGGTCAGAGAATGACTAAACTTTACCATTTTCTTAAATTTTACCTTACACGGGTGAAGATCACTCATATAACTAATATGAGTGTAATAGCTTCGTATCAATGTAAAAAAAAAATCATACGAGTATGGCTCACTTGTATAGCCATTTTTTTTAAATCAAGACCCCATATGAGTGAGCCATATTCGTATGGGCATTTTCCTCTTTTTTTAAACAATCAAGACCCCATATGAGTGAGCCATACTCATATGGGCATTTTCCTTTTTTTTTTTTAAAAAAAATAAAAAAATACCCCATACGAGTATGACTCACTCGTATGGGGATTTTCTTTTTCTCCTACCCTTTCCGCTGCGGCCTAACTCGGAAGTTAGCAAAGCAAAAAATAAATTTACCCTAAATTTTAATCCATCCATTGTAAATGTTCTTAGAGATGATAAATATATATTATTAATTAAAAAATATTTAGTCAATTTAGTCTTAAAAAAGTTAGAATATTAAATAAATTATTTTTGAATTTAGAATAAAATCAAAATAATTAAATTAAATCTTAAAAATTAAACTATTCACTAATTTATTAATGGCAATGAATTTAAATAAAAAATCCATAAATCTTGCATCAAATCCTAATTTACCATTTTGTTTTTTATCCCAGTGGACTGCAAGGTAAAAAGTTGAGATGGTTATTTTACGAACCAGGGTTAAGCCTTCCACTTTCCCACTGTATCTCTATAAGTAGAATAACCCCTCGCGCACTACTCTATACTCACACGCTACTCTCTCTCTCTCTCTCCTCCACCTCCTTTGACTACGAGTCTGACTTACTCAGTCACACTTTTTCTCTCTCTCCGGCAGCTCAATCTTTCTCTCTCTCTCTCTCTCTCTCTCTCTCTCTCTCTCTTCACTCACTCTAGCTAATGGTGTGCTAAAAAACTTCTCTTCTGTAATGGCGGTTATCAGAACCGAAATGATTATTACTGATTACTTAACAACTAATTAGTTCTGAATCTGTGAAAACTAGTTTTGGCGGTGAGTTTTTTTTCTTCTGTTCTTTGTTATTATGGCGGAGACAACGGAGGCGAAGCCAATGCCGGAGGCGGATGAGAAGAAGAAGGAGCAGAGTTTGCCTTTCTATCAGTTGTTTAGTTTCGCCGATAAGTATGATTGGCTTCTAATGATATCTGGAAGCTTCGGTGCTATCATTCATGGCTCTTCTATGCCTGTTTTCTTCCTCCTTTTTGGTGAAATGGTTAACGGTTTCGGGAAGAATCAATCTGATTTGCACAAATTAACTGCTGAAGTATCCAAGGTTTCTAATATTCAATTTTATCATTATTTGTTATTATGTTTGATTGTTTTCATATTTCTGTATTGTTCCGAAATGCTCAGATCTGATTCTCTTTTTTTTTTCTTGTGTTATTGATGAAATGCAGTATGCGCTGTATTTCGTTTATCTCGGATTGATTGTATGCGTATCCTCCTATGCAGGTGAGATTGATTGATCTGCGTTTATGTTTCTCTGTTTTATACAATTTGAATTCAATTTTTGCTTGTCTCTTATAAATTTTTATTTTATTTTGATTTGCTTATATATTTTCAATTTCTTATTTAGCCAGTTCATTACGTATCTGTTTGCTTTAGGTTGCACGTGGTCCTTGGACTGTCTCTCTGTCTTTTTCCTCTTCACTAGTCAATTTCTTTATCTATATTCATTTTTTTTATTCCATTGTATTTCAATATACGTCTCTATCAAATAAAAAATTCTGTCGGTTTGTTTACTAATTTTCAGTAAAGGAAAAACTATGAATATATAAAGCAATTATTGCCAAACATATAATTTTTGGAAAGTGAGTAGTAAAATGGGGCTAAATTTTTATGAAATGAAATGGAACAGAGATTAGTTGTTGGATGTATACTGGGGAAAGGCAAGTGAGTGCATTGAGGAAGAAGTACTTGGAGGCGGTGTTGAAACAAGACGTTGGCTTCTTTGATACAGATGCTAGAACTGGGGATATTGTTTTCAGTGTCTCTACAGATACTCTCCTTGTCCAAGATGCCATTAGTGAGAAGGTATGGTATCTTTTCTCTTTCTCTGAACTGCCAAATTCAGTAATTTATTTTGTTAATGTGTCACTGTCACTTTAAAAAACTCAAAATGGAGTCAATAATCTTACGGTATAGCGGTACTGTTTGTTGCTGCATATAGTACACGGTTCGATTTACGTGGATGTATCTGAAAAAACAAAGAAATGGAGTTGATCTAGGGGGGCGTATTTATTTGATTATATCGATCTAGAATTATTGCTGAAAATGATCATGTTGGTTGTTGCTTGTCCATTTAATGCGGGGTCCCAGGAACTTATTCTCACACTTGGTGGTGCGTGCACACTACTAGCAAATCTGAATAAACCTACAGTTCATCTTTGAACTTTCAACTTTGGGTTCCTCATATTTTTTTAAAAGGAATAATAATAAATGGGCTTAATGTTCCTTTAATACAATTTATTTTACTTCGTTGGAAATTTAGGTGGGGAACTTCATACATTATCTATCGACATTTTTGGCGGGATTGGTGGTTGGTTTTGTGTCAGCATGGAGGCTAGCTCTACTTAGCGTTGCAGTGATTCCAGGAATTGCTTTTGCTGGGGGTTTGTATGCATATACTCTCACTGGTCTCACTTCCAAGAGTCGCGAATCTTATGCCAATGCTGGTATAGTTGCTGAGCAGGTGAACCACTACTAATTCCTAGTTCTAGCATGTCATACATTGCAATTTTTATAAATTGAATATAATATTATAATCAGTCTTTTCTTGATGAAGAAACTTAATTCTTGTTGTTAGTTCATTTTAGTACATTTCCGGATGTCCCATATCTAACTTTTGTGTCATCAAATGATGCTCCTACATGTGCGGCATGTGAAACAATCATAAAGGCAGTTTTCCTTTTATTTTTTGTGTTACTTTTACCTGCTTCACTTTTTGCATCTTGACACCTATGGAATGTGTATTGTTTATGTGAGATTTAGACACATTCCAATTTTAAGTTGGTTTACTTTTAAACAACATTGGTTCTAAATTGCCATTTGGGGTGTTGGTCTTAAATGCTGTTTGAATTATCAGTAATAATTTTAATATGGCCTTTAGATATATTGTCAGTGTGACTTGAAGGCGCTTGATGTAACTACTGTCTGAGTTTCTAAAACATATACTCTCTGCCTAGGCCATTGCACAAGTTAGGACAGTATACTCGTACGTTGGGGAGAGCAAAGCCCTAAATGCATATTCGGATGCAATACAGAACACACTCAAGCTCGGCTACAAGGCTGGGATGGCCAAAGGGCTGGGACTCGGATGTACCTACGGAATAGCGTGCATGTCTTGGGCCCTTGTTTTCTGGTACGCTGGTGTATTTATTAGGAATGGACAGACCGATGGGGGAAAGGCATTCACCGCTATTTTCTCTGCCATTGTTGGTGGCATGTAAGATTTTCAACTGCACAATTTTTCCGTTTTTTACCCCTGAAGATATAGTGAACAAAATCATTTATCATTCTATCAAATTATTGATTGTTACAGGAGTTTGGGTCAGTCTTTTTCAAATCTTGGAGCTTTCAGTAAAGGTAAAGCAGCTGGCTACAAGTTAATGGAAATTATAAAGCAAAAACCTTCCATAATTCAGGACCCCTTGGATGGAAAGTGCTTGACTGAAGTTAGTGGTAACATTGAATTCAAAGATGTAATGTTCAGCTACCCATCACGGCCCGATGTAATAATTTTTAGAGATTTTTCCATATTTTTCCCAACCGGAAAGACAGTTGCGGTTGTTGGTGGTAGCGGATCAGGGAAAAGTACCGTTGTTTCCCTTATAGAAAGGTTCTACGACCCTATTCAGGGTAAGCTAATATAACTCATCTTATATTCCGAATTTGAACATTAACGGTAACTGATAAAATGATTGTTCCCATGTTTCTTATTGGCTCCCAGGGCAAATTTTACTCGACAACGTGGACATAAAGACCTTGCAGCTGAGGTGGTTGCGTGATCAGATTGGTCTTGTGAACCAAGAACCTGCACTCTTTGCCACCACCATACTCGAGAATATACTTTATGGAAAACCTGATGCAACCATGGCTGAAGTTGAAGCATCTGCATCTGCTGCTAATGCTCATAGCTTTATTACCTTGCTCCCTAAAGGTTATAACACCCAGGTTTGTATTTATAATACACGTCGGTCTAATTATACAAATTATCTAAATGCAATTGTATTGCATTTTTGGCTTCTGAAAGTCATACGAATAACGACTTTCAATAAAATTTCCAGGTGGGAGAGCGAGGAGTCCAACTTTCTGGTGGTCAAAAGCAGAGAATTGCAATTGCAAGGGCTATGTTGAAAAACCCAAAAATCCTTCTCCTTGATGAAGCGACGAGTGCTCTCGATGCAGGTTCTGAAAGCATTGTTCAAGAAGCTCTAGACCGCCTTATGGTTGGAAGGACGACCGTGGTAGTTGCTCATCGCCTCTCTACCATAAGAAACGTTGATTCAATTGCGGTTATACAACAAGGGCAAGTCGTTGAGACCGGGACCCACGAGGAACTAATTTCCAAAGCTGGGGCCTACGCTTCATTAATTAGATTCCAAGAAATGGTGGGGAATAGAGATTTTTCGAATCCTTCGACCCACCGTACACGTTCTTCAAGACTAAGCCATTCACTGTCTACAAAATCTCTAAGCCTCCGTTCGGGTAGTTTAAGGAATTTGAGCTATCAGTACAGCACTGGTGCTGATGGTCGTATAGAAATGGTCTCCAATGCCGAAACAGATAGGAAAAATCCAGCACCAAGTGGATATTTCTTCAGACTTCTAAAGCTAAACGCTCCTGAATGGCCTTATTCAATAATGGGCGCTGTAGGATCCATACTTTCGGGTTTTATCGGGCCAACTTTTGCGATTGTGATGAGCAATATGATCGAGGTGTTCTACTACACAAACACCACTAGAATGGAAAGGAAGACGAAGGAGTACGTTTTCATTTACATTGGAGCCGGTCTATACGCTGTCGTTGCATATTTAATACAACATTACTTCTTCAGTATTATGGGAGAGAATCTCACTACACGAGTAAGGAGGATGATGCTTGCAGGTACAAGTAACTTTCAATTCTTTTGTTTGTATGTGATTATGATAACAAGGTGGATTTTTGTTAATAGAGATTTTTACAAATCCATGTTTATTTTCTTCAGCAATCCTAAGAAATGAAGTTGGGTGGTACGATGAGGATGAGCACAACTCGAGCCTTGTTGCAGCTCGGCTAGCCACTGATGCTGCTGATGTGAAATCGGCCATTGCAGAGAGGATCTCTGTGATATTGCAGAACATGACTTCTCTTCTCACTTCATTCATTGTTGCTTTCATAATTGAATGGAGGGTCTCACTTCTCATCTTAGGCACATTCCCGCTTCTTGTCCTTGCCAATTTTGCTCAGGTACATACACCTCGGTGCCTACAAGTTTGTCACTTTATTTAAAATATAAAAGGATTACGACAATAAGCACACTAGACTAGTAAAATAAATTAACCACTTACGAAAGATTAACACTCTATTTAGAGTATTTTGCTACGTCTTATGTGCACCGCATGTGCATTAGGTGGTTGAACATTAGTCACCTAATCCATAGGCACAAAGTGTTTTTCTTTGTCCAATAAAGGCATGTTAGTAGTAATTCAAAACCTTTCGAATAATTTAACGAAATCTGTCAGATTTCATGGTCTTATTTTCAAATCTTTGGAATCTTACTTGAATGCTTACTCAGCATTAAATGACAAGATGGTAAATACAATGTGGCATCATTCTGATGCCATGCACGTGCTTCCTTCAATTTAGGTGCATAGCTCTTCGAAACTACAAATAACCCCAAATGATATTTACTCAATCCATTAAGTTAAGACTTCGGCTTGACTTTAGTTCACACTTAAAAATACAATAATTTTAAGATTATCAAGGGCTAAAAACAAAATTTGTTTAGCATTTTGAAAAATGAAAACTAATCGGTGATCTCTTAATTCAGAATTCAGGACGGAGCGAATATTTCACGTATATACATTTAACAATAAATAAAAAAAAGAGAGATGAAAAGCTTAGTAAAGATTCCATTATCACGGATCAACTCCTTGGAAATGTAACAATTTAAGTTATTTCTCGAGGCTATGAACTTTCTCACCATCCCAGTCAAATCTTAAGTTGCTTAAGTTTTTTTTTTTCTTTACCTTTAACTGACACTGTGACAATAGTGTATCACCCGTATCAGTTTCATGTCTCATTTTAGAGACCCAAGTGAGAAAGGTAACACGTAAAGGTTTTGATTGGTAATTTACTACCACTTACTAGATTTTTGTGCCAGAGGTTGCAGAGATTCTTGGCCCGTGATCATATTATGTGTGATATTTTTATATAATATATATATTTTTTCTTAAGGTCTTTTTTTTAGTGGGCATCTGTATTTTTCGTTGGAGGGTGTCAGTGTGTGCCAGTAATGGTGGTGGCATGGCAGGTCTGAGGGTTGCTGGCTAGCCTACGCAGGGGGTGGTTTATATATTCCTGTCGTTTTATGTTAAATAATATAAGAGGTTTTTCAGAGAATCCAGTCTACTTTGGGTACACTGTAGAACAAGGTATGCAATGACTTTTTCTTTGTGTGTTGAGCAGTGGTTCAATTTTTGCGCATGCTATATCTACAGTGATCTAATTAATTTTATAGGATGTACCTCTCATGCATAAAAGCTCAGGGACCCTCACCCCTGGTCCATAGTCTTCATTTACATATCTTACCCTTTTACTTTTAACCTCTCTTAATTAAATGCGCCAAGTATCATCCAGAAAATGCATTTTTGCTAGTTTGGTAATATGATTATGTTAGATTACGTGTTAAATGAACTCCCTAGCTTTAGTATCATTAAATGCACTCCGGTTAGGTACTCAACCACGTCTAAAAGAATCACTCAAGTGTTCAAAATTTCACAAAGATTATTCAAATGTGCCGCTATATATCAACGTGCATGGTGCAATTAACTGTACCATACAATTATGTTAGATTGGGCTTCCGTGGTGCAATTAACTATACCGTACAATTATATTAAATTTGGACTTAAATTCAAGTGGTTAAAATTTTGAGTATTCACACAGGCACCAGGTACAAGTCCTACCACCACTCCGTCCCACACTAACAGAACATAACATATAGAAGAATTTTCATCAAAAGATCACAAGAAAATAATTATCTTCCCTTAAAAATGCAATTTTAGACCACCCATTATGGTTAATGTTATTAATTTCATCTAAATGGTGTCCTGACAATTAGTTCCGGTATGTTTTTCAATGCACAGCAACTTTCTCTCAAAGGTTTTGCTGGAGACACAGCCAAGGCCCATGCAAAAACTAGCATGATTGCAGGGGAGGGAGTTAGCAACATTCGAACTGTTGCGGCTTTCAATGCCCAAGACAAGATCCTTTCCCTATTTTGCCATGAACTCCGCATCCCCCAGCTTGGCAGCCTTCGCCGCAGCCAATCGTCTGGCATTCTCTTTGGCCTCTCCCAGCTCGCTCTCTATGCCTCCGAAGCTCTAATCCTATGGTACGGCGCACACCTCGTTAGCAAAGGCGCCTCTACCTTCTCGAAAGTTATTAAGGTTTTCGTCGTTTTAGTCATCACCGCCAATTCGGTTGCCGAAACTGTCAGCCTTGCTCCTGAAATAATCAGGGGTGGTGAAGCCGTTGGATCGGTGTTCTCAATTCTCGACAGATCAACCAAGATAGACCCTGATGATCCTGATGCTGAACCGGTTGAGTCTATTCGCGGAGATATCGAATTACGCCATGTTGACTTTGCTTACCCTTCAAGGCCCGATGTCAATGTGTTCAAGGACCTCAATCTTAGGATCCGAGCTGGCCAGAGCCAAGCTCTTGTTGGGGCCAGTGGGTCTGGGAAGAGTTCAGTCGTTGCGTTGATCGAGCGATTTTACGATCCGACAGCTGGGAAAGTTATGATTGATGGGAAAGACATTAGGAGGTTAAATTTGAAGAGTCTTCGCCTCAAAATCGGTTTGGTTCAACAAGAGCCAGCCCTTTTTGCTGCCAGCATTTTGGATAATATTGCGTATGGGAAAGAAGGGGCAACAGAAGCAGAGGTGATTGAAGCGGCTCGTGCTGCAAATGTGCACACATTCGTTAGCGGTTTGCCTAATGGATATAAAACTCCAGTAGGGGAAAGAGGCGTTCAGCTCTCTGGGGGACAAAAACAAAGGATTGCAATTGCTCGCGCAGTTCTTAAGGACCCGACAATCCTATTACTTGATGAAGCCACGAGCGCACTCGATGCAGAGTCTGAGTGTGTGTTACAAGAAGCGCTAGAAAGGCTAATGCGGGGCCGAACCACCGTGCTTGTGGCCCACCGTTTATCGACCATACGTGGGGTCGACACTATCTGTGTTGTGCAGGATGGGCGAATTGTAGAACAAGGTAGCCATGGTGAGCTAATGAGCCGGCCTGAAGGGGCTTATTCTAGACTCTTGCAGCTACAACACCATCATTTGTGAAAAAGAAGATTTTTGAGCAGTAATTATTTATGTTTGAGGTCCCATTAACCATTAATGCTTTCATTTTGCTTTTCGAAGATGTTAGCTGTAGATATGGCCTATTTGGTTGTGAAGACTATATCTAAGAGATCCCACTTCGTACTCTATTCCCAATGGAGAAGATGATGTTGTATTATTATTACTTATCTATATATATATATATATATATATGATATGCATAAATTAAGATTGTGTTTAATCGATCTGTTTGGTTAGTTGGTTGACTTATTGTCTTTTTTTTCACCTTTTTTAAGCGAAGTTTATTCTAACACTTGAAAAGCAAAAGCCCCCCATAACCCAACTTTCCAGCTCTCTTGAAAAAGCCTTTTCTTTCTCACTTTTGCATGTGTTTTACTAATTGTGGTCCTATATATATAGCTCTTTCACTTTCAGATAAGAGCCATCTTTTTTCGATTGGGGTTAAGGCCGACATGAAGTATATTATTGAACATTATAAACAGGCTAGTGCATTATATATTATCTTTTTAATAAATTGGAGACACATTCATGTGGGTTGAATTATTGTTGTAATATAAAGCAAACGCATGGATACAAACATTATTACAAGTAAAGCTTAAGCAAGAGCAGTGTCTCCAATTTTTATGAAATATTATTAACTTTGAGACGTAATCAGTTATCATGACACTTCGTACTTCATCTTTTTCAGCTTCTTGTTTAATTTGGAAGAAGTAACTATGAGGACAGCTGCTACAGTGAAATGATTCAGGGACGTACGAAGAATTTTTATTTTTTTGAGGGGGTACGAACGCAATGTCAAAAAGAATTATACCTAACAATAATAAGAAAAGAAAAAAAAAATTACTATTTGCATGAAAAATAACATTTTTTTTATTATAATTTTTTTAAAATGTCTTCACCAATCAAACCATTGAAATTTTGACCATTTATACTTTTACATGATCTATCCATAATTAATGTACGCCTTCGTTGCACGATATTTTTATGACTAATATTTATTTTGACGTTTTGTTTTGTACACTTTGTAATTTCTAACACCTTAACTAATTAATGATACTAATTTTTTATAATGATGATAATTAGATTAATACTTTTGTATATCTCTGTACTATGTGGGAGGATGGGAGTGGAGGCAATCAAACCTTGATTTTTAAGAATATAACTTTTTTTCTTAATCACCGGAATAATTAAGCTATGTAGGCCACTTTCTAAGTTATATATTATAATAAAAAAAGGTCCTTTTCTATCGTGGAATAATCTTATTAAATGTTAGATTAATACTTTCAAAAGTGAGTTGTTCTTCCTGATAAACTACAAAGTTTCTTATTTTCAGTACGTATACGGTATTTGCTGCAAAGATTACTACTTTTTGAAATATTATGTATGATATTGAATGTAATACCAGATTTTACTTTCAATGTTTTTGATTAAACGTAGTATGTCATTTTTCAAAAATAAATAAATGAAAAAACAGATTATGTTATTTAAATTTTAAGTTAAGTTTGAGTCTCTCCCATCTAATAACTGGCTGGTGATAATCAGATAATATAACAATTAATGAAATCATCAACTCTACAAAAAAAAAGACAATAAAAATTTGATGATAGAGAAAATAACAAGTTGTTGATAAAATAATCCAACAGAATAAGATAAAAAATAAGTAAGGTAAACTGGAAATAAGGTAAAATGACTTGTGTAATAATGTTTTTTGTAAAAAAATCAATTAATAATATCTTTTAGAAATAAGGGCCTAGATATCATTATCATTATGAGATAAGGGCTTGTTTATCAATTGTATTTTAAAATAAATGCTTTGACCAAATGCAAACTTTACTTTGCACTAAATTATGTTGAGTGCAAACTTAACTTTGCAGTCAAAAAAATTTAGTACAAATTTGTTTTGCATGATGTGTTTATATTTTTTAATAATTATATTATTATGTTTCATTCATAAAACTTTAGAATAACGTTAAATAAACAAAAATGCATAGTAATATTTTAGAAAATAAAAAGTGCAAACTTAACTTTGCATAACTCCGAAAAAAATTATTATGTGCATTTTATTAATAAATAGGTTTTGAATATGTAATTTGTTAAAATTATTCTAAAGCACTATCAATTAAACACTTATTTATAATAATATGCTTAAAAACATGTAGTGCAAACTTGATTTTGCATGATTCCATAAGAAATACAATTTAAAAATTTACTGCAAAGTTAACTTTGCAATCCTTTTGGGATTTGGTCAAATATAGGTTATTAATTTTAAAAAAAAATAATACTCCTTGATTCTTTTACGGAAAACTTTTTCATAGAAGCCCTATTTTTCAATATCCCGTAAAGTAAAATACTTATTAAATATGTTCAACATACAAATTTAAATAGCAAAATTTTTGAAAAAGAACCTGCAGAGACGCTTGTTATTATATAACTTCTCAAAACCTTGATGCTTGCATATAGACTTATTCGAACTTTGATTCTCGCATAATATATTAGATGCATCTAACTTCTTTCAATTTTGTTCTTGATCGAATATCAAATTGATTGAATATACTTTAATTTCTACGGAATCCCTTTACATTGTTGTCCCATTTTAAATTCTTGAAATTTAAAATTCAATAAAGTAAATAATATATATATTTTTTTAATTTTATTATAATATTTTTTGAAATGTCTTCACCAATCAAACCACTGAAATTCATTTGACTATTTGTACTTTTACAAGAATAAATATTTTAGAAGTAAAAATAATATTAAATTAAGTACTACATATTTTGAGAAATCATATGAAGTGTGTGCGCTTTGTATTTAGCTTTGTCAAAAACTTACTTTCTTTGGCAGTAAGCAGTAAATAAAGTATCATCAATTTTTTTTATTTAATTTACTACAAGTATTATATAATTACTTTAAAAATTAGAGTTGTGCTCCACAAACTTAAATAGTACTGGAGGCCAGGTGGGTGAAAACTACTTTAAGTATTCTAAAGTAAAGATTCTCATCCATTTATGAACACAATTAACCAATGGATTAAATCTCACCATAGAAATTTACTTTTTGATATTGAGCACAATTTGGTGTTTTCTTAAGTATAAAAATCAAGGAGTGATAAATAAATAGAGCATTGTTAAATGTAGTAGATTATGTATTCTATATATAATTAATTTCAAATACATGCATAATATATTTTTAATTTATATATGAATATAAAAAAAATACAAAATTAAAGGGGTACGTCCCGGGAAATGAAAATGCATGAGTTAAAAAGTTTCACTAAAAGGAAGTAAACATATACTGTGTACTTGGTCTGCGAAAGAAGAGAGTAAAGAAAGAAGGGTCCAAGGCAGAGGGTTGGGCCTAGCCCTTTGTTGCAGTTCATAATTGAGTCTTTTGGCTTGTGAGAGGAAAATGGTGAGAATGAGGTAGCTAAGCTAACAGTAATGGCAGATAAGAAACAGTACTGTAAATATTGGATGAAGAAGATGGGTCCCATCGGTGACATGTTGCAGGGGAGCACCACCGGCCACCTCCCTAAATATATTGCAGTGCAATTATATGCATGTCCTGCATGTGGTTGCAGCTCGTTGTCCATGGTATTATTTTTGAGGTAGATGGTGCCGCAATTAATCACTTATATAAATTTAAACTTGAGGTATGAAGCAGAATTCTCTATAAATTAACATGAAAATTTTGGTAAGTATGAAGCATTCATAGGTGGTTGCTACAAATTCCGTAAAAGTGCTCTCGACACCACCATATACGCTGCTTTTTAAACATTATGTAAAATTATTTTAATTATGCATTTGCTATTACTATATGTCGGTGCCTTTAGCAAGCACCATTTCCAGTGTGCGTAGTGCTATGAATTCTGAGAATATTTTTTTCTTTATATAAACGTAAATAGCATACAAATTAATTAGTGTTATATATACTTTGTGACATACAGCTGGGAGCTAGGGTCAGAAACATGTGCTGGACTGCTGGGTTGGGAACAGATTCATATATATATATATATATATAGTTAATTAAGAAAAAGAGAAAAAAGAAAAAAAAGCAAAGATTGGTAGCAGTAGAACAAGTAGTCTTTTACTGATTCCAAGTTCCATGCATGCAGAGGTGGCCCTTCTCTCTCTCTCTCTCTCTCTCTCTCTCTCCTAATTTAGTGCTTATATTTCATGTTTGGAAGGAATTGGTGCGGATGGATTATGAGTCTACAATTTTTGACTTATGGGTCATGACTCATGAGAAAGTGTGAATAAGAAAACTCCTTCCTTTATTACCTTGTCTTCTTCTTTTGGTTCAAAATTTGTGTCGTCTTGCTGATATATAGACGTTTCATGTACGCGTTGTCACGTTCCTGTCCATATGGTTGAACAAGACTAACGAGTAAGATATTGTTCATTTTGAATCTACATTAAAAAAGATTAGTGTGCATATATATTGTTAGATTAGAAATTAGTTGTATATTAGAAATGAGTTGTATAGCATGCACCATTGTTGTAAAGCTTCTCCTTTCCCTTTATTCCATTCCTTTCCTTTATTCTTCTTGTCTCCCTCATGACTTAGGCTGTCATGTCTCCTCCTTCTCTTGTATATATTCAGGACATTTCCATTGTAAACAAATACATATATGAATATTATCAAGAACAATTTATTCTCTCTTTAGTTTTCTACATGGTATCAGAGCAATCCTAATTCTTCACCACCTCCACTTATTGCTACTCTGCCGTCTCCAAAACCACAGCATTCTCCTAACCAACCCCTACACCCAATAACCACCTTAAACACCACATACACCACATACAGACCTGCAACAGCTTCGTTCATCCCGTATATATATCCAAATCCATAAATAATCACATAATAATGATCCTACTGAGAAATCGATCCAAACCGCGTTTTAATCAACAGCTTTGACCACCGCACGCGCTCTCACGCGCCACCAACAGCCACGGCCAGAAACAGCGTCATTCTCACGCGCCTCTCAGTGAAGAAGAAAGACACGTGGCTACCACGTCAGCCCTAGCGCCACGTGTCATCCAAATCAGCAGTCGTTCACTGCCACGTGGCATCCACGTCAGCGCCACGTGGCATCCACGTCAGCGACACGTGTCATCCCAGTCAACGCCACGTCAGCACCGGTCAACGCCACGTCAGCGCCACATCATCTGTTAACGCCGTTTGTTTGCCGTTAGATGTTGACGGAATATTCCAGATTCCGTCAGATCTATTTACAATTTAACCCTAAACGTTCTGATATTTCTGTTTTAGCCCCTAAACTTTCTGATATTTTTGTTTTAGCCTCTAAACTTTCTGATATTTCTGTTTTAGCCCTTAAACTTTCTAAACTTTTTGTTTTAGCCCGTACACCTTCTGATTTTCTTATTTTAACCCCTAAACCTTTTCTGATATTTCTGTTTTAGCCCCTAAAACTTTCTAAACCTTCTGTTTTAGCCCGTAAACCTTCTAATTTTTTATATTTTAGCCCTCAAACTTTCTGGTTCCGTTATTGTAGCCCCTAAATCTTCTGGTCTTGTGTTATCTCTCTAAAAAAAAAAAAAAAAAAAAAAAAAAAAAATCCAGTCCTACTCATTTTCTTTCACATTCTCCAGCAACCTCTTACCCAAGCCAATGGAACGCACTGAAATCTCTCGCCCAATTTCCATCATTCTCAATGGGCCCAACTATATTCACTGGTCTCAAGCCATGACTAGTTTCCTTCAAGCACGTCGAGTATGGCGTCTCATTACTGGAGAGGTTACCACACCAACCCAACAGCAAGATGAATCGGATGACAAATATGCTACAAGACAAGATGACTGGATTGCCAAAAATGGTGATATTATCACTTGGTGCCGCAATACTTCAATTCCTACCATCAGTCAACAATTTGGACGCTTCTCAACCGGAAAGGAAGTTTGGGACTTCTTGAAAATTAGATACACAACCAAGGATCTTGCTCACCAGTATCAACTGTTGACTTCTCTCCATGCCAAACGTCAACAACCTGGTCAAACCATTGATGAATTTCTATCTGAAATGCAAATCCTTTGGGATCAATTGGCCTCTTCAGAACCCGTCTGGTCATGTCCCACCGATGCCTCCAAATTCATTGCTTACAGAGATCAACAGCAAGTGATGACTCTTCTCATGGCACTTCATAACAAGTTTGAGACTGTCCGAGCGTCTCTCTTGCATCGCCACCCACTACCAACTCTTGATGATGTTGTTACCGCACTCCATTTTGAAGAAACTCGACTTGGTACAAATTCTCAAATTTCATCCGAAGTACTTGCTGTCACACAATCTAAATCCACGAAATCATCCGATGTCTGCACCTATTGCCATGAAACAACCCACGTATTACTCTATTGTCCTAAACGAGTGTGCAAGTATTGTCATAAGCGTGGACCAAAACATTGGGGTTCTGATTGCTACAAGAATCCTGGCAGAAAATCTAATGCCAAGTCTGTTACTGCTGCCGCCTCCAATTTACAGCCATCCAATCCAAATCCAGTCGTCACCAATAATGATCTTGCTGATATGTTAAAACAGGTTTTATCTGGTTCGGCTAATGCAATGTCTGTAACTCCAGGTACCTCTTGGTATTTTGACTCCGGTTGCTGCAATCACATGACTTCTGATTCCACAATTTTTCTCTCCAAAAATTCTACCACACACATATCTCCTATTACAACTGCTGATGGCTCTTCTTTACCTGTCACCCACATTGGCCATATATCAACATCCACGTTATCTCTTCCCTCTACTTTTCACATACCAAAATTGACTATTAATCTCATATCTGTTGGGCAACTCTGTGATCTTGGCCTTACTGTTTTATTCTCCTCTTCTGGTTGTCATGTGCAGGATCCACGGACGGGACAGGTTATTGGGATAGGCCGTAAAGTTGGTCGCATGTT
This sequence comes from Lonicera japonica, assembly GCA_021464415.1. Taxonomy (NCBI): domain Eukaryota; kingdom Viridiplantae; phylum Streptophyta; class Magnoliopsida; order Dipsacales; family Caprifoliaceae; genus Lonicera; species Lonicera japonica. The sequence goes on along the minus strand of CM038469.1, from coordinate 4,428,753 downwards.
CGAGCTTATCCATCTTCGCACACCACCACCTGTTCCCATCTCTACTCTTGCTGCTGCTCCCACCATTCCCACTTCATCCATGGATCTTTGGCACTCTCGGTTAGGCCATATGTCTATTGATAAGCTCAGAACTCTTATTTCCACTGGTCGATTAGGAACTGTTAAGTCGGAAAATATTTCATGTTTGTCATGTCAACTGGGAAAACAACCAGCTTTATCTTTCAATAAAAGTACTTCTCTTTCTTCCGCAGCTTTTGATCTTATTCATTCTGATGTATGGGGACCTTCTCCTCATGATACTATGGGAGGATCAAAATATTTTGTTGTTTTTATAGATGACTACACCCGTTTTACATGGATATTTCTCATGAAAAATCGCTCTGAACTACCACAGCTATATTACCATTTTGCTCAAATGATCCAAACTCAGTTTTCTCGACCAATAAAAATTCTTCGTGCTGACAATGCTATGGAATACAAAGAATCTAACTTTTTAAATTTTTTACGTCAGCAAGGCACCATTTCTCAGTATTCTTGTCCTGGTACATCCCAACAAAACGGCCGTGCTGAACGTAAACACCGTCATATTCTTGACACTGTCCGCACACTTCTCATATCTAGTGGATGTCCTGAACGCTTCTGGGGGGAAGCGGCTCTTACTGCAGTATATACCATTAATCGCCATCCTATTCCTACCTTCCACAATCAATCACCTTATGAGAGGTTGTATGGCAATACTCCTGACTATAATCCTCTCAAAGTTTTTGGATGTGCCTGTTTTGTCTTACTCCAGCCTCATGAACATTCAAAACTAGAACCTCGGTCTCGACTATGTTGCTTCCTAGGGTATGGGATAGAACATAAAGGCTATCGGTGCTGGGATCCTGTTTCAAAACGACTTCGTGTGTCTCGCCATGTCATATTTTGGGAACACAAAATGTTCTCATCCATTTCCAAATTTCACGTCTCCAATCCTACCATTATCCCTTTTTTTACTAGCTCCACTGATGATCTCCATCCTCTCCACACATCTGTTACGCCCACATCTGAACCAGAACCTCCTGACTCTACCTCATCAAGTGAGATTTCCCTTCCCGCTGACTCTACCTCACCAAACCCTGACCCTAATTCATCCATCAACATATCTCCTGGGCCTGCCACGGACTATCCTAATGACACTGACTCGTCCACTGATCCGGCCATACAATCCATTCCTCGTCAGTCCACACGGGTAAGACAACTTCCTCATCATCTTCGTGACTATCACTGTTATTCCACTATTTTCTCTCACCATGAGCCTTCCTCTTATAAAGAGGCTAGTTCTAACCCACTATGGCAGCAAGCAATGACTGAGGAATTGCAGGCATTAGAAAAAGCCCAGACTTGGGAATTAGTCAACCTTCCACCAGGAAAGACAGCAGTTGGATGTAAATGGGTGTACAAAATCAAGACCAAATCAGATGGATCCATCGATCGATACAAAGCCCGACTTGTTGCAAAGGGTTTTAATCAAGAATATGGCATTGACTATGAGGAAACTTTTGCACCAGTAGCTCGTCTAACTTCTGTCCGAAGCCTTATCGCTGTTGCCGCTATTCGCAAATGGAAACTTTTTCAGATGGATGTAAAGAATGCATTCCTAAATGGTGATCTTTCAGAAGAAGTTTATATGAAACCTCCTCCAGGTTTTCATCACTCCTCCACTCAAGTGTGCAAACTCCGACGTGCCTTGTATGGTCTAAAACAAGCCCCTCGTGCCTGGTTTGAAAAGTTTAGTTCTACTATTCAAACAATGGGTTTTACCTCTAGTGCTTATGACTATGGGCTCTTCATCAGAAAGAGGACTACAGGTATTACACTTCTGGTTCTGTATGTAGATGACATGATTATTACCGGGGATGATACTAGTGGTATCTCTGAACTCAAACAATCTCTCAGTCGTCATTTTGAGATGAAAGATCTCGGTCGTCTAAACTATTTCTTAGGGCTTGAAGTGTTATCTGATTCTGCTGGTTACTATCTCTCCCAAGCCAAATATGCTTCTGATCTTCTCAGTCGTGCGGGTATCACCGACTGCAAAACTGCGTCTACTCCGTTGGAAACAAGTACCAAACTTACTCCTCTTGATGGTACTCCTCTTAGTGATGCAACTTTGTATCGACAACTTGTTGGCAGCCTGGTCTACCTCACTGTCACTCGTCCGGACATTGCCCATGCCGTCCACATCGTCAGTCAATTTATGGCTGCTCCACGATCCACTCATTATACTGCCGTTCTTCGAATTCTCAGGTATATTAAAGGAACAATGTTTCATGGCTTGCAGTTCTCATCTACATCCTCCTTTGAACTACGTGCGTATTCAGATTCTGATTGGGCTGGTGATCCAACTGACAGACGATCAACTACCGGTTATTGCATATTCTTAGGAGACTCGCTTATATCTTGGCGTAGTAAGAAACAAACACTAGTTTCTCGCTCTAGTACAGAGGCAGAATATCGTGCTCTGGCTGACACCGCTCAAGAAATTGTTTGGCTCTGTTGGCTCCTCTCGGACATGGGAGTTCCTCAACATCTCCCGACGGTGCTTAAATGTGATAATCAAAGTGCTATTCAGATTGCTCACAATGATGTGTTCCATGAACGAACAAAGCATATTGAGATTGACTGTCACTTCATTCGCTAGCATATATCCAGCAACACTATTCGTCTCATCCCCATCTCATCCATTGATCAACCAGCGGACATATTCACTAAAGTTCATCCGACAGGTCGCTTTCAGAATTTGCTTTTCAAACTCAAGCTGACCTCACATTTACCACCTTGAGTTTGAGGGGGGGTGTTAGATTAGAAATTAGTTGTATATTAGAAATGAGTTGTATAGCATGCACCATTGTTGTAAAGCTTCTCCTTTCCCTTTATTCCATTCCTTTCCTTTATTCTTCTTGTCTCCCTCATGACTTAGGCTGTCATGTCTCCTCCTTCTCTTGTATATATTCAGGACATTTCCATTGTAAACAAATACATATATGAATATTATCAAGAACAATTTATTCTCTCTTTAGTTTTCTACATATATTACATATATAGCTAGGGCACGCACTTTATCATATATACTAGAGTAATGTAGGATAATTTCCTGTAATGCACGTATATTGTCAATATCTACTACAGTCATGCAAAAACCACAGGCAACAACTTATCCGCATCAAGTTGATTGTTATGTGCATTCAGATCTCTCATCATCAATCTGCCTTTACCACAACTAAACAATGTTTTCTTTACTTTATTGTAAAAAAGCATAAATGAGAGCGACAATTACAAACACCAGACCATACATGTGCAGCTCGTGAGTAGTTTTGTTAAACAATGAATGCTTAAAAATTAATAGAGATAACAAAAAGTATACACTAAAATATTGTCTTGTGAAAATTAGGATAATTAGCAAAAATGACCCTTACAGTTTGACTCAAATTCAAATTCCTCACTTGTCCTTGAAGTTCAATTTTCGGTTAAAACATCCTTAAAATTTCTAATTTTGGTTGAAGTATCTTTAAAGTTTTTAATTTCGGTTGAAACATCCTTAAAGTTTTTAATTTTTTCTCACTCGTCCAAAACATGATACCCTTATAAAAGATGCAATGCGCGTGATTATCACGAACCACTCTTTTAAAGAGATCTACTGGGAACTATCACTCTCTTGTGCAAAGTGGATAGTTATATTATGCAAGCGAGAGCTACAACTCAGCTTGTGTTATAGAAATGGCTCATATATAGCTAGTGGTCTCAAATAAAAAGCCTTTATATTTGTTGGATAACATCTTCGATCAATTTTACTAGCTAGGTGTAGATCGAATCGTTTGTATTTTATTCCTCAAAAATTCAAATTATATTGTATTGAAATTCTAAAATTAGTAGAAATTAAGCCAGCCTTGGCTAATTACAAGGAGATGATATAGTATAGGGTCATTTCGAGTTTATTGCGTTTATGGTCCACATGCAGTTTTCATTTTTCAAATTTTGGGTACAAAATGAGATAATTACATTATGTTTGGCCAGCATAATAGATGAAGTAACACATTTCTATTAATCTGCAAGTTAAAACTATTCATGGAGGGGGAAAAATCCAAATGAGAATTCTTCTGAGGGTCTGACAAAAGGCAGTATAGAACTACACAAACACACGCAAAAATATTCAAGTTCTTGGAACTTTCTCTGATGCAATCCATCAAATTTGCTGTCTTATCTTATTCCTGTGTATGGTTGTTTGCTCATTTGGATTTATCTTCATTTTTCACCTTAACTGTATGCAACATTTTAGCAACTCTAGTAAATTTATAGTGGTTAAGGATGGGAAAAGGTTAGGTTTGGGGTGAATTGGCCAAATTCATTTAAAAACAAACCACATTCAACCCAAGCTAGTTTTACATTGAAAAAAACTGAACTCAGTTCATCCTTAATTTGTAATTATAATAGGTATTGCCTATTATGCAGGATGGTATATTGATTTTTTTTTTGACAATTTTAGATTAAATAATTTAGTTTTGAAATTAAATAATTTTTTTGTTGTACTAATAATAGATTAAATCACATTTAGATTTTGTTATGCGTTAATTCATGATAGGGTTAATTAAACCAAGTATATATAAAATTACTAATATTTGGTTATTTTGTAATATGATTTTTTATATATGCATTTTTATAAAAAAAATATAGTTTTACCCATATATATTTCGAGTAGTTGTACAAAAATTGGATATTTGGTTTTTTGCATTTGATGTTAATATTTTAATTCTCAATATCTTTTTTTATATCACGATCCTTTCTGGCACATAGAATACTTACAAGAAGAAAGTGAGCACCATTAGCTTGGCAGTTCAAAGTATCTAATGAAATTATGTAATTTAATTATATAAAATTTAATAATTTTTCTTAATTTTTTAAAACAAAATATTGTAATTACAATGGATCTCAGTTTGCAAATCTCAATGAAGAAGTTTTAAATTTATAAATTTTATCAAATTCCGATTTTAGATAAACCTCTAAAAGTGTTAAGATATATTATGGACCATTGATTGGGTGGAAAATTATTGGAAGAAAATGTAAATTTTTTGTTCCTTTTAATATACATGGTATTTTTTTTTCTTCCCAACTTTGTAAGTAAAGATGAGAAGATTTCATTAGGGCTGATAGATATACAAAAATTTTCAAGTGCGGATTGAGCATTTTTAAAAAGTCATAAAAAGGCTCGATCCGTACTAGAAACGAACTCATGTATATATATAGGGTTGGCCCCAAAGATATATATATATATATATATAGGGCTGGCCCCAAGGATTTTGATCGTTGGAATTAAACCTGGGATGTCTGGCTCACCACGCATCCCAACCTCGCCCTTATTACTAGGCCAACCCCTTGGGGTTAATATAGATGGTATTGTTGATCCTTTATAATTATATGGTATTGTTAAAAAAAGTTATGCACAATTAAAAAGGGGTTTTTGGTATTTTGAATTAGAAAAATCTAGAGCACACTTGAATATCTAGGAATCTAGAATATTATCTTGTACACGCACATGTCGGTATTGTTAAATGTAAGGAAGAAGAAAAATAAAAAAGCTTCTTTGCCAAATATTGTATCACTAAAAACTTTAGCAAATTTTCTTGTAATAATAAGATATCTGAAATGCTTCGAGAAAATATCTTATGCTTTACTCGGTAGTGTTTGGGAGCCCTCCAAGATGGACTTCTCAAAAGAAAAAGCCCATCTTTGCTATCGAGTTTAGTTTGGTAAAAAGGTAAAATAAACTTGTGGAGAAGTTTTTAGCCAAAAGGAAGTCCATCTTGAGAAGCAAATTGACCCACTTTTGAAAAACCCATCTCGGGAAGTTTACACTTTTTTAAGTGCCAAATATGTTTTTCCCATAAATTCCTTGTCAATTTGACTAAAATACAAACTCTATCCTAATAATTATGGTAACATTGTTATATACAAGAAAATTTATATTTTAAAACTTACAACCAAACATGCATAACATAAAGAAGTGCTTTCGAAATTTATGTTTCCAAACACTTTTAAACATTATTAAAAGCCTGTTTTATAAAGCACGTCTTAAGAGGTCCGTCTAGAGATGGACTTTTTTAGATGGAAATTACTTCAAATAGAGCTGAAATAATTTAAAATTCATAGAACATTTTAATACATAGAAGTATCTAGGAATCTATAGTATTCTTGTAGTCCTAAAAATATGACCTAATGTAATCCAAGAATCAAAGAAATAAATAAGAGAAGTAAGGAATTTTTATATTGCAAATAAGGTTTCCAGTATTTTGGAGGAGCTACATTGCCGTACACACAATGCACCACGCTAAACAAAAGTAATTCAAGCATGTTTTGATTGTGCCCCGCTAAAATGCTAAAATTTCTAATAGGTATAAGGGTATTTAAAAGAAAATAATATTGTATTTAGGAGGGTCCGAGTGAAACCCGATTATTTTACGCCACTATTTCAATAATTTCACAAAATTGTAGCTAATTTTGATTATTTTTAATAATTTTTAGCTTTTGGACCTGGTGTTGTCAACATTATTTTAATTACTCAGTGTTGTTATTAGGTCATGATAATGGGATGGCGCATTAGAAGTTCATTAATTGCTTTGACAGGCTCACTTAAACTGGAAAATATGGGCTACTCTCGCATAAATACATTTAAACGGAAGCCCACGAGACACTGTTTAAAAGATATTTCAAATATATCTGTATAATAAGGGAGGAAGGATTTTGAATCAAAAAATGTACGTGTCTTATAAAAAAATGAGTGGCTATTAATTGATCAAAAGATAAATGGAAGGCTAGGATGAAAGGAGATAAAAAATATCTCCCACTTCTCTTTCCTCCTTTACTAAACAAACACCACTTGCACTCTCACAAACACATGCTCTTCCTCTCCTGGCGACAAAGCATCGGAGCCTTTATCGTCGCTGCCGGACCTCGACCTAGGTATTTATCCCCCTATCTCTATCTCTCATCATTCTCTCTTTATATATCTTTCCCTCACATTACGCTGCTTTCGCTTTCATTACGCCATCGTCGCATGCGCGCACACACTCCTCCATTGATTGATCGACCAGCACACACTCCTTCGTCGGACCCCGTCTCTCTCCAGTATGTCGAACCCCATCTTTCCTCCATTTATTCTTTTTTCTAATTTGGTTTAGGGCTTTTCTGTGTATCCTTTAAATATGAAGTTTGGGTTTTTAGAATCTATTTTTTCACAATTAGGGATTTTAAGCTTAGATTGAAGCTCAAACTTTTTAAAAAGAAGTAGAACATCGTCAGCTCAAAAAAGTTTCAGTTTACTTCATAGTCAAATTTGTTTTATGAAACTGTGGAATTACTTTCAATTTGTAATATCACTCATCTGCGTGCAGGACACCCATTGACAACCGCTAAAAACCTTTTCCCACCTCCGCTGCCGGGTATTTTGTCATCTCCTCTCTCCCGCTTTGTGTACTATTCCTCTCTCTACTCTTTATCTTTGATTTAGGGCTTTTTTTATTTTTTCAAATTTGGGGTATTCGAGTTTTTTCATGGGTTTTTAGTTGTGTATTGATGGAGTTTTAAGAATTTTAAGGCCTAAATCCCTAAAGTTTAGCACACATTGTTTGAATCTTAGTACCAAGGCTTGAAGTCCTAAATTTTAACACTGATTGATTTAAGTGCAATAATTTCAGAATTGTGTAAAGTTGTTATTTTATTTTTTTCTTGATTTGTTAATATTGAATTTTTTTTCCTCTCCATTATTCTCGAGTATCTCACTACTGTGCTAAATCTGATTTTTTTAACCATTGCCTTTAATATTGATTAACATCCTCAGTAAAATTGCATATATATGTTATTCAGTTTAGGTAAACGCACAAATTGATTTGATCTGGGATTTTGATATTGATTAAGATATTCAGTAAAATTGTATATATATGTTATTAAGTTTAGGTAAATACATAAATTGATTTGATCTGAAATTTTGTGAAGTTGTGATATAAGTTTTGCTTGTATCTTAGGAGTACTAACTAAATATTAACGCTGATTTGTAATGCATTAATGATTAATAATATGTTTTACTGTTGTATATAGCTGAGATTTTTCTCCAGTTTGCCAAATTTCAAAGCATTTGAGGCAAAATACACAGATTGATCTGATTTGTTCTTTGTCTTAAGTGGATTTTTATTTTGATTTTTAGATTTAGACTTTCCTTATTCACATACATTTTCATGCATGTTTTTAAATATTTGTATCAGAATACGTATCCATCAAGGTTGAGATGTAACAGTATCAAAAGTTTATGCTTAATTGTAATGAGTAGCATAACTGAAAGCATGAATATTTAGTAAACTGTAAAAAAACGTAATTTTTTTAAGTAATTGGTATCAGTTTTACTATTTTTAAGTAATTCTGGTACAAATTTTGTTTGAGAAAAAAGTTGGGTTACTTTGGTTGTTAGTTTGATAATACTATTACTTAATTTTACTGAAGGCCGGCTATCTAATGCAGTTAAAATGATGCAAAAATTGAGGGAGATGGAAAAATAAAGGTGCATTGTTTGATTTTTGCTAATGGTTTATTAGAGTGCTCCTATCAAGTAAACAAATGGATGAATGTTCCTTTGTTTTAAAATCGAATGTCCCACCCTTTTTTTGGATGTCTCAAATTAAGAGTCTCATTTAATTTGTGGGACATAGTCAATTACTGAATTTGAGCTTTATAGAGAGGAAAACAAGACAAAGTTGGCAATGGACATGTGAAAGATTTCTTATGTAATTGTTGGTTTACAATGTCCATTAGAATTTATGTTTGGATACTTAATAGCTCCACGAGTTATGCCGTAAGTGCCATTGGCACGGGTTATCCCTAGTATATATATATTGTTACAGTTAATTATATATATATATATATATATATATTTTGATACGGTTAATTAAATATTGTTTACTTATTGTGATATTTGTCATCGTACATATAAAAGAAAAATGCTGCAAGCATCAACTCATTAATATAGATCCATTAATTATGCATTAAGAGAAAAGTAAATAATTTTTTTTTACACAAACAAGAAGGTACATAATTGAGTAATGTAAGAATTAATAAGTTCGTAGTAAAAAAGGAATTAAAAGAGAACAAACATTAAATAGAGCTGGACTTTTGTAATCTCTTTCTTTTTAAAGCAAGTGATGCATGAATAGATCAATTGGCAACAAAAACTACCTATTAATTAGGGTAGTGTTATTTACACCCCTTAAATCTATCACAAATAGCTCACTATAAAATTTAACTAAAAATACATTTTAACATCACTTTATTTGTCACAAACAGTCCGCTCCATTGCCTGATATTAGATGAGTGCTTAGCAACACACTCTCCTCGTGTAAGGCAAGTTAATGTGAGTGCACTCATCTCTCATTAGGCGAGCCTTATTTGAAAAACACTCTAGTAATTCATTACCTGATATTAAGCGGCTGCATTTACCTCTCATTAGGTGAGTCTTAAGGAGTGTTGGTGATTATAAATTTACCTTTGGGGAATGTTTATGACAGATTTAATGGGTGTAAATAACGACACCCATTAATTAAGGGTCTCCTAACATTTTAATGTTCATAGCAATCGGAGAGAAGGTAATATTAAATTATTAATTTGCATGTAAAGTCTGTAACATTTTTTTTAATAATTAATATTGTATATTATAGATATAAATATTTGAGTCGTCAAATAATCTAACATTTTAAAGTAGGTATTGTTTGTGCTGGGGACAGCACGCTGAGATTAATAAAAAATGAAAGTTAAGGAAGAATTATTTTGGACATAATTATTGTACTAACAAAAAAAAAAATATAGACTTCAACATTACTCACTCCTAGATTAGTATGGATTAAATTTCATATGCTTACATCCCCAAATCCAAAATGAAAGCTACATATTTAAATAGATAGAGCCATTAACATTTAAATCAGATTTTTTTTTTGTATATTTAAGAGAGTCTATATTACAAAGTTGTATAAATGAAAAACTAACAAATTTCTATCTATTAAGGAAGAGCATAGGTGAAGCCACGTAGGAGCAAGTGGGGGCGAGCGCCCCAACTTGGTTTTGGAATTTTTTTACTATATATGGGGTATTTTTTGACAATATATATATATATATATATAGGGACATGTGCAGAAACTTATACTTGAGGGTACCTAGAGTGTAAATGGCAAAAATATATAGAGAGCTTCATTTGTCGTAAATGATTATCAAGTTCATAAGATGTGATCTCATAAACCCATCATTTTTTCCACAAAGTTGCCACATGGGACTTACCTATTTTCATTCCATTTTTCTATTTCAAGTAGTTCACTTGGGGTGACAATTTCTCATTCACCCATAACTATTTTGAACAAATTTTTCCTTTTCACACTTTATTAATTGGTTAGCTAACTGACCCATTTGATTATCTAAACGTGTTATTGCTTGGGTATTTACTAAAGTAGTATTTCTTACTTCATTCATAAATGATTTCAAACTATCTTCTAAGGTTGAAAATTATTGTTGTGTAACAAAAGATGTGGCATTATTCATGTTCAAAGGAGCTCTAAAACCTGGTGGGTTTTGACAAAGGTTATTATTTTGATTTCCCATATTATTAATCGGTTGATTTTGGAACCATGAAAAATTAGGATGATTTCTCCAGCCAGGATTATAAGTGTCTGAATAAGGGTTGTGATTTTGCTTAAATTCATTCATAGCATTTCCTGGATTGTCTACGACGTACCCTAACATAGTTGGACATGATGTGGCTATATGCATAGGACTAGCACAAATAGAGCACACTTCATTCTGCACAAGGTTGACCAGATTATTAGACAGTCTCATCGTTAAGGCTTCTAATTTTTTATTTAAACTATCTAATTGTCTTTTAGTTTCTACATCTTCATGAATCTCATAAATTTAACCCTTTTGGGTTGAGTTTGCGTTCCCCTCTTAGAAAAGTCCCATTGTTGAGAACTTTCAGACAAATTCTCTAAGAATTGATAAGCTTCATCTTCGTTTAGACTTAAAAAATTGCCCCTATTCATAGATTCTATCATATTTCGATTAGTTTGTGAGAGGCCATTATAAAAATATTGAATTAATCTCCAAGTTTTAAAACCATGATGTGGACATCTAAGTGATATATCTTTAAATCTTTCCCATGCTTCAAAGAATTTTTTCTCATATTTTTGGCAAAAATCAGTTATCTTTCTTTTGAGTTCATTAGTTTTAACCATAGGAAAGAATTTTGCTAAAAATTTAATAACTAACCCATCCCAAGTTGTGATAGATCTTGAGGGTAAAGAGTTTAACCAAGCTTTAGCTTTATTTTTTTAGAGAAAAGGGGAATAAACGCAAACTAACAGATTCGTCAGAAAAATTTTGAAATCTAAAAGTAGCGTATATCTCTAAAAAATCTTTTATATGAAGATAATGATCTTCCATCTCTAAGCCATTAAAAGTAGGGAGTAATTGAATCACCTGCAGTTTTAATTCAAAATGAACAGCAGTAGTAACTAGTAAAACAATGCATGAAGTAGGATTAGTAGATATAGGCGCAAGAAATTCTTTTAAAGTCTTATTGTCTTCACGATCCGCCATCTTTAATTATTCTTCAAATAAAGGATTAATCAATAAATTTTCTATCCTACTAAGTCTCACTTTTCCTCGTTTCCAACAAATGCTCATAAACTAAACAATTTGACTTTTTTAAATTTTTTTAATAATTTATATTGGAGTAATTAAAAGGGTTAATAATAAAGAGGAATAGCTTGAGACAAAAAGAACGATGGTTTTCTTGATGGTTTTCTTGTTGCTGCCAAGTATTGAACTTGTGACATCTTTTATTCAAAACACAAGACATACCAACCAAGACAAAAACACTTAGTGTAATAAGTTGCACCACTATGAATATAATGTTTCGAGCCCAGATCTTTTAATTACCCCAAAAATAAATAAATAAACTTTTTTTTAAGAGTATATATATATATATATATATATCTGATTATTCTGTTTTCTGCTTTTTTTTAAAGTTTATGAAGAAACTAGTAGAAGGAATATAATTACTAAATTAACAAGATAAAATTAGAGTCTCCAGCAACGGTGCCAAAAACTTGTTGTGATAAATTTTAATACTCGAAAGTGCACGAATCAATTTATGATATAACGTATAAGCAAGGTCGATCTTATAGAGACGCACACAATATGTTTAAATTTTGTCTTGTTAACCTTTCACTAATCCCTAATCTAGCCAAGAATAATTGATGAGAATCAAACTAATAAAATAAATCAAATTAAATAAAGGAAATCAAAGAAAGTAAATTAAAGAAATGGAATTAAACTAAATAATACTAAGCAAGATAGTAAAATTAATGAATTAATTGACTAGGGTTTTGAAGTCATATATTTAATATTATCTTCATAAGTATTCATGCGTATAAACTCTATTCTTATCTCGCACTAATTTGGTTTCTCGACTCTATTAGGTGCGAAAAATAAAATCAATAAGGTCCAATTAATTTATAAAATCCAATTATAATTCTTCCACAGCCAAACTAATGTATAAAATCAAAACATTCACTATATCCGTCAAAATACACCCTATATCCGCTCTTAAATCATAAGGTGAATCGAACAAAAAATACTGAGAATCCAACTTTATTTTTTTATCAATTAAAATAGGCATCCAGTAGAAAAAATTATTTTTAACATTAAAGCATTAAATTGGTAGAGTTAATTGACATAAATACGTGTAAGTGAATCAATTAAATATAATCATCCTAACCCTATCACAAATTTACACTAGCATAATAAAAAGTAAATAACAAATAAAATTAAAAAAAACTTAATTAATATTAAATCAACTAATAAAATAAATCTTTAATCTTCAAATCTTCGAATTAATGTAAATAAAAGTAAAAGAAAGGAAGTTTAAGAAGAAGAACAAGAAAAGAAATCAAAATTGGCACGCTGTGCTGCGGTACGGCTACTCCTTGAATTACTACGGCTGGCTTCTTAAATAGGAGAGTGTTAATGGCTGCTGGACTTTTGATGCTGACTTCGGCCCAATTTAGGGCTTGGCTGCTAATGGGCTTGGCTTATTATAATAATTTTTTTTGTTTATTTTTAACCGCTGTTTTTGCGTTGCAATTTTGAATTTCGAAATTATTGAATTTGAAAAAGTGCTTAACTGTAAAGTTGTGGCTCTCGAAATTCTCTTCAATTTAGGCTCAAGAATAGCATTATTTAAAGTTCTCAGTAAAAAGTTATGCGTTCAAAAGTATTGAGCACTTTAGATGTTTTCACTTAATTTAATTTCTCTAATTTTCTTAATCTTTTTCAATTCTTTTCTAACACCTGAAAAATATTAAAAATATAAATATTAATAACATTATATGCTCTTTAAATTATACATTAATATAATAAATTGTACCAATTTCTTGGCACATCAACAAATAAATACACGATTTCGATGTCCTCACTGAGTAAGAACACAAATCTATAATAACCGTTCACAATCGAGTGTGAGATCCCATGGTTAAGGTGAATGGATGAGCCGAATTGGATTCACTAACCATGGTTACTTTAAACAACAAATAACTCCTTAAAGCCTTTGCTTTCCTTAAATACAAGAGAAATCTCATAGCTTTAAAGTTTGTTTTTGCATTAAATAAATCAAAATCCACTTTTAAATCAATCAATCTTAATTAAATAAACTCATTACAAAGCTTTCGCCCCCTCCCTACGGTTTGACACTTGGACTTATGTAGTACTATATTACAACTTGGCCACCTACACTTGAGTGTAAATGATTGCACTATTTTTTGCGTGTCAAGTTTTTGGTGTCATTGTCAGAGAGGGCAACAAAAGACCATCACGGGTTTAGTATATATACTTGGTTGTATCGTTCTAACTTTGTAACTTTCTTTTCTTCCTTTCACACTATTTTTTGGTATATGATCCATTGGTTAAGAAATACCAAAGGACGTATAAAACAAGCTCCATTTCCTGATTCATTTTTCTATAATCTTTTTGAAACAGGTTTTGCAATGGAACCCAATGAGGAAGCACGAGGTGGAAACGTCAGGCACCATGTAAATATTTAAATCCAATTCATATCGGAGTCACCAATAGCAACAATGAGAGACTATCTCCAACCACCAAGGATCGCCACTCCATCATGTATCATTCTTCCATCGGCGGTTAACTATTTCACAATCAAGCTGGGAATAATACCACTTTTGCCAAGATTTCATGGAATGGAATCCGAAAATCCATACTTACATCTTAAGGAGTTCGAAGAAATGTGTTATACTTTTCACGATCCTAATGTAACCGAAGAGGTAGTAAGACTTTAACTTTTTTCATTCTTATTAAAAGAAGAATAAAAAACTTGGCATAATGCACAACGACCACATTCTATTACATCATGGTAAGCTTTACAAACTGAGTTTTTGAAGAAATTCTTCCTCGTTTATAGAACAAACGTTTAAGGAGTCAAATTTTAAACTTTGCACTAAAAGATCAAGAAACTTTCTATGAATGTTGGGAAAGATATAAAGAACTTGTAAACGCTTGTCCCCACCATGGATACAAAAATTGGAACTAGGTTAGTTAGAAGAAATGCAACAAATGATGGTCGATATGGAGCAAAGGTCAACCAACTGTACGAGGTGCTAAGCAAAAGAGGGAAAGATCATTACCACGACCTCGTCAATGGCTTTGAAACTTGGGATGCTTGTTTCCATCCACCACCATCTCCTTCTATATAAAACTGCTGGCTAATCTATTTTTGGTGTAAGATTTAAAGATGATAGACCACATTTTTCAATCTCATAAACCTGTGCTAAGATTTTAGTTTCCTTTTGAAGTTGTGTTGGATTTGGCACTTTGACTCACTTGAATGCTTTTAATTTTATGATAATGCTAATTTTAATTAACTTAGTTTTTAGTTTGTATATATGTTTGTTATTTTTCTACTTTTAGCCTTTTGCTTTATCCATGAAAAATGCCTCATTAAGATTCATTGCTTAAAGCATTGAGGACAATGCACATTTCAAGTTGGGGGGGTAATAATATTCAATTTTGCTTCAAGAATTTTGATTATTTAAGTAATTTCCCATCATTTTCCACGTATAGCCCCATTTTTTTTGAAATCACGATATAGCTTAATCTTCATGTTTAGAATTTTGAATTTCAATTCATGTTTATGTCTTAGTCTTGGCACAATAACTCTTGATTAGGATAGACATTCAAATTTTATCTTTTACTATATGTCTTTAATTAGACTTAAGTTCCTCAAAGTTGTCTTTTGACCAAAAATGCATGTTTGATTTAAATTAAACTTTTGCCATGATAAATTGAGTTTTTTTTTATCACAAAAAGAAGTTTTGTTTTCAAGAATGCAAAGAAATCTCTATACTTACAAATATAGCTTTTCTTAATTAAATATGAAAACTATGAAAATATTCTTGGAATAGGCTTTCTATTTAAACTGGACTTGGTAAATTACATAGCCAATCGTATAAGATAGATGGAAAAGGCTGCCTTATGAATTAGAGTGAAGTCACCTTGTGAAAAACAATGTAGCTTCAAAGGCTTACAAAAGAAAAATATGAAAGGAGAAGGCTACCTATTCATCGTGCATGAAAGTACTTCTATTCTCTTGTTGAAAATCCAAGAAATTAAGAAAACTCGAAAAAGAAAAAGAATTATGTAAGTAAAAGTATGTCTTCGCTTGAAAATTTTACTTCTTCCAAAAAGGTAATCAAAACTCCCCCTTGAGATGTAAAAAGTTCGTTTAAATAAAAAATCACGTATACACAAGAAAGACAACATTTGGAACTTATTTCTAAGTTTATATAGTTGCTTTGAGATTTTGCTTGTTTGCCACACATTCTAAAGAAGCGTTTATAATACAAATCATGCTTTGCATAATGAAATTGAAACTAAACATTAATATTAGGCAATATCTTGATTTGAGTGTTTGTAGGTAGCACCTTTAAGAACCTTCACGAGAAGGCTACTTGTCCTCTTTGGGAACTTTAAGGTTTAAACGGCACGATGCATAAAGCCAAATGCATTCTTTTTGTAGGTATATTGCATAGACTTGCTAAGGGACTAGTAAGAATAAGTTGGGAAGTGTGATAAGTGCATTATAATGACTATGTAAATGCGATTATGTAAGCATCATATTGAGTTTATATGGCTAAACACACTAAAAAAAACCTCAAATTGCAACTTGTTAATTCATAGCAAATTAGCGTACTAACATATTTTTTGCAAGCTACTCTTGATGTTAAAAGGCTCATACAAAAATACAATGGAGAATAGCAAGTATCATGTTGATAAAAAGGAGTTTTGGATCATGAATCGAAGCATGCAAAGAAGCAATCTAAGGCATTCAACTTTTTGAAGTAGTGGGATCGATCTTACTAGCTCCCATTTTTCCCATTACCTTATTTCTTCAAATTCCATAAAGAATTAGAACACGAGTAAGATCAATCTTACTAGTGAGATCGATTATACTCCCTCACTATGTCAACTGTTTTGTTCCTACTGCACTCCAGTTCAAGAAATTCAAGGAGTAAGATTAATCTTACTACTAAGATCGATCTTACTAGGGGTTTTCTTCATACTAAAGCAAGCTTGTAGATATTTTTAGGTTCCTTGTCCAAGTTACCAACTTGCATCAACTTGACAAAAGATCTATGTGCAACTTGCCCGCTTGCCTTTCTTCCCCCTATGTACATCTATAAATAAAAAGTAAGGGCCAAGCATTAAGAAGCTAATTCTAGTTTTAAGATTTATTCTTGTAATTGAGATATAATTAAGAGAGAGAAATAGAGTGAAACTTTCTTCTTCTTTTTCTTCTTCTTGTATTTTCTTGCACTTGTAACAACTCATTCCATATTTATTAATACAACTGTTTTATTGATTCTACTTCTTCTTTAACATGTTTTCATCATATATAAAGAGGGGTGAATCACCAGCTAAGGCTAGGGGATGAATTTTGTTGTAAAAGAAAGCATGGTCAAGTTTCATATTCCTTAAGTTTCATGCCTAATGTTGTCAAATAAATACGCTTGTCATATGTTCATCATGTTCCGTACTATGAAATGGGTTAAAACACCATAAAGAGTATGGAACCTCTATTTTAATCTTTTTTACCTCCTTATGCCTTCTATATGGAGTTCTTTGGTAAAATGAACAAGTTTAATATATTAATGATACTTAGACCCTTCATGCCTTGTATGATAAGTGCTAATTGGATCATTAAGATATAGACAAAGTATTTCAAGTAAGCATATATTATTCAACAATCAACATTATAAATGGATGGTTATGCTACTCATATAAAATTGGAGAGGTTTATTTTAAATATGGTCACTTGTTGTGGTTAAGTGTAAAGTAAGGTTTTATATTCCCTTGTCACCAACAACACTTAAATACACTTTGTGCCTATATTTGAGAATCTCTAATTGCTCATTTGTTTCTTTAAATGTGAAGTTTGTCTTCTCTCAATAGGTAGCCTAGTGGAGTTGGATTGGTTATATTTTTTCAAAATCTTTTACTGCCAACATCTAGGCTTCTATTTGATTAGCAAACATATAATACATTAAGGTGAATGGATTAGCCGAATTGGATTCACAAACCATGGTTACTTTAAACAATAAATAACTCCTCAAAGCCTTTGCTTTCCTTAAATATTTTGCTTTCCTTAAATATAAGAGAAATCTCATAACTTTTAAAAATTCCAATTAAACAAATCAAAATCCATTTTTAAATCAATCAATCTTAATTAAATAAACTTGTGACTTACAAAGTTTTCGCCCCCTCCCTGTGGTTCGACACTTAGACTTCTGTAGTACTATATTACAACTTGATCACCTACACTTGGGTGTAAACGATTGCACTATTTTTTGCGCGTCAGCTTTTCTCCCAAAAAACACGGGAATTAAAAATGATCATGTAAGGGAATTCTTTATTCCCAGTAATCCTTCATTACGCTCAAAATTTGCAACCAAATGTGGTAATCTTGACGGCAAGGGAATTTTTGATTCCCGAAATTGTGAAAAACTCCAACCAAACACACCTTTAAAGGAATAATAGTGTCCTCACATTTTCCTATATGATGTGACACTTTATATCTCAAAATTACACATCTTATGGCCTTAAATGATTAACACCTAAATAATTATTTATGACCATGGATCATGTTGACTTTTTTTTAGTTTGACTCCTTCCCTTATAATATAATATAAAATATAAATAGAGCATATGGCATACAAACAATTTCCACATGAGTCATACCTATGAAAAATAAATACCTTTGAAAAGCATAAAAATGATTATTTAATATAAGGGTTGTACAAGACACTCACGATCTACCTTCACCAAATTCTTAGTAAATAATATTCAAAAGTATAAAAAATGTCTACTAAATGAATATTCCATGTACGTGTAAAAAAATAATCTAAATATCCTATATATACCCATTTTTTCACTTGTTATACAAGACCTTCACCAAATTCCTAGTAAGTGTGGAACCCTTAAATCCGCTATGTAAAATTGGGCCCATTCCTAACTCAGTGTTATTTCTTATATTGAACCCATTAAAGAGAGCAAACTTCATGAGCCCAACAAAGAAAAACCACTCCTTGGGTTATCCCACAATGAATCCTCCATGGTACTAATCCCGTAACTCTACAAGCGGATCCTAGATTATGCACAACTAATGCTGGGAAAGAGGTTAGATTTGGCATCTAACTTTATAGCTCAACTTATTTTTCAAATTCTTATACAAATCATTTGTTTTTATTATCATTTTCCATCTTATTATCAAATGGAGCCATTGATTTGTGTAAGAACTAAAAAGTAAGAAAACAAGTTGAGGGACGAGATTCTCATCGGAAACTATCTTTATCTAGATTCGTACAACTTTTAAATCAATTGGTTTTAGATCTAATTTTATTGGGCATCTAGACAAAAAAAACATCTTGATCCGATTCAATCACGAGGCGTAGCCAGTATTTTACTCTAGTAGGGGCTTAACCAACACTAGGTAAAATATACACACACACATACATACATACATACACACACATACATACATACATATATATATATATAAATACACACATATATAAGCAGACCATCTCCTCAAAATTTAATCAAAAAATTCAAATGATGTAATGAAAATGTGTCACTACAAGAAAAATGGGCTTTTGTGATGACCACAAGTCATCACAAAAATGTTCAAATTTGTCACATTTGACTATACGCGAGAAATTTTGGTTGTCACAACAATCGTCACCTATACTCCGGAAAGTATTAGGTGATGAGTTTTACTTTGTCATTTATATGGGACTAGAGATATTTACTTTCTTACTATTTGTGATGACCAATTCGCCACTCAAGATTATCTGCGATGCTAGCATCTTGTCACATTGTCTACTTTTTATGACAACCTGTTTGTCACTTAAGTGTGACGACTTCTTTATCACTTAAGAGCATCATTTGGTGATGATTATTTAATCACAAATGTTAAGTACGAGTGATGCTTGATCACGTATTTCTTATTTTTTTAATGTCATTTGTAATATGAACCTAACAATAGAAATAATACTATATTACAAAGACAAATTGCATTTAGATACTCAAATCTTCATTCATAAAATTATCTATTTGCATAAACCAAGTGCACATGCAAAATAGTTACATAACAAAGTAAAACATTAAAAATATTCCAAGGCATCATAACCTAATTCAACTTAAAAGACATCAAGGCTTCCTGTTGAGGAACAATATATATATATATATATTGAAGAGTAGAGTACTTCCCATAGAGTTAACTAAACCTAATCTTATCTGATTCTTCACAATAGCCATTGAATTATAATCAACAATTCTGGACATAAATAGTTTTTACTCATATCAGTTCTTTCCTGAGATATAATGTACCTAGAAGAAGATGACTTCCAAAATTAGCAATCATGATTATGACTTGGATGTGTATAAACTTAGGTACATGATCATGATGGAAGATGACTTCCAAAATTAAGTTTATACACAGTAATTTCTTAAAATTAACTAAATCACATTAATTTGGAAATTATACATCTTCTCCACCTAGTACATATGTACTTACATACATATATACATAACTTGCATGTGTATAAACTTAACTAAGGAAATTACTATTAAATAGCCAAGAATAATTTCAACTTATAAATTTGTTAATAACAACATATTATTTAAAGGAACAAACTATATTTTCTAACTAAATAATATAAAGAATATTAAATTTTGAGATTTTACAATTTATCCCCCTTAAATAAATTTCTTCCTAAAATTTCAAACAAAGTAATTTTAAAAATAAACTCAAATTGAATCACGGCCAATGAAAGTAATAGAAATGAGAAATCACCTCATATTAGTAAAGAGAAAGATCTCAATGTGGAATTAAATATACGAATTGACAAGCCTACTTGAAATACAGAATATTAATTTCAATTTTTTTTTGCTCCAAGTAAATTTAAAGCAAAATCCGTAAGATTATAAAAGTTTCAGGGCTCACAGTATGCCATCCTTTAACAAATTTCGTCATTGAAATTTTGATTCGAGTATAAAACATTTTTCTTTCTTTCCAATGATAAATGAAGTGATCAACGAAAATCATAAATATTCAAGAATCTCAACAAACCACTATTCATGTTTATTCTCATTCTTGGTGTTTTCAACCGTGGTTTGAGTGTAACCCATGTGCCTTATAAAGACATTAAAATAATGGGATACACTGTCCCTGAATACTCGTTCTTGGTGCTTTCAAACATGGTACGTACTGTTAAAGTGATATACTAAAAGCCATGATTTTATTATTATTGATTTTGATATGTTATATAGACTCGGTTTTGCTATTTAAATGATAATCTTTATGGGCAATGGTTGCATTATATTATTTATTTAAATATTGTGCAAGTGTGTCTTTTATTCCATATAGTAGATGATTTGGTGTGTAGAGTATAGCTCACACACAGAGGATCATATCATCGGTTCTTATGGAATATAAGTTTATTGGTTCACGGTCTTAGATTGAATTGGACAACCATCTGTAGGATTGTAGCACAAGTTTTAGTAGTTTATCTTGACTACAGGAAACGGTACAGTTTTAACTCGTTGTGCTAGTACATTTTGTGTGTATTGAACAGGACCAGTTTGGGTTAATTGTTTTTATACTGACTATATAAAATAATTTAAAATCGCATTGTTATTATGATTACTTATGCTCTTAATCTTGAAATAATTAATAGACATATATATGTAGTGTTTGTTGTTTTGACTCATTAAGAGTGAGATTCATTTATGGATCAATAATCTTCGTGAATTGGATGGCGACACTATATGTATGATGAATATTAATTATTGACGGAATCCATGTCCCGGTATAGGGATTGATGATAACCCCTTGAGAAGCTTATAAGTTTTGATCATGTCAAACCCTGCAAGTGGATTATGTTAATCCGACATGTCAAATAAGTTAAGTGGTACGCTCAAGGATTAAGAAGTCATTTAAATATAATTGTCAGTAATTTAATTTAAATGACGGTTATCTGAGATTTTAACGTGGGGAGAATGATAAGTATTTAATAACAAGGAGCTCGGAATATAATTTTTGAGATAAGGACGATAGTGCAATTATAATTCTTTAGTGGTGTGAATTATAATTTATGGAATGAATCAATTCTTAATCGAATTAGGATTCCAGTTTTTCATAGTAAGCCCAAACACTTATTTCTCCTTAGGGTCCCTATCGTAGCCTTATATATGCCAGCCTTGCCTCTTCTCTGGACACAATAATTCTCACGAATTTAGGGTTTGTGCCGTAGAGAGTAGAGAAGGAGATCTTGGTGATACCGCAGCCCACACTCGGTACAAGATTGCATGGCGAAAGGAATACGATAGAAGATCTTGAGGTTCTATCGAGCCCGTGTTCTCGATTCGTCTCCACCAATTCCTGTTCGTGCTGAGACGAGATCAAACCAGAGAGATCTCAAAGGTAAAATCCGATTCTGCACTAGGGTTTTACATAAATTTTTTTGTTCGGTCTATACGCAATATTAAACGATTCTGGAACTAAGTTTCCATCACATACGAGTGAACCTGCCTGCCTCACAAGGAAACTAACTTGGCTAAGGTATAAGATGTGATATCCCTACTCAATTCACGTAGCCAAGATGATTTCTTGAATATTTATTATTATCATTTTTCTCTTCAAATATCATAACAAACAGTGCCAAAGCATAGGTTAGGATCCAAACAATAAAATGTTTCCATAAAAGGAAATTCTTTAAATGTAATACCTCGTATGTCATTTCCTCTTGAATTATTCCTTAACCCTCTTTACTCGATGGATTAAGTGGTGGGATCTTATACTAACTTCTATTTAGATGATTCAACACCAATAGTATGACATATCATGCATATTACGTTTGCGTGGGTAATCGTTTCACAATTCGGGTTATTCGAACTAAAATTGAAATATAAATCACGTGTTTTGGTTTTACTCGATTTATGGATTTTTGACTATTTTTGGGAAACCATAACGTACTCCTTCATTTCTTATCCAAATGAGTCCCTGTTAGAGCCCAAAGTTCTGTCTCGTTACCCTCTACAACTTTCATGTTTGGCTTAAGTTAAGATTTCAACATCTCGGGGGTTCGGGGTTCAGAGCAACAGGTGAATTTAATGTAGAGCCGAGTAAGATGGATCTTACTAGTAACATGGATCTTACTCGAGCGAAATTTGAGCAGATTCAAAATAGTGCACTTTTCACCTATAATAAGATCTCATCAGAAATCATTGATAAACCAAACCAGTGAGCTTTTCACTTAGACTAAGATCGATCTTAGCTTAAGTGCAGACCTATTTTGACTACTTTTGACTCGATTTTCTCACATTTTATCATTCCAAAACACCCATTTTGAGCCACACTTCTTCCCAACCTTCAAGAAAGTTCTAGGGAAAGAAAGAGAGGAGATTCTTGAAGGCTTGTGATGATTCTTTATCTCTGCCCAAGATTCAAGCCATAAAACTCCTTTTTCATTACTATTCATCATCTTCCACCTTTAATATTTCCACCATTGGAGCTCAAGGGAAAGCTAGGGCTTTGGGGTTCTTGTTGTCTACACTCTTTTTTACCATAAAATCTTGTGGATTATCATTAATAGATGTGGGGACACTAATACTAAACTTGTTTTTTGAATTATTATGTGTTGCTTTAGAAATTTTTACACAAATGTGGGATTTTCACAAAAACCCTACATTTATGATGATGTATATGGGTTAGGTTAGTTTAAACCCTAAATCAGTTGTTGTTAATGATATGTTATTACTTAGATTACATATATGGATAATTAATTTTATGGTATTGGCCGTACATTTGTATATCTGCACAAACCCATTTCGTAAGTGAAGTGTGAAGTGTGTTAACTAGAATTTGGGGCATTTGAGTTGTACTCGTAATTGACGATCCGTTAGGGGTTATAATCCATAGATATATACATTTATACAACTTATCTCACATATGGGTCATAATTCTAGATATTTACATTAGAACCGACCGAGATGGAAATGTGTACTATGGGTTTAATGGCATGCGTATGTTATTATAGGAATTATTGATGGGAACAATGTGCTAATAAATCCTAGAAATGCATTGTACTAGATTTAGAATGATGTAGTTCAAACAATCTTGGTCAGGAATAATGCGCATAGCCTCGTAAGTACTTGTTTTAGTGGGATTGGGGAAAGAAGATTATATTGCGTGTAATATGGCCTCATATAACATATGTGACTTGTTAGGCTTTTGATAATCAATTGAGATACACCCATGGAAAGAATTAATTAGAACTAAATGGTCATTTTGCAAAGTAGCATTATATAATGAAAAGGTGGCGTGGTTGGCCAATTGTGTAGGACAAATTAAGAACCATGATGAATCTAGAGTTTTGATTGATTACCATAGTGATAAGGCCATGTGGTTAATAAATAATGATTTGTCATTTAATTATGTGGTTGATTATATATTTATCTATTGGCTTTTTATATACTCATCATTGTTAACTATATGTGTGTTGTGATTGTGAGTGGGCTGATTTTATAATTGGATGAATATGTGATATGCATGTGTACACAGATATGGATTGTAATGGTTTATCAACCACACTTGTTGTGGATAGTGTGGACTCGGGATATATGGAACACAGGTCTCCTGGGTGAAAGGCCCGAAATTGTGCACAACAAATACATTGAGGCCCTACTGCCGTGTGTTTAAGAGTCTAAAAATGTAGACCCAATGAATACACTGAGCCCTTACTGTTGTGTGGTTGAGAGTCCACAACATGTAAACTGATGTGATATTGTTGAATGTTATTATCGTTATTGTATCATATCTTATGTTGATATATATAAAATACCTCGGATATGATTGTGGATAATGTAAGAATGAACACGGGCATAATTGAACAGACCATTAGGCATATAAAGGAGTATTTGACCAAATCATAATGTACTAATACATAAAGTGAGCAGTACTAGTGATCATTGATCCTTGGATGTAATATGTGGTCGAGCGGACGCGTATACCCAGTTGGATTATTTGGTCGGATCATAATGAACATAAGACATTGACAACTAAAGTGGGAATCATAATCAAGAGGATGGCTAGGTGCGTAAATGTTGTAGTATCAAGTTTAGTACTAGAAAATTCATGTACTTAATTAGGTATATAATTTGAATGCGGGGTAAGTAAAGATTCTTTTGGCAGTGATAACATTTAGTTAGCTAAGTGTGGAAATCATAATAAACTATAAACAAAGTGGAAATAATATACACTTGGCTTATAATTACAAACCTACAATATAAGTATGTGATAGTTGTGGGATAGCGTTAACATAGAATGTAGAGTCATGTTTCACATATTAAAACGAATCCACTTTAGCATGATGAACCGTAAGAAGCTAGAGATTAAGTAAGATAATACATGCACATTATTCCCTAGAAATATGTAAATTCATAAAGAGGGTTGTATCTGTGGAATTGTAAGGACATAACTGGTTAGTAAGTGGATAGCTTCCAATGTCTAGGATGGGAATCCTAGTGTGGTTCGGCATGCATGTGTGTGTGTTGCATTTGCACTATTTTTCGTACTACTGTATTATAATACGATACTTACTTTTCATAAAACTTGCACGTGATTTCGATTGCTAGTTGTACTTTCGTATTCAAACTTATATAATTTCCACTGAGCCCGGATTTGACTCATTCCCCTTTTCACCAATTTTTGAAGGTTATGCATTCGTGGGTGACGTGTGGTATGTTTCTCTAGAAGCCTCTAATGTCCATTACCATTTTGCAGCCCTTTACAAGAAGGACTAACATTATATAATCGTTTTGTACTTCTGGTATACTTTGTATTTATAACAACTCTTCGATTAAGCTTCGGATTGGAATTATAATGTCAAAATTGTATTTCAAGTAAATTTGTGTTATGGATATTATGTAAAGGATTTATATGCGGAGTGGTTTTTATACATGTTTAGATATGGATTTGATTTATGGTGAAAACGGTGTTAATGCTTTTTACATGTTGTTTTATTAATTATATGAACTCTACATGCCGAATTTTTTTAAAAAAGGTTTTCAAAACAAGTTATTTTATATTTATTATAACTTTTCACCCTTCGCTGAAGTACGGCACCATGATTAACCGGATCCCGAAAGTCTAATCATCTTAACGGAACTCAGGGTGTCACATTAAAAATCTCAAATCACAAAAAGACACAACCTGATTTGCTAAAATATATATATACGAAACTCAAGAGTCAATTATTTTATTTTATTTTATTTTATTTTTATATTTACTATAAAATCGAACTCAATTTCCAAACCATACATACCAATGTACAGTTTATTGTGTACCTTCGAGCCAAATATATCTATTCAATTTGTAAAGAAGTTACAAAATGAGTAAATATATGGGGCGCACTTGCTTTAATAATCTGCACACGTAAGCCTCTTCAAGCTAATATATATCATGCCCACCAGTTCATAAGATAGCAACAATTAAATGGGAAGGAAACAATTAAGAAAGGATTTCACAATATGGACATGAGCTCCCCAATTAATTTGATCTTCGTTCACAAACACATATATACATATATAATATAATAAATCCTTTCTCTTAAATTCTCTACAAAATTAGAGGAACCAACAAATTAAGAAACTAAGTTGGGAGATATTATATATATATATATTGTTTAAATGTGGCCTAACAAATAAAACATGGATCTCTAAAGAGTTGTAAACCACTACTATTGCCAAAAATATGTTAGTGAAAGGCCAAAACTAGCCGGGATAATTCTAGCATAAACACCGTAAAATCTATTAATGTATTTTGATATGTATATATACTTTTAAAGGGAAGGAAAATGAAGGCCGATCCGGTTATTTTTGGGCAAAATCTAGAAAATTAAAAAAAATATATTACCGCCATTCAAACCTTAAAATTTGGACGTGCTATAGTAATTTTCATCACATTCCTGGTTCATACATAGAAATAATTGCTTTATTTAGATGTGAAAGCTCGTGGAAATTAAATTTCCATTCCCTTCTTGTTTATAGCATGCACAAATATATACAAACCCGAATACATTTACATACATGCACATATTTCGTGTAATATACACATAAAGGTGAAGCTTGAAAGAAGAGAAAATAATAAAAGTAGACTTACTCCAACATATATCAGTGACAATATGATTCCCAAGACGACTCCACTCTGATTCTGGATCTATAATAGTTTTGTATTCAACCACAATTGTAACACTTGAAGTCGAACAATGTACAAAAACTTAATTTGGAAAAACCTAATTGCCTTACTATGGATAACACTTTCCTTAGATGCTCAGAACCTATCTCGTAGCAAGATGCCTGTACTCTGGGTACTAGCAATTGCCTTGTCCATAAGCTCAATCTTCGTCAAAACTTCTAATGTCCTTGATCTCCCTTGCACCAGCAAATTTACTACGGAGCAATGTTATAATGACCATAGCAATCAATGGCGGAGGCAGGAAATTTGTTTAGGTGGGGCCAAACTAATAACACAACAATTTTTTTTTGCATATACTCCCTCCTTCCCAAATTACTGATACCTTTTGGGAAATCCAACTTATTAAAGACCCAACATTATTATTGTACTTTTTGCTTAATTTACATTGATTTTCCCTTTTTACCCTTTTCTTTATTCAAAACTTTTTCTTGAAAAGTGAAAGTACAGAAGGGAAAAATAGATATGTATTTATCTTCTATGGAAAGTGGACATTTATTTTGGGACATCTAAAAATGGAAAGAGGGACTAGCAATTTGGGACAGAGGGAGTACTATAATAAAACCAAAATCAAAATATTAACATCATAATTATGTATACTTTTCCTTAACCCAGGATCACTTTGAATCTTTAAATTGGAAAAAAACATTTGGAGCGGTGGAATCGACATTCAGAGTGAAGGAGCCTATATTTGACTGAGTGGAATCGACATTTGGATATGTGGATTCAACATTTGGAGGAGAACTTGAACCCACATTTCGAAAAATAGAACTTACTCCTACTTTACTAAAATATTTCTCTATTTTGTTTCTGAAAAATTAAAAATGATATACTAAAATTAATTATATATTTTGAAATATCTTTATCAACTCAATATTCAATATACTATAACCAACAAACACATATATTAATCTTAATATTAGTTTATCAAATAACAATCTAATAAGCAAATCAACCTCAATAATCAAATTTAATATCAATATTTAACAATTTAAGAAGCAAATCAACATTAATAAATAATAACCAACAAACAAATATATTAACAATCTAAGAAGCAAATCAACATTAAAACACCTAAATCTTAATATTCAATTTTTGTTTTAAAATAGTATAAGATTATAAAAAAGAAATTTGACCAAAGAGGTAAGAGCTGTAGAAAAAGAAGAAAGAAGCGGAGTGCGGAGTGTAAAAAGGGGCCAAAACAAATAAAGAACGAAGACGGAAAGAGGAAGGAAGGGAGAGTGCTGGCGTTGCAATTGGCTATGGATGAAACAAAAAAAGAGACTGCTTGGTTGTTTAATTATACACCAGTACAGCTTATTGCACAGAGGCTCCTCGCCTACTAAACTTTTTTATTACACATACCACCCTTGATTTTTACACTATCGCACAAAAACACAATATTCGATAAAAATTTATGAAAAGTCCAAGTGGGGCTATGGCCCCCTGGTCCCTACATCACTCTGCCTATGATGGTAATCAACTTTTGATACCTCGACAACATGTTAAATATGAGCCTAAAACATAGTGTATGTTCTCAAAATCTGTCCCATTTATTCATAAAATCCGAAGTAGAACCTAGAGAGTAATAAGTGTTATACATGGAATACAGAAAAGTGATCACTCATCAGAGTGACTTCATTTATTTTGGATGGTAATTGAACAATCAATATATATTAAGCTTTGTGGGAAATTTACTGAAGAATGGAGATAGTATGTTACTTACAAAATTGTTTACCCATAATTGTTAAAAGTTTCGAGTATCATATGTGCTCAAGCAAATATTTTAGACCTACCATTCCTCAAGTTCTAATATTATTTAACCTTAAATATTTTATTTTATATTGGCATCAATTTGTACCAAGATATATGAACCTTAGAAGATTACAACTTCTTAAAAACAACTTGGTTAAAACTTCTTAAAAATATATATTATGGGATCCCAGAAAATCAACTTATCTAGATAGGTGACTAGGTAAATATAAGAAACATCCAATATTTATCAAATAACTGGAGAAAAGATCACAAAATCCAAAATGTGAAAGAGAATGGTATGTAGCAAAATTTTTTAAACCTTTAGGAGCTACTTCACGAGAAACCTTGATTGTATCTGAAGTAGGAATTGTTTGTGACACTCCGAATTACGTTGTGAGGTGTAGACTTTCAAAACCCGGTTAATCACGGTGCCATACGCGACGGCGTTTTGTGAAATGCATAATTTAAGACTTATCTAATAGTAATAACACAAAAGGCCTTATTTTGGAAAAAAAAACGGCATGTGGAGTTCGTATTTATAACAAAACCACCTTGTAAATAAATAAATAAAATAAAAGAACTATAAGTTTCCTTTCTTCAAAATCAAACTCCACATTCATTGTAATAATGTTACGTAAAATTCAAATCCTCCAATGAGGTCCCAAACTTAAATAATAAGGTCTTACATCTCATCTGAATTGAAATGAATACAATATAATGATACAAACAATATTGATGGTACTAATACATATAACTCTTAAGCTAAAAGTCGTCCACGGACGACTACAACTATATATGGTCTTCAGAGGTTCTAATCCGTACTCGTATCGCCCCAAGGAAGTACCTGCAAAACTGTCGAAAAATGGCAGTGAGCCAAACATGGGCTCAGTGGGAACTATATGGTTTTGTATGTAAAATAATTTCCTAAACCTTGCATGCGATGCATCATAATAAAAGTAGTTTTGTTATTATCATGCATATATATATA
This sequence comes from Lonicera japonica, assembly GCA_021464415.1. Taxonomy (NCBI): domain Eukaryota; kingdom Viridiplantae; phylum Streptophyta; class Magnoliopsida; order Dipsacales; family Caprifoliaceae; genus Lonicera; species Lonicera japonica. Next base: position 4,399,063 of record CM038469.1, on the reverse strand, counting down.
TATATATATTTGTCATTTCTATGTCTCTTTATAAATATATATATATTTATATATGTATTGATGCAATGAAAATCATTTTACATGCAATGCATGCCAAGTGCGATCCCGTCCCTGAAATACGAGAAAAGATGCATCCAAAAGTACTGTACATCTCCAAAGTATATTAAACCAAAATACGAAAGTATATCATATTAATAAAGGGCATAAGGAAAGTATAGTCATAAAACAATATGTAGGCACTAATCTCATCCAACTGCTCATATTGTATCCAATATCTAACATCTAGGATTGACTCTATAGTGCACTGCAATCCGGATCTAAGCCCCCAAGGCTAGGGTATGCAGCTCCCAAGGCTGGGTCCCCTCGTGGACCACCTAGATGGTGTAGGGTATGCCGCATTACAGGGTCCCCCTACGGACCATAGAGTATGCCGCTCTGAAAGCGGGGTCCCTCTACACGGACCAGGGTATGTAGCCGCCAGGGCTAGGTCAACCCCATTGACCACTAGTGCCTTACAAAACTATGAAAGCAATAAAACGTATTCTTCTAAAGAATGTACTTATACATAGTACACATACATGTACACACACTCATATATATATATATATATATATGTATATATCTCCAATCTTCCTATTAGTCTCCACGTACACAAACTATATATGTATCCCCAAATATGTGTATGTGGTAGATAAATATATTCAACTTATAATATATATATATAATATACACATGCCATTAAAGAATCCGAACATTAGAGAGAAGCATATTCGAATAGGGCATTCTCATATGAAATATATTCACATATATATATATATGCCTATCCTTAAGTCTCCCTCTATCTACCAAAGGTCTAATTCAATACAGAGGAGTCGTACACGTACTATGTGTATTACTAACCCATATCTATATTAGGTAGATGGAATTAATAGCCATAAGACCCACCTTGATTCAGAATGCAATTATTATACGAGTGCCATGAAACATATCAATACCATTACTTAACTACATTCACACAATACTTGAACAACTCTAAAGAGAGAGTGTTAATGGTTTACATAAAAACATTTCTTGTTTCAAAAGTGATAATTTTACCACCAAGGTAATGATATTAAAAGGCTAATGGTACTTGTATAATATCTACATTTATATCATAATATATATACATAATTCCTTCCACAAACTAAGCTTATGTAATCTTAAGCTCTTTACAACCATATACAATTTCTAACTATGCCCAAAATGTATATAGGGAGCTTTTGATAGATTTACAACATTGACCCCTTAACAACTTGGTAACATGGATAGGAAAGTTGTGTGTATAGTTATGTTTCAAGGTACCGAGTTCACACTACAGCATATGTGAGTTGTGTCTAACCCAACTTTTCATACTTAGTCCATAAAATGATGCACATAAGCCCCAAGTTAAGTATACGCGCTTACGCGCTAATGAACACTACCTAGGGCTTGTAATACTTCATACATACCCTATATCTTTTACAATAAATATGATACAACAATAAGATTATAGAGAAATTAGCACATATATGCCTAGATGCCAAACCAAAACCCCATGTATGAATATCAACCTCATTTATATGCAAAACTTTCATGTTTGGCTTAGAAAACTAGGATGTAATACAAAATAATTGAAAACAAGGTTAGATGCTAGTGTTCCCACCTTAGTTAGGCCAATACTCGAAGCTTTCAAGCACTGGATCGAGCCGCAACCCACTGAATCGCAAAACCCCCAATTTTTAAGCTCAAAACCTAGAAATGGTGGAGATTAAGTGGGGAAGATGATGAATAGTAAATATTTAGAGATGATGTGGTGGTGGTTTTAGATCATGATAAGGGGTGGTTCAATATCTCTCAAAATCTCACTAAAATGGAGCTCTCACCTCTCTCTAAGCTCCTCCCATGGTGGTGGTTCGAAATGGGGAAGAAGGGATGAAGAATGGTGAATAAAATGCAATGAAAAATGGTTAAAAAACACGCTGGGCACCCTCTGATCGATCAGAGGACACAAATTCTGAAACTTAGCTTTTTCGACAAAAATCTCAGTTTTCGCGACTTGTTTTGACCCCCGAAATGACTTCAATTCAACTCGGACTTCAAACGAAAGTTGTATAGGGGAATGAGATGAAACCATGGCTGCAAAAGGGGACTCATTTGGACTTCATATGAAGAAGTTACGGCCTTCCAAAGTTGGCCAAAAACTCATTTTGGCAAAAGTTTAATTTTTCGCCGTTAGTCGCCAAATTTAACCGTGACTTCCCGAATTGCTTTATAACCATACACACATACTTAATAAAATTGGAATAAATAAGGAAGATCTATCTCATCATATTCTATCAATGCATCTCATGAAGTAGTACAAGGATCAAAAGCTTTAAGGCTAGAGTTGCAAGAGAAGATCAATTTGAAGAAACAAATCGAAGCATTCGACTCGATTATTCGGTAATTGAGTGAGTGCTTAGTATTAATGTAAAGTTTCTTAATTTATTGTTTAAATAGCTCAAACATGAACATGCATCATAGCTTGATTGAAAAACAAAGTTTGAATAAAAATCATTTCAAAAACAACATTATCACAAAATTGGCTTTTGAAATAAATTCATATTAAATTCAAAAAAGTATATCTTGAGATCTTATGAAAATAGGTGTCTTAGATACTTGATTTTAATATCCCCAAAGCATTAAAATTGATTTTGGAGCCTAAATGCAAAAGTCTAAAAATTGGGATTTTTGGCCTAATGGCCTGATGGACAGTGGTACCCATAAGTCAACTGATGTCTTATCCTCAGTTGACTAAAGGTTCATTAGTCGACTGATGGGCTTTGCTCAGTCAACTGATGCCCCAGAATATAGCCGTTGGAAATTTGACTTTTTACCATTTTTGGTGCCAAACTTCTACCAAACCACAAAAACGACTATATCATATTTGGGACTATATATGCACTATCTAAGACACATTTTGGGTAGCTTGAACACTTACACAAACTTATTTTTCATCTATCTTCATCATTCAAATATTTAAGCTTTAGTATTGATCATAATTATTCATTTTTGAGCTATCCATTTGATCAATCAAGATAACTCTAGTGTGAGCTTCAAATTGTATCTATCAAACACTTGAGAGTTGTTATTCATTGGTGTGAATCGCCAAACAATTAATATTCATTTGTGAGAGGTAAATCTCATAGGATAACAAGGAGGTTAATTCTTGTTTAGCAATTGTGAGAGGTAAATCTTACAAGTTAACAAGAGGGATTCTTGTGAGAATATTATGGTACAGCAATACTTGTAAGAGTATGTGGGAAGAATACACTTGTAGAGGTTTGTTTTTCACTCGGAAGAAAAACGATTTTAGTGAAAATTCTCAGGGGACTAACTGAGCGCGGACATAGACTAGCTTGCTCTTTTGCCACGTGAAGTGATGCAGTCGACATGAAGACTTATAATTAGGCACGTCTTTGAGTCTTTTATGTAAGTATCGACTAATTCGACTTAGATTCTGTAATTGAAATGCTATAGGCATTGCATCGAAAGTGTCTATATAGCTATATGTGTTTTGTCATTGGAATAGCCAAAGGGGAGATTATTAGGTTTATATTTTTAGTTGGCTTGATTCCGATGCCAAAAGCACTTTTTTGGTTGTAATTGTTTGAGAAAAATTGAAGATTTGACAATCAACGGAAGTTTTCTGAGCTAATCAGATGCATCACATATAATTTAGAACCTAAGATAAGTTGGTTATATGGTTTGACTCTAAATATAGGTGGTGGTTGAGCATAAAAAAAAAAATCAAAAGTCTTTAAGTTAAATTTAAGTTTTAAGTGTTTTACCGAATTTTGCTAAAGTTCAAAAAATTCCATTGACACAAATTAATGAGAAAATTTAGTTTTTACATGTCTAACATGTTCTATATGTTGCCTCTTTAAAATGACAAGAAATGAGCAAAATAAAGAAAAAAACAGAAAACGTTATAAAATGTAATAAATTACAATACACGTTTCTTATGGCAAAAATTCATTTTTAAGTGTTTTAAACGTACTCCAAAGAGGATTTTGACTTAATATTTTTCTATAAATATAACCCATTGGTCAGGACAAAAATATATGATTCTAGAGAGGTTTTTGAGGTAAAAATTATCCAAATGCTACAATCAATTTTTGAGAGTTTTGAGACACAACTTAGATTTTGTTTACATGCTATAAAAAATTATATTTGTTTTCAAATTTAATTATGTTTCATACATTCACGGTCCTATGGGAGTGTCTTCGGTTGCGATTGGAGACAGGGTGAGCAAAGTGGCTAGCTTGCAATAAAGGAGATCGCATACATGGGGTGAAGGGATTATGATTAAGTGTATATAAGGAGGCGACGGGTAAGCCGAAAAAACGAGAAGCACTATGCCAAGCCAGTTATGGTTGGATTCTATGTTCAAGGAATTGACGGGACTGTTGCTTAAATTATGGGGAAGCAATTGTTGTAAGTCATCTAGTTTGTAATTTCATTTTGATCATAATGAATAATTGTCGGTTAGTCTCAAGGATTAGTCCTAAGCAAATTAGGGAAACCTTTTTACTTTCTTGTGTCGTGGATTGCTTTTTGTGATTGCTTGATTGATATAATTGCTAAAAAACACATGCAACACATGTTTCAACAGTAAAATTTGGTAGACCTGGGTTATATAAGATCTATATGTTTAGTTATTTTTTAACTTAGATGCTTCTCATGTATGTTTGTTTGAGTTTTAGTGTTTTAGATTGAAGTACAAGATAAGGAGAAGAATAACTTTGAAGCAACCGGCTAAGATATTTAAGGTGTTGGCATGTATTGCGTCCTTAGTTGTTTTGTAATAGGCGAGAATTAATTCTGTCATTGTAATTGCATATGGGGTAGCATTGTTATAGTGATCGACTATGTTAGGCTATATAGTGTTTTGTCTTGAAATAGCCAAAGGGAGGGATTGTAAAGTCTAAATATATGTTGGCTTGTTTCCTTCGACAAAAATACGTTTGCTTGTAAATTGTTCGAGATTACATATGGAGAATTGCAAGTAAGCCAACATACCGATGTGAAGCATTGAAGATTACATCAAGAGAGATTCAGTGAGCACTGCCACTTGAATTTGATTTTTCCTAAGGTGGTTGATTTCATAAAAGTTGAAACAAAATTTCAAATCAAGTTTTTAAAAAGTTTTTACAAAATTTGCCTTTTGATAAGGTGGACCGATACACAATTTCTTAAGTGGACCAGTCCGGTAATTATACAAAGCTTGTCCATTGCTTTCAATTTCCAAATGGTGGACCGGTCCTCATAAGTTCTATTAGACTGGAACAGCATATATGGGCGGACCAATACACGTTGTGCTCATTAGACCGGTTCGGCTATAGTCCTAGGTTGAGTAATTTTTTATCTTAAAAATTCCTCTTTAAAGTTTGTTTCCTATTTTGAAAAGGTTTTTGACTCAATTCTTTTCCTATAAATAAAACCCACTGCCTTGTGTAAAAAACACACCCTTTACATGTTTTGAGAGAGTTTTTACATCTTATAGAGAGATTAAAATCTCAAAACATAAAATCCACCTTAGGGTTTTTAATTCATGCCAAAGCAAATGTTCTTTATTTAAAGAATAAATCAGATCCCAAAATGCGTGTAATTTGCAAACGGAGTTGAAGAACAGTGTGATACCATGGCAAGTGATTCGTTGTGAACCTGTTTGTACAGTTCGGATAGGAGGAATATACGCCCAAAAGGTGAAGACTTTTGCAGGCGGCTTGTACGATTCAAGTTTTTTAAGTTTGTAGAATTTGCAATTAATCGAGTTTGTAAACTTTTGTGCATATCGTGAATTGTTAAGAACTAGTCATGCTTTAATTACTTTACTGATTGTTGTATATTATAAAAGATTAACAGGTTTTTCCGAATTAAAATCTATATAATTCTAAATTTACTTTTTAATTCGATTAAAATTGGGTTTTGAGAATCCCATCGCCAAATAACAAACCTAAGATTAATTAATTTACTTTCACGCGAGCTAGTCCACCAGCTTTTTCATTATATTCTTTCATCGTTATAGTTTCAAAATTTGTCATGAGCCTTTATATTTTAGATTTTTTCATAGTTATAGTTTTTTCAAAAATTACGGTTAGAATATCCTAAGCCTATTTGGAAGTAGTACAGTTTGAAATCTTTTTGAATTCTTTCTCAAAAACATGAGCCATGATTGCATTAAGACATTGATAATTAAACTTAGCTCCTTTTAATTCCTTAGCAGTCCACAAGGCTACTGGTTTAAGTCTCGTGTTTCCATCTATGGTTACTGTGAGTCTATTTTAACCATCTAAAACAGTTTGTCAAATTCGATCGACTATATTACAAATAAATAGTCATGTGAATTTCTCAATAGTTATTATTAGACCCATTCAGAATAAGAACCTTGGACTTAGATAAATCAATTTTTGTAGTTATGAAAAACAATTCAAATCAAGTAAAACAAAGCAAACAAATCAAGCAGTAAATATACGCAAATCAATCTAGATACAAAGCCCTAGCAAAATAAGGGAACATCCTCTGATACCAATTGAAGAAAAATTTTAAGGATCATATTGCCTAAATTGATTTTAGAGATTTTATAAAAAATAATTTTAGATTTGACAAGTGGAATTAAAATCCTAGGTCTAATCAATTTTACTGTCGAAACAAGTGTTGTGTATTATAGCAATCACACCAAAACAATCCATAATGCAAGGAAGTAACAAGATTTCCCTACTTGAGTAGGACTAATCATCGGGACTAACCAACATTGATTAACTATGATCAAAACGGAATTACAGACTGAGTGACTTACAACAATTGTTTCTCCACAATTTATGAAACAGTCTCGTCAATCTCTTTAATGCAAAATCTAACCGCAGCTGTCTTTGCTTAGCGCTTCCTGCTTTTCCCGTTTATCCATTGCCTCCTTCTACGCACTTAATCACAATCTTTCACCCCTGTCTGCGATTTCCCTTACCGCAAGTTAGCCACTTCAATCACCCCGTCTCCATTTGCAACCTAAGATAGTCCCGCAGGACCGTGTATGTTTGAAACCATAGTTCTTAAATTTGAATAACAATAGGATTTCTTATGGTTTGTTAACAAAATCTCGGCGGGTGTCTCAAAAAATAATTTTAGCGTTTGGATATTTCTTGCCTTCAAAATCGCTTTAGAATCATGAATTTTTGTCCCAAAATAGTGAGTTATATTTATAACCAAGTATTTAGTCAAATTTTTTTTAGAGTAGGTTAAAAGTATTAAAAAAAATTACAATAAAAATACGAGCCCAGAAAAATATGCCCCAGACCAGTTCGGTACTTAAATTCATGTGATGCCTTCCTTTTTTAAACAACATGCACATTGATACTTCACCATGATGTGAGAAGGCATGCTAGCTTTGAAAAAAGTGCTCATGATTTGAAAAAAAATGAATCCTTGACTTCTTCTTCTTTTTAATTAATCTACATTTTCTTTTTCCTTTCCCCTTTTTTATTATTTAAATTAAATCTTTTATTTTAATTTCTTTTTCTTTTTACTATTATTTCTTCGTATTAAATCTTTTTAGATTTCAATTTGACCCAAATTTTAGAGGTAACTTTTGGAATATGTGAGACATGAAAAAAATAAGGTTTTCTTATTAATTTGTGTTAATAAAACTTCTCAAATTTTGACAAAAATCGATAAAGATATTTTAAAAACAAGTTTGACTCAAAAGACTTTTAATTTGGATTTTAACGCTCAACCCCCACATATCTATTGAATCAAACCATATGACCAACTTATCTTAACTCCTGAATTATGTAAGGTGTATCTGGTAATTTTGGCAAGCTTTCATTGATTGTCACATCTTTAAATCTTCAATTTAACTTAAACAATAACAACAAAAAAGTACTTTTGGCATCGAAATGAAGTCAATTAAAAATATAAGCCTAACAAAAGTATCCAATTGCAAACCACATATCCACTAGCATATTGTCTAAGTCATATGAGCTATTTCTGAATCAAATATATGTTGTATCAGTTCCTTACAAAGTGCAGGATGCTTTGGATGATCCAAAGTGGAGGAGGGCAATGGAAGTAGCGATGGAAGAGTTGCAGAAAAATAATACATGGCAACTTGGGCCCCTGCCACAAGATAAGAAGGCTGTTGGTTATCATTGGATGTTTACCTGATGTGCCAAGAAATTGGTACATTGTAATTCATTAATATATACTTTGGAGAGCATATATTATTACATTTGTTGTGTTTTTAGAGCTTTTCAGGTGTTTGGAGTAAAATCGAGATTTTTTTGAATGAAGAAAATATTGACTGTGCGCAACACTTGTATTCAAGAAAATTATGGCACTAATCTGTACGGAATTTAAAGAAAACTCCAGTAGACAAAAGTTCTAAATCTTTGAGTTAGCAACGCGTGGGAGAAAACCTTACGTCAATTGGAGTTCGAAGCGCGAAGTTATAGTCGAATTACGATCAGTGCACTGAAAAAATTAATTCCAGTGAGCTAATTAAAATAGCAAGCCCACTTAATTAATCCAGCTCACTTGCAATCCACTTGCCCAGCCCTACTACCAACAGCCTGTTCAATTTAATAGCCAAGCCCAAGCCCATAAAGAAGCTACAGCAATCAATGAAAAGCAACAGAAGCCCAGCAAGCTCATTTAGCCAATTAAAGCTTTAATATTAGAATCATCATCAGCAATTATAAATAGCTGCCAAAGGAGAAGCAAAAAGATGACAATCACACATCAACTTTTATTTTATTTTTTTCCCTTCTTTCTTTATTTCTTCCTTTTCGATAAAGCACGGCGGTTGTGGGTGTTTTTTTTTTTTTTTTTTTTTTTTGTGATAAGTGTGCAGAAGTATGAGATAACTTTTTATTTATTTATTTTTTCTCCTTGCTGCCGAGAGCACAAAACATATATTTTTATTTAGTTACATCAATTTGGATTTCATTATTTTCTTCTTTAATATATTCCGTGCATTCAAGTAATTATTTAATTTATTTATTTATGCATTATTTAATTATGTTTTGTGTTTTAATTATAAGCATGCTAGTCTAGATTATTTTTTAGAGTTAATAATGAGTATATTTAATTTATTCCCTTGCACGTATTTATACCAATTAACTCTACAATTTAATGCTTTAATATTAAAAATAATTCTTCCTATTGAATGCCTATTTTAATTGATGAATATAAAGTTGGATTATCATTATGATTTGTTGAGAGCGGATATATGGTGTGTTTTGATTTTATACATATGTTTGGGTGTGGAAGAATTATTAATTGGATTTTAAAAATTAATTGGGCTTAATTGATTATATTTTTTACATCTAATAGAACCGAGAGACCAAATTAGTGCGAGACAGAGAATATAGTTTATTGGGCATAAATACTAGGAACATGATATCAAATATATAAATCAGCTACCCTAGTATTTTATTAATTGGTTATTTTATTAGTATTCTTTTTAATTATTTTATTCGTATTTTAGTTGATAATTCATCATTTTCAAAATTTAAGCTAAATTAGGGACTAATTGGAGTTAGTGAGAAAGATACGTGCGTTCCATCCGTTAAGTCCTTAGGGTTCGATCTTGCACTTGCCTAAGCTATACTAAAAACCAATTCGTGCACTTGCGAGTATAGAAAACATTCACAACAAGTTTTTGGCGCCGTTGTGGGACTTGAAAATTCGTTTCCCCACCATCTCACTAATTTATATTTTTTCCTTCTACTATTTCCCTTAAAAATATTTTAAAAAAATTAAAAATAAACCTTAGGAGTAGAGTAGTGCATGAGCATTGTTTGGAAGCGTGATGTTAAGAGATTGAATATGATAGAGAACTTATAACTCAATCCTTTGTTTGAGGAAGGAATAATGGCTGAAGAACAAGAAGAGGCGAAAACTTTGAAGGCCAACCCACCATCATGCATCGTTTTACCTCCCACCATTACAAACCACTTCGAGCTTAAACCGCAAGTGATGCAACTCCTTTCTTGTGACGCCCTGAATCCCGTTATGAGGCTTGGACCTCCGGGACCTAGTTAATCACGGTGCCGTGTGCGACGGTGGGTTGGAATGCATAACTTATAACTGATATCATTGAAATTTCAAATAAGGCCGCACTTTTTAGAAAAAAATTCGGTATGTGGAGTTCGTAAGTTTAACAAATCCGAACTTGTAAATATGAAAATAAAGTTTATCTAAAACTTTAACTCCACATCTTTAAGTCAAATGAAAATCAATAAACCAATACAAGGCAATTCCTCCAACGAGGTCCCAATTTTAATAAAAGGCCTTTACAAATCATATGACTTGAAATGAATACAATTTAATAATACAAACAGTTCTAATGGTAATAAATAAATATATAATTCCTAAGTTACAAGTTGTTCTTGAACGACTACGACGGTTCATGGTCATCAGAGGTTCTAATCCATACTCGCATCATCCCAAAGAAGTACTTGCAAAACTGTTGAAAAATGAGAATGAGCCAAACACGGGCTCGGTGGACACTATAAAGTTTTAGTATACAAAATAATTTCTAAAACCATACCTGCGATGCATCATAATGAAAATAGTTTTGTTATGATCATGCGTATATATATATATATTTATATATATGTCATTCCTATAACTCATTATAGATATTTATAGATATATATATATATATATCTTTATGCAAAGAAAACTATTTTTCATGCAATGCGTACCAAGTGCTCTCTCATCCTTGAAAATAAGAGAAAACATATATTCAAAAGTACGGCCAGATATTCGTAATCGTAAAAACAAGGAATATACATCTCCCAAATATGATAAACTAAAATAAGGAAGTATATCATATTAAGAAAGACCACAAGAGAGTATAGTCGTAAAACAGACGTAGGCACTAATCTCATTCCAATTGCTCATCTAGTATCCAATCATCTAACATATAGGGTTTACTCAACAGTGCACTGCGATCCGGATCTAAGCCCCCAAGGCTAGGGTATGCAACCCCCAAGGCTGGGTCCCCCCGTGGACCACCTAGATGGTGTAGGGTATGCCGCATCGCGGGGTCCCCCTACGGACCATAGAGTGTGCCGCTTTCAAAGCGGGGTTCCTCTACAAGGACCGGAGTATGTAGCTGCCAGGGCTAGGTCAACCCCATTGACCACTAGTGCATGATTAAATCTAAAACATTCATAGGAAAAACATTCTTAAAATAATACTCATAGAGGTGTGCATCACATGTATATGCATATGTTGTGTATATATATACATCTCATCTTGTATATGCATATAAAAATTTATAAGCAATATCAACCAACTACCATTTGGTTTCAGTACATAACTAGTTCAAAGATATGTCCGGTATAGATACATACTAGTGGTTTTCATGTCAAGTCCTCGACAATTAATTAGTGGCTTAAGCACCACACTAATATTACATACATAAGGGGAATTAACCAAAACTCACTCCACACACCTCGCTTTATATATATATATATATATCTTTATTAATATCGTACTCGCCCATATAGGCTTTACGCCAATTATACACCCAACCAACCAATCACATATATGGTATAAATATATACATAGCACTAAGTAACAACCCAACCCCCATGTATGCATTTAACCACACATCAAACCCACAATTATATATTTGTATATACATGTATCCTAACAATGTGTATAAGGGTTGTATATATCCTTTTAAGACATAATATAGCTCATCTTATGGATATCACCCCATATCTAGCGCGTATCAAAGTTTTATGTTACCCAAATAGCTTATACGCACTCGCGCGCTAGCGACTAGTAACAAGGGTTTGTGATAATCAACTAAATGTGAGATGTTCTTATGAAATCATGAAATACTAACAATAATAAGTGATAACCAACAATTATAATCATAAATCTCATACCCAAAACCCATGAATGCATAGAAATTCGTTTCGCATAGAAAAACCCCTAATTTGTATAAAAATGGTGATTGAAAGCATAGTTTTTGAAAACAAACTTTAATACTATTGTTCCCACCTTAGTTAGGCCGACAATCGAAGCCTTCAAGCGCTGAATCAAGCCGTGGTCCGAGCAATTGCGAAATCCCCAAAATTGAGCTTTGAAACCTTCATTAATGGAGGAAAGGAATTAAGGAGGAAAATGATGATGGTGATGATTCAAATGATAAATTACATGTAGGGGTGATCAAACCCTCTAAAAATCTCCCCACATAGCCCCCTAATCGCCCCCTTGGAGCTTTCTAGGTTAGGGTTTATGTTATGGACGAAATGAGCTCTATTTTGGCTTTATAATCGGGCTCAGGACCCCTTCAGTCGACTGATCAATTCCATTAGTTGACTAATGGGTAAAATATGGTGCACTGTTAGTATTTTGGCCATAAATTATTGCTCGGAACTCCGATTGAGGTAATCTTTATGTCCACGGAAAGAAAATTCAAAGGTCTACAACTTCCTAAAAGGAAGGTTCCTCAAATTCTGAATGGATCATTCCCAGAAATCCACCAAAAATAGCACTCTGCCGAAGTGTTTTGAACAACCATATTTTAGAAATAGGCCTACTTCTGAAGCTGATTTGACCACCGAGGACTGTGATTTGGATTTTTGTCGAAACACGAAAGTTGTAGAGGGTATTGAGATGAAGACGTGGCCTTAAACGGGGAGTCATTTGGACCTCGGATGAAAAAGTTATGGCCTCTCAAAGTTGGCTAAAATTCAACTTTTTAGAAAAGTTCAAAATACGTGATTCACTTCCCGTTTTCAATTCGGGCCACCCGAATAATGAAACGATTGATCTCACAAACTTAATATGCCTAATATGACATGCTAGAGGTATTGGTTCAAATATAAGAGGCTCGGAACCCAATGTTCACGATCTAATCGGTAATAAAGCCTTAACCGGGCTGAAGATGAGAATTGGCTCGGAAACGAAATATGAGACGTTACATTCCTAATTTTCATGGAATTGATCAATAAGATCCTTACCTCCATATTAAGGATTTTCTAAAAATTTGCGCAACTTTCAAGTTTCTAAATTTTTCTAATGAGTCAGTTCGTCTACGTTTATTTCTTTTCTCCCTGAAAAAGAAAGCAAAAGCTTGGCTCAATTCATTACCGTCTAGGTCCATCACCGGTTGGGAGACATTGGTTTCCAAATTTCTTACTAATTTTTTTCCCAAATCAAAGACAAATGAACTTCGAAGGTAGATATCCAATTTTTGTCAAGAGGATCATGAAGAATTCTACGAATCTTGGGAAAGATTTAAGGACCTACTTCTGAGATGTCACCACCATGGTTTTGAAACATGGAGACTAGTCCAATTATTTTACAATGGGTTAACTCAAACCAATCGAAATATGATTGAATCCATGAACAGTGGTACTTTCCTTAGTCTCACAAAAAAATGAAGCTTATAATTTCCTTGAGAATATTTTCGAGAGCTCTCAGCAATAGGATTTCTCTTCTTATAGAAATTCATTAACTCAAGTTAAGGAGGAAGTCAAGAAAGAAAGCATCTTTAAGATATCTAAAAGTGTAGAGACTAAAAGGAAGTTAGATAGTCTGTCAAAGAAACTTGAAGCGTTAACTTTGCTATTAAATAACAATTATGTCAATCAAATTCAAGCTGAAAGATGCTCTGTTTGTGTTACCCCTATGCATACGTCGCAAACTTTCCCCTCTATAGTAGGATTGTCTGAATTCACGCCACAGCAAGTAAATGCGATGAATGAGTATAATAATTAATTCAACAGCTCATTCATAGAGACATACAATTCGGGTTAGAAAAAATCACTTGAACCTTTCGTGGACACAAACTCAACCCATACCCAATATGGGTGCCCCACCAGCTAATATTCCATGAAAGCAGCCACCTCATAGTTTCTGTCCTCCTATTAATTCTTATCCACCATTTCAACCTGCTCCACCTACTCCATCACCCTATGTCACTCCATAACAATTCTCATCTTTGGAAGACACTTTAAAGCAATTCATTCAAGTGACCACTGAAAATAATCAGACTTCAAGCCAGCTTTTACAAGAAGTTAGGAATAATGGCCTCATGAACACTTAAGCCATCATTAGGTTAGAAAGTCAAATGGGTCAATTGGCGAGTCAGTTGGGTGAGAGAGAAAATGTTAAATTTCCAAGTCAGCCAATTCTGAATCATAAAGGTGTTTCCTCAAGTAAGACCGCTCCTAACCCACCAAATGCACCAACACATGGGAAAGTTCAAATCATTACCACACTTAGGTCGGGAAAGGTAATTGACAATAAAATGAGAATGCCAGAAAGCGAGGAGGAAGAAAATGAAGAAAAATATCTGATTCCCATTGAGGTTGTGCATAAACCTATAGTTGTGAACCAAAATCATTCTATCAAGAAAGCAAGTGAAGATCCCTCGAGTAAGACCTTTGTTCTTAAAGCCCTATTTCCTCATAGGCTAAAAGATAATAAGAAGGACACCCAATTCAAAGAAATCTTAGAGGTGTTTAAGCAAGTTGAGATAAACTGTAACATCCTATATTTAATTATGTTATATTAGCTCCTTTTATACATATGTGAATGATCATTTATGATTCGGGTGGCCCGAATCAATTTCGGTTGGTAAATAAGAAGTTTTGGTTCTTCGCGATTTATGAATTCTAGCTAACTTTGAGTTATCGTAATTTCTTCGTTACTTATGTGATTAAGATTTCATTTGGGATTATACTAGTATTTGTATCATTCTACAACTTGTGTGTTTTGACCGAAAGCTAATTCTTATTACTTGTGGGTTAAAACAGGGCGCAAAGTAGGCTAATCGTTAAATTCTGGTCATTCGATAATGCTTTGGCAGAACGTTGTCTTCGTCAAATTTTTGGGAATAATCTATCTATAATTTGGAAAAACTTCCTCTTAATAAGTTGGATATGTTTGAATTACCTTTCCGTGGACATAAAGATCACCCCAATCCGAGTTTCAAGTAAGAAGTTATGACCAAAATATCAACAGTGGCCAATGTTGTGAAGTAAGTTTTAGCTGAGAGCTCGCAAGATCGATCTTGGAGCCCTGTGTGTCATAATCTTTGGCTGAGAGCTCCCAAGATCGATCTTGGGAGGTTCAATATCAATCTTGGAGCCCTGGGTGTCGAATTTTCTAGAGTTTTAGCCCTATTTTCTCACCATTTATCACCTTAACACACCAAATTCGACCCATACTCACTCCTATCAACTAGAAGGCTCTAGAGAGAGATAGAGGTGGTTTTTTGAAGGATTCTCACTCATTCTTCAACATCAATTCAAAATAAAAGCTCCAAATCCTCTGAATCGTCTTCCTGGTCACTATTCACCATCTTCCTCGCTGGGATTTCTTCGAATAAGGCTTGAATCTTCATATTTTCTTTTTCTTTCTCGTTGATAAGTAGAGGTAGGGGTTTTCATGCTTTTAAAACTTAATGATTTTCTTTTATTCCTCAGTATTGATCGCTTTTGACTTAGGTTTGCTGTGTATTTGAAAATTAGTGAAATTTTGATATTTGTATGATTGATGAAGATATAAAGGTATGATTCGAGATAAAGTATGCCATCCACACTTGCTTTAAGGTGTTATCCAAACTATATGAGATATCCTTTGGTTGTGTGAATAATATTTGTTGTTAATAATAGATTGTTGGTGGAATTATACTCACCAAAGGATATAAAGTGGAATTTGGTTGATTGTGAATGGCATAAACTGTCCCATATGGTTAGTAAATGGCATAATTTGCATAATCTACATCCATAGTGTGTCAACCGGAGGCCCAGAGAATTTACAGCAAGTTCTTGAATGCAATTGTGGCTTATGATTTAATCGGCTATCTCTTGAAAGGCTTCTATCTTCTTGTATTGGTTCGGGGAGCTTGTATTCCTCAAAAATGGATATCTTGTATCGATGGAATAGTGCTTGCTGGGATGGAAAAAATAAGCAGGGCCCGGTGCCCTTGGGTTGAAAAGCCCTAAACCCATTGAGGAGTAATGTTTGGCCGCCTATAAGTCACCAGTGTGGAGCCTGAGAACCTAGGCAAATTGGCAAAGCGCTATAGTTTTGTTGTTATGTATCGATGTTTATATGGGATCATGATGATTGATCCCAGGACTATTGCTATCTAAATTCATATGGGATCGGGACAATTGATCCCAGGGTATTAGCTTGATGATCCAACGTCTCGGTGGCATTGGAATATACCAACAGCTTAGGCTCTCTATTGTATGGTAATCGGTTGACACGGGAGGTAAACTGCATTAGCAAGTTCATGCATAGTAAATTGATGAACATGGTTCTTGTTGATATTATGGAATTATACGTGGTTTGAAAGATATGTTTATAAACCTATTTTTGAACATATGCCCTTCATCCCCCCTACTGAGCAAATAGCTCACCCCTATTTTCTTTAAATCTTTATAGGTACTCCCGAGTCCAATGATGACAAAGAAGGGGCAGGATCAGGGACGAAATAGAAGCTCTGATACAATTTATTTTTGGTGTATATGTGTTTTCTGGGAAGCCACGGCTAGCCCGATGAGTTATATACTTTGAGAATTCATATGGTTTGGGTATACAGATTGTGAACACCTCATTTTGCGACCCCCGTAAGAATCCTAATTTTCAAAGAAATAAACATGCATGCACGCACGAGCATTCCTAGATGCACATGTATTTTGTTCATGTGATATAGGTCAAAGAAGAAAGCCGAAAGGACCCCGGATAAGGAGTCACAGAATTATCGAAAATTGTCGGAATCGAAAACCGTCAAAACTCCTGGAAACTTGTGAAAGGAGAGTCACGCATTTGGATCATCCTCAAACTTTGAGAGTTGTTGGAAATTATCAAAAGGAGTAACATACTCGAAAATCAGCTAAATCAGATAGTCGGATCTCCGAAAATTCAGAAAATCGCGAGTTTATTTCGGGTGGTCAAATGGAGGTCTTCTCGAAGTTAAAATGGTTTGAAGTTTGGTAAGTGGATAGGCCTTATTGTGGGGAAAATCATATTAAAATTTCAGCTTTGTTGGACATGGGATCCTCAAGAATCAATTTGTCTACCGTGCAATTCCAGTTGAAATGTCCTTCGTAGAAAATTAAAATAAATAGTGGCCTTACCGAAATCTGATCGACCTAAAATTTGGACACAAGTTAGAGAACATTTGGAGGGAAAACATATCAAAAAATCAGCATAATCCAACGGTTGTAAGTTCAGTTGTCAAGGTTGTTGTACGCAAGTACGTTTCCTATGCGGGAACAAACTCTTTGTACCAAGCCAAGGAGACCGAGTCCTTCCCGAACTCCGATCATCTTCAAATTTGTACAGGGTGTAAAAGACTTATATTGGAAATACATATCCAAAATTCAGCATGATCCAACGGTTAGAACCTGACTTGTCGTGCAAACAAGGGACCTTGTCTACAACAAGTACCAAAATTCAGCATGTTTTTTTTTTTTGTCTTAGTCTTAGGATAACGTAGATGCGATTTAGGTGGATACCCTAATTCCCTTTTTATTTGTAATAATTGTTTGAGGAAAATCTTTTCATAAATAAAAATTGAAAGTACTCGAACAAATCCTAAAGCGTTCATCATAATGTACCCCCATATTTGTTATTTTGCACGCACCCACTATCATCATGCATTATCGTGAGTGTGAATTTACCCTATTAACCTCGGGACCAAAGTCGTGACTAGGCCGTGGACTTGCGGGTCTACACTAGCCAAAAGCGCATGGGGCCACTCTCCTTGGTCAAGTACCAAACTGAGGTATATCGAGTGACGAGAACACTCACGTACCCAGAATGTATATCAAAAGGTCCTTGCACGTACTCGCCCTTGGGGTATATAGCAAGACCTAGCCAAATAGGAGGGAGCCTTAAACCTTACCACTTTCAACCACGCTTGCATATAGGATGTGTCAGCCTAGTACACACGAATTTCTGCATGTTTTCTTGACCGTCGGTCGTGAGATTAGTGAACAAAAGACCTTGTCATATATACCAACTCTTGGTTTGGCAAGTATGGCCGGAGGCTGTCCAACCCCGTTCGTAGAAATCCTTCACTAAAACCCGTTAGTGAGAATTTCCCTGTCACTATTTCCATGAAAAACAACTCTAAGAGCAGAGAACTTCCCAATTTTCAAAAAGTGTTTTCCAAATTTTTTTTCCATAAACCGAGTCATTTTCCAAAATGATTTTTTTTTCAAAAAATTAATTTTTAAAATCAGAAGGTTATAAGGGCACCCCGGGAATTCATATTCCTACCCTAAACCTATCCACGGGGTTCTCAAGTTGTTGCTGTCGGTCTGTTTTCGCTAATCACCAAAAAGTGGTTTTCGATTTTAATTTTCTGTCGAGTCACAATTTTTCGAGAATTATGCAACTGATGGCAAAATATTAATTTTTCGGTTAAATCTCTGACTTCTTTCTCCCAATTCTTCTCCACACTCAGATTATTTTTCGCACCAGACAATTCACAAGATCATACTTACCACCGATCATGCCTTCCCGTCACAACACCGAGCTATCGATGGATTTAACCGGGGTCAACAATACTGAGGATAACCATGATGAAGCCTCTCGTGCAGCGGATCCGCCGCCTGGTCCCGTTCTCCCACAAACTGAGGGTGGCACCTTAACCTTTGAACACCTCTACCATTTAATCCAAGATTTGACCCAGTCTATAGCCATCATGAAGAATTACCAAGCTGCCACCCAAGCTCGTCTGGACACCCTAATCGCTACCAGAACACGAGCTGAACCAAACTAACCCAATTCAAATCCATACCTAACTGAAGAAAACCAAACCCGAGGCCCAGTAGCTCCGCCTGACATCCACCTCCCAGTTCATACCAACATCAACCCCCACCTCTTGTGGTCCCTGCCAACGTCGATATACCACCAGTGCAAGATCATGAAGCCACTCGGCTGAACCCTGAACATAACCAACCCCTTCAAAATCACAATCCTCAAGCCATCCCCGATAAAGATCCAAACCAGGGCCGATACCCTAAAACCGTAATCAATCAGGCTGAAGAGAATGAGGCAATTACCACACTTAAGGATCATATGAAAGCTCTAAACCAGAGAGTGGCCGAAAAGGATGATGACATTGTTGATCTTCAAAACCTATCTCTTTACCCAGATGCCCGTTTGCCTATTGATTTCAAAATCCCTCAGATTGAGAAGTTCTCTGGGAATACTCCACCTCACCTGCACCTCAGAGCCTATGTTCGAACCATGCAATTATACGGATTGAAAGAGGATCATTTGTCCTTAAGTTTCCATCAGTCTCTCACTGGATCAGCCCACAGTTGGTTTTTGAGTTTAGAGAAGCACAAGGTGGCCAATTGGAAAAGTATAGTGAAGGAGTTCATGGAACATTATAAGTCCAACGAAGTACTCAAAGTCACCTGTAAGAATCTCGAGATGACAAAACAGAGAAAAGACGAGAATGTCAGTGACTTCATCACTCGCTGGAGAGAGTTAGCATCCCAATTGGTCGACAGGATTCCCGAAGAAGAGCAGTTGGGGATAATTGTCAAGAACTTCAAGCCCGAAATTCGAAGCGGCATGGGTCACCAATACTTTGACCGATATAAGGCCTTAATGCATGTCGCTAATGAGACCGAGGAAGAACTTGCCCAAGTTGCCAAGGCTAAGAAAGCCTCTTCTCAATATGAAAAGATCACCCCAGCCATCAATCAAGTCCGGTCTTACCAGAGCTCGAATCCTCATCAACAAACTAGCTTCCATTATCCACGATAACAAGGGCCGAAAAAGAGTAACAGTAAAAAGAAGCATCGTCTCTTTTCACGCCTATCGACTTCGCTAAGTCAAACGTTAGCCACGCTACAAGCTGAGGGTCTGCTGCAGCCGCTAGCTCCTCGTACACCCCCTAACCCAGCCCCCCATGGCTGGAATGCCAATGAACGCTGTGCTTACCACCAAGGATTAGGACATAACACTGATAATTGTTGCACCCTGAAGCATGTCATTCAAGATTTGATCGATGCCAAGAAGATTACTCTTCCTTGATGAAAGAAGCCTTAGGCAGAGGCAGACACCATTAACTCAATTTACTTAGAAATAGGGGGAATTGAGAGAGAAATGGAGCAAAATTGTAAGGGTTAAGGGTAGAATGAGGAATTTTTTTTTCTTATCAATGTACCCATTCATTTCATTAATAAAATCAATAATTTTTTTTTTCCTGTCGAGTATCCTAATTCATGTCTGCCTCTGCTTAAACTCAATCCATAAACAATATTCCCGAAAGGACATGACAAAATTGAAAAGCGTGCTGAGGGTGCAAGGGCATACATTGAGAGTGCCAAGGGTATATGCATTGAGGGTATTGACAAGAAAACCTGAGCAGCTCCTCAAAGATTAGCATTCCCATCATCATTCATATACACTGAGGGTGTCAAGGTTATTGGTACTAAGGGTATCAACAAGCAAACTCGAGCAGTTTCTCAAAGACTAGCATTTTTATCATCATTCGCAAACACCGAGGGTGCAGAGGGTACATGCACTAAAGGTTTCGACAAAAAGACCAGAACAGCTCCCTGAAGACTAGCCTCACCATCATCGTTCGCATATATTGAGGGTGCCAAGGGTACATCTACTGAGGGTATCGACAATAAGACCCGACCCACTCTCCAAAGACTAGCCTCTCCATTTATCATTTGCACTGAGGGTGGCTTAACCCACATCATCACAACCCCATGGTCGTCTTATCAACACAAAATTCTACCTCTGAAGAATACCTGTAAGCCTCTTGAGATTGAGGGTAAGAGCAAAAAGCAGTAACGCACACGGACTCGAAGAAGATAGCAACTTGTCAAAGATGGAAGCATGACGCAAGATCAGCAAAATCTCAAGTCGGCAGCACTCCATTTCTCTTATCACCTTACGTTCACTCACTGATTGACCGAAAATCAATATTTGTCTTTTCACTGTTGCTATGTTCTCGGAAAATTGTCGGTCTTGCATGCATGCATCTGCACTTAGATAATTTCAAGTAGCGTAACATACTCCATAAATCAGGCAACTCAAGATTCGAAACCTTTTCAAAACCAAGTTTTTAAAATGTTGGTGCGATGATTTAAGAAGTATGCGAATACTTGAAATGTAGGGAAGCATGACATAAGCATTTGCATAGTGCACACACATGAACACTTGCATAAGTATACCGCGCACCAGTCCAAGAGCACATAATGCACCGAGCTCTATGGCCTACTAGACAGGCTTCACCACTGCATCCTGGTATATACCTCGATGATTAGTCACACCACCATCACCGACCAGATCGTCATGATAAGATCGCATGTCCTCCCAGAGAGGCGAATCACTTCACAAAGTCTCCCAGAGAGGCGAATCACTTCACATTTTCTCCCAGAGAGGTCAATCATTTCACAAAGTCTCCCAGAGAGGCGAATCACTCCCAGAGAGGCGAATCACTTCACAAAGTCTACCAAAGAGGCGAATCACTTCACATTTTCTCCCAGAGAGGTAAATCATTTCACAAAGTCTCCCAGAGAGGCGAATCACTCCCAGAGAGGTAAATCATTTCACAAAGTCTCCCAGAGAGGTGAATCACTTCACATTTTCTCCTAGAGAGGTAAATCACATCACAAATCCTCCCAGAAAGACAAATCAAATCCCAATTCCTTTCTATAGGCACCTATCCCAAGCCCTTTTTATAGGCACGAATCCAAAGCCCTTTCTATAGGCACGAATCCAAGCCCTTTCCATAGGCACCAATCCAAGCCCTTTCCACAGGCACCAATCCAAGCCCTTTCCACAGGCACCAATCCAATCCAAGCCCTTTTTACAGGCAAATCAAAGCCCTTTCTACAGGCACCACTCCAAAGCCCTTTCCACAGGCGCTAACCCAAGCCCTTTCCACATGCATATACTAAAGCCCTTCCTACAGGCAAAGTCAAGCCTTCTCTAAAACCAAAAAGTCCCATTTGAGAGGATATCAGAGAAAGATAGAGAGAAAGACTGGAATGATAAGATTTCGTAAAAAACACAGGGAACAAGCCCCCACATAAAGGACTTTTGGCCTAACTTCTTCTCGCCCAAGAAGTTTTCAAGATACGCTCCCAAAGGTTCTCAGACCGAAAATCACAAACACAGCACGACGATGTCAAATGCGAACTTCCAAAGTAAACATTATCAAAATCGCAAGGACGATGATGCTAAAAAAATCCTGACAAAGTGAGAGAAAACAAAGTGGGTACAAGAAAAAATTGAAAGAGTAGAAAAGAGGATAAAACCCACAGTGCCAAAGGAAAAGAATATTGAAAAAAAAACTGAAAAGGAAAAAATATGACAGCGAGAGCCACACCAAGAGTGACAGCTAGGCTAAAAAGCCCAGGGCTACATCTTGGGTGAGGAAGGCTGCTGACCCTGCAAAAAAAAAAAAAAAAAAAAAAAAAAAAAAGAAGAAAAAAGAAAAAAGAGCTGCATAAAAAAGATTTCAATCAATCAAGGAGGAAACAAAAAATGATGCAGGCACAAAAAATTCTTTTCTCGCGAAGTCAGGAAACAATAAGCAGAATCGCACCCTAGTGATAAAAGAAAAAATGCCACGGAAGCTGAGCAAGAGGCAAAGTCCAAAATTCATACACGAGGTTTCGAGAACAGAGAGAACGTAACTCGAATCATTTCTCAAGGAAAAAGAGGCCAGCCAAAAGTACTTCTTTTCAAAAAAAAATAAAAATCACACCGGAACTCTTTCTCTATGAGACTCTCACCTCCTCAGCATCAACCCTCAACCATTATCCTAGCCAGTAGGAATTCTCATTTCCGTAGCAGATCATTAACCCGCACATCAACCATTATCCATGCTAGTAGGAGTTCTCATATCCTCAGCAGATCATCAACTCTCAGCCTTTATCCTAGCCAGTAGGAATTCTCAACTCCCCAGCAGGCCATCAATCATCATACCATCAATTATTAGCCAGCATACAATCAATCATCATATCCCCAGCAAACATACACCATACTAGAATTTCTGACAAAACAATCCCACACAGTCCGTTAAAGTAGGGGCTCACCCTCTACACGGTTCTCAAGTCCGTTAAAGCAGGGTCTCACCCTCTACACGGTTCACAAGTCCGTTAAAGCAGGGGCTCACCCTCTACACAGTTCACAAGTCCGTTAAAGCAGGGGCTCACCCTCTACACGGTTCACAAGTTCCTTAAAGCAGGGGCTCACCCTCTACACGGTTTCCAATCCCGTTAAGGAAGGGGCTCACCCTCTACACAGTTCCCAATCCCGTTAAAGCAGGGGCTCACCCTCTACACGGTTCTCAATCCCGTTAAGGCAGGGGCTCACCCTCTACACGGTTCTCAAGCACGGTTCTCAAATCCCGTTAAGGCAGAGGCTCACCCTCTACACGGTTCCCAATCCCGTTAAGGCAGGGGCTCACCCTCTACACGGTTCTCAAATCCCGTTAAGGCAGGGGCTCACCCTCCACACGGTTCCCAATCCTGTTAAGGCAGGGGCTCACCCTCTACACGGTTCCCAATGCCGTTAAAGCAGGGGCTCACCCTCTACACGGTTCTCAAATCCCGTTAAGGTAGGGGCTCACCCTCTACACGGTTCCCAATCTTGTTAAGGCAGGGGCTCACCCTCTACACGGTTCCCAATCCCGTTAAGGCAGGGGCTCACCCTCTACACGGTTCCCAATCCCGTTAAAGTAAGGGCCCACCCTCTACACGGTTCCCAATCCCATTAAAGAAGGGGCCCACCCTCTACACGGTTCCCAATCCCGTTAAAGTAAGGGCTCACCCTCTACACGATTCCCAATCCCGTTAAAGCAGGGGCTCACCCTCTACACGGTTCTTAAATCCCTTTAAGGCAGGGGCTCACCCTCTACACGGTTCCCAATCCCGTTAAGGCAGGGGCTCACCCTCTACACAGTTCCCAATCCCGTTAAGGCAGGGGCTCACCCTCTACACGGTTCCCAATCCCGTTAAAGCAGGAGCTCACCCTCTACACGGTTTCCAAATCCCGTTAAGGCAGGGGCTCACCCTCTACACGGTTCCCAATCCCGTTAAAGCAGGGGCTCACCCTCTACACGGTTCCCAATCCTATTAAAGAAGGGGCTCACCCTCTACACGGTTCCCAATCATATTAAAGAAGGGGCTCACCCTCTACGCGGCTAGTACACTTCGCTAGAGCAGGGGGCTCACCCCTCTACATGGTTCACACATCACAGCAAGACACAAGATATGTTCCAAACATCGCGCATCCATCCCAAGGAGAGAGAGAAGTAGCATAGCACAACATCATTTGCATTGCATTGTTTTCAAAATATCATCTGTGATTCATGCGAGTGCCGCAAAATGATGCGTTCTCATTATCGTCCTAGTTTCTTTGCTTCACAAAGAACCCAGGCCGAGAGGGTCTGTGAACACCTCATTTTGCGACCCCCGCAAGAATCCTAATTTTCAAAGAAATAAACATGCATGAACGCACGAGCATTCCTAGATGCACATGTATTTTGTTCATGTGATACAGGTCAAACAAGAAAGCCGAAAGGACCCCGGATGAGGAGTCACAGAATTATCGAAAATTGTCGGAATCGAAAACCGTCAAAACTCCTGGAAACTTGTGAAAGGAGAGTCACGCATTTGGATCATCCTCAAACTTTGAGAGTTGTTGGAAATTATCAAAAGGAGTAACATACTCGAAAATCAGCTAAATCCGACAGTCGGATCTCCGAAAATTCAGAAAATCGCGAGTTTATTTCGGGTGGTCAAATGGAGGTCTTCTCGAAGTTAAAATGGTTTGAAGTTTGGTAAGTGGATAGGCCTTATTGTGGGGAAAAGCATATTAAAATTTCATCTTTGTTGGACATGGGATCCTCAAGAATCAATTTGTCTACCGTGCAATTCCAGTTGAAATGTCCTTCGTAGCAAATTAAAATAAATAGTGGCCTTCCCGATATCTGATCGACCTCAAATTTGGACAAAAGTTAGAAAACATTTGGAGGGACAACATATCAAAAAATCAACATAATCCAACGGTTGTAAGTTCAGTTGTCGAGGTTGTTGTACGCAAGTACGTTTCCTATGCGGGAACAAACTCTTTGTACCAAGCCAAGGAGACGGAGTCCTTCCCGAACTCCGATCGTCCTAAAATTTGTACAGGGTGTAAAAGACTTATATTGTCAATACATATCCAAAATTCAGCATGATCCAACGGTTAGAACCTGACTTGTCGTGCAAACAAGGGACCTTGTCTACAACAAGTACCTTTCCTACGCGGACACAAACTCTTCGTACCAATCAGAACGAAAGGGAACCTTCCCGAAATCCGATCGACCTGAAATTTTTACAAAATCTAGAAGAGTTCTATTCCCAACACATATCTAAACATCAGGATGATCCAACGGTGGGAAGGTTTTGCGATAACTTCCAAGAGTCCTAATGGCAATCTCTTTTCTTGCTCTCCAAGTATTTTCTTCAACTATAAATAGACCCCCCCTCCATTCATTATTTTCATCAACAATCAAGGGGATTTCGTGGTACACACTAAGAGATCCTTATTCTCTCCATCCAAGGAGGCTCAGGTATAATTTTCTCTCTCTTCTTTTATTTATTCGTCGATTTTATAATTCATACTCTTGTTTGCATAATTTTTATTACTTAATAGCTTTTCAAAACCTCTTTTTCAAATTGTTTTCAAAACTAAAGGCGTATAATAAACCCTAATCCAATTCCAAAATAGTATTATTACTTTTTTACTTTTTCAAAAGTCCGGATTAGCAGTATCGTTATACGAAGGAATCGATAATCGCTACATATCCAATCTAACTCATAGATTACGGTGTGTATGTGATAAATACTAGATTATGAAAGCATTATTGCCATCTATACCGGTTTAATCAATAGACTTTGGTATACGATCGGTCAACTCACCTCATATAATATCGAATATTAGATTCCACATTGAATCAGTTTCCAAAAAAGCCTAATGCTTTACAAAATCACTTGTTTCATTGCATCTATTATTATCAAACTCTCTTTTTCAAATCACACACACACACACTTATTTTCAAAATCATGGGTGAATTAGGAAACACATCGTTTTCATTCCAACCCCAAAATCCCGATTTTTAAGGCAAGCACGAAAAGCTGTAAAGTAATAGCAATAGCATGCAAGAACTGAATTATAACACACGCATATCCTACTCAAGAGACCGAAAGGGCGAATTGGGTGCCTAACACCTTCCCGATTCGTAACTTAATCCCCGAACCTTCGAATCAACTGATTTCGCATATATTGTGTATAAGAGGATATTTAGTCCATAAATACGTCTCTTTTACACAAACCTTTTTGTTTTTTTAGTAAAACAAACTGGCGACTCTTATTCCTTTCAAAAACCGATTTCCAAAGCAACAAACGGAATCGCCGCCCACGGGGACCCCCGGGCGTCGAGAACGCGGGCTCTCACACAGATATGATGCATGCTTGAGTGTGATGATAGGTTTTTGTACCCCCTACTTAGAACCCTTGTTATGCATGTTGTTGCTTGTTTGTTTCCTTTCATTATATACCTATCTTAGTCTTACTAAAATAGGTTAGTAACGCTCCAGGTCTTAATTATAGGTGTTATCATGTAGATTAAGATGGGGGTGTTAGATAAACATTTCATTACTTTATGCCATAAAGCAAGTAGCTTCTTATGTCGAGTTCCTCAAAGATTTGGTAACTCAAAAGAGGAGAACAAATATTTCAAAGAAGGCATTTTTAA
Source organism: Lonicera japonica (assembly GCA_021464415.1). Lineage (NCBI taxonomy): Eukaryota > Viridiplantae > Streptophyta > Magnoliopsida > Dipsacales > Caprifoliaceae > Lonicera > Lonicera japonica. The sequence continues at coordinate 4,372,236 of CM038469.1, read as the reverse complement.
CTGAAGAAGCAAGCTCCATTATTAAATGCAGGATCCCTATCAAGTATAAGGACCCTGGCTATCCAAGAAATTTTATGTAAGATAAGAGATCATCATCTTGAGCGAGCTTTGGTAGATTTGGGGCTAGTGTGAACTTATTGCCATATTCAGTTTTTAAGCAATTGGGTTTGGGAGAGTTGTAATCTACACCAATGACAATCCAACTAGTTGATCGATCTGTTAAATTTCTTAGAGGTGTCATTGAAGTTGTTTTGATACAGGTAGAGACATTTTACTTCCTAATGGATTTCGTATTCTTTGACATTCAACCTGTTCAGAACATAAACGGTAAAATCCCTATGATCCTTGGTCGGTCGTTCTTCTCTAGAGCTAATGTGCTAATCAACTGTAGGAATGGACTGATGAAAATAAGTTTTTGGAATATGACAGCTGAGCTAAATGTCTTTAATACAAGTAAAAACCTCCAAGAAGAGGAAGTTACAAGTGTGAACATGATAAATAGTTGGATATTTGATGGAGTTGAAGAAGATTTTATGGCTTTGTTGGGAAATGAAATAAATAATCCAATTTTTCTTAAAGAAGTAAGAGGAATGTTGAGAATAAAAGAGGAATAGTGGGAAGCAGAGGTTCATAATTTTTTATTTTCAGAGCTAGAAAGCCAGATAGATAAATCCTTTGATAATGTAAAGTTGGGCGAGAATATCTCATTTGATCTTGGTATACTTGAGTTAAAATCTAGTGACTCGTCACCTTTAAAGATACCTTATTCACCTATTGATTCCCTGCTTCCATCTATTGAGCCTACTGAGTTTATTCATCTTATATCCCTTGATCTAAAGCCTGCCATAAGCTAACAAATCTTATGGTAATTTATTGGTTTTATAAGTATGTTCATGTTCTGATTATTATATCTTCTGACCTTCTATCTGATAAATATGCATTTTGCAATTAAATTGGATATTTTGCTTTTCTTTGTTCTCTTTTTAACATAAGTGTAGTTTTTCCTTTATCATTGAGCTTCACTGACTTCACGTGATATCCTTCATTTTTTTATTTACTTATCTTTATACATTAAGAACAATGTAAGATTTCAGTTGGGGGTAGAATTTATTTGCCTAATCATTCCATACACTTCACTTGTTGCATTTTGTTAAAAAATGAGCTAAATTTTTTGAATTTTTTTTTAAAAAAGAAAGAAAAGCTTTGCAATGGTTATTTGATATTGAAGTTTTCCTTTGTCTAGCTGGTGTGCTAACGATGACACATTCATCTTAATACTTTACATATGCATGCCTAGTTCTCTTACTATCATTATTAAGAGAAATTTCATGATTTTTAATCATCATAATATTTAAGCACATATGACAACTATGCATGACTAGATGGATGAATGAGCATAACTGAAGATTCTCGAAGAATATAAATGTGGAGACTAAAGAACCCGTAAGTATTTGAGCCAATCTTCCTATTTGGGGATTTTTACATCAACTGTTAATTTTTGAAAAACGTATCTTGTTGAATATTCTCATTATCTTTGCTTTGATTGAACACTAGAAAAGTACGTCCATGAAATACAATTATTTTAAGGATTCGTGGTATTATTTGAGCCGAAGAACTATAAACCTTAAGAAGTGATTTAGGCCGTCTTTGGCAGCCTCAATATAGCCTACCTACCTTAAAATATATACCGCTAGTCACCCCTTTCAGCCTTGTTTATAGCCTTTATTTGATAACCCAATATCCTTAACCTACTCCAATTAGGAGTGTAAACCATATTTATAGCTTACCCTTTATCTAATAGTATGTTGAGATTATTTATTTTATGTATGGGTAACAGTAAAAAGTGAGCTTAAAAAGAAAAGAAAAAAATGAAAAAAAGAGAAAAAAAAGGGAAAGTGAAAGTGAAAGTGAAGAAGAAAAAAAAGAGTTGATGAAATCTCCTTCAAAATGTAAAAGCGGAAAATTTGTATGAAAAAAAAGAAGGAGATGTGAACAAAAAAAGAAGCTCAAATGAAGTCAAATTTAGCCCGATGAGTTCCGTTAAGCTCACAAAATCGGAAATGGTTTTGATTATTAACAATGCATTAGATTATCGGATCAGATGGGTTGATTTTTTTTTCTCTTAATGGATCAGATCAGATATATGGTAATCTTGTCAAAATTTGATCCATTGACAAGTCTAATAGACCTACCCAGAAGTATTGGGCCCACATAAAAAAGTGAATTACACCCTATATTAAATCCACTAAGAAAACTCCATAGGTGCAACAAAAAACAACCACTCCTATAAAGGTTCAAGCTCTATGGGTCCAACATAACAAGGAACAACCACTCCTGTAACTCGAAAAGGGGTGCCTAATTTTAAAACCACCAAATGCATTAGAAGGAGTTCGAACCCAAGCGTTGAACATGAAGAATGACTACCTTAATTACCACTAACCCATAAGGTCTAGTGGTGGTACCCATTAAATATCATTCATACTTAACAAGTTATGGTTAGCTATTTATTTTTAGCACTGGTTATATTGATTCTATTTTTTGTTGCACCTAAACATCATTTTGTTTCCTTGACAAAATGATAGTTGTTGTATTAATTAAAAGGTCCAAAATTTACTAGCTAGTTTCACATTACAATGCATGGTCGAGTAAAAGTATCCGGACTCAGTTTTGATGGTCTAGTCTCTGGTCGGCCCATGAACCACATCATGGAGGCCCATCATATATACTAACTCAAAGAGAACACAAGTCCTTAAACATGATTATGTAAGCCAACCAGGTGATATACCAGGGATGGCCGATCAAGGTTACTTAGCCGAGCACGGCAAACAAAACAATGAAGGGATAATGAAAACCGACCATTGATGGTTGGCCATCTCAGATAAGAAAACTGAGCTGGAGGATAAGTGATGGGAAATAACAACTTATACAAGTACGAATAGGGTTAGATACAACTATTATCTTGAAGTAGTGACAAAGTTTACTATTTATAGTAATTTTTATGACTGGCCAACCCTAATGTACATCCAATACATCCAATCCTATATTTATAAATACGAAGGGATAACCCTTAGCTGAAGACAATTGAACTCTCTCAACACTCACTCTTAGGCAACCTCTATCTTCTTCCTCGAGCCAAACCCTTATTTATCTGTAATCTCACCAATATATTGGTTATTAAACTATAAGTTGATACAATCCACTCACACAAAAAAAGGACATATTGTGGATTGGGTATAAAAAACACCGGAGGAACTTAACCTAAAACTCATGTATGGACCATGCTCTCAATCTTATTTCTGTTTGGTTACTATTTCATTCATCTACTATTTGATTGCTTTATGTTACCAACCAATAGTGTTGGGCTAGGATTTTCTCCTTACTGGGTTGAACAACTTTTAACCACTCACAAAAAACATGGGTTAATAAATTTCTTTGCTCCTGCTCCTAGAAATCTCTTTCTAATCAACAATTATAGAGAAATTTAGAATTATGGCCCAAAGAAGTAATTCAATTTGACATTAATGCATTAGTCAACGGATGAAATGATAATAATTTAGACTTTGCCTACCAACCACTTTGTTAATGCCACGTTATTTAAGTCACTTTTTACAATATAAATATCTGAGTCGCTTGCATTCTAGATTCGAATTAGAGAAAAATGATATTCACACCGGCTAATTTTACCGTGTGATCCTACCAGTTAAGTTGGCTGTCTCATTTTTAACATAAAAAATATATATTTGAACCGAAAATATTTGCATTGGAAGTTTACTTCTCTTTTCTTAATCTCTTTTTCTCTTTGTATCTACGTCTATGGTAGATGATTTTTTGTTTTTCTTTTCGTTTTCACCAGAGGCTTTTAGGATCACATTTTTGTTAAAAAAAAATAGGATGCGATCTACAGTACTTGGGTATTAGCGATTTCTCGATCACTATAACTTAGAAATGGTCATAGATACAATATCTATAATCGAGAAATTTTAGATACGGTAGCCGAGAGACCACATTCTTTAAAAAAAAATTAGTGGACTGCATCCTAAAAAAGTTTCAAACCGGTCCTAATTTTTCTTTTTTCTCCTGCGTCTCCCTTAATTTTTGCTTCTCTCTTTATGTTGTTCTTCTTGTCTCTGTATCTCCCTCTTAGGGTTGGCAAATAATAGCTTAGCGTGAGAAGACTCTTAAGTTATATATAATTAGGGGAAAGAAGGACATCACAATTAGCTACTTAATTAGGTTTTAGGAACTGAAATCAAATAGAAATCTAAAGATAAACAATTTCTTTGAAAATCATCACAAAGTAGAGATTAGGGATAGAGAGAACCGAATTATTAATTTGCTTCTTCGAAGGAAATCAGTATCTTCAATTTGGCTTACAAGATGAATTAAAGAATGAGGTACGGGTTTCTCCAGTATGATATCCTAAATGTGAGAGGAAATTGATAGAGCTCCAAAGGCGTGATTTTATTTGATTTTAATTTACTTGAGAAAAAATCCATATCATTTTGCCACACTAATCCTTACGTTAGCCGGTAAGATAAGTAGGTAGAACAAGCCGTGATGCACCAGCATTACTTAACAATTATTGCTTTGTGTGTGTGTGCGTGTGCGGGGGGGGGGGGGGGGGGGGGGGGGGGGGGGCGGCGTGTTATAAATATCTGAGTCGATTGCATTCTAGATTCCAATTAGAGGAATGATGATCCTACGAGCTAAGTTGGCTATATTTGATTTGTTGGTGTCATGACTATTTCCATGACCTTTGAATTTATAATATCATATCGTATAGATATCATTTTCTAAATCTATTGTTTCTTTGCGAAGAAGATTGTGTAACAAAATAATATTCAAATGGGACAAAGAAAAAGGAAACAAAATCTAATTGGCCTGGAGAATGCTAACCGAATTTATTTATTCAAAAAAAAGTGATTAATTTTTTTTTCTAATCTAAATAGCAATAACACACAGATTACATTAATATATATATACATGCACTAATAACACAAAAGATGGCCGCTCAAAATTGGTACTTTTATTTTTCGTCGATCAAATATTCTGGACATATCTACATGCTAGTTTTCGGTGCACACATATGTGCATTGAAAGACTATTTTTTTGCACTCAGTTTATGATTATTGGAGAGAGAGAGAGAGAAAGATTAGAATAAGATGTACCGTTGAGAGAGAGAGAGATTAGAATAAGATGTACCGTTTTACTCATTTAAATTACATACTTCACATCTAAACTATAAATTACTTTAATTGAGTGTATTATTAGAATTTTATAAAATTTGACATGGCCTTATAAGAATGGTTGAATTGAAGCTTTCCTTTATAATATGACAGATATAATATATATATATATATACACCAAATAGTTGAACTTGAAATCTTAGCATTGGAAGTTTGCTTCACTTCTCTTATTCTCTTTATCTCCTTTTTGGTATATAATTTTTTGTTTTTCTTATTTTTTCACTCGAGGCTTTTAGAATCAAGTCTCTTATAAAAAAATAGGATACGATGCAATATCTTATTTGTTTTTGGTGAGGACTCAGATAAACATAAACAATGTTTGAGTATCAGTGATTTCTCGATCGCTGTAACCAAGAAATGGTCATAGATACAATATTTGTAGTCGAGAAATTTCAAATACAAGTACCTGAAGGACCACATGCTTTAAAAAAATTAAAAATTAGCGGATTGCATCCTAAAAATACATGTTTGAAACCGGCCCTAATTTTTCATTCTTTTACTCTCGTTGCATTTCCCTAAATTTTTGCTTCTCTCTTCTTCTTCTTATCTCTGTATCTCCCTCTTACGGTTGGTAAATAATAGCTTAGTGTGATAAAACCCTAAGTTGTATATAATTAGAGGAAATCAGAATGACATCACAAATAGGTATTTAGGTTTTAGAAACGTATTGAAATCAAATAAAAAACTGAAGAAATTTTTTTTCTTTAAAAATCATCATAAATTAGAGATTAGGCATAGAGGGAGAAGGATTGAAAGAACCCAATTATCTAATGCGAAGGAAATCAGCATCTTCAATAGAGCTTCGACAGCGTGATTTTATTCGGTGAATTTTATTTGATTTTTGACATGAGAAAAAATCCACATCATTTTGCAACACTAACCCTCTACGTCATCCAGTACGATAAGTAGGTAGAAAAGCCGCAATGCGTAGCATTACTCCACAATTTGTAGGAATTTTAATCTTAAATTATATAGTCTTAAGGATCACAATCTTAAATTATATTAGGTTTACTCATCGACAAAAATAAGTTTACTTATAAGTTGTTTGAATTGTTTAAGATTACATCTAAAGAACTATAACCAAGTCAAACTACCGAAGCAGTGAATGGAAGGATTACGACAAGATAGATATGGTGAGCAATGACATTCGCAATTAATTTTTTAGATGGTGTTTTCACATATACCTTTTGCGTCAAACTATTTTTGTTGCTATTTTTCTCGTGTCTATAAATCTTTTGCGAACCAAATTGATGATAAAACTTTTGAATTGTGTTTCAAACATGTTTCTGGAGTTGTCCCGAAAATTTGGGTCGAATCGGAGTTCAAACGGATTTGATACGGTGAAAAAAATATATTTTAAAAAGAAATAAATAAAAAAAGGTCTAATTAATAATAATAATAATAATAATAATAATAATAAAGAAAAGAAAAGTCAAAAGAAAACCAAACGCGAGGTTTAAGAATTGAGGTGTTGTCTTTTCTGAATTTACCTTTATGATAGTCATTGCCTCTTGTCAATTTTTGCGTGGCGTATTTAAATTGGAAAAGAAGTGGACCAGTACACATATTAATAATGTGGACCAATCTAGCTTATTTTTGGAGTTCGGAATTGAAATTTTAATATGGGATTAATACACCTTTTTAGATAGCTTATTTTTATCAAAAAAAAATCTCATTTTAAGTATTTTTAACTTTTTTAAAAGGAAGTTGGTCTTTACATTTTTATATAAAAAAACTCATTGGTTATAGGACTTTTACACATATTTTGAGAGAGATTTTGAGAGAGGTTAAAACCTTAAAATATAAAATCACCTTAGGGCTTTTAATTCATACCAAAGCAATCGTTTTTTCTTTGAAGAATAAATCAGATCCCAAAGTACGTGTGATTCGTGTAAGGTGTTGAAGAACGGTGCGGTACCATAGCGAGTAATTCCTTGTGAACTTATTCGTGTGATTCGGATAGGAGGATTATATGCACAGAAGGTGAAAAATTTTACAGGCAGCCTGTGCAATTCAAGTTGTGTAAGTCTGTACGATTTGAGATTAATTGAGTTTGAAAATTTTTGTGCATATAATCGATTGTTGAGGATTAATCCTGCACTGTAGGGATACCTCGTTAATTCTAGTGTTTGCTTATGTGTTTTATTGCTGCATGCTAGATTGAACAAGTTTTCCAAAATAAAAATCCATGGAGTTCTAGGTTTACTTTTTTATTCGATTAAAATTGGTTTTTGAGATTTCAACAGCTGAATAATAAACCTAGGGTTAATTTGTTTATTCACTCCCGCATGCGCATGCTCTAACTTTTTCAATTGGTACTAGAAGAGGTTACCATAAGTTGCTAGAGTTAGGTCAGAACCTAGATTGTTTTTGCTTCCTTTTTGTTCTTGTTTTTATTTGGTTATTATGTAAAAATCAAACATCTGTCGCTCATATTCTTGATGGTTCCAATTATTCATACTAGAAAGTTAGAATGCGAATTTTATTAAAAACCAAAAATGAGCGTGTATAGCTTACAGTAGTGAATGGTTAGAAAACACCCATCATAAGTATCATGATTGAGAATGTTACTAAAATGGATATCAAACATCCTGAATCTTGGACTGCTGATGAATTAGAATCGGATAAGTGAAACTCTAAAGAGCTTAATCTAATACAAAATCATGTGATGGAGGATGAATTTAAAAAGAATGCCATGTGTGAGATTTCAAAAGAGGCGTGGAAAATATTTTAGGTGGTTTATGAAGGCACAAACACTGTCAAAAATTCAAAAATTTAGCGTCTAACTTCAGAATTTGAAACAATTAGAATGAAAACAGTGAAACCATCACATAATTCTATAGCAGGCTTAATCACATAGTTAATTCTCTTTTAATTTGAATGAAAGAATTCTTGAACATAGAATTATTAAGAAAATTCTGCGATTTTTGCCAGATCGATTCATTCTCAAAATTATTGCTATAGAAAAGAGTAAAGATATAAATATTTTGAAAAAGAATAAGCTTTTAAGATATTTTCAAACTTTTGAAGGTAATACTCTCTCAAAATCCTTATACAAAAAAAAGACAACATTGCTTTCAAAGCTAATTTTTTTTAAAATTTTGATGATAATGAGAATCTTGATCTTGATGAAGAGGAGATTGACAATTTGCTAAAAATTTCAAAAGCCTACTTCGGTTGAGCAAAACTTCCAAAAATTCTTCTAAATCGAACGAAAACAAAAATACTGAATGGTCATCAAATCAGAGAAATCAAGAGTCCTAAAAGCAATATGAGAATAGTGGTGCTAAGAGCAATGAATGTTTTGAATGTCATAGGAAAATTCATAAAGCTTGGGAATGTACGACTAAATTTAACAAGCTTAAGAAAGCAAATCAATTTAAACATGCCATGCATGTTACACTTAGTGATGATAAGGATGATTCGCAATCCCATGAGGAGAAAGAACTTGTGGCTTATGTTACTAGTTATATGCCACACGAGTTTTCAAATTCTAAGGAATAAGAGAACATTGATTCTAACCTATCTCATAAGTTAGACAATGCCTCTGATGAAGAAGTTGAATAATATATTGATTTTAAAACAGCCTATGACTAGCTGTGTGAAGAATTGATTAAGGCTAAGAAAAAAGAAATCGGTCTTAATAAAAAGTTGAAAATTTTTGACGAAAAGGTGAAGGTCATTCAAAAGTGCGAGTTTTTAATAGGTCAGTTCAAAGATGAGAAAAGCGTACTCTTGGTCAAAGTGTCTAAATTTGAACTCACAAGGTAGTCTTTCTTTGATGAGAACAAGAAATTAAAAAACGACCTTACTTCTTTAGGTAAAAGCAATGATAGCCTTAAACTTAAAGTTATGCAACTTGAAAGAGAATTTGATTAGGCTAAATTTTTCAAGGTTGATCTTGAGAATAGGTCTGAAAAACTCACTCACATGCTTGCAGACCCTGTTGACTTCTCAAATGACAAAAGTGTATTAGGTTTTGATAAATTTGCACATTCTACATCGAATTCCAAAAAAGAATCGACTTTTATCAAAGCAAACACAAAGAAGAACTTCGTGAAAAGAAAACCCATTAGGCAAATCTAGGCATTAGAATTCCTAAGCCGGTTTCTCATACACAATAGGAAGTTCTAGAACTAATCCCACTTGAGTCTTATAAGCACACACTACCACAACCATTTTGGTGTGAATATTGCAATCACAAGGGACACTTGAGAAGAATTTTTTGGCAATCGAATATTTTGTTTCCCAGGAATTCGCCAAAATTTTTTCCCACTAAACCAAAATCTAAATCAAAGATTAGATATTTTAGTTTTGAGGATAGGGTTAGGATTCTAGTTTTCGAGTCTACTAGGATTATCAATGAACCTAAGGTGGTGGCCCTAGAGGTAGACAATTTAGGGGATATGGGAAGGTTACAACTCCTAGGGTCACACGTTTGGGTTCTTAAAGGGACCGTTGCATCCACTTAGGTGATTAGGAGCTTGCCTAGTATATATGAGAGGTCGGTTGGTTGGCTATGCTAAATAGTTGTGTATAGGATCGGTCTTATTTTAGTTACTTGCTTAGATCCCGATTTTTATACTTATTCGGATTTTTGTTGCAAAATTTGCTAAACTAGTTTAAAATCCAAGCTTTTTTGTATAATTGCACGCAATGTGATTGTTAATTTTTAATTCTGAATATCTCATGACTTTTCTTAAATGCTTAATTTTAGATATATGTGTTATACTGCCTTAATTAATTAAAATATGTGGTATGTTATTTCAATCACATAAGAATATGCTAATATATCTCGTACACTACATTGCACGATTTACATTGGAATATTTGAATAATCATATGAGTTATACATAGTTATTAAAACTGAAAATTCATAAGCTCCCATATATGGACTATTTAGTAGAAGTAGTCTAAGTATTGTGATTATATACGGAGTGAGATTTTGGTGATATAGTTTTGAGTGAAAAATTAAAAAACAAGCAAAGTGAGTAAAAATGTAGAGGGGATGGAAAAGGGATACTATAGTGGAAAGATAACCGCAGCTCCCAAATGGTGTATAACTAGCCTCCACTAGGGTGAAAGCCTTCATTAGAATTGAATTTTTAATTTCATTAAAATATCATCAATTAAATGCAAAATAAATTGCAAGTTTGAGAGAAAGATTGCTTCTAAGGGAGAAGAAATTGAAAATCTAATGTTTTAGAGGCTTTCCAAATTTTCATGCATATGGGTGCACGAATTTTTCAAAACCTACGTTTATTTGAATTGCACTTTGTATGATCTGATTTGAATGCACAACGGGATATATTTAAATACTTTGTGCTGCTTGACGTATTACCTATATTAATTTAAAGAGAATCACCAAGTTTTTTTTATATAATAATTGATAATTTTCAAATTTGATATATGTACATAGCGATGCATGTTAAGTTGTGCTAAAATTATTTTTGTTTGGCATATTTTTGTTTCGAATCTCCAAACTAGTTTTCTTTGTGAATTGGTGACAGCTAGTTTCCCTATTTCACTACTTTTCATGTATTCCTTCAATGATTTTTTTGTCTTTTCTTAACTTTAATGGAGAAATTTAATATGTTTCGAGGATAGAGTACATAAAAAGGGGGAGTAGTTATGGGGGAGACATTTGAATTCCCTACATATTCTATTGTCTATTCTTCACAAAAAAGGGGGAGAGTAATTTATAAAAGGAATTGAATGGTTTGGATTAGGGGAGAATTTTGATTTCATTGTTTATTGTCTCTCTAATAACCCATATGCTTCTCAAAGATTTTGTTTGAGTTTTGATATTTCAGGTTGATATATATGATGAGGAAAAGTATGAGTTTGAAATAGTCGGCTAAGAGATTCAAAGTGTTTGCATGTCTTGCGTCCTTAGTTGTTTTGTAATATGCAAGAATTGACTTTGTTATAGTAATTGCATATGGGATAAGTAGTTATAGTGATTGAGTCATCGAGTTTGTTAGGCCGCATAGTGTTTTGTCTTGGAATAACCAAATGGGAGATTGTAAAGTCTAAGTTTGTATTGGCTTTATTCATTCGGCAAAAACATGTTTACTTGTAAGTTGTTTGAGTCGTTCAAGATTTCATTTGAAGAACTATAAGAAAGCTAGCCAAGCTACTAAAGCAGTGCATTGAACAATTACATCAAGATAGATACGGTGAGCATTGGCATTTGAATTTAATTTCTTATGTGGTGTTTTCACAAAAACCTTTTGAATCAAACTATTTATTTACTATTTTTGCTGTTGTTTTTCTCGTGTCCGTAAATCTTCGGTGAATCAAATTAATGAGGAAACTGTTGGATTATGTTTCAAACATGTTTCTAGAGCTGCACCAAAAATTTGGGTCAAATCAGAGTTCAAACGGATTTGACATGGTGAAAAACAAAAAGAAAAAGAAAAGAAAAAATGATTTTGAAAATAAATAAATAATGGTTTAATTAAATATAATAATAATAATAATAATAATAATAATAATAATAATAATAATAATAATAATAAGAAGAAGAAGAAGAAGAAGAAGAAGAAGAAGATAAGAAAAGTTATAGTGTCATACTCATTTTTAAAAAAACCAAACGTGCGGTTTAAGAATTGAGGTGCTATCCTTTTTGAATTTAACTTTATGAATTACATGGTGTATTTAAATTAGAAAAGGGGTGGATTAGTACACATATTAATAATGTGGACCGGTTTGGCTTGTTTTTTGGGCTCAAAATTGAAATCTCAATTTCGGACCAATACACCTTTTAGGTGTTGGATCGATACAGCCTAAATTTTTGGATAGCATATTTGTATCGCAAAAATTCTTATTTTAAGTATTTTTAACCTTTTACTAAAAGGAGTTGGTTTATATATTTTTATATAAAAAGACTCGTACGGTAAGGGACTTTTGCACATGTTTTGAGAAAGACTTTCAAACTTTAGAGAGAGAATAAAACCTCAAAACATAAAATCAACTTAGGGCTTTTAATTCATATCAAACTAAGGGTTCTTTATTTAAAAAAAAATTAGATCCTAAAGTGCGTATCATTCGCAAAAGGAGTTGAAGAACGGTGCAATATTATGGCGAGTAATTCGTTGTCAACTTGTATATTTAGTGGATTATTTAGGATTAGTCCTGTATTGCAGAGATACGTCGTTAAATATGATGTCTGCTTATATATTTAATTGCTGCATGCTAGATGAAACAGGTTTTTCATAATAAAAATCCATAGAATTCTAAGTTTGCATATTTATTCGATTAAAATTTGTTTTGAGATTCCAATTACTAAATAATAAACCTAGGGGTTATTTGTTTATTCTATTACGCATGTGCACGCTTTAGCCTTTTCAGTTCTTAAGAGACTGATCTTTAGGAATATTTCCTAAATTTATGATGCCTTAGAGCGCAAAAACTTGAGTTGGTTGTGGCATTCCAACGTTAGAATCCTTGAGTGCTCAATGGGTTCTTTATCTAAGATTGGGAAGAGGATTAAAGCATACAATGATTCAACTTGGGGACCATAACCCTAGGTGTCTTTATGTACTAACTCAAATTCCATCAATTCTAATATAACTAGTATTATGTCTCTACACATTGTAAAGTCCATACCCATTGGATGCACTACATAGCCCATAATATAATTGATTAAATGTGTAAGCCCATTAATAAACTAAATTTTGAGCAATCTCACATTTTGGCTACACATGTAAACATCCAAACAGTTATATTACAAATCCTTATGTGATCATTGAAACGCTATCATAACTTTTGAACAATTTGGTCCATCTCATATGTCAGTATGGAATCATAGAGGTCTTCATTACACTTATATTCGTAACTAAACCCATCCATGGCCACCACACTGACGTATTTAATGACATAAATTGAGTATGAATGTGTAGTATGGAAATTGCATACAAGTTGTATCAATCATGCCTATTTCCAACTGGTATCGAGATCAAATATAACCTTCCAAACTTTATGTTAAACTGCAATGGAAGAAAACTTTTGAGTCAAAACAAAAATAACCATCTTTTTAATTCTGCAAAAAATATGTGTTTAAATAAAATAGCATATATGATACAAACTCCCACTAAACCAGCACATCATCAGATAACACCACACCCATATAAGTAACATGCTTATAAAATACCTTATGGGTTAAGCCTTTAATGAACGGATCCGTAATCATAGAGTTTGTCCCTATATGTTTTGTGGACACGACAACTTTGAACTCTCCTTTAACAACAAGAAACTTGATGTCTATGTGCTTTATACTTATAAAAAATTTATGTTATTGTCGATATAGCACAACAAATTTATTGTCACAAAATACCTTTAGTGGTTTTTTGACACTATCCATAATCTGCAACCTAGTGACAATGTTTTGCAGCTATACCCCATACTAGAATAAGAATCAGAACACCAAATGATCTCTAACTTATATGATTTTCGATACATAAGCATGTAATCTTTTGTTCTATTTAAACCTTTAGTTGTATACTTTTCGAAGATCCATCCTAGGATTACTTAAATATCTACCCAACATCCTTATTACGAACACTAAATCCGGATGCGTACATGCTTGATGATACAAAACTCATTACAACTGACGTATAAGGAATCTTTTGCATATCTTTATTTTCAACCTTATTATTGGGGCACTAACTGAGATAAAACTGTTTCTTTCAACAATAGGAGTCCTTCCTTGACGGCAATCTTTCATGCCAAACCTGGTAAGAACTTTCTCGATTAGCTCTTTTGTGATAACCTAAGGATACCCCGAGAACGATCTCGATATATCTGTATTCTGAATACAAAAGAGGCACATTGACATAAAACATCGGGAAGATAATCTTGCTCCTACTAAACTTACGAAAAACGAAATCATCAACCAGATTTACCTCAAAACTATACGAGATAATATCTTGATGAAATTTGTGATACCATTAAAGGAAAACTTCATTGAGGCCAAAGACGGATTTCTTTAATTTGCAGACCATATTATTTGAGTTTTCTGATTCAAAGTTTTCTGGTTGCACCATATATGTTGTCTCATCAATATTGCCATTAAGAAACACAATCTTTATATTTATTTGATACAGCTCTAAATCAAAATTTGATTGGATTATTTTCTATTATTTATGTATCAAGCACTCATGTTCTTTAAGAAATACGACATAATCGCATTTTTCCTTTCTCTAGTGGATATCCTTAATGACACTTCTTTTTGAGGTTATTGAGTTGCTATTTAGGAAGTTTTGTAACATTGTCTTGATAATCCTGATTTGCATCTAAAACAATGTCAGGAATTTGTTCCTAATCATTATTGATGGTGAAAATTATTAATCCAATTTGCCCCACCAACTACAAGCTGACACATGGCTATCCATGACAGCAATCAGGCATGCCTCAGTAGGAGGAGCTCGGAGGAGCCTTGTTGTGTCACTATAAGAAGGATAGAACCCCTCAAGAATTGGGCACCCGCTTGAGAGTTAATTATGTATAGCGAATTACGAAACTCGGGCTTTAGAGCTTTTTCGGCGAGCTCTGGAGCTCCCTCTCGCCTAACCACTTTGCTAGAGTGGTTGGCAGAAGCATTGGTGACTGCCACTTGCTTTACAGAGTGTGCAGAACTCCCATCACCTTCATTAAATGCACACCAACTGCATTTAATGCACCGAAATTCATGGAGAAGCAAGGTTAGAGTTGGTAACGGCCGAAGCATGACTCTGGACCTACTCTAGGAGCTCTGCCCACACGTTTCCTACCAGTCATATATATGCAAGAAGCATTTACTTCTCTAAAGAAAGAACAACCAGACAAAATCTAAGAACAAGGATAATCCAGCATTTAATAACAACATGACAATAGAGAAGTAGATGCTCAGAGCACTCAATAGAGCTCTTAGAATAGAGAAGTCAAAACTCGTGTAGCCTGAGAATACTCTTAGGCCTCGTTTGGTTCACGGATTTTAGTACTCGGGAAAGGAAAGTCGTTCCTTTCCTTTGTTTGGTAAGCACAAATTCCGGAAACACTTTCCTGAGAGAGGGGAAAGTAGAGGGTAAAACCATTCCTCCCAAAACACATGGGATTGATTTTCCCATGTGATTTCCAAGCATTTATTACATAAATTCTAGACAATAATATTCTTACCGAAATACTTTCCATGGTTTACCAAACACAAGAAAGGAAATTTGACAGGAAATTTACTTTCCCACCTCCATGGGAAAGATAGGGGAATTAATTTCCTTTTCGTGAACCAAACGAGGCCTTATTGTAACATTGTGAGGATAAAATAAATAGAGAGGCTTTTGTGAGTTTGTAATACTTACTTGTTTATCATCAATACAAAGCAAACCGAGCTCCTGGCACTATTCCACAGAGGATGACTAACCCGTATCTTCATACAAGGCCAACCTCATCTATACATCTTTGACTCTTTTGCTTTGTTGCATTTATTGTATCAATCATTTAACTGTGTGGTCTAAAATACCCTTCCAGTTTTTAGCACTAATAATTTGGCGCCGTATGTGGGAAAGACATATTTTCAAGTCACATACACTTATTTTCTAACAAAAACACACTACAAAAATTACCACATCTTCTAGAGATACTCAGTCAGACCCCCTGCTGGCATTATAAGAGCAGTAAGCTGCTCTCCAAATCCAAATTGACAGGCTCATAGCCCAAAGGGAGACACCTCCTGTCAGCTTGAGGAACAGATCAGTCATAACCTCTACAACTGTGGCAGCTCCCCCAGTCCTACCATGAGTCCCAGCCAGACAAAGGCTCGGAGACTAGGGTAGAGAATCTAGGGGAGCCACAGCAGAACCAGTGAGTTCGAATCTGGTCGGTCCAGCTCCAAAAGATAATATTCTTATGAGGAGGTCGCAGCCGCACTTTCTCCCCCACCATTGAGGAATCCGCAAGTGCATGTGCTCCGTAAGAGACATTCAGAGGGAGCCTCAAAACTGCAGAGCCAAAGTAGAGGAGCTCGACCTCCCCTTCCTTTAGCCCGAGCACCTCAGTAAGATATAGATACTAGACCCCGGGGGTTAGTGTTCGATAGAATATCGCACTAAGAGCCAGTGGAAGATGTCGATAAAAGGTTGATGATAGAAGTACGAGCTCAAGTGGTAGAAATAATGAAGTCAATGGGCCAACCGAGAGGCAGCTCGACCGCAGCTTTAGTAAGAGACTCAAAATCTCCATTCACCGAGCACATCTTAAGCTGTCAGGTTATAGAAAAGTTTAAACTCCCAATACTGGCAACAATACGGGAACATAATGGGGCTCTAGAATGTCCTAGATGGCGTAGTGTGCAAAGCTTTGGTCACCACTTTTAAAGGGCCAGCCCGAATACGGTGCAATAGCATGCTCTCGGGATCAATCCAGAGCTCATAAGAGCTCGGCACCAAATTCATCTCCCACTTTCTTGGAACCCAGAAACATTCCAAGTCCTCCACTCATCTCTTCATCGTCAAGTAGAGGTCAACAAAGAGTTTGAAGGAGTATGCCTGCAGGTTCAATCAATAGATCCTTATGATCACAAACCTCAATGAAAGGGTAGCGGTAGCAGCCTTTATAGAAGGGGTGAGCTCCCATTACTGCCTCATGACTTTGGCAAGGTTAGCCCCCAAGACCATGTCTGAGTTCCTGGATGAGGTAAATAAATAGATTGACATAGAAGAAACCCTATAGGGACGAGACCTGTCAGGTCTATCAGCTCTCATGCCCTCCTCCAAGCGCCAAAGGGGGCACAACCCACCCCGCGGTCAAGAGAGATGGCAAGAAGAAAAAGAAAGAATCAAACAAGTCCGAACCAAGTGAGGGTAAAACACGTCAGCAGTTTACCCCTCTAATAGCTCCTTTGGGCGAGGTCTATGCCCAGTTGGAACTAAAGAAGATCCCAGAAGCTTGGAAGATGAAGATATCTGATAAGAAGAATGATACAACGAAGTACTACCGGTACCATAAGGACCACAACCATGAGACAGACGATTACTGAAAGTTACAGGAGGAGATTGAGAAGCTCATCCAGATGGGGTAGCTCTACTAATATGTGGATAAAAAGAAGGAAGTCCCCCCAAAAGCCAAAAGAAAGGAGCATGAAAACGAGATCTTCGTGATTGAGGAGGGCTCCTCCTACTCTGGAAACAACAATAGGTCCAGAAAGGCATACATTAGGCAGGCCAAGTCCTCAAGCTTCGAGGCAGAATGCTTCAGCTTCAGACCCACAAAATGGTGAAATATAATGTCAAGGAAATCGTATTCACATATGAGGACATGAATGGGATAAAATTCCCACACGATGAACCTTTGGTAATAACGGCGATGGTGGGCAATCACAATGTCCAAAGAATCCTCATAGACACAGGGGCTACCTCCAACCTCATGTACTACAGTGCCTTCAAGGCCATGGGTCTCATAACTGAGCATTTGACCCCTTCAACAGCCACTTTAGTTGGTTTTTCTGGGGAAAAGACTAAGTCTCTAGGGACCATCAAGCTAGCTGTGAGTTTAGGAATAGCTTTGAAATAGATCGCCACTATCATAGAGTTCCTTGTGTTAGACAGGGCTCCCCACTACAATGTTTTCATAGGCAGGGGTACTCTCAACGAAATCAGAGCTGCCATTTTAACTTGTAGTTTAACCATGAGGTTCCCTACCCCCCATGGAGTCGGGGAGGTCAGAGGAAACTAAGTGGAAGCTCTGTACTGCCAGTTTAGAACTCTGAAAGAGATTAGAACCGCTGATATTACAGTTATTAAGCTCGAAGCCGCAGCCGTGGAGAAACTGGCCAATACAGAGGGGCCTCACGACTTAGAAAAGTGTGAGATAGACCCTCTAAACCCTCGAGATGAGAAAAAAGAGCTCCGAGGCAAGCCAGGGGAGGATCTAGAGGACTTGCTCTTGAACCCCCTACAGCTCGACAGAGTTTTGAAGCTTAGCAATCAGCTCAGCTCAGAAGTCAAAGAGGAACTTTCCCAATGCCTTAGAGCTAATGTAGATATCTTCGCTTGGTCCCATAACGATATGAGGGGCTGAATCCAGTGGTCATGGTACACAGACTGAATGCCGACCTAACTTCAAGTCCGTGAGGCAAAAGAAAAGGAACTTTGCAACTGAAAGAAATTTGGTCGCCAAAAAAGAAGTCCAGAAGCTCCTTCGAGCTGGCTTCATTCAGGAGGTTCACTGCCCAAAGTGGCTTTTCAATGTGGTGCTAGTAAAGAAGCATAGTGGGAAATGTAGAATGTGTGTCGACTTTAAGGATCTCAACAAAGCCTGCCCAAAGGATAGCTTCCCGCTCTCAAAGATTGATCAACTTGTAGACGCGATCACGGGCCACGAAATGCTGAGCTTCATGGATGTATACTTCGGGTACAATCTGGTCAGAATGACCCCAGAAAACAAAGAAAAGACCTCCTTCATCACTAACGAAGGCACGTATTGCTGCAAGGCAATGCCATTTGGTCTAAGGAATGTTGGAGCTACTAATCAGAGAGTTATGAGTATGTTGTTCAAGGACCAGATACGCAGAAACATGGAATTCTACATCGATGACATGCTAGTCAAGAGTAGTCTTAAATCCTCTAGCCATATGTCAGACCTCAATGAAGCTTTCATCATACTCAGATATAGTGGCATGTCCCTCAACCCATCCAAATGTGCCTTTGGAGTAAAAAAGGGAAAATTCTTAGGTTTCATGGTGACACAAAGGGGAATTGAGGCTAATCCTGAGAAGATATAAGCTTTCATTGACATGAGATCTCCGACCAGGCAGAAAAAGGTCCAGAGTCTAGTAGGAAGGGTGGCAGCTCTGAACAGGTTCATTTTCAAGGCGAAAAACAAGTGTCATCCCTTCTTCAAAGCCCTTAAAGAAGCCTTCGAATGGACGAAGGAGTGCGAGCTGGATTTTCAGCAGCTGAAGCAGTACCAGGGGGCTCATCATCTTCTTAGTTAGCCAAAGAAATAGGAAATTATGAGTTTGTACCTAGCGGTATCACGCACGGTAGTCAGCTCGACCCTTATGAGAAATGAGGAAGATGCACAATTGCCTGTCTATTACACAAGCAGAGCTCTACATGTCACCGAGCTAAATTATCCAAGAATGGAAAAATTGGCCTATGCCCCTCATCACATCCAAGAAACTGAGGCCCTATTTTTAGGCCCATGCTGTTGATGTGCTCACAGACCAGCCATTGCAAAGGATTCTCGACAAGTCGAAACAAACAGGGAGTTTGGAAATCTGGGCTTTAGAGCTCGAATAGTTCATGTTCAATTACAAGCCTCGAACCTCAATTAAAGAACATGCCGTAGTAGACTTCATAGCAGAGTTCACGTACAATGAAGAGCTGATTCCTGAGCCACCAGAACTGCCACCACCTATGGACCCAAGCATATCGAACCCCACTTTTCTGAACTTACAACCAGAAGTTCCTATATGGATAGTGTTGACCTAAAGATCTTAATCTTATTTTAATAATAACAATAAATCAATCATGTGTAATTTAACATGTTCTTGATTTAAGATTATAGCTTTCTTATTTGAAAAATTAAGAATAGCATGATTGCTCAAAAGAAGTTTGACAATGATCGTTCAATCAATATCCAATCAAGTCAACAAAGTATTGGACTAGCAAAAAGATTAATCTCATCACAATGCAAATCTATGGAGATAAAGATCAAGGATCATATGCCAAAGCTTCAAAGGAAAAGCGTCAAGTGAATAATCAATTTGAAGAAACAAATCGAAGCATTTGAAGACTTACCTATTTGATAATTGAGTGTTTGTTTAGCTCAAACATGAACATGCATCATTCTTAGTTTGATCAAAATCAGTTTAAATCAAAATTTCTTTCAAAACATCATTCTTGCAAAAATCGATTTTGAAATAAATTCAAATAATCATATTCCGAAAATAAGTGTCTTAGGAACTTATTTTTAAGGTCCCCAAAGTATTAGAATTGATTTCGGAGCTTAAATGCAAAAGTGCAAAAATTGGGATTTTTGGCCTTATGGCCTGATGGGCAGTCAGGTCCATCAGTCGACTAAGGAACTTTGCTCAGTCGACTGATGGCCCAGAATATAGCCGTTGGATTTCTAATTTTTTTACCATTTTTTGTACCAAATTTCTACCAAATCTCACAAATGGCTATATCATTTTTAGGACTATATATACACTATCTAAGACACATTTTGACTACCTTGAATCACTCTTATACTGTATACTTCATCTATCTTCAATATCTAAAGATTCAAGAAATTGTTTTTGATCAATCATTCTTATTGAGCTATAAATTTTGATTAAACAAGTAACTCTAGTGTGAGCTTCAATTGTATTCTTTAAATACTTGAGAGTTATTGTCAATTGGTGTGAATCACAAAACAATTTAGTATTCAATTGTGAGAGGTAAACCTCATAGGAAAAATAAGAAGGTAAATTCTTGTTTAGAAATTGTGAAAGGTAAATTTCACAAGGTTAACAAGAGAGAGATTCTTGTGTGAATATTGTGGTCAAGCAATATTTGTAAAGAGTGTGTGAGAGGATACACTTGTAGTGGTTTGATCTTCACCCAAAAGGAGATTGTTATTAGTGGAAATTCTCGGGTAACTAACCGAGCGCGGACTATGATTTGGTAAAACAAAACCGTGTGGACAAAAAGCCTTGGACTTCAAATCGGTTCAATCTTTCTTACTTAATCTCTTTATTATTGATTGTTTTATTATTGCTTAATTGATTGCTCTTGGGATTGCTTGTTTAATTTTTTATGTGCTTGCATTCCTTGATATATTGGTTTAGTAAATTTGTTTTACTTATACATTGTTAGAAAAGTTTTTAATTCCGCATTAAAGTTTTTAAACCCTATTCACCCCCCTCTAGGGTATTTTCCAACCTACAGATAGTCCACGCAGATGGAGCTTCCAACTTACAAGGATCTGGTGCTGGTTTAGTGCTGATCACTCTCGAGCCCAACATCGCAGAGATAGCTCTCAAATTCTTTTTCAAGGCCTCCAATAACGAGTCTGAATATGAAGCCATAATTTTAAGATTAAGAATAGTTGGTGATTTGGGGGCAATGCAGATGGTGGTTTACAACGATTTTGCGGTAATGGTTGGCCAAATACTTGGCCACAACATAGCGAAAAAAGATCACATGGCTGCTTATCTGGCTAAGGCTAAGGCAGCAACTCAGAAGTACTCGAACTTGGTCTTCGTCAAGGACCCATGAGCTCAGAATAACAAAGGAGATTGCCTGGCCAAACTTGCTTCATCCATAAAGGTACCAAATGGTGTTCACATAAAGTACTTGAAAAGAAAGGCCATCGATGAGCTCACAGAGCTCGATACCGCCCTAGTATAGGTCTATAAATATTGGATTGATCCCATTCTAGGCTACCTCACGAGCGGAGCCCTTCTAGAAGACAATAAAATGGCCAAAATAATAAAATACATCTCCAACAGATATGTGGTCATTAAGGCAATGCTATATAAGAGGGGGTACGTCCTTCAATTGAATGGGTTTGGTAATAAATGAGAAAATTGTTAGAATTTGCCTAAGTTAGCAGGGTCATGACCCTACTCAAGACTTAGCCTAAAAAAAATTCCTTTTAAAACACCAAGGACTTCAAAAAAATTCCTATCACCATATAGGTCAGTCACCAAGCATAAAAGGACTTAAATACAAGCCTGCTGAGAACTGTACAATTCATCTTACAAAGAGGTCGGTGTAGTAACTGTTAGCTCCCTGAGCATATTTATTTACACACTGAGGAGTCCAAGTGACATTTGAGAATTCTTAATAAACTTTGCTTAAAGTCTAGGGGGCATGACTTTTACAAACTTGACCAAAGCAACCAGAATTCCATTTCGCATTAAGAGATCCAAAAATAACCAGTTCAACGAGCTACAAGTCCTTGACCTCCTGTGAATATGGCAAAGACCTCTCTTGAGGCATTTTGATTATTTTGCTTAACTCTGATTAACTTTTTTCTAAGTTGTAGGGGCATTAGAGTATCAATAGAGCTCATTACATATCACATAACAACTTAGGCAAAAGAAAAAGGTAAGAATTAAGGCAAAATAAGACAAAAATAGACAATTTTCACAGACAATTTTCAAAAAGAAAGATTGTTCATTTCATTGATAAGGAAAGTAATTACAGGGGTCCTAGATTCTATAAAAACAAGAAAAGGAAAAACCTATCAAAACTATTATTTATCACCATCACCAGCTCATTCACTAGTCCTTGAAGGGGAAGGCTCGCTAGTCTCCCACTTGGCCAGCACATTAGGCTCTCCAGCACATTAGGCTCTTCAACCCTGATCAGTTACATCATTGCAAGAGCATCACCTCTTTTTTCAGCTATCTTCGCCTCCAGCTCAGGGGTCATATTGATCTCTGAAGGAACTTCGAGATCCTCAAGCTCTTTAGGTCTCTGCAGAGCTAGCTCCTTGCACTTGTAAAATTCGATCACGAAGGAATCAGAGATCTTTAGGAGAGGACCCTTAGAACTGTAGAAATCTTCCACAGCCTGAGCTCTCATCGTAGAAAAGGACTCTTTTAGCCATTTCAACTCTTTCTCCAAGTCAGAAAGTCGAGCTTGGGCGCTCCTCAGTGAGGCTTCAGCAGCCTCCCTGCCCTTGTACTCCAAATCTGCAGTCTTTTGGGTCGTCTCCAAGGAAGGTCCAGTAGCGTGGAGCTCTCTCTTAACTTGGACTAGTTCAGGCTTGAATTCGAAGGCCTCTTGCTTTTTGGCCTCGTGCTCCTGGGACAATGCTTTATACTCAGACTCCAGCTGGCCGAACATGTTATTGAAGTTGTCCACCTTGCTTTTCAGGCCTTCTGTCTCTGACAAGGCGTTATTAAGCTGCCCCATCATGACCCCCTTATCTATGTTGGCCCTGTCCAGGTCACTCCTGGCCACGTAGAACTCGTTTTAAGTCTTGATGAGCTCCTCCTGAAAAGTTATGTTACCAACGGAGCTCGAACCTTCTTTAGCCAAGTAAAGAGCAGAGTAAAAAAGGTTTAGGGCCTGCCAAAGGCATAAGGACGAGTTAGAATCAGGAATTTTTTACAAAATCAAGTCAGAATGGATAGCCAAAGCGTGCCTAAATACCTGAATCATATGGAGGCCGAATGAGTTGGCCATTGAGGTCAATTCTCTTTGCCTTGACTTGCTCTAGAACGGTTTGAGACAGGGGAGGAATGGTGAAACCCTTCATTAAGAAAGCTAAACCGTCTTGCTGGATGGACTCTGCTGCATGCCTTTAAGCCCCTTGTGCGCCGGTTTGATCAGGGGCAACCCTAGACCCAGTTATAATAACGTCATTTTCCTGGCCGACAGTAGCTTGTTTATCTTCAACATCCGTTGCAGCAGGGCTTTGGATAATGGTTTCTGGGGCCTCTATCATCTCCAAGGTCGCCTTCTCTGGGCTTAAAAGCTGCAGGCCTTCGATAGGGGCATTCATCAGGTCCACCTAGGTACGAACATCTTCTGGGCGGTGAGTGCTTGTGGGAGGAGGGGGTTCAGCAGCTTGAGGTTTAGCAACTCTGGGGCTCTTCAGCAGGACCTGAACTCCCTCTTAACCTCCTTCAGGTCCTTTCGACCTCTTAGAAGGAGGCAATCCTCCGGCTAAGGGGCTTATCTTTTTGGTGGTCTTGTCAGTATCCACCTTGAAGATCAACTTAAAAAAAAAAACCAAGTGAAAAACTGAGCCCAGCTCTTCATATACTCTAAAAAAGAAGAAGAAATACATAGACTTACTTTTCTTCGACACCACGGGCACCTGTTGGAGGAGGGCTACATTCAGGACCCTATCCCCAGGAGAATCAGCTCGAGCCTACTCTTGATCGCCCTCTTGTAGGGAACCGCTCCCAGCCTCAGCTCCCTTGATAGCGGCTAGCCCTTCAAAGCCTTGGTCATCGCCTCCTTTTTGGCGACCTTCGTGACTCTTAACCCCGGGTCGTTGCACTCTGAGGGCAGCAACACGTCTAAGTTTTGGAGGTCCTCCATTGTGAGGACGCGAAGGTCAGTGTTGGAGGGCCTAGGACCCAATCCGTACCTCCACCGCATTATAGGAGCCACGATATCACCTTAGTGCTTCAGGAAGAAGTTCTTGGTATCCTCAATCCAACCTGACTTCACTAGGTCGGGTTTCTTCTCTTTAACTGTAAAAGAAAGAATAAAAAGAAGAGGTTGGACACGTTGGTATGAAAAAAGATATGTAATAGTAGAAGAGTAGTGAAGGACTTATTGATGGAATCTGGTTCCCAAAACCAGCGTTTGAGGTCATGCACGCTAGGTTACCTTAAGTCGTGCTCCCAATCCACCCCTGGGAGAAAGAAGAATCTCTTTTTCGAGTTAAGGATGCTATTAGGGAGGCCGAAGATAATTTTTGAGGATCTCAACCTCGAAGGGCAGTTGAATACATCCTTGTTCTTTCCACCACTGTCTTCAGGCTGAAATAGGGTGATAATTTTTTTGATTGATATGTCGTGACTCTTAGTAAAGATAGCCTTGAAAATTAGCACTGATCCTATCAAACAGGACCACATGTTGGGGCGGACCTAGCCTATGCTTAAAGGCGATTTGGTAAAAGCAAACCTCCCTAGGCCTGTAATAACAAGCTCTCTCTTTAGGTCTTGGGGCTTTAATCCCGATGGAGTCAGGGATCTGGTACTTTCTCTTGAGGGTAGGAATGTTAGGAGCTAAAAAGGTTGGTGGTATACGAAAAACGGCCAGAGAGCTAAGGTACTCCATGTACTTCTTGATGTCCTTTGTGTCATCCGCCACACCAGAAGGAAGGTAGATGCGCGCTAACTCTCCCTCGCTGTCCACGATCTCTATGGACCTCACTTCAGGGAGAGCAGGAGCATTTCCTACGAAAGAACCCTACTCTGTGTTGTTGGGGATCTTCAAGTTCTGGCCATGGCTAGTAAAATGGTGAATGAGGAAGGCTAGGGTATGCAGAGAAGTGGTAGGAGCGAAGTAAGGAATGTGCTCGTTGAAGTCTCCATAGAAACGCTCAAAAATCTCATAAAGTTGTGATCTAAAGAAGGTTTATGAGCCAGAGTAGCAAAGAACGTGGTGGGTGAAGGCTTTATGAGCTCTAATGTGCCTAGGGTTTGAGAGAATGAGAAATGAAAAGTAAAAATTTCTCCTAAGGCAGAAGGGTTTATATAAGGTGTGTAGGAGAAGTTAAGTGTCCATTCAAAGCCTTAACTGTCCACTCACAGACCCACTATCACACATTTGCAGGTTCTCTAAAGAATACGGATCGGCTACGCGCGACGTCATTAAACATTAATGGTCATATAAAGAGCTCAGGGTTTAACGGCAGGTCGCAGAATCAGATCAAAAATCTTGATGTTCAAGATATCCACCAAATCCAACAAAAATACCAAACCCGACCTCCACAAAGAGCTCATACCATGCACTGTCCATTGAACGGAGCTCAAAACTCTCCTCGGGATCGAATAAGAGCCTTATCCTCGCCAATCAGACCCTCTGAGCTACATAACAAGGATAGGGGACAATTGATGGAACAAATCAGGCATGCCCCAGCTCCTTGCCAACCATGAGTTGATACGTGGCCGTCCACGTCATCAATCAGGCTTGCCTTAGCGGGAGGAGCTCAGAGGAGTCCTGCTGGGTTACTATAAGAAGGATAGAGCCCCTCAAGAATTGGGCACCCTCTCGAGAATTAATTATGTACAGCAAATCGCGGAACTCGGGTTCTAGAGCTCTTTTGGCTAGCTCTGGAGCTCCATCTCACCTAACCACTCTGCTAGAGTGGTTGGCAAAAGCATGAGCGACTGCCACTTGTTCTGCAAAGCGTGCAGAACTCCCCTCATCTTCATTAAATGCACACCAACTACATTTAATGCACCGGAATTCATGGAGAAGCAATGTTAGAGTTGGTAATGGTCGAAGCATGACTCCAGATCTACTCTGGGAGCTATGGCCACATGTTTTCTCCCAATCATATATACATAAGAAGCATTTACTTCTCTGAAAAAGCAAAACCAGACATAACCTAAGAACGAGGAGAATCCATCATTTAATACCAAGAAAATAAGAGAGAAATAAAAGCTCAGAGCACTCAATAGAGCTCCTAGAATAGAGAAGTTAAAACTCATGTAGCCTGAGAATACTCTTTTGTAGCATTATGAGGATAAAATAATTAGAGAGGCTTATGTGAGTTTGTAATAGTTGCTTGTTTATCATCAATACAAAGCAAACCGAGCTTCTAACTCTATTCCACAGAGGAGGACTAACCCGTATCTTCATACGAGGCCAACATCCTCTATACATCTTTGACTCTTTTGGTTTGTTGCATTTATTATGTCAATCATTTGACCCGATCATTTGACTGAGTGGTCTAAAATACCCTTCCAGTTTTTAGCACCAATAATTATCAATAACAATATTTGAAATTTGAATTAATTCCTCCCCAAAGACAATATTTCTAACATTATCTTCCCGCTCAAGCTCAATACTCTCAAGAAATCTGGCATTTTTTGTTAAAAAGAAAGGATTTATTCAATGGATCATAAAACTTATAATCTCTCAACTTTTCAGCGTATATCACAAAGTAGCAGCTAATTTTTCCTAAATTCAGTTTCTTTTCTTTATGGCCTTACTTCAGCTCGACATCATATTTTAGCTACTGCTTTAATGTGAACATTGTTTAAAAAGTATGCTTCAGCCTTAAATATTTCTCCCTAGAGTGATTTTGATAAAGAAGAATAATTAATCACACTTTTTACCATATCTTTAAGCATTCTGTTTCATCTCTCAGCAACACTGTTCATGCTAGGTTTGCTTAGCATGGTGTACAGTGGGACAATTTTGCATTCCTCTAGAAATTTTGCAAAGGTCTTGGACATTGTATACCTTATCCGTCATATCTATCGTAGTATTCACCTCTATAATAAGATTTTACGACCTTAATTTTCTTACCTAGTTGATTTTCAACTTCGACTTTGAAAGTCTTAAGAACATTTAAGGATTGTAACTTCTCATGAATTAAATATACGTATCCATTATGAGAATAATTGTCTATAAACATAATAAAATACCATTGACCATTCCAAGCGGCGTAAGGAATATTTCATAAATATCCGTATGAATTAGTTTTAAGATACTTGGACTCTTGTAGGCACCTAATTTCCTTATGTTTGTCCATTTTCCCTTTACATATTCAACACAGACTTTGAAATTTGTTAAATCAAAGGGTTACAAGAATTTCACAAGTATCTTAATTCTCTATTTAAAGATATGCCATAGATGCTTATGCCATAAAATGGAAGAATTCTTATTAGTTAATTTACATTTTGTATTACGTGAATCAATTTACAAAGTTTCATTACATGAGGGAATCGTATCTATAGATAAGTTATCAATTAAAGAACTAATAACAAAATATTTGAATCTTGAAAACGACTAACTTTACTATTTTCAAATAAACAAGAATAACCATATTTGTTTAAGTGAAAATAGAAATTCCGTCTAAATGAAAGTACCATATAAGTCTCTCTCAAATCCAAAAAGTAACTAGTCTTTAATAACAACCTCAAAGTTTTTAAAACCTCAACTCTAGCTATTTCGCCACCGCCCTAATAGATGAATTTTTCAGCATCAATTGGCTTTCGACTCCACATGTGACCTCAGAACATACTTATGTGAGTATAATCACAAGAATCTACTCACTAAGTAATCATATGTACATAAGTTAAATTAACTACTGAACAAACCTAATGAGAAACATATCATACTTTACATGCCAAGTGGCGTATTTGGAACATTCCTAGGTTTATTTGCAAAAGTAACAAACAAATTCCTTATTATGTTTATTTTGCAATTTCCTTAGTTTTGTTCCAACTGTAGGTTCCTAACCTTTATCATTTTTCTTTTTCTTATCCTTTAAAGTTGTTTGCTAGATGAGTATTTTCTATCTTTTATCGCTAAATCTTTTCTTCTTCTTGCACACTATAAAATATGAACTCATTAAAGAGATCTTTTATCTTTATGAGTATTGCAACTCTCTGTATATTGTGCAGGAAGAGAAATAAAGAACTAGATGCACGACAAGTCATCAAACAATCCTAACTTTAATGCCTATAGTTTGAAAGCGATATTAAACATTTTCATAATGTACTCCCCTTATGTTCCCTTTTCTTTATACCTTATTGAAAAAATAATAGCCAAAAGGTGGCTTGCTTCATTTTTTTGTTTTTAGCAAAACATTTCTTTAATTTTTTTAAGGAACTAAGTAGCAGATTCCCCATAGAGCCTTAAAAAGTTTTCATAATGGAACGTTCTATGATCTTAAGACTCTTGCGATTTTAAATCCTTTTCTCCTAAGGGGAGCTGCTATTTGTGAGAGCAAGACGCCGTTCTGACCGAAGTACAATGTCAAGATCCATGAAGGCGAAAGCAATCATAACGTTCTTTTTTTCAGTTCTTGAAGTTGGTATTGTTAAGCACCGGTGCCGAATTTATGTTGGCAGATATATATGAAACATAAGTAGAAAATGAATAGAGAACAAACTATAAAATTACAAGCTTACAATCAATATGTGTGTCATAATATATGAACACATAATATATATGCATGACATAATTATCCAAATTATTAATGGTGGGTGGGTTCCCATCACAAGATACCTAATACAATATTGATATTTAGTCTTTGGACAGAAACACCAACTTGTAATTGGCACTCTCAATGCAGTAATCAAATATATATAACAAATATTGTCAAATAATAGAACACCTTTTAGGCTGACGTATTATTCCCATGGATAACTTGATAGTCATCTCATATTTATTACTACATGTGTGCATGTTATTCAGCCAAAAAATAACTTTCCTTTAAGTCGATTATTATTCCCATAAATAACAAACACACGAATCTTATGATCTAGTAAAATCAGATCACCCGTATCGATGAGATTTGCAAAGTACAAATTTTACCTTTCCCACATTGACGCATTTTGCAATTTTTACATTATTGGCAGTCTGGAGGCTTGCGTACCAGTACCAGACTTTAAGGGTTTATACCGATACAAAATCTTTCCAAAACACTAATTCTTTAAACTGATTTTAGTAAATCAAACTTGGGATTAAAAAATATATATAAACCTGAAGTTTGCCCTCACTTGTAATGTAAGACCTAATATTTTTCAATTTGTAATGTAAGACCTCAAGTTTATTCCGTCAACAATTTGAGACATCCGTCCGTTAAGTGCTGAGTGGGCTGCTTATGTGACCTTAAAACAATGACATGGATATAATTTTGGCGGGAAAATAGTTTCCCTCTTTATATTCAACTATCTTCCCCCATTTTTATACATATTCACCAAAAATCATTTATTTTCAGAAAACGAAAAAATTATGTTTTCCAGAAAATGAAAAAATTATATTTTATTGTAGAAAATGAAAAAAATAAAAATTCCCAGAAAATAAAAAATTGTTTTTTGCTGATTTCATTCCTAAAACTTCAACAAAATAAGCATTAATGTATTGGAATAAAGGTTTCCTGTCATCTAGAATACCAATTCCATTCCTAAATCTCGAACCAAATGAGCCCTTAGTGTCTCTATTTTTCTTCTTCAATTGGTACACGTACAGAATTACCTACTGGAAATATAATGTTAATCATATTAGTGTCTCTAGTAATTTCACCTTAGTAAAAAGTAATATTTTTCCCTCCTATTTTTCTCTAATGCTCGTTTGGTTGAGCTTTAGGAATGGAATTGGTATTCTAAATGATAGGAAACCTTTATTCCAATCCATTAATGCTTGTTTGGTTGAAGTTTTAGGAATGAAATCGGTAATTTTTTTTTTTTTATTTTCTGTGAAAAAAATATTTTTCCATTTTCTGGAAAAAAATATTTTTTTTTTGTTTTATGGGAAACAATAATTTTTTCGTTTTCTAGGAAAAATATTTTTTTGGCTTTTAGATTTTTTTTTTCATTTTTTGGGAAAAAAATAATTTTTTCTTTTTCTGGAAAGAAATGATTTTTGGTGAATATGGATAAAAATGGGGGAAGAGAGTTGAATATAGAGAGAGAAGCTATTTTCTCGTCAAAATTATATCCATGTTATTGTTTTAATGCCACATAAGCAACCGACTCAACACTTAACGGACGGACGTTTCAAATTGTTGACGGAATAAAACTTGAGGTCTTACATTACAAGTTAAAAAACATTAGATCTTTCATTACAAATGGAGGCAAGCTTCAGATTTATATATATTTTAATCCCATCAAACTTGATCCAAACTTTTAATTTCAATGGCTGAATTTCTTCTTTAATCTTAACCCCAATGAAAATAAAATTTCAAATTCTAAAAAAAAAAACAAAAACGAAAGAAAGGCCGCGTGGTCAAACCATAAAGTCATGGTCAAATCACGTGCCACTATAGTCTGCAATTGCTTTTCCTTTTTTTTAATTTGTTTTTTAAATGTCCAATCGTAAATTAATAAGAAAACTTAAATTCACTGTACATCCGGCCTTTAATTCGGCCGAATCCGTTAATTTCCTTCAATTAAGTCCATATAAGGACAAATTATATTAAATCCATAAAAACGACAAATCAAATTTATACAATCAAACAGTGGATCCAATCGTAATTTCTTTAGATTGATTTAAGATTCGGCTGCTATGAAATTCCTCCTTTTCTTTTTCCTTTTTAATTTTTTTTATGACCGAACCATTATTATTATTATCATAAATCTCTAATTGTAAACATGAATAAACTCTTTTGATACCACTTGTAAAAAAATTTAATTTTAAATTATATAACTTTAAGAATCACATTTTAAAAGACTAATATTTAAGAAACGTACCTGAATTTATAATATCTTAGAGCGCGGAAACTTGAGTAAGTTTGTGGCTTCTAACAATAGAATCTTGAAGTGCTCAATGGGTTTTCTCCATAAGATGGAAAAAAGGAATATAGCGTAATGATTCGACTTGAGGACCATAATCCTATGTGCTTTATATACTAGCTCCAATAACTACCTAACAATTTTAATATGACTAGTATTAGGTCTCTACACATTACAAAACTTATACCCATTAAATGCACTAGATAACCTATAATATAATTGATTAAATAAGTAAGCTCATTAATAAACTAAATTTCCAACAATATTAATACGAGGGATATTTAGACTTTGCACTCTACATTTTAACCCCTAATTGGAGATTGCACCCCATGTTTAAATCCTTTGACTTTGCACTCCACTGTTAATTGATTATGTTAAGTTCCGTTAATAATCAAATGGGATATTTTGACTTTGCGCTCCACTGTTAACTAATTGCGTTAAGTTCTCTTAATAAACAAATGGGATATTTGGACTTTGAACTCCACATTTTGGCCCTTAATTTGAGATTGCACCCTATTTAAGGTGCAAAAATTAACGGAACTTAACATAATTAGTTAACAGTGGGGTGCAAAGTCAAAAGATTTAAAATATGGGGTGCAATTTCAAATTAGGGGTCAAAATATGAGGTGCAAAGTCTAAATATCCCTTAATTTGATGCTGAAAAAACGTATTAATTTGTTGACATTGTTGCCTACTTGTGCGCAGAGGAGAAGGACAATTAAGTTGAATAGATTTTTATTTTATTTTTTGCTTCCACGTATATGTATATATATATATGTTAGCATGTTAGATCATGCAGGTGTTCATTAACCTTTTTTTAATAGAAAGAAGCCTATAAAACATTTCTACCATATATATAGAAGCTTTTCCTACCATAATGGGTTCAGTACTGAACCATTTCATCCATAGAGACTTTCATGAAGTTGTAGAGAGGATGACCCTCACCAATAAAATTCTATTTCTGGTAATTCCATCCATTTTACTCCTTATTATATATATATATATATACAAACAAATACACACACATATATATTCCATCTGTAAAGTGGATTGTCGTATGCTCACAGATCAGACTTTTAGCGATCATTTTTATTACAATATGCTTTGGTTATGGAAACATCACTAAGATCACATCCGTGATTGGGCGATCCACATGCATTAGAGCCTGCATGCATACTACTACAAATTGTTGAATTTGTGATCGAGCACTTGTGATGAAAATACCCTTTTTTTTACCAAATATGAACATTGGGACGTAAGATTTGTGACAAAACACATTTTTGTTACATATTGAAATCCTTTATTGATGAAAGTTTGTGTTTCGTCATGAATTGTATTCCTTTAGTGATGAAATTAAATATAGAATTTGTCACACGTTAAAATTATCAAGAGATTAGCGACATACGGTGCAATATTTTAGTGAAGTGCACATAAAATTTTAGTGACAAAAAACCTTTTGTGTTGAACCCATACTTTTTTGATGCACCATGACCCTCCAACTTGGTGACGAAATCTTTTGAGTAATTTGTGATGTGAAAAATAATTTTATGAACTGCAAGAATAACTTACTAAGTCATGCCGTAAGGGTTGACGTTATTTTCTTGTAGTGACACTGTCACGGACGATCTTTAGCCATAAATTTTTTTGTCAGTAGGTGGGATTGTTTTATCCTGTTCGGATATGATTAAATAATTCTATCTGACTTTCTAATCTGGTGCATCAAACACACCCTTAGAACTTATTAATTGGCAGTTTGGTTACGTTATTTTACACGCAAATGAATATAACTAAATGCAGATTATTCACTCAATTGATAAGGTAGGGATATTTCGCAGATTTATTATCAGCATCAGTCCTCAATAACTTTATTATATATGTAGATTGTTAGATTGAAACAATACATGAATGTGCGTATATATATGGTAAATTTATGGTAGATACCGGTCTTTAGTGACGTAAACGTCACTGAAAATATCTCTCCAATGTTTTGGCAACGGAAGAATATCGCTAAAAGAAGGTCTGTACAACATCCAAACTGTATATATATACATATATGCATATTCTTGCACATAATTAACAGAGTGAGATGTGAAAAGTGTCTATCTACCCATGTACATGTATACCAGTGATGTAGAGTTGAACCCTTTCTGTCTATTAATATCTCCTCTTTCTTGGACAAGTGACAAGTCTGCCATAACTTTAACCCTACGTCAGAAAATTATCAGAAAATCCATTAAAATTTGGCCGAATTCTTTCATAAAACACCCGCCGATCGAATACGACTATAACGCTACCAATTTGAAAAAAAAATCCAACAGGAATTAAAAAGCTTAAGCACCAGAGATTCTGCACAAAATCTCACTGCTGGCTTATTGTTTTCTCGCTTTATTGAAACGTCCCCTTTGTACAAAATTTTAAATCTACCAAATTCTCGAGTTGGGAAGATATTTGCGTGAGAAAAATAGGGCAGCCGGGCGAAGCGGGGGGGGGGGGGGGCGCGCGCGCAAGGAGTCGGTGTACTTTGACAAAGTGAAAAGACAGTACGACTATGAGATTAACTGTTTGACTGGGACATAAGTAATAGTTTTTTCTTATATATTTTTAATTAGGAAACCGACCGGCTCAATTGAAAAAATTACGTGCATGTAAACAAAAACACTATTAGAAACTAAACCAGATTCCTGATTGCAACTCAAGTTTGGAGTTTTTATTCTGAAGAATCAAATTTTTTGTATGGTAAAACATAAAATCTTCTTCCTTTTTTTTTTTTTTTAACAAATGAATTATTAACATATACAGTCTAAGAACATTTTTATATTTTATTTGAAATTTATCCTTGAAAATTAAATGGGGGAAAGGGACGGTGGGAATGGACACAAAAGTTAATTATGGGTGTTCTTAAATACACTCGCAAAATCCGTATTCTCACCCCAATGTGAGAATATTTTTTTCTCACCCCATCAGTTTTCTCAAAAAACTCGCAGTTCACCCCAATGGTGGGGTGAGTTTACTGAAATAATACAAGGGTAATAAAGTTTCATCGCTAAAAATAAAAATATTAAATAATATTAACTTTAGTATTAAAATAAGACATTATAAAGAAAATTTATATCGTCCTTAATAAATTTCATTAAAAATTACATATCAGTCATATACCTATGAAAAATATAAAATATTAATTTTAATAAATACATTTTTAGTGATTATATGATATTTTGTATAATATATTATTATTCATTGCTTTTAAATGGTTATCATTCATATTTCAAATTTGTCTGTAAATTTTATTTTTGTGAAATAAGTAAATATAGGTTATAATTCACTACAACAAAAACATTAAAAAATTGTTGCAACACTCAGCAACAATAGACAAATTTAATTTTGCACAAAGCTAAGCTAAATCGAGTCCTGCACCTGGAAAATTAGGGTATTGTTGAAGAAAGGACAGAAATAGGGTTTACTCCTGGGTGATTCATAAAAAAGAGTTGTGCAAATTTTATGTAGGTACATGTGGAAGATGGTTATCACCTGTGGGTTTTTATGAAGACTACTTTGAAGTCATTTAATCTTTCTTTTTGTGTTTAAACTTTGTGTTTTTATGGACAGGCAATGGGGCGAGGGACAAGGGAGGGGGAAATTATATGTATATATATATATATATATATGTATTATTAAGAAGACAAGTAGTAATGAAAAGTGTTGTGCCTGTTTGAAGACATAAATATTAAGGTGGTAAAGAGCATAGATATGCAGTCTTTGTCCTTCCAAAAAAATAAATTTATTGAAACAATAAAAGCACAACATACAATAATGGAGTAATTTTGGGCCTGGTCAGTACTACTCACAGTGTGTGATTTGGCCGGTCAATATTATTGTGCTGCTTTTGACTAAGAAGAAGATGAACTAGAGTTGTAGACTTATTTGTTGGAAATAACGGAGTTTTTTTAATTTTAAAAAATTTAAATGGGTAAGAAGACAAATTAGCGGGGATTTTTTCAAAGTACAAAAATTAGGGTGAGAAGAAATGATCTTACGCTATTTTTAGGTTAAGATTGACGACATAAGGTGGGAGTACGTGAGAAGACAGATTATATGATTATATTTAAGAACACCCCTTAATTAATATCACATTTAGAGAGCGAGAGAATGCCGGTGGGTGGGAGAGAACTAGATCGGGAAGAGATGTCATTTTCCTTAATAAGAACAATGCTGTAAAAATAAATATATTGTGCAATTTTTTTTATAAAAATTTGGTAAAAGAAATGTAGACATCTTAAATGCATACACCGATCAATCATTAAACCAGTATAATATGGATATCAGTTTGTTCAAAAATTGAGTATAAGGCAAGACATTTGTTTTAAAATTTATTTTAAGAAAAGCTTTATATGTATCTAAAATACATGTCGAGTCGTGCATGGAGGAGAAAAGCATGTGACAGTCACTGGCGGAGCCAGGATTTGAATCAAGCGGGTGTGAAATTTAAAGTACACCAAATAATATTTAAAGTTTTAAGATTTTAACACAAATATAATAGCATTAATAATAATAGTTCATACAATTGAAATAGCAAATGCAAACAATTACAAGAAATTACAATAACACTCTACAATTTTTCATATTTTGCAAGTATTGCAATTAGGAGTTTAGACCTAAATCAACTAATATTATGAAACTAGAACTAATATCCAACAATTAGGGGTTTAGAACTAAATCAGCTATTATTATGAAATTAGTTAATAATAGAATTAAAATTATGTAATTAATCAACAATAGAACTAATAATTAAAAATTAGGGGTTTAGATCTAAATCACAAAATATTCAACAATTAATCAAATAATCAATAGTTCAAGAAATACACTAAATATTATGCAATTAATAAAGAAATACAACTAATCTAATGCAACTAATCAATAAATAATATAATCCCTAATTTTGAAAAGTAGATCTAGAAATATTACTCAGGAGCGGAGGAGCTTGCGGTGGAGAAATAAATAGTAGGAGAGTAGAGGTGGAGCAGCGACAGCGTAGAGTAGTGGAGGTAGAAGAGCATAGAAACAAAAGAAAGAGAGATGGCTGAAAGGAGAGAGAACCCAAGAGTGTGAAAGAAGAAGAAATTAAAGTGAAAAAGAAGAGCTTCGTGGGTTTGGCTTATTGAAAGTTTTAATTTTTTTACACTTAGGCATCCTTAAGTATATATTTCTGCATATAAGTTCCTATATAAATCTTTTTTTCTAAAAATAGCCCATATACAATAAAAAAATTTCAAAACCAAGTGGGGGTGCTCGGCCCGCTTGTCCTTTAATAGCTCCACCTATGATGACAATCATAGAGTAAATGATCAATTTAGCCCTTAATCATTGACCTATTTCAATGCAGTCCTTAAACTAATTTTTGTTACATTATAGCCCTTAAACAATGGATTTGTTTCAATTCAACCCTTCTGTTTACCTCCATCCAAAAACGGCCAAAATAAGATCACCATTGTAGTTTGACAAGCCAGTACAAACATGCCATTTGGCAATGCTTAAAGCTAATGGAATAAAAATTCTCTCATTTACACACGACTATACACAATTAATACAACATAATTTTAATTTCGTGTCAATTTTGTTCTAAAATTTAGACACCAATATGACACATGACAAAGTGTCAAAATCATATACTTCTAAAATTGTATATTACTTTAGCAATAATACCACCCTAAAGTAAAGCTAACCCTTTTTTCAAGTAAAACACTAGATATTTTTTTTAAACTTCTCATACATACATATATCTTGTAATTTGCAATGTGTTTTGAGTGAGAATTTAAGAAGTAAAATCACTTTTACAGTCTTTTATGTTCATATCCCCTCAACTAATATTCTGCGTACGTCCATGTATACACGCATACATTCCGTCTATAAAGCGGATTGTCTCCTCTGAGATGATCAGGCTTAAATTAGCCACGGTTTTTAGTCCAATACTCGAATGCATATATTGGTTATGAAACCATCGATCCCTAAGGCCATGTTCGTCACTGAATATGTACTCCTTTTCTTCTTCTTCTTGTTTTTTTAAGATGAAATATTTGTGACGAAAGGCAATCTTTTCATGGCATGCATTGCATTAGTGAGAAACTTTGTAAAGATGCAATTCACTAACTTTTCTTTAAAGAAGGTGGTCCCTACATTTTGGTATCTCCCCGGCACACTCAGTTACAGGTATGTTACCTGATTTCTTGGTGTTAGGTACAGTACCCGTGATCATTTCCTTGTCACAGGTATTGTCCTTGTGACCGATAAATAACAAATACTCAAGTACTGTGTATATGTACGTGTATTTGAGTTCTCGCCAGAAAAACATATATGATGCTTGTGAGACAATTAAATAGAGAAAGCATCATTTAAAAAAAAAAAAAAACCAACAGTTAGTGAACTGCATCATAATTTTTTTCTAAACAAAGACCAAAACCTAAAAGCCATTGCTTTTTAGGTAGGTTACTTTGTTGTCTAATGCAAGCCTCATTGGCAGTTTGGACATATCATTTAATATGCAATTCAATATAATTAAATGCAGATTATTCACTTGATTGATAAGTTGGGGATATGGCATCGTTTACCCGTATTCATGGGCTTATTTTACCTTGCAATTCGTCGCCACCTTCACCAGACATACAACTTGTTTAATGTCGGTAATACTCCAGCGGGTGATAGATTTGACTCCAATAGATATAATGAAACTACCGGCAGCCAAGGAACCTTTTTTGGCAGGAACATTCTTCCTCGTGACAACAACGATAAGGTATACTTAAATTTTTGGTCCTCATATATATATGGAGTTAATTGTTCCTACTTTAATTAAATGAAACAATTCTTTTTGTTCAAATTTGAAAAAAAAACTCTCTAAACAAATGCGCCACATGCAAATACCCTTGAATTTGTGTTTGGTATGTGAAATAAAAAGCAGCTAAGATAGTATTGTATAAGAGTTTTTTTTTTTTTAACAATATATAGGATCAGTTGTAACTTCTGCCAAACATAAAGCATGGAGAAGACTAGCCTGTGCTAGCTACAAATGCGAATTACCCAGATACACAAAAAGCTAGTTACTTGTAATTTTTCCATTAGTTTTAAGGATCTATTACATATATATCCACGTCTCGCGAGGAATTGCAACCAACAAAATTATTCGGTAGAAGATCAGGCATTTATAAATAATTACTGGAGGTTTTCTGTTGCCAGCGCTTTGAGAAATATGCAGGTGGTGGCCGTAAATTGGCGCATAGTGGTATTGGCCAACTGGACAGTTTGCTTACAAGTTTATTGTAATTGATTTTTTTTTTCAATATTTTTAATAAACAAAGACGATTTATATTCAGGTAATGAGGCCAGATCCTATGGTAGTTGCGACAAAGCTTTTGGCACGTCGAGAACTTATAGACACGGGAAAACAATTCAACATGATAGCAGCTTCTTGGATACAATTTATGATACATGACTGGATTGATCACTTAGAGGATACTCAGCAGGTAAATTAACCAATTATAAAATATAAACACCAATATTTGTTCGATCATCTAATTAAATAATTGTGGATTAGATATTTAGATTTGATTATGGAAGAATAATGATTCATGCATGTTGACAGATTGAGCTAATTGCACCCGAGGAAGTTGCAAGTGAATGTCCCCTTAAATCCTTCAAGTTTTATAAGACAAAGGAGGTTCCTACAAGTGTATCCGATGTGATTGAAAGTGGTCACTTGAATACTCGAACACCTTGGTGGTATGATTATGTTTGGCAATATTCTCTTTGCAAGAGCGTAAAACTACTTTGAGAAGTTGTACTCTATGTTTCTAAAATTGTACATTGCTTTGGCAATAATGCCACCCTTTTTCATTTTTATTATCATTACAATCTCTAATCAATTTTAATTTGTAGGTTAATTATAGCATTTGAAATCAAAGTTCATATAAAATGAAAAAGCTACTAGAAATTGAAGCTCTTGTTAATTGATGAAGAATTGTGCAATTAAGCAATCTTAAGTTGTCATTTCTAGCTACCAGGCACGTTTAAAAGAAAAAATATAACAAAAAACAAAAAATTCTCCGGTGATAGTTCCATATATGTATGCATTTCTATCACTACTATAGTTTTTGTACATGGTTCGTAAACATAATGTTAGAAACGAGTCCCTTTGTTACATACAAGGTAAATAGAATTTTCTTTATACAGTATATGCATTTCTATCACTGCTAGAATTTTCGTGTTCTTTTTTGCATATTTTTACATTAGTAATGTTGCTTGCCAAGGGATGGAAGTGCAATATATGGAAGCAACAAAAAAATGTCACAAAAGGTAAGAAATTTTAAGGACGGGAAGCTTAAAATATTAGACGACGGCCTTCTACTTCATGACGAAAACGGTATTGCCATATCCGGTGATATTCGCAACAGTTGGGCTGGTGTCTCGATATTGCAGGCCCTCTTTATAAAGGAACATAATGCAGTTTGTGAAGTTTTGAAGGTACGCACGATAGTGTAATTGATTATAAAGTCTTTTATGAGAAAACTTGTTTCTTAAATTATGAGATCAATTTTTCAGAAGGAATATCCCAAATTAGACGATGAACGATTGTACCATCACGCAACACTAGTGACATCAGCTGTAATCGCAAAAGTACATACAATTGATTGGACTGTTGAACTTCTCAAAAATAATACATTACTTGCTGGAATGCGAGCCAACTGGTAATCAATCAAACAACGTTAAACAATAGACGTGCTACACTTATTGAAATCATTACCACTTATTCATACCATACTAGATGCATTTGCATTTATATGTTCTACACTTTTAAAATGTATAACTCATTAATGCGCTAAGTTTAATAATTCGAGTTGTTTTTAAGATATACATTGAATTGCTTAGCATATGGTTCTTTTATAATTTGATTATGTTTATCTGATTCATCAGGTACGGATTATTAGGGAAGAGATTTAAGGATATATTTGGACATGTTGGTGGGATCATTTTGGGAGGGATTGTGGGTTTAAAGAAGCCCGAGAATTATGGTGTACCATATTCCTTGACCGAGGAGTTTACCAGCGTTTATAGGATGCACTCGCTTCTACCCGATCATCTCCTTCTTAGGAATATCAATGCTGTACCAGGACCCAACAAATCTCCACCGTTAATTAAAGAGTATTTTGTCTTATCTCAAACCAAACAATTCCTTTTGGGCCAACTGTTATGAAAAAGAAATTAGTAATCGATCGCTAAATTTAAATATTTTTAAGATGTAGTATATTATTTTATTTTTAAATGATATAGTTGCTTATAAATACTTTCTCATATTATTTTGTTAAATACTTAAATCATATTTCCAAACTACAACTAATATTTCTTAATTATGCTGCTAGCTTGTAGAGACAATATATATAATGGTAGTAAAAATAAAATATACTAATTATAACCGAAAAATATTATTCTCAAGAACAACATCTTTCAAAAAAAATAAAATATTATAAATCCCATTCTAAAATTTTCTAAATCCGGAAATCTGATCCTCAAAATTTTTAAGCCCCTTTGAAAAAATTGACGTAATTTATCGTAATCTTTTATGTTGAAATAATGACAGGGTTGAAATGTCAAATCTGGCTGGACTTGAGGGAGAGAAGACCTTATCAGAAATTGGATTTAAAAGGATGATGGTTTCAATGGGCCACCAAGCAAGTGGGGCACTTGTGCTTTGGAACTATCCGGTGTGGCTCAGGGACATTATTCCACAAGATATCGACGGTAGAGATAGACCTGATCGAATTGACCTACCTGCCCTTGAAAGTAAGCATAGCTCAACAATATACTAATTTAAATTTTGTATTTGTCTTTTACAAGGATTCATAAACTTTAGTGACTAAAATTTGCTTATCATTCAGAGAGAGAGAGATTTAGAGGTTTATTCAGAAAACTAAAACAAACAGATTTTGAGATTCAATCTTCAAATTTCATATTAAAATATCATATTTCAAATATTCACACTAGCACTTAAGCACAGGCAAATCTCTTAACTAAATATTTATTTTCTGTACGGTCATTAAGTTTTTTTTTTTAATATAAATTAACAAAGGGCGGAGATATTGATATCCTAAAAAGTAATTAGTAACACTCCTACTTTCATTTGGTTATTTGCAACTGAATAGTATCTATTACTCAGTTCTTGAGGCCGACTATAACCCTATATACTCGGTTCTTGATAATTGAGTAAAGTATTATCAAATTTATTCTCGGTTTTTCATAACTGAGTAACATATACTTTACTCAGTTGTAAATGACCGAATGAAAAGTGAGGGTGTTTTCAAAAGTTATTGGGAGTGCCAATATCTCCACCCTTAATAAAGAAGTTGTAGATGTTTTTGTTAAATAAATTAATAAACTAGTTAATCTAAATTTAAGTTAGGTTTCACCCAGTTTCTATGCAATAGAGGTGCTAATTCGTAGCGTGAACGATGTAGTTTTTCGAGACCGAGAGAGGAAAGTTGCCAGATATAATGACTTTCGTAGGTCCCTCCTATTGATTCCTATCTCTAAATGGGATGATCTAACGGATGACAAGGAGGCTATCAAAATACTTGAAGAGGTGTACGGTGATGTGGAGGAGCTGGATTTGTTAGTGGGACTCATGGCAGAGAAGAAGATTAAGGGGTTTGCAATAAGCGAGACAGCATTTATTATATTTCTCTTGATGGCATCAAGGTACACATAATTATAGTTTAATCAAATATGTGATATGTCTATCTACTTTTAATTGTTTGCTTTAATTTCTTTTGTGAAAGCAAGGGTACCACAATATATATCCTTAGAAAGTATTATAGTGGGTTATTAATATTTGTTAAAGGAGCAAAATCCGTGGACCTAAAGTAAAAAAAAAATCACTCTTATAGTTACAAGCAGTGTCTAAGTTTATAAATGTTCAAGTGATGTTTAAATTTAGCACAATCAAACACTTTGTATCACTTATGACTTATGTAAGAGGTATGGCTCAAATGAGAAAGGGTTATTCCCTAGTTAAATCCCCTAAAGTTGCAAATTATATGAATCCAAAAACGAATAACTTTAATTATTCATGCTATAGTATTGAAGGAAGACGACAATCACTCTTACCACTAGGCGAC
Source organism: Lonicera japonica (assembly GCA_021464415.1). Lineage (NCBI taxonomy): Eukaryota > Viridiplantae > Streptophyta > Magnoliopsida > Dipsacales > Caprifoliaceae > Lonicera > Lonicera japonica. The sequence goes on along the minus strand of CM038469.1, from coordinate 4,329,928 downwards.
AAAATTCGATTAAACTTGCTTTACCCTTTTGCTTGCTCTGGAAATTAACCACTTGAAATGTCACCCAACAGGATCTTTGGTAGGAAAGGAGTACATTATATTTTTCACAAGCAATTAAAGCTTGGAAAAAGATTATTCACCAACACTGCAACGCACTCGATCGATCACTCGCTGTTAAATATATGTGAATATAATATTTGTTAGAAATTATTGTTCTTTAATTATCTTTTAATATTATAAATGTTGGATTGAAATTAAAATGGCAGGAGGTTAGAAGCAGATAGATTCTTTACAAGCAATTATAATGAGGAGACATACACAAAGAAAGGATTGAGTTGGGTTAATTCGACAGAAAGCCTGAAAGATGTATTGGATCGCCATTACCCTGATGTTACAAAGAAGTGGATCAACTCCAAAAGTGCATTCAGTGTGTGGGACGACTCCCCTCCAAAACATTTCTCAAATCTAATTCCTTTATATCTTCGTCTTCCTTAATTAATTACTAAACCACAAACATTTATATATGTTTATCTCTATATGTGTGCGTACTTGTTTGCCTTTTACTTAAAATATGTAAGCTTTGATGTTGTCTGTGCAAGCTCTTGATCGAACTTTCTGTGATTTGATCCATCAAATTTCATGATTTATCCTCTCCTTGTGTCAGATTGATTATTCATGTGAATTTATCTTCATTTTTCACCTTGATAGTGTATGCAGCATGTTAACATTAACATTAATCACTGTGCTAACTTTACCCATGGGCGGAACTGGGTCCGGCAAACCATGCTCAAGTCCAGTCCACCAAAATTAAAAAATTACAATGTAAATTATATATTGCAAAATAAAATTAACATGACACAATCCATTTCAATTAAGTCCTTTGTCTAATTATGGATTCGCATTTGACTTTGCCTTGGTTGACAAAAGAAAATGGCTCAATGTTAATTAGGGCGAATGAGATAGCCAAAACACATTAATTAAGAAAAAAAAATCTTAAATTTTTTAGTGATTTATACTATACTAAAATTATGAGATGAAGAAACGCTCCCCCCACCCCCCACCCAAAAAAATAAAAATAAAAATAAACCTACTTGGTGTTATATTCATATGTTGTTGCGTGGTTTGTTTGTTTGTGTGTGTGTATTTCTTTTTCTTTTTTTTTTTTGGAAGTACATTCGGGAATGAGGTGAGGAAAATCAAATCTTAATCCTTGAGAACATAACATTTCCTCTTAACTACCGTGCACGTTAATCATATAAACTACTTGAGTATCAGTGATTTCTCGATCGCTGTAACAAAGAAATGGTCATAGGTACAGTATTTGTAATCGAGAGATTTTAGCTATAGTACTTAAGGGATAAAAATTAGTGGACCGTATCCTAATTAAAAATATATGTTTGAAACTTGTCCTAATTTTTCTTTCTTCTCTTCTCTTTGCATCTTTATAAATTTTTGCTTCTCTCTTCTTCTTCTTCTTCTTCTTCTTCTTCTTCTTCTTCTTCTTCTTCTTCTTGTCTTTGTATCTCCCTCTTAAGGTTGGTAAATAATAGCTTAGTGTGAGAAATATCTAAAGTTGTATATAATTAGGGGAAATGGGAAGGACGTCACAATTAGCTACTTAAGTTGTAGAAACTGAAATCAAATAAAAATCTGAAGATAAGCAATTTCTTTAAAAATCATCACAAAGTAGAGATTACGGATAGAGGGAGAAGGATTGAGAGAACCCAATTATATAATGCGAAGGAAATCAGTATCTTCGAGCTTTGGCGGCGTGATTTTATTCAATTCGGTGAATTTTATTTGATTTTTGACACGAGAAAAAATTCACGTCATTTTGCCACATTAACCCTCTACAACAGCCAGTAAGATAAGTAGGTAGGAAAAGCCGTGATGTGTGTAGCATTAGTCAACAATTAATGTGTGTTAGAATTGTTAGAATACCTTGGATCCCATTCTACCATTGGATCCCTTCTTCTCTTGGATCCCTTTTTTCATCTTTTATATTTATTTCTTTTTCTCCCATTGTCATAATTAGTTTCTCTCCTTTGTAATAATATATATTAGTTAGTTTTGTATTGTAAACGGATTATTGTAATAGCAATGTAACCCATTTGGAATTCTTATAGCTCATTAATATAATCTTTTTATTTTATGTTGTATAATTTAACATGGTATCAGAGGAAGGTTCGATTTTCTCACCCAGAATTTTTGGGTTCTACCTTTTCCGGCGGTGGCCTTTTGCCGCCTGCCCGGTTAACCATCAAAGAGCTTCTCCGGTGCGTGGAGCCGCCAATCACGCCTCACCTATGTTACCGGAAATTCCTTCAGCACCACCTCCCTCACCATAACAACACCACTTTTCGTCTTCAACAATGGCAATTGCCAAACAGTCTTCAAGCCAAGCAGCTTCAGCTCGAGAATTCAAGCACAGAGTCCTCACTTGCCTCAACAAACTCTCCGACCGCGATACCTACTCCGCTACTGCCACTGAACAAGAATCCATCGCCAAAAACACTATCCCTTTAATACCACTTCCCTCTCCATCTAACTTCTCCTTAATCTCTCTCTGTACTTCCTTAGGGAGATAATCTAATGGCAGTGGTAGTAGCACCATTTCTTATGTTTCTCTGGTTTTCAATTTTTACTACTCCCTCTTACTCGCAATCTCGAATGCTAAACACAGCGTACTACCAAAAAAAACATGCCCTAAATTCGAGCAGATAATGCAAGACACCACCACCAACAGGCAGATCAACTCACCCACCATTGCCGCCGCCGCATCCGCCTCTTCTTCCACGACTGCCTCGTCGAAGGTTGCGATGCTTTCGTCCTCATCTCCTCCACCGCCTTTGCAAAGGCCGAGCGAGATGCCGACATCAACCTCTCCCTCCCCGGCGACGGCTTCGACGTCGTCGTACGGGCCAAGACCGCCCTTGGTGCTACAGCTGCAAGCACTCAAATCGGTGCTTTAGGGGACTTTACTTTTTATCTAAAAAAAAAAATTGGTGTCTTTCTGTTTGACCCCCCATACACTTTCTAGTCTCACTTTTCAGTCCAAAAAAGTTTTAAAAGGTTTTTGATATTTACAGTTTCGCCCCAGATTTTTTTTAACCCATCAAGTTTATCCAAAAGCAGCCACGCGCGCTCACGCGTGGTACTTTTACTTGAAGACTTGTCAAGTCCAAATCTAGCCGGAAGTCAATTTCTTTTAAAGTTTCCAGTTTCGAAATCCTCAAAAAGTTTCCAGTTTCGAAATCCTCGAAAGTTTTTCATAATTCAAAATCCGTCCAGGGCTATAACTTTCCAGCCCAATCTCTCTCATCACTCTGAAAATTCCAGTCTCTTATCCCTTTTTCCTCTTTATCACTCTGAAAATTCCAGTTTCCTTATCAAAATTATGTCAAACACTGTCCGCTCTAGAGGCACTCCATGTGCTGCTTGTGCTTATTTCCGTAGAGCTTGTCCTCCATTTTGTGAAACGGCTAAATTTTTTCCACGTGAGCTTACTCGTCAAGATTATTACACCATATTCTCTGTTTTCGGGGTAAAAAATGTTGTAAGTATTTTGAAACATGTTCCCGACTACAAACATCTTGAAACTCTCACGTCGTTTCTTTTTAAAGCTCGGGCGAGGATCGATAATCCTGTTGGTGGTTGTACTGCTCTCCTAACTTCTCTTCAACAAAAATTAGAAGCTTTACAATCATGGGTAACAGCGTTAGAAGCACGATTAGGAGGAAGGTATTCTAGCGCTAACCCATCCCTTGTCTTAACTCCTCTTGGAAGTTCTTCAAGATTCCTATTGTCGGCAGATAATATTGCACCTGAGGTTGTTCCAATTACTGTGAATCTTCCACAACCTGGGGTTCTTCCGATCAATGAAGATCTATTGGGATATCCTTGCTCCGAAAGCTTATTCCGACTCCTCATGTCGACATAAAATATTGCATCTAATATCCTTCCGACTACCATGAATCGTTCAAAACACAGGGCTTTTCCGACGTATCCAAATATGTCAGATTACCAAGCTCGTTTGGAAGGATTTTCAGGGGGGTCTTCTTAAGTGGGTCTGGTTGCGGAGGTTGTCGGATCATCAAATCCTAACCGGACAGTTTTAGGATATAATTCTTTTGATTATCCTTCTTCTAACCTCAGTGATATCTTAATTTTTGGTATTGATGATCGTCAGAATTTTTGAACTTTTTTTATCATTCAATAGCATACCGTTCAATTTCTCAATAGCTGTTTGGGTAGCTTATTCTTCTTTATCTTTCCATTATCTCTCTTCAAACTCAAGTTGGTTTCTTCATACCACCTTGAGTTTGAGGGGGGTGTTAGAATTGTTAGAATACCTTGGATCCCGTTCTACCATTGGATCCCTTCTTTCATCTTTTATATTTATTTATGTTTCTCTCATTGTCATAATTAGTTTCTCTCCTTTGTAATAATATATATTAGTTAGTTTTGTATTGTAAACGGATTATTGTAATAGCAATGTAACCCATTTGGAATTCTTGTAGCTCATTAATATAATCTTTCTATTTTATGTTGTATAATTTAATAATATGATGCTGAAAAAACGTATGTGTATGTTGACATTGTTGTTTACTTGTGTGCGGAGGAGAAGGACAATTAAGTTGAATAGTTGATCAAAGCTAAGCCGCCCATATTCTGGGATGTTCTTATTCAAACACTTAGGCTCCGTTTGATTGCAAAGTGGAAAAGGAAAATAAATTGAGTTAGTTTTGATGAAAAGATGGAAAATTAGTTGAGTGATAGAGGTTATATCCTCTTGATTTTTAAGTTTTTCCATGAAGAAAAATTCTTTGCTTGGTGGTGAGTAAAAATTTTCCACCAAAAATATTGAAGGATGAATGATATATACTCAAAAAATGAGTAACATCTTTAACCTTATTTTCTATCTTTTCACACAAACTAACTAAATTTATTTTTCTTTTCCATCTTTGCAATCAAACGGAGTCATAATTATCATCGAACTTGTGTTTCCACAAAAATATGTATATATATGTTGTTGTGTTAGATCATGCAGGTGTTCATTAACTTGTTTTTAATAGAAAAAAACCCATAAAGCATTTATACCATTTATCTAGAAGCTTTTCCTGCTATAATGGGTGTAGTACTGAACCATTTCATCCATAGAGACTTTCTTGAAGTTTTGGCAAGGATGACCCTCACCAGTGGCGGAGCCAAGATTTGAATCAAGTGAGGGCGAAATTCAAAGTACATCAAATAATATTTAAAGTCTTAAAATTTTTAAAACAAACATAATAGCATTAATAATAGTTCATACAACTGAAATAAAAAATGCGAACAATTACGAGCAGTGGTGAAGCAAGGAATTAGACCAATGGGGGGCAAAATTTGGTCGAAATTCTATTACTTGCCCACCAAATTTGAGCTGCACCGTTAACAAATTTAAATGTCGTCAAAATTTAAATCAAATGCCCATCCAATCCATAAAGTCTGCCTTTTCTTTTCGAGACGGAGAGAGAGAGATGTGAAAGTACTTATGATTATATTTGTCAAAAACTAAAGGCGCACTGAGGTGCCAAAATCCCTAGAACCTAGGCACAAGGTGTAAGGCGCATGCGCGCCCCTTTCTGAAGCGAGACACATTGCATACAAAAACTTGAAATATATAATTCTAATCATGATTTACACTGCCTACTCTAATGTCAAATCATCTAGAGCAAAAAAAAATAAAAATAAAAATCACCAAATTAAGATAAAAAAAAAGCCATTACCTCATGGATTTATATAGGCAATACCATCTAAACAACACAATATTATTTTATTATAGATAGTAATCTTACAAAATTAAAGTAGTTTTTATTATAAATATTATTTTATAATAAAAAAATATTATTTTAAGTAACTATATATTTATTATTTATAATAAGATAATACTTTTTCTAATAAAAGCTCACAATAAAACAATACTAATAAATAAGACACCATAAAATATGAAAGAATAAATATTGTAAATATTTCATAAGACCAAGGGTATATGAGTCATTTTAACCTTTACTAAAATCCTAAATATAAAATATCTCATCTCTACATCTTCTTCCCACTTTTTCTTCTTCATTCTCAACCTCCCTCCGTCCTCTCCTATTCCATCTTCTTCCTCACGTTCCTCATCCTCCTTTTATTTAACCTAACTTAATCCGATTTAATTTTTATTTAAAAAGAAGGGTGCGGGTGGGGGAACGAAGCAGTGTGTGAAACAAAGAGGCGAGAAAATATGAGATGGAGAAGAAGTTGAGAGAGAGAACGAAATGGAGAAGAACTAAGTTTGAAGTTTTTAGTTAGGTCTCCTCAAGTTTACTTTTATGCACACAAGTTCCTATATATATATATAATTTTTTTTTTCAAAAAATACCCCATATCTAGTAAAAAAATTCAAAACCAACAGGGGGCACCCGCCCCTTAATAGCTTTGCCCCTGATTACGAGAATGGGATTTCGGATTGAGAAGATCTAGCTTGTAAATTGCTAGGCGTTGCATTTCAAGAGGATTGAACTTTGGTTGAGAACAAGTAGGCTCACTAACCCTCTTCATCTTTATCAAAAAATTGTCCATTAATACAATTTTTAATAAAAATAAAATAAATTATTAAGTAACTCTATTACTATATAATTAAAATTATGTTATTAATTAATAATAGAACTAATATTCAACAATTAGGGTTTACACGTAAATCATAAAATATTTAACAATTAATCAAATAATCAATAGTTCAAGAAATAAACTTAATATTATGCAATTAATAAAGAAATACAACTAATCTAATGCAACAAATCAAGAAATAATATAATCTCTAATTTTGAAAAGTAGATATAGAAATATTACCCAAGAGCGGAGGAGCTTATGGTGTAGAAATAAACAGCAGGAGAGTGGAGGTGGAAGGGTGGTTGCGTGGAGTGATAGCTGTATGAAGCGAAGAAGGTTAGAGCGGAGAAGTAAAAGAAAAAGAGATAGCTGAGAGGAGAGAAGTAGAAGTTAATGAGAGAGAGAGAGAGAAGAGTTGTGTGGATTTGGTTTATTGAAAGTTTTAATTTTTTTACACTTAGGAACCTTTAAGTATATGTTTTTGCATATAAGTCCTTATATAATTATTTTTTAAAAAAAATACTCCATATATATATAATAAAAAAAATCAAAACCAATGCTGCGGCAGGGGGGGAGGGGGGGGGGCGGGGTACTCGACCCCACATGTCCCTTAATGGCTCCCCGCCTACGACCCTCACCAATAAAATTCTATTTTTGGTAATTCCATCCATTTAATTTACTCCCTATTATATATACAAAGAAACAGACAAACACACACACACACACACACACACATATATATATATATATATATGTATTCCATCTGTAAAGTGGATTGTTTGCTCACAAATCAAGCTTTTAGCGATCATTTTTAATGCAATATGCTTTGGTTATAGAACCATATATCACTAAGATCATGTCTATGATTGGGTGATCCACATGCATTAAAGCCTACATGCATGCACACTATAACAAATTGTTGAATTAGAGATAGAGCACTTGTGATGACAATACCTCTTCTTCACCAAATATGACCTTTGCCACTAAAGATTTGTGACGAAACACATTTTTGTCACATAATGTAATCCTTTATTGATGAAAATTTGTGTTTTGTTATGAATTGAACTCCTTTAGTGATGAAATTAAATATTGGATATGTCACAAGTTACGATTATCAAGAGATTAGTGACATATGGTGCAATATTTTAGTTAAGCGCGCATAAACTTTTAGTGACCAAAACCTTTTGTATCAAACCCATATTTTTTTGATGCACCATGACTCTCAACTTGGTGACGAAATCTTTTGAGTAATTTGTGATGTTAAAAATAATTTCAGTGTCACTGAGACGTTATTTTCTTGTAGTGACATTGTTGTGGACAATCTTTAGCCATTAATTTTTTAAGGACGTTATATTGTTGTGTATGCATTTAGAGCCTTATTAATTGGCAGTTTGGTTACATTATTTAACACACAATTGAGTATAACTAAATGCGGATTATTCACTCAATTGATAAGGTAGGCAGGGGCGGAACCAGGGGGACATGGAGGGCTTCAGCACAGGGAAAAATTTTGAAAAACCTACTAGCACTAGTAAAAAAAATAAAATTAATAATATAAGCTTGATGTTGTTTGTGATCCCGAGTTTCATAAGCTTTCTACCCTTGTTGAGTTATTCCAAGAACTAGTTTTTAGAAGAAAGTTGGAAGATTATACTATGCTTGATAGATTGATTCGTCTTGTATTGACTCTTCCTGTTTATACGGCGAGTACAAAAAGAGCATTTTCCCATATAAATAATATCAAAACATATTTAGGTAGCTCAATGGAGGATGTAGTTCTTGCCGATTGCATGTTGTTGAACATCAAGCGAGACCTCGATTTGAAAATTGATTTAGAGTCTGTAACAGATGAATTTGAATCATTAAAATCTCGTCGAGCTCAACTTTGTTAAATACTTTTTGTTATGTATAAACTCAAATATTTAAATTATGCTATTAAATTTTCTTTTCACATTATGGTTATAATTTTGATTTTTTTTATATAATTATTTTTATCTGTCACTATTAGTCCACCCCTCGGAAGAATCATGGGTCCGCCTCTGAAGGTAGGGATATATATTTGGCAGATTTGTTATTAACATCAGTACTCAATAACTTTATTATTTATGTTGATTGAAACAATACATACATAAATTTGGGTGTATATATATGTGGTAAATTTCTGATACAAACCTATCTTTAACAACGTAAACGTCATTGAAATATCTCTTCAACATTTGACAATGAAAGAACATCACTAAAAGAAGGTCCGTATTAAATTCAAACTATATATATATAAATACAAATATACAAATTCTTGCACATAATTAACACAGAGTGAGATGTGAAAAATGTCTTTCTACGCCGGGCACAAGCAAAGTGGGCCAAGTGGGGAGAGAAGGGGGGGAGGGGGCGCTGGCTTAAGCCCTAGCTAGATTTGGACTTTTTTTTTTTTTACAACTAAGTAATACATGGATTTTTGTCTAAAATTTTAAAGTTTGAGGTTGCATTTATAAGGTCTCAAAACCTTAGAGCTAAAATTGTAATTATTTTTTATTAAAAGCCAACAAAATAACAAAAGCATTTTTCTGTACAAGAATTACACACAAAAAAAAAAACAAAAGAGAAAAAAAAAATTATACCCGTAACTCTCTCTCACTCTCGTGTTGGATTTACACTCTCTTTTTAGCTTCACACTGTAGGGATGGTTGACTAACAAATTCGGCTTTTTTCACTTAAGAGTTTTATTATTTGTTATACTTTTTTTTTAGTCAAATCTCCATTGGATAAAATTTTTGGCTCCACCACTGCTTTATGCTATATACGACTAGAAAGCTACGAATTCGAATAAAAATCCAGAAGAAATTACAAAGTTTAAGCACCAGAGATTCTGCACACAATCTCACCGCCGGCTTCTCGTTTTCTCGCACTATTGAAACCCCTTTGTAGAAAATTTTAAATCTAGCGCAAATTCTCGAATTTGGAAGACATGAAACTATTAAGGAATGATGATCGGAAAAGACATCAAGATTAACTGTTTGGCTTGGACAAAAATTGATTGTTTTCTTATATATTTTTAGATAACTAGCTGGGTTTGGTTGCAACTCAGGTTTGGAGATTTTATTGTAAAGAATCATTTTTTTTGAATATATGGTAAAACATAAATCTTTTTTTTTTCACAAATAAATTATTAACGTATGCATTTAGAACATACATTAACATAACCTAACAATATTTATATGAGTTTATTTGAAATTTATCCTTGAGAAGGGGAAAGGGACAGTGGGAATAAAACAAAAGTTAACTATTCTCACATTTAAAGAGTGAGAGAATGCCGGTGGGAGAGAACTAGATCGTGAAGAGATGCCATTTTCCTTAATAAGAGCGATGCTGAAAAAATAAATACATTGTACAATTTTTTTATAAAAATTAAGCATAAGAAATGTAGATATCTTAAATGCATACACCCATCAATCACTAAACCATTACGATATGGATATCAGTTTGTTCAATAATTGAGTTTAGGGCAAGACTTTTCTTCTTCTACTTTTTTTTTTTCAAGAAAAACATTAAATATGTGCAATGCATTAAGTTAGACATCTTTACTAAAACATGGTGGAGAACAGCATGTCACAGTCATAGAGTAAATGACCAATTTCCCTTAATCATTGACCTATTTCAATCCAGTCCTTAAACTAAACTTTGTTTCAATTAAGCTCTTAAACAGTGGATTTGTTTCAATTCAACCCTTCTGTTTACCTCCATTCAAAAACCGTTAAAAGGTAAGAGTGGGCAAAATAAGATGAAGATTGTACTATTTTGACAAGCCAGTAAAAACATGCCATTTGGCAATGCTCAAAGCTAAAGGAATACAAATTCTCTCATTTACACACCATTAACACGACTAGACACAAGTAACACCATATAATTATAATTTCGTGTCAATTCTGTTCTAAAATTTAGACACGAATATGACACACGACAAACTGTCAAAATCTCTAGACAAACATATATTCTCATGTTAATTTTGTGCCAATTTTATTTTGTCTCGTCACATATTTTCAAGTGATTTCTATACTTGTTACCCCTACCAAAATGAAACAACCATTCAACTAGTTTGGCCAGCAATAAAAACATGTAACTTGGCAATCTCAAAGCCAATAAAAACATGTCACTTAAATATGTGGGTCACTAGTTTAACTTAAATATAATCATAACCATCCCTTCACTTTTTTCCTGTAACCTTTCCACCTTCATCGTATCATACACTTTTCCGGCGAGTTCCCTTTTCGCCGGAATAACACTTTATTATTCCAAGAGCCCCTCTTTGGATTTACCCGGAAAAGTTATTCTCCGGCAGTTAGCAGCGAAATTGGCAAACTATGAGGCTGGAGGAGCAGTGGCCATAAAATTCTCTATAATTTCCGACATATTGTACAAATCTTTTACATGAATATTTGTGGTATTACGTTAAAGTAATGCAGACAACACAACATCTTGAATGCAAACCCCGCCCCCCCTCCCCCACCCAAACAACACACACACAAAAAATATCATCAATATTGTGCGATACAATATCAGTTTATTTAAAAGGGAGTTGGCTCCTCTCCATTACCTTTAGGTCCAATTCTGTCCAAGGAGGCCTAGTTTGAAGACTAAATAGATATAATTTTTTTTATAAAAGTTGCTAAAGATAACCTCTATGATGAGTAGATTCTCTTTACAAAATTTCATTAAAGGATTCAGTTTTAAAATGGGTGAGATGATGATATAGAATTTGAATGGTCGAAAATGAACAAATGCATCAAATTTTTATCATACCCACTTTTGGTTTAAATTTCTTGATGAAATTTTGTAGATATAATCAACTCATTATAAAGATCATCTCTACCAAGTTGCACGAAAAAAATTCATCCATGTAATTCTTGAGTGCAAACACCGCCCCCAACCACCCACCCACCCCAAACAACACACACACAAAAAATATCATCAATATTGTGCGATGCAATATCAGTTTGTTTAAAAGGGAGTTGGCTCCTCTCCATTACCTTTAAGTCCAATTCTATCCAAGGAGGTCCAGTTTGAAGATTAAATAGATATTTTTTTATATAAAAGTTGCTAGAGATAACCTCTATATATAATGAGTAGATTCTCTTCACAAAATTTCATCAAAAGATTCGGTTTAAAAATGGGTGAGATGATGATATAGAATTTGAATGGTCGAAAATGAACAAATGCATCAAATTTTTATTATACCCACTTTTGGTTTAAATTTCTTGATGAATTTTGTAGATATGATCAACTCATTATAGAGATTATCTCTACCAAGTTATACGAAAAAATTCATCCATGTAATTCTCGAAGTAGACTCCCTTTAATGAAATTGAATCGAAAGGATAATGGAGAGGAGCCAAGTCTGTTTAGGAGAAACTGAGTAAAGGAAGGGTACATTTATTGCCAAAATATAATGCTGCTTTGAGAAATTGTACCATATACGTCTAAAATTGTGCATTGATTTGACAATATAAATAATTGCTTTGACAATAATGACATCCTAAATTAAAGCTAACCCTTTTTTTAAGTAAAACATTAGATATTTATAATTTGATACAATAATAAATGATCGAAGCGACCAGTTTTAACTTAATTTTCACAGAATTAGAAGTTGAACAAAGCTAAACCCCTCATTTTGGTATACATTTTTAAGGTTCATACTGAAACACGCATCATCTACTTGTGGGTCCATATTTTTCATATATATAGACATATTGGATAATTTCTTCAATGTTTGTGTTCATTAAGGTTTTCAGAAAACAAAAAGGAAAAAAAAATCCCCAAAAAAAACATGTGTAGCATCTTAGAAGCCTTTCGTACCATAGTGAGTGAAGCACTGAACTATGTACGTCATCCGTCCAGATTTTCATGAAGTTGTAACAAGGATGACCCTCACCAATAAAATTATATTCCTGGTAATTCCATCCATTTTACTCCCTATTATATATACACACACATGGAACTACCTAAGTGAGGGCGAGAGGATACCGTCGTACCTCTTCAATTTCAATTTTCTTTGATATATATATATATATATATTACTCCCTCCGTCCCAATTTAATTGTCCAACTTTGAAAAACTAAATATTAAGAAGACATAATGATTACTTTAAAAGAAAATGTTTAGTTCCAAAAATGACCTTTACTTTTCTCCTAATAAAAAAAGGTGGCGGGACCTACAATAAAGAAAGTGGTGATAGCTTAAAGGGTAATATTGGAAATAACAAAAAATGCTCTAATTAATGACTTGCTAAATATAGAAAGTGGACAATTATTTTGGGACATCCCAAAATGGAATAATGGACAATTAAATTGAGACGGAGGGAGTATTTAATTAAAAATATTATATATGTTAAGCATGATATTTATCACGGTTCCTTCTCTTAACAGGTCGGATGTGAGGGAGGGTGTTAAGTATGATATTCATTATAGTTCCTTCTCTTAACGGCTTAAACTTTTGGGAAAGATGGATCCTAACATTATACTTAATTTTTATAATAAATAGTATGATGCAATTAACTATAAAATAAATATATACTCCTTCCATCTCAAATTAGGCTAGCATTAATACTAATTTTATTTTAATCATTGCTCACGGCTACAACTTATATTTTAATTTTATTGGTTGATCCATTATTATGTGCCAAAAGGAATATGGTACTCTTAATTTGAGACTTCTTAAAAAGAGAAATGTCAATCCTAATTTTAAATAAAGTAAGTAGTTCTTACATAATTAAGCTGACAACATGCACTCTTTATTTTTATTTATGTTGAAGAAAAATAATTTCCATGGTTTTGTATCTCATTGCCATTCGCCGCCTTCTTGTAACAATGTAGTCTTGTTTTTGTGTCTACCCTTATCGTAGTAGTTGTATATCCACCTTTCTATCAGTAATTTAATTAATATTTTTATGCAAGTGACGCTAAAAATATATTTTGCGAATTGGCGCAACTATTTATTTCTAAATTTCTTTAACTTTATTTGTACTTTTAATGTTTATCTGTATTTTTGTTTAGGTAAAGTTGGATAAATAAATAGGGAAAATTATTATTACACCCTTCTTTCTAATCTTTGTTAGGGGAGAGTACTACCATGTGGTTGAAATTAGTAATGTACCCTTCTTACCTTAATTAAATGGAACGAATCAATTAATGCCGAATTTTTATGACAACAATATATACCCCTAATCAATCAATCTATTAATTATTAACCTAAATTATGATGAAAATAAGGAAATTTTAGCAGTTTTTTCTTTCTTTCTATATATATATATATTCATTTAACCATTTCAATTTAATGTGAAAATAATAGATATTATAGAAAATTCATTTCTTTGTAAAATTATTTTGTAGTTTATAATATTGACATATTTGAAAATTTCATTTACCTATAAGTAATTTTATAATTTATCATAATAATTGCAAATATCCATTTTCTTATGCAAAAAATATTTAAATATCAATTTTTAATCAAACATTTTTTATAATTTATCCCCAAAAAAAACAAATATTCAAAAAAAAATCTAGTTATTCATCAAATAATTTTATAGTTTATCATAAGAACAACAGGTAAAATTGAACATGTAAACTGAAATTTTAATAATTAGAACACACAAAAATGGAATTTTAAAACAATTACATATCGAAAATAGATGAATTTACAAGTAAAATAAAAAACTAGAACATATATATAATTAGAACATGTAAAAATTAAATTAATTTTAAACAAATGAAATTAAAAAATTTCATAATTAAAATAGGTAAAAATTAAATTATTCATAAACAGATGAATTCAAACATTTTAATTATTAGAACAGGTAAAAATTCAATTATTTTTAAATATGTGAAATTAAACATATTAATAATTAGTATGGGTAAAAATGAAATATATAAAATAGATGAATTTATTTTCTCAAAAAAACAGATGAATTTATAAGTAAATAAAAAATTATAACAGATAAAAATAGATATATAAATAATTAAAATATGTCAAATTCGGCCGATAAATAGAAAAATATAGATTAAAATTGCTACGTAAAATTTAAGCATATAAATAATATAAAGATTGTTTTTTATTATAGCATGTAAATATTAAATTAATTACGTAAAACTTTATGTAGTTTAATTTCAATAATTTAAATTTATATGACTTTTGAAAACGAATTAATAATACAATATTATTCCCTAAAAAAAACGATAATAGTCAACGCTTATAAGTGGTTTCATACATGTAAATTGCTTTTACCAAGCAATCTCATAACATTACCAAAAAATTGATAATGGGGATTCTCGTCCTTTTAAACAACTTGTACAGTTGTTTGATTTTTGAAATATATATATATATATATATATGGTAGCTAGGTCAAAAGTGGGTGGTTCCATTAATTTGCATTCTCCTATATCCCTCACCACTAAAAAAGATAAATTTTAAGGACTAGATCCTAGTTTTTTATAAATGAATATCAATATTTGAGTTCGTGAAGACATTTTCTGAAAGAATTTTTAGAAAAATTTAAAAAATGCCTTATTTACATATGCATACTTTTTTTTTGGTCCGCCATTGTCAAGTTGTCCCTGCGAAGCTTTCGGGAAGAGGGGTAGTCTTGTGTGTAAGCATAACATTTTTGGTCAAACCCACCCAACCCAACTAAGAAGAATCGAACCTGACAGACACAACTTTTTCCTTTTGGGAGCGTACTCCGAGTAGTGGGTGCCTCGTAGGACCTCGACCCGCCTACTCGGGTCTTGTACGGATATGCAGAAAGGGGTGCTCCTAGGTGTGTGCGGTTGTTATGTTTGTTCATGAGAATGGATTCCTCAGCCTTCACGGACCAATTCAACTACCTCTGGCTCTTCTATGCCTCATCCTAACTGCTCAATGGTCCTTCTTTCTTTTTCTATCTTGAAAGAGTTCCTCAGTCACAAACAACAGGAAAGAAAAATGAGACAATTGGGATCTAAACCGACGACTTAAGCCCCTTTTACAAAATGTAAAGGGTACTACATTAATTAGAATCGGAAACCAAAGGATTTTGACCAAGAACAATACCAACGTGTGTCAAATGGGTTATCTTGATGTAGGTCTAAATCTGGCCTAGTTTAACCTAAGTTAAATGAAGCTTCTACTGTTTTACTTAAAAAGAAAATATGAACTTCATACACCTTAAAGTTCATAGGACAAAATTAAAGAGATTTTTGGAGGTCCTTATACTCATTATGCCTAGCATTGAATAGACTGGGTATTCACCTTATCAATATCTCAAACTAATGACAGGGTCTGTTTGCACCTAAATGGGCATCCAATTCTGACCAACCCGTTTGTCAGGCTATTGTTCTTTTGTTCCCTTAAAGTTATGCAATAAAACATTGATTTCTCAATAAGATCAATTCTTTTGATTGCATGATATACTCCATTTTTTAAACTTCTCGTACATAATATATATATATATATATATATCTTGTAATTTGCAATATGTTTGAGTGATGATTTAAGAAGTAAAATCACTTTTACAGTCTTTTTCATTCGTACCCCCTCAATAAAAATTATGCGTACGTCCCTTTATACACACGTACATTCCTTCTATAAAGTAGATTATCTGCTCAAAGATGATTAGGCTTAAATTAGCCATGGTTTTTAGTCCAATACTTCAATGCATATATTGTTTATGAAACCATCACTTGGGCCATGTTTGTCAATGAATATGTACCTTTTCTTTTAGATGAAATATTAATTTTTGACGAAAGGCAATCTTTTCACAGCACGTACTCTTTTAGTGCCGAACTTTGTAAGGATACAATCAACTAATTTTTTTTTAAAGAAGGTGGTCCCTATCTTTTAGTATCTCTCGACACACTTGCTTACAGGTATGGTATGTGTGACCGATATTTCTCGATCTCAGGACAGTACCCGTGACTATTTTCCTGTCATAGGTGTGAGAATCCAGACGGAACCCCTGCCCTGGCAAGAGGCACGCGCACTTAGCACGTGAGTTTTAAAGATTAGAGTCGTCAGTAACTTTTTCGAAAAAATTGACAAAAGTGTGTTTTCGTAACCTTTTGGAGTACAACACTGTCTGCACAACCAAAGTAAGTTTGGGAACTATGTTACGATATGGGAAGGTGTTAGGCACCCACATCGCCCTTTCGGCTTCTAAATGAACATGCTTATTCTCATTTTTTTTAACTTTTTTCCTACTGTATTAAGGTCTAGAGTGCGTGTGTATCAGTTTTATTAGCATGCTGGAGCAATGGCACAATTTACGAGGCAAAATAAGAAAAAATCACCAAGACCGATCAGTCATACATGAAAGTCCGATTGGACATCATCGAAGACCGGTCAGTCATCCATGGCACAGGACTAGTTTTTATGTTCTTGGTGTTCGAGAAGCATACAAAGGTGAAATAAAGACTATTTATGGAAATATCAATGCATTTACAAATATTTCCCAGTGCAGAATTAATTTAACGTGTCATACAAGTTGAGCTGGTCCAATTTCGGATTTATTTAACATGCGAACAGTATGTTTGTTTGTATACACCATTCACATTATATTATATATACATAGGAGGCAATGCATAGTTTAACACGGACTTAAGCAAATTAAAAGAATACCTTTTCCGAAGACAAACTTCTGTTTCAATTAATATTGAATAAGTGTTACAAATTTAATTAGTCTAAGAAATTCGAATACAACACTATAAGCCTACAAAGAGTCTTTACTCGAGTATCTACGATGTTACAGTGTGTTCCTATACTTAGATCTAGAAGCTAGGTGTATCTTCTAAGTATTCTCAAGCCTTTGTTCAATTGTTTGCCTTTTCCAGCTTTAGGTTCTCCCGGGCTCTTCTTTCCTCTCTGCCTCCATTTTGAGGCTTTTCCTTTTTTTGTTGATCAATTCGGAAGATATAGTGAGAGAAATGGTCTCACTCGTCGAAGACCGATTCACTCTTGAATAAGACCGATCCGTCGCACTGTATGACCAATCCATGGTCCTCAAATACCGACCCATTGGAACCGAAGACCGACTCGTGAGCCTTCAAAACCGATTCAGTAGACGGAAGACCGATCGGCCACCTTGAAGCCCGATCAGCCACTTGTGAAGCTCGATCGGCCATCTGTTTTCCTGACTCACTTCCTTTGGATTGTGGGTCTTGAACTGAAGTGTGACCTCTCGATGCCATCGGAGTCAAAATATGTTCTACTTGGTGTTGTCTGAGCCTAGTATTTTGATTTTCGACATCTTCTAATTTTGAATCTATTTTGTTGAAGTGCGAATAGCATGTTCTTCCAAGGGTCGCAAAATGAGGTATCCACAATAGGTATTGTACTTGTGACCAAGAAATCAAAACTCCTCAAGCACTATGTATATATATTTGAGTTCTCGCCACATGCACATATATGATGCTTGTGAGACAAATAGACGTGCATTATTTCTTAAAAAAAAAAAAAAGAGTTGGTGAACCACATCTTAATTTTTTTCTAAGCAAAGACCAGAACTAAAAGCCACTGTCTTTTAGGGAGGTTACTTTGTTGTCTAATAAAAGCCTCATTGGAAGTTTGGATATATCATTTAACATGCAATTGAATATAATTAAATGCAGATTATTCACTCGATTGATAAGTTGGGGATATGGCATCGTTTACCGGTATTCATGGGCTTATTTTACCTTGCAATTCGTCGCCACCTTCACTAGACATACAACTTGTTAAATGTCGATAATACTCCGGCGGGTGATAGATTTAACTCCAATAGATATAATGAAACTGCCGGCAGCGCGCCAAGGAACCTTTTTTGGCAGGAACATTCTTCCTCGTGACAACAATGATAAGGTATACTTAAATTTTTGGTCCTCATATATGGAGTTAATTGTTCCTACTTTAATTAAATGAAACAATTCTTTTTGTTCAAATTTGAAAAAAAATCTCTAAACACATGCGCTATATGCAAATACCGTTGAATTTGTGTTCGGTGCGTCAAATAAAAAGCAGCTAAGATAGTATAGTATTAGAGTTTTTTTAACAATATGATCAGTTGTTTCTTCTGCGTCAAACATAGAGCAAGGAGAATATTAGCCTGTGCTAGCTCCAAATGCAGATTACCCAGATATATAAAAAGCTAGTTACTTGTAATTTTTCCATTAGTTTTACGGATCTATTACATATCCATGTCTCGCGACGAATAGCAACCAACAACATTATTCGCTAGTAGATCAGGCATTCATATATAAATATATAATTACTGGTGGTTTTCTGCTGCCAGCGCTTTGAGAAATATGCAGGTGGTGGCCGAAAATTGGTGCAAAGTGGTATTGGCCAACCGGACAATCTGCTTACAAGTTTATTGTAATTGATTTTTTTCAATATTTTTAATAAACTAAGACGATTTATATTCAGGTAATGAGGCCAGATCCTATGGTAGTTGCGACAAAGCTTTTGGCACGTCGAGAACTTATAGACACGGGAAAACAATTCAACGTGATAGCAGTTTCTTGGATACAATTTATGATACATGACTGGATTGACCACTTAGAGGATACTCAGCAGGTAAATTAACCAATTATAATATATAAACACCAATATTTCTTCGATCATCTAATTAAATATTTGTGGATTACATATTTAGATTTCATTATGGGAGAATAATAATTCATGCATGTTGGCAGATTGAGCTAATTGCACCCGAAGAAGTTGCAAGTGAATGTCCCCTTAAATCCTTCAAGTTTTATAAGACGAAGGAGGTTCCTACGGTGTATCTGATGGTATTGAAAGTGGGCACTTGAATACTCGAACACCTTGGTGGTATGATTATATTTCGGCAATAGTCTCTTTACCTGAGCGTAGTACTGCTTTGAGAAGTTGTACTCTTTACTTATAAAATTGTACATTGATTCGGCAATATTGTCATCATTTTTCATTTTTACTATCCTCACAATCCCTAATCAATTTTAATTTGTAGGTTGATTATAGCATTTGAAATCTAAGTTCATATAAAAAGAAAAAACTACTAGAAATTGAAGCTCTAGTTCATTGATGAAGAATTGTGCAATTAAGCAATCTTAAGTTGTCATTTCTACCAAGCAATTTTTACAAGAAAAAATGGACAAAAGATAAAAAACTTCTCCGGACATAGTTCTACTATATATATATGCATTTTTATCACTACTAGAATTTTTGTACATGGTCCATAAAAATAATGCTAGAAACGAGTCCCTTTGTTACATACAAGGTAAATAGAAATTTCTAAATATATGCATTTCTGTCACTACTAGAATTTTTGTGTTCATTTTTGCATATTTTTACATTAGTAATGTTGCTTGCGAAGGGATGGAAGTGTAATATGTGGAATCAACAAAAAAATGTCACAAAAGGTAAGAACTTTTAAGGATGGGAAGCTTTAAAATATCAGACGACGGCCTTCTTCTTCATGAAGAAAACGGTATTGCCATATCCGGTGATATTCGCAATAGTTGGGCAGGCGTCTCGGTATTGCAGGCTCTCTTTATAAAAGAAAATAATGCAGTTTGTGAAGTCTTGAAGGTACGTACCATAGTATAATTGATTAAGTTTTTTTATAAAGTCTTTTATGAGAAAACTTATTTCTTAAATTCTGAGATCAAATTTTTAGAAGGAATATCCTAAATTAGACGATGAACAATTGTACCGTCACGCAGCACTAGTGACGTCTGCTGTAATCGCAAAAATACATACAATTGATTGGACTGTTGAGCTTCTCAAAAATAACACATTATTTGCTGGAATGCAAGCCAACTGGTAATCAATCAAACAACTTTAAACAATAGATCGTACTACACTTTTCGAAATTACTACCACTTCTTCATACTGTATCAAATGCATTAGTATATTTTACATTTTTAAAATATACAACTCATTAATGTACTTGATTTGATAATTCCAGTTTTTTTGAAGATATAAATTAAATTGCTTAGCATATGGTTGTTTTGTAATTTGATTATGTTAATCTAATTGATCAGGTACGGATTGTTGGGGAAGAGATTTAAGGATATATTTGGGCATGTTGGTGGGCTCAGTTTGGGAGGCATTGTGGGTTTAAAGAAGACCGAGAATTATGGTGTACCATATTCGTTGACCGAGGAGTTTACCAGCGTTTATAGGATGCACTCGCTTCTACCCGATCACCTCCTTCTTAGGAACATCAATGCAGTACCGGGACCCAACAAATCTCCACCGTTGATTAAAGAGTATATTGTCTATCTCACTCCAAATTTTTCATTCTTTATGGGCCAACTGTTATTTTATGAAAAAAATATAAAAAAATTAAGATTCGATCGCTTAATTTAAATATTGTTAAAATAATAGAGAGAGAAAGAAAAAAGAGAATAAGAGAAATCTTATTACTCAACTGATATATAATATGTGTAGGGATTAGCTCTATTTATATTAAGAGTTAACCTCTTTACTTCTCTACATAATCAATATGGGACAAACAAACTATATATACTATTGGGTGATCCCTCATTCATACCACAATTCTAATGTGGGATAAATTGTATTTTACAATATTACTTATGGATATCCACATGCCAATATTTTTACAACACTCCCCCTTGGGTGTCCATTATGCCACAATTCAATGACAGTTGTCTCGTTAAAACCTTCCTAAGAGAAAACCCAGTGGAAAAAAACCAAAGTGAAGGAAGAAGAGTGCAAAATTCTTCTGGATCATTGAATCGGTATCAAATGCACAATATGCTGTCTCGTTAAAACCTTTACTAGAAAAACCCAATGGGGTAAAACCTAGTTAAAGGAAAAAGAGTACAGTGTGCAAATATTAAGTAGCATACTTCAGGATGCTCCCCCTGATTATTTACTCCCCCTCATGATGACAATTACATTTAATTTGATGATGAAGTCAAATCATAACAATCTCCTAAACTCATTTTGGAATATCAGATTTGACAATCACCTCATGAGCAAATTCCACCAAGTTGTCATCAAGTGGATTTACTCGACTTCAATCTTTGTGTTCTTCTAATGCTCATGTGAAACATGTCTCATACTTGTCACCTTGAAAATTTCTTGAAAATGTGCTATACACGCTGCATTGTCTTCATATATAATGCTCAAAACAGCTGTTATATAAGACAAGTAACAAGAACTACGAATATGCTAAAGTAAGGATTTCAATCATATATATTTCTGATTAATTTCATGAAGAGCTAAATTTTCAAAGTAGTTTGATGAAATTACCACTAAGAAATAACATCATTACTACTAATAAATACTTGATGTAATTGAAATCATACCTTATGATAATCAAAAATATATCCTGGATTAGCATAACCTATCAACTTGGAATCATAAGAGTTATGTGCATAAAATAAAATTAGTGGTTCTTCGTGGATATCCAATGATATGTTTGATACATATTTTGTGTTGTTTAGTTGGTGTTAAGCTATATATATTGAGCAAGTAAAGAAATAAGAAAATTGAAAATCAACAGTTTTCTCGAACTCTTCAGGAGTTTCGATTAATGTATCCACATAAACTGCTACTATTGAAAATCATTTTTGATTATTCGTTTATAAAGACACATGGCAAATGGGATTGTTTCTGTTTCATTCCTTAGATAAATCTTACTAAGACGATTGTATCACATTCTTCTGAAATGAATTTGTATCGCATTCTTCTAGAATGGATAAGTCCATACAATTAGCGTCTTAATTTTATTGAGTACGTACTCTTCGACTTTGCTTCAGGCAAAGTTAATCCTTCTAGGATTTTCACATAAATGTTAGAGTTTAAGTCCCCGTATAAATTAGCAGTTTCACAGTATCTGAGTCTCATATATAATATTTCAACAACTGCTAAGCTAATTATAAGATATTTAAAATTTATATATTGGATCCATAATCAGGGGAATACTATACTCATAATCAATCCCAAGTTTCTGCAGGAAACTTTGTGCTACAAGTTGTGCCTTATTCTTTTTTTTATTATAATAATTTAATTTTTTATGAACACCCATTTGTAACAAAAAAATGTTAATATATATATATATATATGGGGTTCGTTCTATAGGTCCAAATATACCACGTTCATTTAGAGACTCAAATTTTGCCTTAATGGCAATTTCTCATTTGGCCAATTTTTTCTTGTCGACATTTATTTATTGTACGTGGTTATATATCATTATTATCATTGCCCTTTGATATTCCAGTAGCTACTGTATATACAAATAAGTCATCGATGACATTTTATTTATATTTCACATCTCTTTTATTACATATTGAGATCTCTTTATTATTTGGTACCAATGCCTCTTCAGGGGCTTATGTAGTCTCTTCAGGGACTTGCGTCTTTTTCAAGACAATGGCCACTTCAGGAGCCTTAAATAGAGTGAATTTTCTCATAACCTCTTCTTGAGTGAAATGAGGAACCTCTTCAAGAGTGTTCTTAGGGCATGATTAATCAGACTTCCTCTTCTAGGGAATTCAATCTTTGGAACCTATAGGTCTGCCACGCTTCTGGTGTTGTATAGATTCATTAATTGCCATATTTTAAAGTTGTCCTGCATGGATACTAATTATGGCAACTATATTTATAGCTGGCACATATAACTTTGTTGCATTTTACTGCATCATTAAATCAATTAGTAATGTGTTTGCAATTTCTTACAAAATAATATTCTCCGTACCTTCTCACATTGTGATGTACGTGGGTCTAGATGAGACATAGTGGGATTGTTCCACTATAATTCTCGCCGTTCTTCTGGAACGAATAGTTCTGCAGGAACTTTCTTATCTCCCCCTAACGGCGGGAATACTTTCTCATCAAAGTGATAATTTGCAAAATGTGCAATAAACACATCTCCTTTAATTGGTTTTAAATACGGGATTATTAAAAATGGGTCAAAGCATATATGAATAATAAAACTAACTATGGGCAAATTAAATTTAGTAGTTGTATTTTTGAATTTGCATGATAAGCTTGTAAAAAAATAATATATAGTAGAATGAAGAAAACTTATATACCAATAGGTGTCTATAGTCTTGGAGCATCTACAAAGGGACAAATATCATCTTGCATTCTTTTTAAAAAAAATGTCAATCCAAAAAAAATTTAAAAAAAATAATTTAGTAACAAGTTTACCTTTGCAAATACATGGTAGAAAAAAAAATACAAATTTAGTAAACTTGTACCCTTAAAAGTTGTTTATTTTTTTTTCTTAATATGGTACTTCTAAGATACCTACCTATCATGCAAAGAGTTGAAATTTTTGAGATAACTAAATTTTTTGACTTTGAGCTCGGCTTGAGCTTCTTACTCATAATAGAGAGTGATTCAATACTAAAAAGTGTTGTATAATAAACACTCGATGATAAAATACTTAATTTTTTTAGTGGGAGCTTTTGGCTCTTAATACTAGTAATAATGCACAATGTTGTGCAATAGAGACCCGAGGAGAAAGTAATAATAATTCTAGTGTGAGCTTCTGGCTCCCAATACTAGTTAATAATGCATAGTAATTCATTGTTACCTTCACTATTTATTTCAATATGATACTCATTAAAGTTAAGCAAGTTTCTTCAGGAACTGTTTGATAATAATAATCTTTAATGAATATATTGGTATATTATATAGGCTCTTCTAGAGCCTTCAATTTTTTTGTATAAGTCCAACTATAGTGGATACTTTGTGTATATATTAAGCACCAACTTATTGAAAACTTATGGTTTTTCAATAATAGTATATGATATGACACCATCTGAAAAGTGTATTATGCAATTCATAATTCATACATTTAAATAAAAGAATCATAAATAAATGATAATTTAGGTCTTCTGAACCTAAATTGATTTTTGCTCTCAACTTCTCATCAAAAGTCTCTTCATCAAGAGGAGTGCAATCAGCAGCTTTATAAAAAATAATTTCATGCTCCCCCTCTTCAGTATGATTGTCTCACATCATTAATAGAGGTCTTTATTTAACTATCACATATTTTGGTATATAGTTGTGATTTAAGGTCCGGCGCTTCTCAACAAACCACTTCAGGTGGTTCTTGAGTTTTATAATAATTTTGTGTTTCTACCTCTGTTGGGGCAGTTATTATATTTACCTCTAGTAAAGGAAAACAATTATCCACCTCTTTTAAGGGGAATTATTGCACATATTTTCTTGACCTCTATTTGAATAAGAGATGGCACTTTCTTCAGGAATTGCCTTAGAACTAATTGTTCTAAAATTTTGATTTTATTAATATTTAGTTGTTATAATCTGATATACGGAGACAACCAACTTGCCTAAACCACTTGAAAAACAATAATCTTAATAATACTACTTCTGGAACATAATCAAGGTATAATATATGGGGAGTCTTTAACAGTGCTACTTCAGGAGCAAAGTATTGAAAATCATAAATTCAATCAATTTATTACGAGTGTTGGCATGATGACCATCTTCTGATAGTCATATCCATCCTTCAGGGATTGCCAAAGAACTAATAAGTCCTTTTTAAGTATGTATAAATTGATGACGCATGAAGTTGAGAGCTGATACTTTATCTTATGAGACTTTATGCTCATAATAAATAATGAATTGCAGATTCTTGATCAAATATGAAATTTCGGGTTTATAAGAAATAATAAAACTTTTGGTTTTATAAACAAACTTAGGGGTTGAAAAATCTAACATTACATGCTAATTTATTATGTTTGTAATGTTTTGAGCAATTATAGAGAAGGGGTAGAATAAGAGATTTGTTAAGTTCAAATAGGAAATAATATAACAACAGCATACTTATATATAAATTTATATATAATTTTAATAAAAATTTAACAGTTATATGGGACTTCAGGCCCAAATTTAGGTTACCAAATTTATGGGACTTTAATTCAATATCCTCATATATCAAAATTTCAGATTTGATTATTGAAGCATATTGTTATTGGAACTTCAGGTCCAAATTTATGACTATGGAGCTTCATGTCCAAATTTATGACTACAGAACTTTAGATCCAAAATAATTATTTTGAAACTTCAGGTCTTAATTTAGAGAACTTCATATCTCTAAATAAAATAAAATCCTTTGACTTCAAATATAAATCATAGATCTTCGGGTCTAGAATAATGAATGGGGAACTTCAGGTCCCAAATATAAATTACAGATATTCGAATTCATAATAATGAATGGAAAACTTTAGGTCCCAAATCGAAATTATGAATCTTCGCATCCATATTAATTAATAGGGAACTTTAGGTCCCAAATATAAATTTTTGGATATTCGGGTCCATAATAATGAAAAGGGAACTTCAGGGCCCAAATATAAATTATGGATCTTCGGTTTCATAATAATAAATAGAAAACTTCAGGTCCCAAAAATAAAATATGGATCTTCGGGTCCATAATAATGAATAGGGAACTTTAGGTCCCAAATATAAATTATGGATCTTCGGGTCCATAATAATGAATAGGAAACTTCAGATCCCAAAAATAAATTATGGATCTTGGGGTCCATAATAATGAATAGGGAACTTCAGGTTCCAAATATAAATTATGGATCTTCGGGTTCATAATAAGAAATAGGAAACTTGAGGTCCCAAAAATAAAATATGGATCTTCAAGTCCATAATAATAAATAGGGAACTTCAGGTCCCAAATATAAATTATGGATCTTCGGGTCCATAATAATGAATAGGGAACTTCAAGTCCCAAAAATAAATTATGGATCTTCGGGTCCATAATAATGAATAGGGAATTTCAGGTCCCAAATATAAATTATGGATCTTCGGGTTCATAATAATAAATAGAAAACTTCAGGTCCCAAAAATAAAATATGGATCTTCGGGTCCATAATAATGAATAGGGAACTTCAGGTCCCAAATATAACTTATGGATCTTCGGGTCCTATTCCATAATAATGAATAGGGAACTTCAGGTCCCAAAAATAAATTATGGATCTTCGGGTCCATAATAATGAATAGGGAATTTCAGGTCCCAAATATAAATTATGGATCTTCGGGTTCATAATAATAAATAGGAAACTTCAGGTCCCAAAAATAAAATATGGATCTTCGGGTCCATAATAATGAATAGGGAACTTCCGGTCCCAAATATAAATTATGGATATTCGGGTTCATAATAATGAATAAGGAACTTCAGGTCCCAAAAATAAATTATGGATCTTCGGGTC
Organism: Lonicera japonica; assembly: GCA_021464415.1. Classification (NCBI taxonomy): domain Eukaryota; kingdom Viridiplantae; phylum Streptophyta; class Magnoliopsida; order Dipsacales; family Caprifoliaceae; genus Lonicera; species Lonicera japonica. The sequence continues at coordinate 4,303,091 of CM038469.1, read as the reverse complement.
CATAATAATGAATAGGGAACTTCATGTACCAAAAATATAAATCGTGGAACTTCGGGTCCAAGATAATAATGATTATAAATTTAAAGTCCCAAAAGTATAAATCATGGAACTTCAGGTCCAGATTATTTATAAAATAGAATATTCAATATCTATAACAATAATAAAAAGACAAACAACATAAATCATAATATTATGAAAGAAAAAAAATAAAAATTATAGATCTGACCATTATGAAGAAATTACGATGCTTGCTATTGAACTGGCCTCCAAGATGAACAAATATAAATTTGAAACTATGGTGACATGCTTTCGCATGACCGGCCGGCCTTCAAGAAGAAGGAAAAAAAATTAACTATGGTGGCCTGCTTTCGCAATGGCTTCCAATTGACTGTAGAGCAGTCGTGCTGATAACGTGTTAAAATAATAGAGAGAAAAAGCAATAAGAGAATAAGAGAAATCTTATTACTCAACTGATATCTAATATGTGTAGGGATTAGCTCTATTTATATTAAGAGCTAACCTCCTTACTTCTCTACATAATCAATTTGGGACAAGCAAACTATATATACTATTGGGTAATCCCTCATTCATACCACAATTCTAATGTGGGATAAATTGTATTTTACAATATTACTTATGGACATCCACATGTCAATATTTTTAAAACAAATATTTTAATATGTAATAATTTATTTTGTTTTTTAAAAGATATAATTGCTAATAAATATCGTTTCGTATTATTTGTTAAATCAAATTTTTAAAGTACAACAAGTATATCTTAATTCTTCTGCTTGCAAAGACAATGTATATACTGGTATTAAAATTGAAAGATACTAATTATAGCTAAGAGATATTGTTCCCAAGAATTGCAACTTTTAAAAAAATATTATATACCCCATTCTAAAATTTTCTAAATTAAAAAATCCGATCCTTAAAATTTTTAAGCCCCTTTAAAAAAATTAGCATAATTTATTGGTATCTTTAGGCTCTGTTTGATTGCAAAAATGGAAAAAGAAAATAAATTTAGTTAATTTTTGTGAAAAATAGAAAACAATGTGAGAGAGATTGCTCAATTTATGTGTAGATATTCTCCATTTTTTTTTTATTTTTTGTGAAAAAAATTTCTCACCACCAAACAAAGAAAATTTATTCAAGGAAAAATTTAAAAATCAAGAGGATATCTCCCTTATTATACAACTTATTTTTCGTATTTTCATCAAAACTAACTCAATTCATTTTTATTTTTCACCTTAAAATTAGATGGATCCTTAATGTTCAAATAATGACAGGGTTGAAATGTCCAATCTGGTTGGACTTGAGGGAGAGAAGACCTTATCAGAAATTGGATTTAAAAGGATGATGGTTTCAATGGGCCACCAAGCAAGTGGGGCACTTGTGCTTTGGAACTATCCAGTGTGGCTCAGGGACATTATTCCACAAGATATGGACGGTGAAAATAGACCTGATCGAATTGACCTACTTGCTCTTGAACGTAAGCATAATACTAATTCATTTAGATCTTTAAATTTTGTATTTGTTTTTTAAAAGGATTTAAAAACTTAAAGTCTCCGTTTTGATAATAACATAAAAAAGAAAAATAAAAACACTTGATTTGATAAGAAGTTGAAATATAAGTCGAGTCTATTAGAATATATAGATATAGTAGGATATATAGATATGGTATATGTATAAATGGTATAGTTGACTACCACCATAATTCCTATAATTATGGGATATAATTTTTGTTTCCATGTACAGCTCATTCATTCCCTATTTAAGGGACCTTTGTACTTATTCATAAGATCATCAATATAAGTTATTCTCTCATCTCTGTCTAATCGTCAACATGGTATCAAAGGGAAACACAACCACAAAACCCTAGCCGTCCCACCACCACCACGCAAACAACCCACATATCACCTTACAACACCATCCTAAACCCTAAACCTATCCAACAACACCCGCAGCCACCCACACACAACCGGATCAAACTTCTGTGCATTCGTCCATCGCCTACAGACACCCAATCAAACCAAAAATCACACCAACGTCCTCGTCTTCAATAGACGATTCAAAATCCGTTTGAATCGCCGCCGTCCACGCCCGCACGCACTCTCACGCGCCTCCAGTACAATCAGATCTTCCACAGCGCTCCGTCCACGCGCCTCTGTCATTGCGCCTGCTGCCACGTCAGCCCTAGCGCCACGTCAGAGAAACGTCATCCGCCACGTCAACCCTACTGCCACGTCACCCTGACACATTAGCTCTACTGCCACGTCATCTGCCACGTCAGCCCTAGCGCCACATCACCCTGCTCGTTGACCGTTGACCAGACCCATTGACCCATTGACCAATTCAGAAACCCTAACCGGTTTAACCAGACCGGTTCTTTACACAATTAACCGATCGGTTCACTACTTTTTTGACCGGTTTTTCAGAAGACTAGACCGGTTCCTAGCTTTTTTCAACCTTCTGAACACAACCACAACCTCAGAATTTCCAAATTCCGTCTCTAGTTTTGAGTATTACAAACTCTCGACCCCACAAACATGACCGGATCATCTGCATATACTTCATTTGGGAACCGAACAAATGACTTACACTCTATGGCTCGGGGTTCGACTTACAAATACCCTCCATGCTTTGTCTGTGGACTAATGGGACACTCGAGCAAGGGTTGCTATGAAATCATTGGCTATCCAAATTGGTGGAAGGATTCTCGCCATCGCAGACCAGGTCAGACCACAGGAAGAGGTAACAAACAAGCCTCGGGCTTACTCACTACCACAGGTACGGCTTTACATTCTGTCTCTGTTTGAATAATACATGGGTAATTGATTCCGGTGCAACTGATCATATGACATCTAATTCAAAAATTATTACTCCTTTAATCCCATCATCTCAGACCTTTGTTTCCACAGCCAATGGTGCCCCAGTCCCTGTAGAGGGAAAATGATCAATCAATCTATCCGACACATTGAACCTAACCTCCGTCTTAGTAGTACTATCCTTAGATTATAATCTATTATCTGTTTCTCAAATAACTAATGCCCTACACTGTGTTGTCATTTTTTGGCCTTCTCATTGTGTTTTTAAGGATATTCAGACGAAGAAGACGATTGGTTATGGTGTTAGGCGCAGTAAATTATACTATCTGGACCTGGATTTCAAAAGCACAGATCGCTTGCACAAAGCCTTGAACACTAGTACCTCTGAAAAGAAAATTACAGATGAACTTTGGTTATTGCACCGTCGGTTAGGACACGCATCGTTTGGCTACTTAAAGAAATTGTTTCCCCGTTTAGTTCATAAAGTTAATTCTTCTGGTTTTCATTGTGAGATTTGTGAACTGGCTAAAAGTCATCGTACTTCCTTTAAACCTTCATTGACTAAGAGTTCAGTTCCATTTATGATTATTCATTCTGATGTATGGGGACCGTCTCATATTTCTTCTTTAGGTGGTATACGATGGTTTGTCACGTTTATTGATGATTGCACTCGAATGACGTGGGTTTGTCCCATGAAATCCAAAGGAGAAGTTAGTGGTTTGTTTCAGAGATTTCATAAACAGATCAGTACACAATATAATGCTACTATTCAAGTTCTCCGAAGTGATAATGGTGGGGAATATATGAGTATTGAGTTACAAGCATACTTCAAACTTCATGGAATCATTCATCAGACTACATGTCCTTATACTCCTCAACAGAATGGGGTTGCCGAACGCAAAAATCGTCATTTGTTAGAAATAGTCCGGGCATCACTGATCGGCACAAACGCACCAACCTCATATTGGGGTGAAGCACTCTCATCGGCTGTCTATTTAGTAAACTGCATCCCCTCAGTCGTACTTGATTTTCAGACACCCTTTGAAGTCTTAGCTAAGTCGGTTACAACTCCTACCGTGTCAAATCTTCCTCCCCGGGTGTTTGGATGTGTTACATTTGTCCACTTACCAAAGGAGCAACGGAACAAGCTTGAACCGCGCGCTCTCAAGTGCGTCTTTGTAGGGTATGCTTCTTCTCAAAAGGGGTATCGATGTTACCACCCTCCCACCCAGAAAATGTATGTCACTATGGATGTGATATTTCACGAAGAAACTATGTACTTTCACCGAACTGAACTTCAGGGGGAGCATTATAAAGAAGTTCAGTTATTTGAGAATATCAATGAGGAAGAGATAAGCTCAATAGAGGTAGTTCCAAAGTTGACTTCGAATTCACCACCAGCAACAGAGACAACCGAAATCACGTCATCCCCTGATATAGTAACAGCAAAAATCTTGCCAAATGACGTTGTGCCGTCTCCGTCTCCGTCACCACCTGACACAAATAACCAATCGTCCACTTCAAATATTCCTGAAACTGAGGTCTCCTATGTATCATCTTTTTCTATTCCTATAAAGAAACTTCCTAACCAAGCAAATAGAGGTGTACCTAAACCCACGTATGACCCAGATTTTACCAGTAAAGCCAAATATCCTATGAGTAATTATGTGTCTTATGATCGGTTAACTGCATCTAACAAATCTTTTGTGAATCAATTATCTTCTGTATCTATTCCTAACAGTGTGCAGGAAGCCTTATGTGAGTCTGAGTGGAAATCAGCAATGGATGAGGAGATGAAGTCCTTGTTGAAAAATGACACATGGGAATTGACCGAATTACTAGCAGGAAAGAAGAAGGTGGGTTGCAAGTGGGTGTACACTGTGAAATTTAAAGCAGATGGAACAATCGAAAGATTCAAAGCGAGACTGGTTGCAAAAGGCTACACACAGACGCATGGGATTGATTATCTAGAGACATTTGCGCCCGTAGCAAAGATCAATACTGTACGAGTGTTACTCTCATTAGCTGCAAACTTAAACTGGCCTCTACAATAGTTCGATGTGAAAAATGCCTTCCTACATGGGGATTTAGAGGAGGAGGTATATATGGAGTTCCCACCTGGATATAAGATCCCGGCTGAGCATACAAATAAAGTCTGCAAGTTGAAAAAATCTTTGTATGGGCTAAAACAATCCCCTAGAGCCTGGTTTGGGAGATTTGCGAGATCGATGCGAAAGTTTGGGTACAGCCAGAGTAATTCCGATCATACTTTATTTTTGAAGAAGAGTCATGGAAAAATTACGGCTCTTATTGTTTATGTAGATGACATGGTGCTCACAGGAAACGACCCTCAAGAACAACAGGCATTGAAGAAGCTCTTATCTCAGGAGTTTGAGATGAAAGATCTCGGTAGCTTGAAGTATTTTCTGGGGATCGAAGTGTCTAGATCATCAAAAGGCATCTTCCTATCTCAGAGAAAGTATGCCCTAGACTTACTGAATGAAACCGGAATGTCCGCTTGTCAACCGTCAGATACTCCAATGGAGGAAGGATTGAAGTTAGGGGTCGAAACAGATTAAGTACCCGTCGATAAAGGGCGCTATCAGAGATTGGTAGGCAGATTGATGTATCTAGCACATACAAGGCCTGATATATCACATGCATTGAGTATTGTTAGTCAATTCTTGCATAATCCAGGGGAGAAGCATATGCAGGCAGTTATGAGGATTATCAGTTATCTCAAAGCAGCTCCTGGAAAGGGAATCCTATTCCAGAAAAATGAGGATATCCTGAAGGTTGAGGGATATACTGATGCTGATTGGGCAGGTAATATATGTGACAGAAGATCTACATCAGGGTACTTCACATTTGTAGGAGGAAACTTGGTTACTTGGAGAAGTAAGAAGCAAAATGTAGTATCCCGATCAAGCGCAGAAGCAGAATATCGAGGAATGGCAGTTGGTATTCAAGAGTTATTGTGGTTAAAACTGCTACTGACAGATCTCGGTTTTCCTCCGACATAACCCATGATGCTATATTGCGACAACAAGGCAGCATGTGATATCGCACACAATCCAGTTCAACATGATAGAACAAAGCATGTTGAAGTGGATAGGTTCTTCATCAAAGAGAAGTTAGAAGAGAAAGTTATTTCTGTTCCTCATGTACGCTCCGAAGATCAGTTAGCCGACATTCTCACCAAGGCCGTGACAAAGAAGATATTCACCAAGCTAATTAGCAAGTTGGGCATGTTCGATATATGTGTGCCAACTTGAGGGGGAGTATTAGAATATATAGATATAGTAGGATATATAGATATGGTATATGTATAAATGGTATAGTTGACTACCACCATAATTCCTATAATTATAGGATATGATTTTTGTTTCCATGTACAACTCATTCACTCCCTATTTAAGGGACCTTTGTACTCATTCATAAGATCATCAATATAAGTTATTCTCTCATCTCTGTCTAATCGTCAACATAGTCATATGATAAGATACTCTCAATTTCATGTTCATTTTATGAGTAGATATTTTTCATTATTCATAATTTTTTGTCAAAATTTTTCTTTTTCAACCACCAAAGAAAATTTCTTCATAGAAAAAGTCTCAAAGTAAGAAAACATCTCACCACATGTTTCAACTTATTATCTAACTTCTCACAAAAATTAACTATTTTTATTTTCTTTTTTCATGTTATTATCAAATAGACCCTTAGTGACTAAAATTTTCTTATCATTCAGAGAGAGATTTAGAGGTTTATTCAGAAAACTAAAACATGCAAACAGATTTTGAAATTCAATTTTGAAATTTCATATTAAAATATCATATTTCAAATATTTTCGTAGGTCCCTCTTATTGATTCCTATCTCCAAATGGGATGATCTGACGGATGACAAGGAGGCTATCAATATACTTAAAGAGGTTTACGGTGATGATGTGGAGGAGCTTGATTTATTAGTAGGACTCATGGCAGAGAAGAAGATCAAGGGTTTTGCAATAAGCGAGACTGCTTTTATTATATTTCTCTTGATGGCATCAAGGTACACTTAATTACAGTATGATCAAATATGTGATATGTCTATATACTTTTAACTGTTTTCTTTAATTTCTTTAGTGCAAGCAAGGGTATGGTAAGCTTATAAATGTGAAAGCGATATCTAAGTTTAGCACCACTTAACACTTTGTATCACTTATATAGAACGTATCGGCTCAAATGAGAAAGGGCTAGTTAAACCCTCTAAAGTTGCAAATTATATGAATCCAAAAAATAATAAATTAAATTATCCATGCTATAATATTTATTGGTATCTTTAAATAATGACAGGGTTGAAATATCAAATCTGGCTGGACCTGAGGGAGAGAAGACCTTATCAGAAATTGGATTTAAAAGGATGATGGTTTCAATGGGCCACCAAGCAAGCGGGGCGCTTGTGCTTTGGAATTATCCGGTGTGGCTTAGGGACATTATTCCACAAGATATCGACGGCAGAGATAGACCTGATCGAATTGACCTACCTGCCCTTGAAAGTAAGCATAGCTCAACAATATACTAATTTAAATTTTGTATTTGTCTTTTACAAGGATTCATAAACTTTAGTGACTAAAATTTACTTATCATTCAGAGAGAGAGAGAGAGAGATTTAGAGGTTTATTCAGAAAACTAAAACAAACAGATTTTGAGATTCAATTTTCAAATTTCATATTAAAATATCATATTTCAAATATTCACACCAGCACTTAAGCACCGACAAATCTCTTAACTAAATATTTATTTTTTGTACGGTCATTAAGATTTTTTTTAATATAAATTAGCAAAGGGCGGACATATTGGCACACAAAAAAAACAATTAGTAACAGTCCTACTTTCATTCGGTCATTTGCAACTGAATAGTGTCTATTGTTCAGTTCTTGAGGGCCGACTATAACGCTATATACTCGGTTCTTGACAATTTAGTAAAGCATTATCAAATTTATACTACGATTTTTCATAACCAAGTAACATATACTTTACTCAGTTATGACTGACCGAATGAAAAGTGAAGGTGTTTTCAAGAGATATTGGGGGTGCCAATATCTCCGCCCTTAATAAAGAAGTTGTAGATGCTTTTGTTAAATAAATTAATAAACTAGTTAATCTAAATTTAAGTTAGGTTTAACCCAGTTTCTATGCGATAGAGGAGCTAATTCGTAGCGTGGATGATGTAGTTTTTCGGGACCGAGAGAGGAAAGTTGCCAGATACAATGACTTTCGTAGGTCCCTCCTATTGTTTCCTATCTCTAAATGGGATGATCTGACGGATGACAAGGAGGCTATCAAAATACTTGAAGAGGTGTACGGTGATGTGGAGGAGCTGGATTTGTTAGTGGGACTCATGGCAGAGAAGAAGATCAAGGGGTTTGCAATAAGTGAGACAGCTTTTCTTATATTTCTCTTAATGGCATCAAGGTACACATAATTACAGTTTAATCAAATATGTGACATGTCTATCTACTTTTAACTGTTTGCTTTAATTTCTTTTGTGAAAGTAAGGGCGCCATAATATATATCCTTAGAAAGTATTATAGTAGGTTATTATTTGTTAGAGGAGCAAAATTCGTGGACCCAAAGTAAAAAAAATCACTCTTATAGTTACAAACAGTGTCTAAGCTTATAAATGTTCAAGAGATGTTGTAGACGCCCCGATCCGTGACCCCCGCAAGAACCTTAACGACCTTCGAGAAGTACTGTTTTTGGAGTCCGGGACCCACCCGAACACCCGAAACTGCCCGAAAGGGTTTGTCACCCAAACAAACCTATTTTTAAGAGAAATTGTTGCACGACAAATTAGTATGTCGTGCGACAATCTAACTTATGTCGCACGACAAACCCCTCTGACCCAGACCATCCACTCTCTGACAAATCAGTCTGTCAGAAACATCACTTCAGCCGTTTGTCGCGCGACATGGTACACATTTTCGCGCGACACATGCCTTTTCTGGTGAAGTGTCGCGCGATATACTCTTCCCACCACTATAAATAGGCCAACACCCCCCAAGGGTTCAAGGGCAGCAACTTGGGATTGAGGAATTATTAGCGTATATCTGATTTTCTAGTCTTTCGTCAAGCATTTTCTATTATTATTTTATCTCTGAAGAATTATCGAATCCATTCTCGACACTCGACGTGTCCCGCTTCTGAAATCGAATTCTCAGAAATATCTAAAGAAGGAAAAGATTATTATCACCGGAGATCTCTCCGCCGTGTTATATTTTCTTTCTTGTTATTATTCTCATCGGGAAGGTAAAGAAAGTCCCTTCTAGTATTTAAAAATTAAATATATGTGTAGTTATTTTACTTCCGTTGTTCTGTCCACGTTTTATTTGAACAAACTTATTGCCAAGTTATAAATAGTCTAATGTTTTCAAAACAAAAGACCCTGATAAAAATTATTTATAAAACCAGAGAGTAAGTACATTATCATCTGGATAAAATTATGTTTTCAAAACCTGGACTGGTAAAACTTACTTAGGAATTAAAAACCCAGTATATCTTGTCTCTTCCATATACTGTGATAGTTCTGGTAAAACTCCCCTCAAGAGTTCTAATTATATATTAAATTAGTCCCGATACAAGATCCGAACTTTTCCAAAAGGAATTAAAACCCAAGAAAACCATCATTTATATGAGGAAACGAAACGGGAAACTCTCTCTTTCTTAAATAAAAGGCTTTTTACACTTGTATTTACCCCTTTTGAAAAAAATGAAATATCGGATCTCGGAACACAAAGGTTTTCATCAATTTTCCCGTTTTTCCCAGAAATTAGGGTTTCACTTGGAAAGTAGTAGATTGTCAGTAAAAGTATCCAAGTTTTTCAACATAAAACAAACATATAAGACCACTAGAGACCAAAAGGGCAGAACGGGTGCTTAACACCTTCCCAATCCGTAACATAGTTTTCGAACCCTATAGAATCCTGGTTTCATAGACAAACGTGTAGAGAAAGGCTTATCTGTAGCCTTTCCTATTACACGACCCCTTTTGTTCATTTTCTCGTAAAACGTACTGGCGACTCTGAATGAACCCTCTTGTATCTAAAAATAGGATAGAGGGACACCCGATATGAATTATCAACATCTAAAAGAAAATGGAACGACGGAATCCTTTCCGATGTTTCAGACGCCCAAGAATGGGAATGAGACCCGGGGGTTGCATTTGCGGATTCTAACAGTGGCGACTCTACTGGGGACCCTAGAAAACTAGACTCTTATATGTGGACTTTTGTTTATTTGTTGAAAATTTGCTTTTACTGCTTTCCCTACTTATGTTAATCAATTGAGAAGAAACCTTTTTCTAAAAATGCAAGTTTTTCAAAAAAATACGTAATAAAGATAAATGATATTTATGAATCCAACTTTTTGAAATTTGCACACACTTTCACAAAACATGCATTGGTTCTACGAGTGTGAATTTAACCCAAACCCTCGGAAGTATTATAAGTGAGTAGGGAGTTGGCTTGCTTGGGCCAACATAAATCGAAAGCATTTACTTCCACTCTCCTTGGCCAAGTACGCCCCCGAGGTATATCTAGTGACGAGAACACTCACGTACCCGGGAAGTATATCAAAAGACTCTTGCACGTACCCGCCCCTGGGGTATATCACAAGGTCTTGCCAAAAAGGAGGGAGCCTGAAGCCTTAACCGTTCGTACACCTGCGCTACATGTAAGATCGAGTTGGCTAAAACACTCGTCAAATAGCCGTAGGGGATGTACCACCTTACGACTTCCTTCACATCACCTTTTAAAAACCTGAGTCTTTTTTCGGTAATTTTATTTTTAGTGGTTCTTTTGGCAAAAATCGAGTCGCATCTTAGTCTTTCTCCATCTTCGCCACGTGGTTTCGTCTACAGCCGTAATACGACGACAGTGTGGAAGGTTGGGCCGGTCGAGATCATACCGAAAGATTATTAAGACCAAGCACATTCGCAATGGCTGATGGACACGAGAATCAAGAGACAGATCAGAGCCTAGCCAAGGCTTCTGCAGCTCAGTCAACCTTTGCCGAGATGCATCGTTTACTAATGACCGTCAGCATGAATTTGTAAGTCTGACGACCGAGCAACAGGGTACCCTAATCCGAATAGAAGAATTCTCAGCCGAACGAACCGCACCACCAGGGTTTGAGCGACTACCATCGAATCGGGATCAGAATCAAGGGCAGTCTTCACAAGTGCTTCCCTCGATCCAAGGAACCAACCCACCACAAACGGGTCCCGTCACAACCGGTCCCATTCAAACCGATCCCAACAATCAGAATCAATGGGCCCCAGATTCAGGCCCCACTTATCAACAACAAAAGCCACCCATCGTCTGGCCACAACCCCAACCAGGCCTTGATCCCCAATACCAGCCATGGTCACAAGTTCTCACAGGCCTATTCCACCCTCGGCCCCAGTAGCCCTTCCTAATGAATACCCAGACATTAACCGACTTCGGGCAGTGTATGCAGAATCAGTTATAGCTCGGGAACAGCCCGACGAAGTGTCAAGAGAAAGTGAAGAAATGAAGAAACTGAAGGAGCAAATGAAGGTTCTGCAAAGGGGGATTTCTCTAATAAAAGGAGCAAACGAGATTACATATATGAATGCCTTCTCCCTCTACCCAGAAGCAAGATTACCACAAGGATTCAAGCTCCCTTCCATCACCATGTTCACAAGAACCACACCCCCTAAAACTCATCTTCAATCCTACATCAGATCCATGCAAGTGTCCGATTATGGAGAGCCGAAATTAGCTCAGGCCTTTCACATGACTCTCACGGGGGCCACCCTGAGATGGTTTTTTGATCTAGAGAAACACTACACAAAGACTTGGGGAGATATCGTCAAGGAGTTCATGACTAAATATGGGTCCAATGAAGATTTGGAAATTACCCGCAAACACCTGGAAATGGCCAAGCAAGGCGAAAAGGAAACCTTCAGCGATTTCGTCACACGCTAGAGAGAGATGGCCTCCCAAATGTCCAAACGGCTCGATGAAGAAGAGCAGTTGGAGATCATACAAAAGAATTTCACTCCAGCTGTATTGAGTTGCATGGAAAAGCATGTATTCCCACACTTTAGAGCCCTGTTAAGCATAGCAAGTAGAAGAAGAGCTAGCCAAGAAAGCAGAGATCAACACCTAGAAAGCCTCATACACCGAGAGAAAGACGGCCACTTCAACCGTAAACCAACTAAGCTCATACCCCTATCAACAAAACCCATTTCAGCAGCCACAACAAGCACCTCCGATGAGTTGGCCCACACAAGGAGACTCTTCGAGCACCGAGGTTAAGAAAAGGAGGAACTTCTGCACCCTTCCCACTACCTTGGTCAAAAGCCTGGAACTACTCCGAAAGGCCGGACTAATCACTCCACTCAACCCGCGCCCCCACCAAACCCCATTCTCAGCATCTGGAGAATGAATGAGAATTGTGCATACCATCAAGCTGCGGGCCATGACACAAAACGCTGTTTGGCTCTTCGCCATCGTATCCAAGACTTAATCGAAGCTGGTACCATTCCCGCACCCAGCGGGCCCAATGTTACTAACAACCCCCTTCCCAACCATGCTCCACCTACGGAAATTAACGCCATGACCACTGATGAAAAAGGTTTTGATTCCGTGGGACTCATTCGAGACGACCCAGCCTATAAATCACCCACTGTGTCGCCAGAAATGACTCAAGTTGCACCATGCCTCAATCCGATAATTGACCAATGGATGGCTAAGATGAACTTCCTACCCGGGTAGGGGTTGGGAAAGGCTAATCAGTGGATCTCATAACCACTTACAATCAAAACCAATCCCAGAAAATCTGGGATATGATGGACCCAGGATAAGAAGAAACAACCATGGAAGCCCCGAGGCCTTCTCAAGGAGACAATCTGTATGACAGAGACCTCCCCCAAGACTTTTAGTTGGTCGGCGGAACTAGAATCATCAGAAGCCTTAGAGGGATCAGACACAGCATCCCTTTAGATACAACAAATTACCCGTTCAGGGAGGGTATATTATCCACCACCAATGGATACCGAGAAATCACCACCTCCTAAGAAAATAGGAGAGGATCGAGTACTGGAACAGTTGAAGAAGACCCAGGCACACATCACCATTTGGGGCCTCTTGGTTGCCTCCAAACCTCACAGGACCGCCTTCATCAAACTCTTAAATGAGTTCGTCATATCACCAGATTCCATGCCAGAACAACTGCCAAACATGATTGGGTCACTTACAGTCCAAAGAAATTTGTCATTCTCAGATGAATAGTTATCTCCACTGGGAAAGAAACATAGTCTGGTCCTCTATATTACTGTCCGGACCCGAGAAAAAATCCTGCCACAGGTCCTCATCGACAATGGGTCAACCATAAACGTACGCCCTTTGAAGACCGCCAGATGTATGGGTATCTTAGATTCAGAGCTTTCCCCGTCAGCTGTAACCGTTAGAGCCTATGACAACACTAGGAGGGCCGTTCTGGGTTCCCTGAAGCTTGATCTCATGGTCGGTCCCGAAAACTTTCCGGCCGACTTTCAAATCATAGACATTCCCTTCAGTTTTAATCTCCTGTTGGAAAGAGCATGGCTACACAACATAGGAGCACTCCCTTCCTCCTTACACCAGAAGATCAAGATATCGTTCGAAGGGAAGAAAATCACCATCCAAGGAGATCCTGAGAGGACCTTGGCGGATCTAGAATTACCCGTCTTGGGCATCGGGAGTCAAAGCATACAGTTGGGAGACTTTTCTTACGATCCTCAAGTGCAAGCCCTCAACACCCAGAGAATCAAATATCTTCCCCCTGATAATATTCCCGGTCTCAGCACTAAAATCACAAATATGCTGAGAATGATAAAATACTTACCTAGAGTCAGTTTGGGAATGGGACAGCAAGAATTACTTTAGGCCTTAGAACCAGTAACGAGGCGTAAAAGAGAACGGTTGGGGTACCAACACACCGAAGAAGACAACCAAGAGAAAAGGGGTCGAGAGCATCAGTATCCGAGTTTTAGTTCTCTTAATGGATTTTTTGTCAAAAAAGGAAGGACTTCCCCTTTTGTGGTTTTTAGGAGCCTTGGAGAAACAACGACGGAGATAACCTTCCAGGATGGAAAATCTTCTATGAAGAGGACCTTTACCTCAAGAAAAATGTTATACACAACTTCTCTACCAAGTTAAAGATCGGGCCGAGAGAAGAAAATAAAAACGAAGAAGATGAAGAGGAAGAAATGATTGGAGATCTCTTCGACGTCATGGCTCTAGTGGATGATGAGCCAAGAGACGACCCTGTACACTTAATACACGCTGATCCAGATTTTCAGGAAAAGGAGGGAAGGAGTGAAATTATAAGGGTAGGAGATAAGAGCGAAGGTAGGGCTAAGGAGGAGTCACTCCTAGATTTACTTTTCAAACTTGTACCTGTAAGCACTGTTATTAATAAAGAAGATTCTATTTTGCGGTATCCTGTTAGTTCTGATTCTATAATTGCCTATATGGAAATTGAAAGACTAAATGAACACCCTGAATGTGAGGAACAGCGTATACAAAGCGAGGAGGGAGACACTCTTGTGATTAATCTCGAGACGGAGGGGGAAAGGAAAGAAGTTCGTATTGGGGCAAGTCTAAGTGAGACAGAAAGAGAGGAATTCACACAAACTCTGAATGAGTACATGGATATCTTTGCCTGGTCCTATGCCAATATGCCAGGATTGGATAGCCAGATAGTCATGCACGAGATACACACCAAGCCGGAGTTTAGGCCCGTCAAGCAGAAATTGAGAAAACTTACGCCGAAATGGTCCCTGAAGGTAAAAGAAGAAGTTATGAAGCAATTGAGCGTGGGGTTCTTAAGAGTGATCAAGTACCCTTCATGATTAGCCAATATTGTACCCGTTCCAAAGGCAAATGGGAAAGTCCGCATGTGTGTAGACTACCGGGATCTCAATAAAGCTTGCCCAAAAGACGATTTCCCATTACCCAACATTGATCTTATAATGGATAATACCACCAACCATGCCTTGAAATCATTCTTGGATGGATTTGCTGGGTATAATTAAATCAAGATGCACCCAGACCACCAAGAGAAAACAACGTTTATCACACCGTGGGGAACATATTGCTACACCGTTATGCCATTCGGGTTGAAGAATGCCGGAGCTACGTATCAGAGGACAGCTACAGCTATCTTCCACGACATGATCCACAAAGAAGTAGAAGTATATGTAGACGATATGATTATCAAATCAAAAGAGAGGGAAGGCCATGTACCGGCCTTTAGGGGTGGATTTTTTTGTACCAAAAATCGCGAACCGATCCCGAACCGACCTAAATCGGTTGGTAATTGAACCAAACTTTTTTTGGTTGGTAACCGACCATTTTCGGTAGCGGTAGCGGTTTTATTTATACCTATGTTCGGTTATAACCAACCGACCGACCATTATAAAAAATAATAAATTTATAAATTCATTTAATTTACTTCATTAGTTCATTTGAGCCTACTGATGTAATGTGAGGCTCAGTGGCTATATACGTGATGTCTCACTCTCCATTCTCTGTTTCTTATTCTGCCCATTTACTCTTTCCATTCTCTGTTTCTTACTATGCCCATTCACTCTTTCCATTCTCTGTTTCTTACTATGCCCATTCACTCTCTCCATTGTTTATCTCTCACTCTCTCCAATCACTCTCTCCATTCCACCGTCACAAATCTTTTCTTCTTCCGTCACTCCCTCCTCGCACCGTCGTCTATTCCTCTCACTCCGTCTTTCCTCCCCCAATCGTCTTTCCATCTGTTCGCTGAATTATTGCTGTGTAGTACTGCACCTTGCTGCTGTGTTGTGGCTGTTGTGTTGCTGTTTTGGTGTATTTATATTGGTCGGTTATTACCACATACCGACCGAACCGACCGACCAAGTCGATAAAACCGAATTTTGGTAAACTGACCTTGGCATTTCGGTTGCGGTTTTCAATTTTGTAAAACCAACCATGTCTGTTCGGTTGTAAAACTAACCATGTCGATTCGGTAACAGAACCGTGGCCACCCTTACCGGCCTTACGAGCCTTTTTTGACCGACTCCGCCAGTATTAGATGAGACTCAATCCGCAGAAGTGCGTGTTCGGGGTAACTAAGAGGAAACTCCTGGGCTGTGTTGTCAGTAAAAAAGGAATCAAGGTAGACCCTACCAAAGTTCGAGCTATCCGAGATATGCCCGAGCCTCGTACCGAGAAAGAAGTCTGGGGATTTTTGGGAAATTTACAGTACATCAGTAGGTTCATCTCTCAACTTACTCAGACTTGCGAACCCATCTTCAAGCTCCTGAGGAAGTCTTCACCAGGAGAATGGGACGATCAGTGCCAAGAGGCTTTTGATAGAATCAAAGACTACCTCTCCAACCCCCCAGTATTAGCCCCACCATAGGCCGGATTGCCACTAATCCAATACCTAATAGTCATCGATTCAGTTGCAGGAGCCATGCTAGCCCAACATCTGACCGATACGCGAAAAGAGCAGGCCATCTACTACATTAGCAAGAAACTGTCCCCATTTGAGACGAACTACACGCCATTGGAGAGATTATGCACTGCCCTTGTCTGGGTAACACAAAAATTATGGCACTACATGCTGGTTTTTTCGATCATCCTGGCATCACGAATAGATCCGCTGAAATAACTCTTCGAGAAACCAGCTCTCTCAAACCGTATGGCAAAATGGTTATTCTTACTCTCCGAATTCGACATCACCTACATGACCCAGAAGGCAGTCAAAGGCAAGATCATAACTGACTACCTGGCCCACAATCCAATATTGGGGGATATGTTGGAAGAAGCTGAGTTCTCAGATGAAACTATCATGAATGTCGAGATCGATGAAGACTGAAAATTGTACTTTGACGGGGCCACCAACCGAAACGGGAATGGGATAGGCATCTTGTTAGTCTCTCCAGACCAACTTTACTCCCCGGTATTATATCGTCTAGACTTCTTTTGCACCAACAATATGGCCGAGCATGAAGCCTATATAATCGGATTAGAGATCGCGCTCTAAAGGGGTATAAAGAAAATACAAGTATATGGGGATTCGGCATTAGTAGTCCACCAAGTTCTAAAAGAATGAAAAATCAGAGATGAAAAGTTAGTCCCTTACCTCGCCCGGCTGGAGGATGTCGCAGGAAGATTTGAGCGTTCGGAGTTTTACTATATCCCCAGGTCACAAAACAGTTTTGCTTACGCACTAGCAACCCTGGCATATATGATCGATATCCCGGAGGGGATGGAAGAAATAACTCTTACCGTACAAAGAAGATTAGGGCCAGCACACTGCATGGCCCTTGAGGTAGAGAATGAAGAGAATGGGGACTCAAGCATTTAGTTTTACGACATCTGGAACCTGTTGAAAAATCATCGGTATCCCAAGCAAACAGACAAGAGAACGCGGGTCACACTCAGGAGATTAGCATCAAGGTTCATACTTTGTGCCGGAAGGCTGTATAAGAGGAACTACGACGGGACCCATCTCCAATGTCTCACTAAAGAAGAATCTGTCAAAATGATGAATCAGATACATGGGGGCGATTGTGGATCTCATATGAGCGGTCATACGCTTGCCCGCAAAATCATCAGACAAGGTTATTACTGGTCTACCCTGTAAAACGACTGCGTTAACCACGTATGCCGTTATCACAAATGCCAAATCTATGCTAAATCTCAGAAGCTTCCTCCGAAAGAGTTGTACAACATGATCGCCCCCTGGCCTTTCGCTACCTGGGGAATCGATATCATTGGAAAGATATCGCCCAAAGCCATCAACGGCTATGAATTCATACTGGTAGCCATCGACTACTTCACCAAATGGGTAGAGGCCGAGTCTTTCCAGACCCTTGACGCCAGAAAATTTGCCCGATTCATCAGACGGAATATCATCTGCCGGTATGGGGTCCCACACGAGATCATCTCGGACAACGGCACTCACTCCGAATGAGAGGCTAACACAATCATGGAAGAATACGGTATTACCAGATACAGATCTTCGCCATACAAACCACAAACCATGGGCCAGTTGAGGCCGCCAACAAGAATCTGAAGAATATCCTAAGCAAGATGACCGACACCTGTCGAGACTGGCCCGAAAAATTACCATATGCATTGTGAGGATACCACAACACCGAGAGGGTCTCTACTAGAGCAACCCCATTTTCCCTTACATACAGGATGGAAGCAGTCCTTCCTGTTGAATTAGAGGTCTCTTCCCTCAAAGTAATGCTAGAGAATCAAGTTAATGAGCTGGAGTGGGTCCAGACACGTTATAACGAGCTGGCCTTGCTAAATGAGAAGAGATTGAGAGCCGTATACCACCATCAAGGGTATCAGAAGAGAATCGCTCGAGCATTTAACTAGAAAGTAAAGACTCGGGGTATCAATGAGAACGACATCGTGTTGAAAGAAATTCGAGAGCCAGCCAGAGACCCAAGGGAAAAGTTCGGGCAGAAGTGGACAGGGCCATACATCGTCAAAGAGATTGATACATAGGGTGCCGCCATACTCACAGACTTGGACGGACAATTACTGTATTCACCAGTCAACATGGATCAATTGAAGAAGTATTACCAATAGATGTAACATGTATAGATAAGAACTACGTAAACCTGAGCCCCAAATCAAACTTTTGTTCATTGAAAAATCAAAAGGGGAACGTAGGCAACCTGAGAAGTGACTTCAGGCCCGGTTTAAAACATTATAAAGAAAATTATTTCCCATAAAAAATAGTCCCTCGTATATTATTAAAATGGTTTAGAACACCAGAAGTTACAAGGGAGATACAACATACAGAAAAGTCTAAACCCTAGGGGTTGGCCAAGCAGGGTCCTCAGTGGCCAAATCAATTCGAGCCTCATCCAGGATCTGGTACACAAAGACAATATTCTCCTCTTTAGGCTCAGAATCCATGAACCGAAACCATTCCATTTGGAAGGGATCATCAATCAGCTCCCCTTCAAGAGACCCCTAACGAGAACGGATGATGTCAGCCCGAAGGGGCCTGGTAATACCAAAACGGGCATAGTTGAACTGACGAGTCAGTCGAGCACGCCACATCCTCTCCACTGATAAAGAAACATGCTGGGTCACAAACTTAGACTCGGGAGAGAAGTTGTTCAAGCCGAGATGAATGTCCTGAGGAACTTTGAATTGCCGAAGAAGACGTCCTAGGAGATAAAAGGAAGTGAACCAAAGTCCACGTATCCGAACGTAGTTTTGACCTCCCGTACTAAGCACCATCGCCCTCAACTTCCACCAAGGAATATTCCACCGAATAGCCTGAATATTCTCCGAAAACCACACCATCCAATAAGAGGAAGACATGGTCAAAGGACCAAAGAGAGGACGACGGAAGAAGTGTGTCAGGTTGTCAAGCCGAACCTCGTTGAAACCCACCGATCGGAAACGCTCCAACAGCCACATGTATAGCAAACGCGGACTTCCCCTGAAGAAGGGTGAAGCTCCACTTTGGAGATCATCTAGGCCGTTCAGAGTTTTTGCAAGAACGATGGGCACTAAAGACTCCCCATTTCTTGCATGATAGATCAAACTCAGAATAGTCGGATCAACACGGGAAGAGCCCATTACCAGTAGCATATCAGAAACAAGACAGATCAAGGCCGCCGCAGTACGCCCCACGCTATAAGAGGCTCTTTCTTCGTAACGATGAAAGAACCTTACCATTTTGTGAAGGTCAAGAAGCTCGTCAATAATAAAACCATCACAGGCCGCTTGGGGAATGGCTAACAGAGCAATCAACATATCTCGATGACCAATTTCCCCTATTGGAACAACCATCGAGAGACGAGTATCAGAACGCAACAGCTAAGAAAACTTTTTCGTAAGTCGGGCAGAGCTCATCCAACCCGAAATAAAAAAGATGATCCGAAGGGCTCCAAAAATACAAAGCGCCTAACAAAAAGGAAAAATCTACAGGACGATGGTACCAGCCCGCTAAAGGAATAAATGCATCGAAGTTCAAACCATTCTCCGAGGATACCAGAGCATCTCGAGCTTCGACATAAGAAAAATCAAAATTTGTGTGATAAGAAGACATTTTGGGAAAGGTGTGGGGATGAAGGAAGGGAGATGGGTGTATTTATAGCAAAAAAGATGGTCTTGTACCTGTTTGTCGCGTGACAAACCCATATCCAAAAGGGATTGTCGCGCGACAATCCTCTTTGGTGTACCCTATTTTTTGGCCTTTCTTACACGTAAGAGTCATTTTTGCCAAAAGAATCACTTTTTGTATGAATTATGCTCACTCTGTTCTTTTGCAGGAACCCTAAGTACCACTGCATCACATGGTATGGCTCCTAAATCTATTGATTCATGTAAATATTTAATTATTTTCTTTCATCACAGATAGGGAATAAAAATATGTCACAGGCACAAATAAAGATTTTCATAAATCCAATAAAAGAATAGTTTCCAAAAACTAAAAAACTACTAACAAATATCTGTCTAAATGTTTAAAAATAAAACTACATATATGTTTAAAACTAACTAAGAATGCAGAAAAACTAATATATCCTAGCGTGCTTCGACACACTCCCGTTATCACTCGAACCCTCCTCAGGAGTAGGATCGACCACTGGGACGTCCGAACGAGAGGGAACCGCTGCCTGAGAGGGCCCCGTCAACTGAATCGAAGCCGTGGGACGGATCACCAAAGACCGTGAGTGCCTAGAGGTCCGGCTACTGCTCCTCCGAGACTCCATCCGAGCATGGGAAGAAGTCAGGGGATCATCGACCCGAAGAGACACGTCGATCGCCCTCTGATAATCGCGCATGTACGCTGTAGGGTCCTAACCAACAAACTGAAGAAGGTTCCAGTTGTAGAGATACTGGGCATGGAGAGCTTTTAGATCTGCTACACGAACGCTCACCCGCTGCAAAAAGACATAAGAGAGGGAATTAGCACATTTTAAGATAAACAGATATGAAAGAACATCAGAGAACAGAAATGAAGGGACGTACCTCATCACCCATACGGCAGCCCAGATAATCAAAAGTATCATCGAGTAAAGGATACTCGGGCACGGTATAGCGGCGAAGACCAGCACCAACGTAAGTAATATCCCGAAGAAGGGATGGGATGTCAACTAGAGGAACGGATGGACCCGTCGGTACCACTGCAGAAGTAGACCCACCCACCTCACAGATCGAGAACAGGGGAGGCCGAGAAGAAGAGCCACCAAGTCCAAGAGATCGGGCCGGAGGGCCCATGGCATTTGATGGAAGAAGAGTCAGCGTGGCATATGTGCGAACACCCGGAGGATCCGTAATGGCCATCGCTCTCAGAGGCGGGACCCCACTAGAAGGAGTGGCTGCAGCGGCAGGGGGTTTGCCCAAACTGCTTATAATCGGCCCTGAAGTCCTCATGCTCCTAGGACCACTCAGAAAAATCTGCTCCCCCTCTCTCAGCAGCCTCAGCATCATCAAAAATGACCCCCGGAGATACTGACGGACCGGTAGGAAACTCAAAACCCTCAGCACACTACTCCATAGGCGTCGTCTAAGGCGGCTGCTCAGGAACCGCCGACGTCCCACCTCCCTCACCCCCCGGTCTATTTCCCTCGGCAGCAGCAGGAACACCCCTCTCCCCCTCGGGGTCCTCGTCATCAGAATCTAAAATATTGTCCCTCTGATTAGGGACAGGTGGCAGATGGCCGGGGACCGTCCTGGACAAATGGGTCTGTCCCCATATGTAGTTGGGATCGCCTCCCAACGCCCGGTACCTCTCGTAGAAGACCCGTCCCCGAGTCCCCTTTCGCTCCCTCATCAAGTAACGGGCAGCAAAAGTGGCATAGTCTCCCTCCTCGGTAAATATCTAAAAGCCAAGCCCGTCAACTAGAGCCTGCACCGTCACCGGGTGGATCTCGCCCGTCCGCCTTATCAGAACTGGAGGGAATAAAGGAACTCGAGGCCACTGGGCCGGTGTATGCTGGCGAATGACCCTCTTGCCCAAATAAAAGTGAAGGCCGTACTTATCCCTGATAAGCTGCCTGGTCCTCGAGGCTGTCAAAGCACGACCATACCCGAAGTGGAGACCCAGATCACCCAGGGGGGCCACTCAATCTGAACAAAAGAACAAAATTTTATTTCAGTTATTTCTATTATATTTACTATTCATTTATTGAAAAGAAACAATACTAAAATACTTACATGCTCCTCCAATAGGTCATGGACCGCAGCAGCTTCAGTCTCCTAGGTCCGATATACATAAGGAACTCTATAGTTCCCCGCGATGAATTGGCACGACCCAGACGAGTATAAGCCATGAACCAACTCTGAAAAAGAAAGAAAAAAAAATATCAGTAACAATTAGCAGATAATATGTAAAGGACTGAAACAAAGAATAAAAAGGGAGAAATTTATACCTCCCACAACAATGAGAAGCCCTGGAGGTTCAAGGCCAAATGACGGGAAACCTGGTACATAGCATCATAAAGAACAACAAGAATAAAGCCGCCCCAGTCGTAATCAAACATAATGTTGAAATCTCAAAGATAGGGCAGCCACCAGAGACGGGCCGTGTCCCCCCCTCGGGCCTCGAACAAATCATGGAGCGTTAGCAGGAAAAGAACACGGGTGTACTGGTGTGCCTCATGACGGGTCATCGACACCCCTGAAACGACTAGCCGGGCTCTCTCTATGGCCAGACGCGTAACTAAAACCGCCCGGGGTATCGTGTCACCGAAACTCCGTCACTCCGAAAACCATCCTAACGCACCAACGATACACTCTGTCGTCAGACTTAGGGGGACGTCAATTTAGATAGGGACCCCCCTGAAGGAATCCCGGTCAGAGCAAATAAATCCAGGGGGTCATTGTCATCTCTCCCCAGCTCCAATGAAAAGTATGAGTGGTGTCCCACCAGTGAGAGGCCAGAGCTGACAGCAACATCGCTGCCCTAGATACTCGCTCCGGGAGGGCATCAAAAAGAGGACCAAACAGAGTTGCAAGGAACAACTCCTGGACAGGGGCCGGTGCCTGTCGCCACTCTAAAGAAATAGTGTTGGGGGAACCCCAACCTCGGGTAACCCATTGCAGACAACAAAACGGAGATATATATGTAAATATAGAATTATGAGGGTACTTTGGTGTGATTATGAGAGTTATAGGGTTATGAGGGTAAATTATGTAATTTTCCAAAACCTGAGGGTACTTTGGTGTGATTATGAGAGTTATAGGGTTATAGGGGTAAATTATGTAATTTTCCATAACCTGAGGGTACTTTGGTGTGATTATGAGAGTTATAG
Source organism: Lonicera japonica (assembly GCA_021464415.1). Lineage (NCBI taxonomy): Eukaryota > Viridiplantae > Streptophyta > Magnoliopsida > Dipsacales > Caprifoliaceae > Lonicera > Lonicera japonica. Next base: position 4,279,940 of record CM038469.1, on the reverse strand, counting down.
GGTTATAGGGGTAAATTATATAATTCTCCAAACCTGAGGGTACTTTGGTGTGATTATGAGAGTTATAGGGTAAATTATGTAATTTTCCAAAACCCGAGGGTACTTTGGTATAATTATGAGAGTTATAGGGTTATGAGGGTAAATTATGTAATTTTCCAAAACTTAAGGGTACTTTGGTGTGATTATGAGAGTTATAGGGTTATAGGGATAAATTATGAAATTTTTTAAAACCTGAGGGTACTTTGGTGTGATTATGAGAGTTATAGGGTTATGAGGGTAAATTATATAATTTTCCAAAACTTGAGGGTACTTTGGTGTGATTATGAGAGTTATAGGGTCATAGAGGTAAATTATGTAATTTTCCAAACCTGAGGGTACTTTGGTGTGATTATAAGAGTTATAGGGTAAATTATGTAATTTTCCAAAACCTAAGGGTACTTTGGTGTGATTATGAGAGTTATAGGTTTATGAGGGTAAATTATGTAATTTTCCAAAACCTAAGGGTACTTTGGTGTGATTATGAGAGTTATAGGGTAAATTATGTAAATTTCTAAAACCTGAGGGTACTTTGGTGTGATTATGAGAGTTATAGGATTATGAGGGTAAATTATGTAATTTTCCAATACCTGAGGGTACTTTGGTGTGATTATGAGAGTTATAGGGTTATAGGGGTAAATTATGTAATTTTCCAAAACTTGAGGGTACTTTGGTGTGATTATGAGAGTTATAGGGTTATGAGGGTAAATTATGTAATTTTCCAAAACATGAGGGTACTTTGTTATGGTTATGAGAGTTATAAGGTTATAGGGGTAAATTATGTAATTTTCCAAACCTGAGGGTACTTTGGTGTGATTATGAGAGTTATAGGGTAAATTATGTAATTTTCCAAAACCTGAGGGTACTTTGGTGTGATTATGAGAGTTATAGGGTTATGAGGGTAAAATATGTAATTTTCCAAAACCTGAGTGTACTTTGGTATGATTATGAGAATTATAAGGTTATGAGGGTAAATTATGTTATTTTCCAAAACCTGAGGGTACTTTGGTGTAAATATGAGAGTTATAGGGTTATGAGGGTAAATTATGTAATTTTCCAAAACTTGAGGACACTTTGGTGTGATTATGAGAGTTATAGGATTATAGGGGTAAATTATGTAATTTTCCAAACATGAGGGTACTTTGGTGTAATTTTGAGAGTTATAGGATTATAGGGGTAAATTATATAATTTTCCAAACCTGAGGGTACTTTGGTGTAATTATGAGAGTTATAGGGTTATAAGGGTAAATTATGTAATTTTCTAAACCTAAAAAGGTATCACAAGTAAAAGTATGTGTTCACTAAATCGGACGCTATTTCTAGGCAGACACGCGTACTAACATGAAAAATGTTTAAATACATGCAGGAAACAATAGAAATAGTAGAACAAAATATAAATACACGAAAGAAAGGAATCTCGAGAAAACATACCAGAGATCGTCGATAGATCTCATGAGAAACATGCTCTATCAAGAGCCAAGGAACATCCGGAACTGGAGCAGCCCGGGTAACGTCTCGATAGACCACCGCCCGACCGCGATCCACCCCGTCCTCACCGTACGAATTAAGGTCCGCCCAGTCATCATGGTGAGGGCTGCACCGGAGAACTCCCTGGGCATCGGTAAAGGTGACCTCCTCCTGGTCACCCTCAAGTCTATCTGGCTGTGCAAGATCCATCTGCGTATAAGTAAAATAATGAAGAAAGTCGGAAAATTAGAAAAAACGGCAGGGCTTCCACGCTTGAGAGAAGAAAGAAATAGAGAGAAAGAGAAAGGAGAGAATGAGGTGGAATGAGCTCAGCAAGGGGTTTATATACTGGTTCAGTTTGTCGCGCGACAAATGGGCTCTTTGTCATGCGACAAACAACCCTCCACCGAGATGTCGCGCGACATTTGGTCCCGTCCCCTGATTTTTTGACCTTTGTCTTATTTTTGTCTCCTGCAGGAACACTTCAGAGAAGCATTTTTCGGAAACCTTTCTGAATACCGCACACCCATGATAAAAATTTGAGGAAAAGACTTCAAGTCATCTCTCCGAAAATGCGAGAACAAAATACATCAGTTAAAAGAATCCCTGATCTCCTAAAAAACCGAAACCGTCAATGAGAAAAAGAAAATATCAGAATAAGACGGAAGTAGAAAAAAATTGAAAAAGTAGAAAAGAGAAGGAACCAGCATGAGCACCCAGAGCGAGCGAGAGAAACAGAAATGTAGAGTGACAGGGAAAGCCACACCAAAAGTGACAGCTAGGCCAATACCGGCTCAGGGCTTCGTTTTGGGTTAGTAAGGCTCCTGATCACAACAAAGGGATAAAAGGGACTCTCGGTCAAAAACAGAGAAGGCCAAGAAAAGTCTTTCCTAAACGAGGGAGAAATAAGAACATCGAAAAACAAAAAACGATGTGGGCCCACCAAAAAGTAAGGACTAAAAAATCAGAGATTAGGGATTGACCTTTCATGCAAATTTTCTTTTTAGCACGATACAGAAGAGATGACATGGAAAAACTTCGAATCATCACTCCACGAAGAGCAGAAGGAATCCGAAAACTGCTTTCTAAAAAGAAGTATCCTCACTCGAGGAAAACATAAGAGTAAAATTTCAGAAAGATACGGGAAAAAGGATATCCGGATAAAGTTTAAACTCCCGAGAAACTCTTTTCACCCTCGCAAAATTTCTCTCTCTCTCTCTCTCTCTCACTCTAGCAGTCTAAGAGAGACAACCAAATTCACCAGAGTATAACACAAGCCCTCCTCGAGGCAAATCACGAGCACAAGCCCTCGCCAAAGGCAAAAGTACTCACAAAAAATCTCCAGAGGCAATTTTCTTTCTTTCTACAGATCAAAGCCCTCCCAGAGAGGCAAAGTGTAGCAACGGTAGTCTTCCCATATGAGGCGAGAAGAACAAAGCCCTCCCAGAGAGGCAAAGTGTAGCAACGGTAGTCCTCCCACATGAGGCGAGAAGAACAAAGCCCTCCCAGAGAGGCAAAGTGGAGCAAAGGTAGTCCTCCCACATGAGGCGAGAAGAACAAAGCCCTCCCAGAGAGGCAAAGTGGAGCAATGGTAGTCCTCCCACATGAGGCGAGAAGAGCAAAGCCCTCCCAGAGAGGCACAGTGTAGCAATGGTAGTCCTCCCACATGAGGCGAGAAGAATAAAGCCCTCCTAGAGAGGCACAGTGGAGCAATGGTAGTCCTCCCACATGAGGCGAAAAGATCAGAAAGCCCTCCCAGAGAGGCAAAGTGTAGCAATGGTAGTCCTCCCATCTGAGGCGAGTGGAGCAATGGTAGTCCTCCCATCTGAGGCAAGTGGAGCAAATAAAAGTCCTCGAAAGAGACAATGAGGTAACACAAGCCCTCTCCGGAGGCATTCATGAACACTTTTTGCTTACACACACTTCCTTAGAGTTCTTGCAGGACCCATGGACCACGGTCTCTTCCAGTCACCTCAATTCCTTGCAAGCAAGGAGCTTGAGTCGAGAGGGTCTGTAGACACCTCGATCCGTGACCCCCGCAAGAACCCTAACGACCTTCGAGAAGTACTGTTTTTGGAGTCCGGGACCCACCTGAGCACCCGAAACTGCCCCAAAAGGGTTTGTCACCCAAACAAAGCTATTTTTAAGAGAAATTATCGCACGACAAATTAGTATGTCGTGCGACAATCTGACTTATATCGCATGACAAACCCCTCTGACCCAGACCATCCACTCTCTGACAAATCAGTCTGTCAGAAACATCACTTCAGCCGTTTGTCGCGCGACATGGTACACATTGTCGCGTGACACGTGCCCTTTCTGGTGAAGTGACGCGTGACATACACTTCCCACCACTATAAATAGGCCAACACCCCCCAAGGGTTCAAGGGCAGCAACTTGGGATTGAGGAATTAGTAGCGTATATCTGATTTTTTAGTCTTTCGTCAAGCATTTTCTATTATTATTTTATCTCTGAAGAATTATGGAATCCATTCTCGACACTCGACGTGTCCCGCTTCTGAAATTGAATTCTCGAAAATATCTAAAGAAGGAAAAGATTATTATCGCCGGAGATCTCTCTGCCGTATTATATTTTCTTTCTTGTTATTATTCTCATCGGGAAGGTAAAGAAAGTCCCTTCTAGTATTTAAAAATTAAATATCTGTGTACTTGTTTTACTTTCGTTGTTCTGTCCACGTTTTATTTGAACAAACTTATTGCCAAGTTATAAATACTTTACTGTTTTCAAAACAAAAGACCCTGATAAAAATCATTTATAAAACCAGAAGAGTAAGTACATTATCATCCGGATAAAATTCTGTTTTCAAAACCGGGACTGGTAAAACTTACTTAGGAATTATAAACCCGGTATATCCTGTCTCTTCCATAGACTGTGATATGTCTGGTAAAACTCCCCTCAAGAGTTCTAATTCTATATTAAATTAGTCTCGATACAAGATCCGAACTTCTCCAAAAGGAATTAAAACCCGAGAAAACCGTCATTTATATGAGGAAATGAAACGGGAAACTCTCTCTCTCTCTCTTAAATAAAAGGATTTTGACACTTGTATTTACCCCTTTTGAAAAAATGAAATATCGGATCTCGGAACACAAAGATTTTCATCCATTTTCCCGTTTTTCCCAGAAATTAGGGTTTTCACTTGGAAAGTAGTAGACTGTCACTAGAAGCATCCAAGTTTTTCAACATAAAATAAACATATAAGACCACTAGAGAAGAAAGGGTGGAACGGGTGCTTAACACCTTCCCAATCCATAACATAGTTTCCGAACCCTATAGAATCCTGGTTTCGTAGACAAACGTGTAGAGAAAGGCTTATCTGTAGCATTTTCTCTTACACTACCCCTTTTGTTCGTTTTCTCGTAAAACATACTGGTGACTCTGAACAAACCCTCTTGTATCTAGAAATAGGATAGAGGGACACCCAATATGAATTATTACTATCTAGAAGCAAATGGAACGACGGAATTCTTTCCGACGTTTCAGACACCTAAGAATGGGAATGAGACCCGGGGGTCGCATTTGCGGATTCTCACAGATGTCTAAGTTTAGCACAACCAAACACTTTGTATCACTTATGTAAGAGGTATGGTTCAAATGAGAAAGGGTTATTCCCTAGTTAAATCCCCTAAAGTTGTAAATTATATAAATCCAAAAAAGAATAACTTCAATTATATTATTCATACCATAGTATTGAAGGAAGACGACAATCACTCTTACCATTAGGCGACAACATTCGGTTAAACTTGCTTTACCCTTTTGCTTGCTTTGGAAATTAACCACTTGAAATGTCACCCAACAGGATCTTTGGTAGGAAAGGAGTACATTGTATTTTTCACAAGCAATTAAATATATGTGAATATATGTGAATAGTTTTATGGATATATGTGAATAGTTTTATATGTGAATAGTTTTATGGATATATGTGAATAGTTATATGTGAATAGTTTTATGTGAATAGTTTTATATGTGAATAGTTTTTCTCGTGAAAAAGATTATTCACCAACACTGCAACGCACTCACTCGCTATTAAATATATGTGAATAGTTTTATGGATAAATGTTTATGAAGAAATATAATATTTGTTAGAAATTATTGTTCTTTAATTAACTTTTAATATTATAAATGTTAGATTGAAATTAAAATGGCAGGAGGTTACAAGCAGATAGATTCTTTACAAGCAATTACAATGAGGAAACATACACAAAGAAAGGACTGAGTTGGGTTAATTCGACAGAAAGCCTGAAAGATGTATTGGATCGCCATTACCCTGATGTTACAAAGACGTGGATCAACTCCAAAAGTGCATTCAGTGTGTGGGACGACTCCCCTCCAAAACATTTCTCAAATCTAACTCCTTTATATCTTCATCTTCCTTAATTAATTACTGAACCATAAACATTTCTATATGTTTATCTCTATATGTGTGTGTACGCGTTTTCCTTTTACTTAAAATATGTAAGCTTTGATGTTGTATGTGCAAGCTCTTGAACTTTTTGTGATTTGATCCATCAAATTTCATGATTTATCCTCTCCTTGTGTATGATTGATTATATACTCATGTGAATTTATCTTCATTTTTCACCTTGATAGTGTATGCAGCATGTTAACATTAACATTAATAATTGTGCTAACTTTACCCACGGGCGGAACTGGGTCCGGCAAACAATGCTCAAGTCCAGTCCACCAATTACAATGTAAATTATATATTACAAAATAAAATTAATATGACACAATCCACTTCAATTAAGTCCTTTGTCTAATTATGGATTCGCATGTGACTTTGCCTCGGTTGACAAAAGAAAATAGCCCAATGTTAATTAGGGCGAATGAAATAGCCAAAACACATTAATTAAGAAAAAAAAAAGTTCTTAAATTTTTTAGTGATTTATACTATACTAAAATTTATGAGATGAAGAAACGCTCCCCCCTTCCCCCCCCCCCCCCACCAACCCCCCTCCCCCCCCCCCCCCAAAAAAAAAAAGAAGTTAAACAAACCTACTTAATTGGTGTTATATTCATATGTTGTTGTTGTGGTTTGTTTGTTTGTGTGTGTGTGTGTGTTTTTTTGAAGTACATCCGGGAATGAGGTTAGGAAAATCAAATCTTAATCCTTGAGAATAGAACATTTCCTCTTAACTACTGTACACGTTAATCATATAAACTATTTGAGTATCAGTGATTTCTCGATCGCTGTAACCAAGAAATGGTCACAAAGACAGTATTCGTAGTCGAGAAATTTTCGCTACAGTACTTAAGGGATAAAAATTAGTGGACCGTATCCTAAAAATATGTGTTTGAAATCTATCCTAATTTTTCTTTCTTCACCTCTCTTTGCATCTCCCTAAATTTTTGCTTCTCTCTCTCTTCTTCTTCTTCTTCTTCTTCTTGTCTCTATATCTCCCTCTTAGGGTTTATAAACAATAGCTTAGTCTGAGAAAACTCTAAAGTTGTATATAGCAAGGGGAAATGGGAAGGACATCGCCAGTGGCGAATCCAGAAAATTTTATTGGGGGGACCAAACAATTTTCAACAACGTAACATAATATAAAAAATGTAAACTTGCATTACAAAATAGAAAAAATATAAAATTGCCCTACAAAATACATACCTTTCAAAATTCAATATTGCTGGAATTGTGCTCGACGTTATTTCAAGTCACGGAATCCGTCTCTCTTAGTCTCTCTCTACTATTTTTTTTTAATTTGGGAGGACCACAATAAAAATTTAATAGACTTATTATATATATATATTAAAAAAAAAAATTGGGGGGACCATGGCCCCCCTCAAACTACACCTAGATCCATCCGCCCCTAGACATCACAATTAGCTACTTAAGTTTTAGAAACTGAAATCAAATAAAAATCTGAAGATAAACAATTTCTTTAAAAATCATCACAAAGTAGATATTACGGATAGAGGGAGAAGGATTGAGAGAACTCAATTATATAATGCCAAGGAAATCAGTATCTTCGAGCTCCAACGGCGTGATTTTATTCAATTCGGTGAATTTTATTTGATTTTTGACACAAGAAAAATTCACGTCATTTTGCCACATTAACCCTCTACGTCAGCCGGTAAGATAAATAGGTAGGAAAAGCCGTGATGTGCATAGCATTACTCAACAATTAATATGATGCTGAAAAAACGTATGTGTATGTTGACATTGTTGTTTACTTGCGTGCGGAGGAGAAAGACAATTAAGTTGAATAGTTGATCAAAGCTAAGCCGCCCATATTCTGGGATGTTCTTATTCAAACACTTAATTATCATCTAACTTGTGTTTCCACAAAAAATATGTATATATATGTTGTTATGTTAGATCATGCAGGTGTTCATTAACCTTTTTTTAATAGAAAACAAACCCATAAAACATTACTACCATTTATATAGAAGCTTTTCCTACTATAATGGGTGCAGTACTGAACCATTTCATCCATAGAGACTTTCTTGAAGTTTTAGCAATGATGACCCTCAGCGGTGGCGCAGCCAGGATTTGAATCAAGTGGGGGCGAAATTCAAAGTACGTCAAATAATATTTAAAGTCTTAAAATTTTTAAAGCAAACATAATAGCATTAATAATAGTTCATACAACTGAAATAAAAAATGCGAACAATTGCGAGTAGTGGCAAAGCTAGGAATTAGACCAACGGAGGACGAAATTTGGTCGAAATTCAATTATTTGCCCACCAAATTTTAGCTGCACCATTAACATTTTAAATGTCGTCAAAATTCAAATCAAATGCCCATCCAATCGATAAAGTCCGCTTTTTCTTTTCGAGAGGGAGAGAGAGATGTGAAAGTACTTAGGATCATGTTTGTCAAAAGCTAAAGGCGCAATGAGGCGCCAAAATCCCTGGAGCCTAGGCACAAGGTGTAAGGCGCATGCGTGCCCCTTTCTGAAGTGAGACACACTGCATACAAAAACTTGAAATATATAATTCTAATCATGATTTACATCGCCTACTCTAAGGCCTCATTTGGTTCACGGATTTTGGCATTCGGGAAAGGAAAGTCATTCCTTTCCTTTGTTTGGTAACCACAAATTTCGGAATGGTTTTCTCGAGAGAAAGGAAAATAGAGGGTAAAGCTATTCCACTCAAAGGGCATAGGATTCATTTTCCCCTCTAATTTCCCAACATTCATTACAAAAAATTTAGACATTAATATCCTTACCCAAATATGCTATTACCAAATTTACCCATTAATCTCTTTGGAGTACTTTTGAATTTTTATGATGTTATTTTTTACTTTAGAATACAAGGGTATTATTGACATATTAATATATTTTTACTTTCATTTCCTGTAGCAACCAAACACCAGAAGGAAAATGAAATGGTATTTCCTAAATACTTTCAATGCTTTACCAAACACAGGAAAGGAAACTTAACAGGAACTTTAGTTTCCCACTTCCATGGGGAAGACAGCGGAATCGATTTCCCTTCCGTGAACCAAACGAGGCCTAATGTCAAATAATCTAGAGCAAAAAAAAAACAAAACAAAAAAAAAAAACACACCAAGTCCTCATGGATTTATATAGGCAATACCATCTAAACAACACAATATTATTTTATTATAAATAGTAATCTTACAAAATTAAAGTAGTTTTTATTATAAATATTATTTTATAATAACAAAATATTATTAAAACTCAAAATATTATTTTAAGTAACTATATATATTTATTATTTATAATAAGATAATACTTTTTCTAATAAAAGCTCACAATAAAACAATACTAATAAATAAGACACTATAAAATATGAAAGAATAAATATTGTAAATGTTTCATATGACTAAGGGCATATAAGTCATTTTAACCTTTACTAAAACCCTAAATATAAAATATCTCATCTCTACATCTTCTTCTCACTTTTTCTTCTTCTTTCTCAACCTCCCTCCCTCCTCATCCATTCCATCTTCTTCCTCACATTCCTCATCCTCCTTTTATTTAACCTAACTTAACCCGTTTTAATTTTTATTTAAAAAGAAGGGGTGTGGGTGGGGGAACGATATAGTGTGTGAAACAAAGAGTCGAGAAAATATGAAATGGACAAGAAGTTGAGAGAGAGAACGATGGAGAAGAAGCTAAGTTTGAAGTTTGAAGTTAGGTCCTCAAGTTTATTTTTCTGCACACAAGTTCCTATATATATATATATATTTTTTCAAAAAATACCCCATATCTAGTAATTAAAAAATTCAAAACCAACAGGGGGCACCTGCCCCTTAATAGCTTCGCCCTTGATTATGAGAATGGGATTTCTGATTCAGAAGATTTAGCTTGTATATTGCTAGGCATTGCATTTCAAAAGAATTGAACTTTGGTTGAGAACAAGTAGGCTCATTAACCCTCTTCCTCTTTATCAAAAATTTGTTCATTAATAATGTTTTTAAGAAAAATAAAATAAAATATTAAGTAACTTTATTACTATATAATTAAAATTATATTATTAATTAATAATATAACTAATATTCAACAATTAGGGTTTAGACCTTAATCATAAAATATTCAACAATTAATCAAATAATCAATAGTTCAAGAAATAGACTTAATATTATGCAATTAATAAAGAAATACAACTAATCTAATGCAACAAATCAAGAAATAATATAATCCCTAATTTTGAAAAGTAGATTTAGAAATATTACCCAGGAGCGGAGGAGCTTATGGTGGAGAAATAAATAGCAGGAGAGTGGAGGTGGAAGGGTGGTTGCGTGGAGTGATAGCTGTATGTAGCGGAGAAGGTTAGAACGGAGAAATAAAAGAAAGAGAGATGGCTGAGAGGAGAGAGAACCTGAGAGTGAGAGAAGTAGGAGTTAAGGAGAGAGAGAGAGAGAGAGAAGAGCTGTGTGGATTTGGTTTATTGAAAGTTTTAATTTTTTTACACTTAGGAACCTTCAAGTATATGTTTCTGCATATAAGTCCCTATATAATTATTTTTTTTAAAAAATACTCCATATAGATATAATAAAAAAATCAAAACCAACGCGGGGGAATGCTCGCCCCCCAAATGTCCCTTAATGGCTCCCCGCCTACGACCCTCACCAATAAAATTCTATTTTGGGTAATTCCATCCATTTAATTTACTCCCTATTATATATACAAAGAAACAAACACACACACATATATATATATATATATGTATTCCATCTGTAAAGTGGATTGTTTGCTCATAGATCAAGCTTTTAGTGATCAATGCAATATGCTTTGGTTATAGAACCATATATCACTAAGATCACGTCCGTGATTGGGTGATCCACATGCATTAAAGCCTGCATGCATACACACTACAACAAATTGTTGAATTAGAGATAGAGCACTTGTGATGACAGTACCTTTTTTTCACCAAATATGACCTTTGCCATGAAAGATTTGTGATGAAACACATTTTTGTCACATAATGTAATCCATTATTGATGAAAATTTGTGTTTTGTTATGAATTGTACTCTTTTAGTGATGAAATTAAATATAGAATCTGTCACAAGTTACGAATATCAAGAGATTAGTGACATATGGTGCAATATTTTAGTAAGCGCACATAAACTTTTAGTGACCAAAACCTTTTGTGTTGAACCCATATTTTTTTGATGCACCATGACTCTCAACTTGGTGACGAAATCTTTTGAGTAATTTGTGATGTTAAAAATAATTTTAGTGTCACTGAGATGTTATTTTCTTGTAGTGATATTGTCGTGGACAATCTTTAGCCATTAATTTATTAGGGACGTTATGTTGTTGTGTATGCATTTACAGCCTTATTAATTGGTAGTTTGGTTGCATTATTTAACACGCAATTGAGTATAACTAAATGCGGATTATTCACCCAATTGATAAGGTAGGGATATTTGGCAGATTCATTATTAACATCAGTACTCAATAACTTTATTTAATATGTTGATTGAAACAATATATACATAAATGTGGGTGTACATATATGTGATAAATTTTTGATACAAACCTGTCTTTAACGATGTAAACGTCATTGAAATATCTCTTCAATATTTGACAATGAAAGAACATCACTAAAAGAAGGTACGTATTAAATTTAAACTATATATATATAAATACAAATATGCAAATTCTTGCACATAATTAACACAGAGTGAGATGTGAAAAATGTCTTTCTACGCAAGGCACAGGCAAAGTGGGCCAAGTGGGGAGAGAAGGGGGGGAGGGGGCGCTGGCTTAAGCCCCAACTAGATTTGGATATTTTTTTTATTATTTTTTTCCAACTATAGTAATACATGGTTTTTTGTGTAAAATTTTAAAGTTTGAGGTTGGATTTATAAGGTCTTAAAACCTTAGAGCTAAAATTGTAATTATTTTTATTAAAAGCCAACAAAATAACAAGAGCATTCTTCTGTACAAGAATTACACAAAAAAAAAAGAGAGAAAAAAAATTATACTCATAACTCTCTCTCACTCTCGTGTTGGATTCACACTCTCTTTTTAGCCTCACACTGTAGGGATGATTGACTAACAAATTTTTGTTTTATTGTTTTATTATTTGTTATAATTTTTTTTAGTCAAATCTCCATTGGGTAAAAATTTTGGCTCCACCACTGCTTTAGGTGGTAACTTTAACCCTATGTTAGAATATTATTAGAAAATCTAATGAAATTTGGCCGAATTCTTTCATAAAACACCCACCGAATATAAGCACCAGAGATTCTGCACACAATCTCACCGCGGCCTTCTCGTTTTCTCGCACTATTGAAAACCCTTTGTAGAAAATTTTAAATCTAGCGCAAATTCTCGAATTTGGAAGACATGAAACTATTAAGGAATGATGATCGGAAAAGACAGCGAAATTAACTGTTTGGCTTAGACAAAAAATGATTGTTTTTTCTTATATATTTTTAGGAAACTAGTTGGGTCAATTGAAAGATTATGTGCGTGTAAACAAGTAACAACACTTAGAAAGTACACAAAATGTTTGGTTGCAACTCAGGTTTGGAGTTTTTATTGTGAAGAATCAATTTTTTTGAATATATAGTAAAACATAAATCTTTTTCTTTCTTTTTAAAATTTTTTTAACAAATGAATTATTAACGTATGCATTTAGAACATACATTAACATAACCTAAGAACATTTATATGAGTTTATTTGTAATTTATCCTTGAGAAGGGGAAAGGGAGAGTGGGAGTGAAACAAAAGTTAATTATTCTCACATTTAGAGAGTGAGAGAATGCCGCTGGGACAGAACTAGATCGAGAAGAGATGCCATTTTCCTTAATAAGAGCGATGCTGTAAAAATAAATACATGGTACACCTTTTTTTATAAAAATTAAGTAAAAGAAATGTAGATATCTTAAATGCATACACCCATCAATCACTAAACCAGCACGATATGGATATCAGTTTGTTCAATAATTGAGTTTAGGGCAAGACTTTTCTTCTTCTATTTTTTTTTTTTAAGAAAAACATTAAATATGTGCAACGCATTAAGTTAGACATCGTACTAAAACACATGGTGGAGGAAAGCATGTCACAATCATAGAGTAAATGACCAATTTCCCTTAATCAATGACCTATTTCAATTCAGTCCTTAAACTAAACTTTGTTTCAATTAAGCCCTTAAACAATATATTTGTTTCAATTCAACCCTTCTGTTTACCTCCATTCAAAATACGTTAAAGGTAAGAGTGGGCAAAATAAGATGACCATTGTACTAGTTTGACAAGCCAGTAAAAACATACCATTTGGCAATGCTCAAAGCTAATGGAATAAAAATTCTCTCATTTACACACCATTAACACGACTAGACACAATTAACACAATATAATTATAATTTCGTGTCAATTCTGTTCTAAAATTTAGACACGAATATGACACACGACAAACTGTCAAAATCTCTAGACAAACATATATTCTCATTTTAATTTTGTGCCAATTTTATTTTGTCTCGTCACATATTTTCAAGTGATTTATATACTTGTTACCCCTACCAAAATGAAACGACCATTCAACTAGTTTGGCAAGCAATAAAAACATGTAACTTGGCAATCTCAAAGCCAATAAAAACATGTCACTTAAATATGTGGGCCACTAATTTAACTTAAATACAATCATAACCATCCCTTCACTCTTTTCCGTAGCCTTTCCACCTTCATCATATCATAAACTCTTCCAGCGAGTTCCCTTTTCGCCGGAATAACACTTTATTATTCCAAGAGCCCCTCTTTTATTTACATGTTTGAATTTATCCGGAAAAGTTATTCTCCGGCGAGTTAGGAGCGAAATCGGCAAACTATGTGGCTGGAGGAGCAGTCGCCATACAATTCTCTATAATTTCCAACATATTGTACAAATTTTTTGCACAAATATTTGTGGTATTACACTAAAGTAATGTAGACAACACAATATCTTGAATGCAAACACCGCCCCCCAACCACCCACCCACCCACCCACCCCAAACAACACACACGAAAAATAACATCAATATAGTGCGATGCAATTTCAGTTTGTTTAAAAGGGAGTTGGTTCCTTTCCATTACCTTTAGGTCCAATTCTGTCCAAAGGGGCCTAGTTTGAAGACTAAACGGATATTTTTTTTATAAGAGTTGCTAGAGATAACCTCTATGATGAGTAGATTCTCTTCACAAAATTTCATCAAAAGATTCAGTTTAGAAATGGGTGAGATGATGATATAGAATTTGAATGGTCGAAAATGAACAAATGCATCAAATTTTTATTATACCCACTTTTGGTTTGAATTTCTTGATGAAATTTTGTAGATATGATCTACTCATTATAGAGATCATCTCTTCCAAGTTGCACGAAAAAATTAATCCATGTAATTCTCGAACTAGACTCCCTTTAATGAAATTGAATCGAAAGGATCGGATAATGGAGAGGAGCCATATACTTCTTTGAGAAAGTGAGTAAAGTAAGGGTACATTTATTGCCAAAATATAATACTACTTTGACAAATTATACCATATACTTTGAGAAATTGCACTATATACTTTGACAAATTATACCTTTACTTTGACAAAGTAAAGGTACATTATATTTATTGTCAAAATATAATACTACTTTGAGAAGTTGCACTATTTACTTTTAAAATTGTATATTGATTTGACAATATAGATAATTGCTTTGGCAATAATATCATCTTAAATTAAAGCTAACCCTTTTTTTAAGTAAAACATTAGATATTTGTAATTTGGTACAATAATAAGTGATCAAAGGGACCAGTTTTAACTTAATTTTCACAGAATTAGAAGTTGGACAAAGCTAAGCCCCTCATTTTGGTATACATTTTTAAGGTTCATACTGAAACACGCATCATCTGCTTGTGGGTTCATATTTTCCATATATATATAGGCATATTGGATCATTTCTTCAGTGTTTGTGCTCATTAAGGTTTTCAGAAAACAAAAAGAAAAAAAAAATCCCCAAAAAAAACATGTGTAGCATCTTAGAAGCCTTCCGTACCACAGTGAGTGAAGCACTGAACTATTTCATCCGTCCAGACTTTCATGAAGTTGTAGCAAGGATGACCTTCACCGATAAAATTCTATTCCTGGTAATTCCATCCATTTTATTCCCTATTTTATATATACACACACATGGAAGTACCTAAGTGAGTGCGAGAGGATACAGTCGTACCTTTTCAATTTCAATTTTCTTTGATATATATATTTATTTTATTTTAATCATTGCTCACGATTACAACTTATATTTTAATTTTATTGGTTGATCCATTATTATGTGCCAAAAGGAATATGGTACTCTTAATTTGAGACTTCTTAAAAAGAGAAATGTCACTCCTAATTTTAAATAAAGTAAGTAGTTCTTACATAATTATATAAGCTGACGACAAGCACTATTTATTTTTATTTATGTTGAAGAAAATAATTTCCATGGTTTTGTATCTTGTTGCCATTCGCCGCCTTCTTGTAACAATGTAGTCTTGTTTTTGTGTCTACCCTTATCGTAGTAGTTGTATATCCACCTTTCTATCAGTAATTTCATTAATATTTTTATGCACGTGAGGCCAAAAATATATTTTGGGAATTGGTGCAACTATTTATTTCTAAAATTTCTTTAACTTTATTTGTACTTTTAATGTTTATATTTATTTTTGTTTAGGTAAAGTTGGGTAAATAAATAGGGAAAATTAGTATTACACCCACCCTTCTTTCTAATTTTTGTTAGGGGTGAGTACTATCATGCGATTGAAATTAGTAATGTACGTACCCTTCTTACCTTAATTAAATGGAACGAATCAATTAATGCCAAAATTTTATGACAACAATATATACCCCTAATCAATCAATCTATTAATTAACCTAAATTATGGCAATGAAAATAAGGAAATTAATGTTAAAAAACTATTGTTTTAAATACCGAAAATTTTAGCAGTTTTTTTTCTTTCTTTCTATATATATATATATATATTCATTTAACCATTTCAATTTAAAATCAACTTAATGTGAAAATAATAGATATTATAGAAAATTCATTTCTTTGTAAAATTATTTTGTAATTTATAATATTGAACATATATTTGAAAATTTCATTTACCTATAAGTAATTTTACAATTTATCATAATAATTACAAATATTCATTTTCTTATGCAATAAATATTAAAATATCAATTTTTAATCAAACTTATTTTATAATTTATCCCAAAAAAAAAAAATATTCCAAAAAAAAATGTAGTTATTCATCAAATAATTTTATAGTTTATCATAAGAACAACAGGTAAAATTGAACATGTAAGACTGAAATTTTAATAATTAGAACACACAAAAATGGAATTTTAAAACAATTACATATCTAAAACAGATGAATTTACAAGTAAAATAAAAAATTAGAACATATATATAATTAGAACATGTAAAAATTAAATTAATTTTAAACATATGAAATTAAAAAATATCATAATTAAAACAGGTAAAAATTAAATTATTCATAACCGGATGAATTCAAACATTTTAATTATTAGAACATGTAAAAATGAAATATATGTATATATATATAATTAGAACCGATAAAAATTCAATTATTTTTAAATAGGTGAAATTAAACATATTAATAATTAGTATAGGTAAAAATGAAATATATAAAATAGATGAATTTATTCTCTCAAAAAAAAATAGATGAATTTATAAGTAAATAAAAATTATAATAGATAAAAATGGATATATAAATAATTAAAATATGTAAAATTCAGCTGATAAATAGAAAAATACAAATTAAAACTGCTACGTAAAATTTAAGCATATAAATAATATAAAGATTGTTTTATTATAGCATGTAAATATTAAATTAATTACATAAAATTTTATGTAGTTTAATTTCAATAATTTAAATTTATATGACTTTTGAAAACGAATTAATAATACAATATTATTCCCTAAAAAACTATAATAGTCAATGCTTATAACTTATAAGTGGTTTCCATACATGTAAATTGCTATTACCAAGCAATCCCATAACATTGTCAAAACACTGATAATGGGGATTCTCGTCTTTTTAAACAACTAGTACAGCTGTATGATTTTCGAAATATATATGTATATTTATGGTAGCTAGGTCAAAAGTGAGGTGTTCCATTAATTTGCAATCTCCTATATTACTCACCACTAATAAAGATAAGTTTTAAGGACTAGATCCTAGATTTTTATAAATGAATCTCAATATTTGAGTTCGTGAAGACATTTTTTGAAAGAATTTTTAGAACAATTTAAAAAATGCCTTATTTACATAAGCATACTTTTTTTGTTGGTCTGTCATCGTCAAGTAGTCCCCGCGAAGCTTTTGGGAAGAGGGGTAGTTTTGTGTGTAAGCATAACATTTTTGGTCAAACCCACCTGTAGACACCCCGATTCGTGACCCCCGCAAGAACCTTAACTACCTACGAGAACTACTGTTTTTGGAGTCTGGGACTCACCCGAGCACCCGAAACTACCCCGAAAGGGTTTGTTGATCAACAAACCTATTTTTAAGTGGGATTGTCGCACGACATATCAGTATGTCGCGCGACAATCACTGATATGTCGCGCGACAATCACTGATATGTTGCGCGACAAACCCCTCTGACTCAGACCAACCACTTTCTAACACATCACAGTGTCAGAACCCATCACTTCAGCCGTTTGTCGCGCGACAAACAGGTACAGTGAAACAGATATGTCGCGCGACAAACAGATATATTGCGCGACAAACAGATAAAGTTGGAGAACGTCGCGCGGCAAACTCTCCGGAGCACTATAAATAGGCCAACACCCCCATGGGTTCAGGGACGGAAACTTCTCGCCACGGTTTCTACACCAAAGCGCCTTATTCTCTCTCTTATTTTACAATCTTTAAAGCCTTCTCCAGAAGCATCTGTGATAACATTTATTTCCGCAAGAGTCTCGGATCTAATCTTGGCACCCGGAGTGCCACCTTCTAGAGTCAGACCGCCGGAAATATTTCTAAGAGGAAAGCTGATATCCGTCAGAGGTCTTCTCTGCTGTATTATATTTTCTCTCTTATTCTTATTATTATCGCCGGGAAGGTAACTAAAGTCTCTTCTAGTAAGCGAAGTGGCGACATGGTTGCGGTAGATTCCTAACGCACTCGAAAATCAGGTTTTCATTAGTTATTTCTAGAAAGCAGTAGAATATCAATAAAAGCATCCAAGTTTTTCAACATAGAATAAACATATAAGACCACTAGAGACCGAAAGGGCGGAATGGGTGCTTAACACCTTCCCAAACCGTAATATAGTTTCCGAACCCTATAGAATCCTAGTTTCGTAGACAAACGTATAAAGAAAGGCTTATATGTAGCCTTTCCTCCTACACAACTATTTTGTCCGTTTTCTCGTAAAACGTACTGGCGACTCTGAATGAACCTTCTTGCATCTAGAAATAGGATAGAGGGACACCCGATATGAATTATCAACACATAGAAGCAAATGGAACAACGGAATCCTTTTCGATGTTTCAGACTCCCAATCTAGAGGCTGAGAACCTGGGGTCGCGTTTGCGGATTCTCACACCACCCGACCCAACTAAGAAGAATCGAACCTGAAAAAACACAACTTTTTCCTTTTAGGAGGGTACTCCAAGTAGTGGGTACCTCGTAGGACCTCGACCCGCCTACTCGGGTCTTGTATGGATATGCAGGAAAGGGTACTCCTAGGTGTGTGCGGGGGCTATGTTTGTTCGCGAGAATGGATTCCTCAGCCTTCACGGACCAACTTCACTACCTCATTCTAACTGCTCAATGGTCCTTCTTTCTTTTTCTGTCTTGAAAGAGTTCCTTAGTCACAAACAACAGGAAAGAAAAATGAGACAATTGGGATTTAAATCGACGACTTAAGCCCCTTTTTCAAAATGTGAAGGGTACTACATTAATTAGAATTGGAAACCAAATGATTTTGACAAAGAACAATACCAAAGTGTTTCAAATGGGTTATGTTGATATAGGTCCGCATCTGGCCTAGTTTAACCTAAGTTAAATAAAGTTTCTACCGTTCTACTTAAAAAGAAAATATGAAACTTCATACACCTTAAAGTTCATAGGAAGAAATTAAAGAGATTTTTGGAGGTCCTTATACTCATTATGCCTAGCATTGAATAGACTGGGTATTCACCTTATCAATATCTCAAACTAATGACGGGGTCTGTTTGCACCTAAATAGGCATCCAATTCGGACCAACCCGTTTGTCAAGCTATTGTTCTTTTGTTCCCTCAAACTAATGACGTCCCTTTATACACATGTACATTCCTTTTATAAATAGATTATCTGCTCAAAGATGATTAGGCTTAAATTAGCCATGGTTTTTAGTCCAATACTCCAATGCATATATTGTTTATGAAACCATCACTTGGGCCAAGTTTGTCACTAAATATGTACCTTTTTTTTAGATGAAATATTAATTTGTGACAAAAGGCAATCTTTTCACAGCACGTACTCTTTTAGTGCCGAACTTTGTAAGGATACAATCAACTAATTTTTTTTAAAGAAGGTGGTCCCTATTTTTTGGTATCTCTCGACACACTTGCTTACAGGTATGGTGTGTGTGACCGATATTTCTCGATCTCAGGTAAAGTACCCATGACAATTTTCCTATCATAGGTATGAGAATCCTGACAAAACCCCCGTCACCCCGTCGAAGGGCACGCGCACTTAGCACGTGAGTTTTAAAGATTATAGTCGCCAGTACGTTTTCTAGAAAATGGACAAAAGTGTGTTTTCGTAGCCTTTTGGAGTACAACGCTGTCTGCATAATCAGAGTAAGTTTGGGAACTATGTTATGACATGGGAAGGTGTTAGAATAAACATACTTATTCTAATTTTTTAACCTTTTTCCTACTGTATTAAGGTCTAGATATGCGTGTGTATAAGTTTTATTAGCATGCTGAAGCAATGGCATAGTTTATGAGGCAAAATGGGAAAAAATACCAAAGACCGATCAGTCATACATGAAAGACCGATTGGACATCACCGAAGACTAATCGGTCATCCATGGCACATGACTAGTTTTTATGTTCTTGGTGTTCAAGAAGCATACAAAGGTGAAATAAAGACTATTTACGGATATATCAATGCATTTACAAATCTTTCCCAGTGCAGAATCAATTTAACGTGTCATACAAGTTGAGCTGGTCCAATTTCGGATTTATTTAACATGCGTACAGTATGTTTGTCTATATACAACATTCACATTAGATTATATAAACATAGGAGGCAATGCATAGTTTAACACTGACTTAAGCAAATTAAAATAATACCTTTTTCGAAAACAAACTTCTATTTCGATTAATATTGAATAAGTGTTACAAATTTAATTAGTCTAAGAAATTCGAATACAACACTATAAGCCTAGTACAGAGTCTTTACTCGAGTATCGGCCACCTTGAAGCCCGATCGGCCACTTGTGAAGCTTGATCGGCCATTTGTTTTCCTGACTCACTTCCCTTGGATTGTGGGTCTTGAACTGAAGTGTGACCTCTCGATGCCATCACAGTCAAAATATGTCCTTCTTGGTGCTATCTGAGCCTAGTAGTTTGATTTTCGACATCTTCTAATTTTGAATCTATTTTGTTGAAGTGCGAATAGCATATTCTTCCGAGAGTCGCAAAATGTGGTATCCACAATAGGTTTTGTACTTGTGACCAAGAAATCACAAATACTCAAGTAATGTGTATGCGTATTTGAGTTCTCGCCACACGCACATATATGATGCTTGTCAGACAAATAGACGTGCATCATTTCTTTAAAAAAAAAAAGTTAGTGAAAAAAAAAGAGTTATTGAACCACATCTTAATTTTTTATTAAACAACGACCAGAACTAAAAGCCACTGTCTTTTAGGGAGGTTACTTTGTTGTCTAATGCAAGCCTCATTGGAAGTTTGGATATATCATTTAACATGCAATTGAATATAATTAAATGCAGATTATTCACTCGATTGATAAGTTGGGGATATGGCATCGTTTACCGGTATTCATGGGCTTATTTTATCTTGCAATTCGTCGCCACCTTCACCAGACATACAACTTGTTTAATGTCGGTAATACTCCGGCGGGTGACAGATTTAACTCCAATAGAGATAATGAAACTGCCGGCAGCCAAGGAACCTTTTTTGGCAGGAACATTCTTCCTCGTGACAACAATGATAAGGTATACTTAAATTTTTTGTCCTCATATATGGAGTTAATTGTTCCTACCTTAATTAGGGCCGGTCCTGAGTTTTGAGGGGCTCTAGACGAATTTTGGTTTCGGGACCCTTTTGTATATTTATGTAACATAATTAAATCAATAAATTCCAACAAATATATACAAATGATGAGATTTGAAAAGTAACAAAAAGGGTAACTAAATTTATTATTCATATAGAATTTAGTTAAAACAAAAACTAAAAGATAGCGTTTTATTTAAAAAAAAAAAAAAAACCCTCAAAAAAACTCATCCATATATAAGGTTTAGGTTTATTTTATTGCATTTTCTTTTTTTATATTAGTTGAATTGGGAACTTGGGCTTGTGTACTTGTTAAAAAAAAAAAACCCTCAATCCCGTCCATACCAAGACTTCAAACTCGAGTTGCAAGACAAGCACCATCACCTACTAGAACAATTGTCTTGTTGTTCTCTTTTATTCAGCCAAAAATTATTTTAATTTTACCTACTACAACTTATATATATATAAAAAAAAAAGTCTTGGGCCTGTTACGTCGGGGGCACTAGGTGACCGTATGGATCGCCTATGCCGAGGGCTGGCTCTGACCTTAATTAAATGAGACAATTCTTTTTGTTCAAATTTGAAAAAAAATCTCTAAACAAATGCGCTATATGCTAATACCCTTGAATTTGTTGTTGGTGCGTCAAAAAAAAAGCAGCTAAGATAGTATAGTATTAGAGTTTTTTTTAACAATGTGATCAGTTGTTTCTTCTGCGTCAAACATAAAGCAAGGAGAATATTAGCCTGTGCTAGCTCCAAATGCAGATTACCCAAATATATAAAAAGCTAGTTACTTGTAATTTTTCCATTAGTTTTAAGGATCTATTATGTATCAAAGTCTCGCGACCAATTGCAACCAACAAAATTATTCGCTAGTAGATCAGGCATTCATATATAATTACTGGTGGTTTTCTGTTGCCTGCGCTTTGAGAAATATGCAGGTGGTGGCCGAAAATTGGTGCAAAGTGGTATTGGCCAACCGGACAAT
This sequence comes from Lonicera japonica, assembly GCA_021464415.1. Classification (NCBI taxonomy): domain Eukaryota; kingdom Viridiplantae; phylum Streptophyta; class Magnoliopsida; order Dipsacales; family Caprifoliaceae; genus Lonicera; species Lonicera japonica. The sequence goes on along the minus strand of CM038469.1, from coordinate 4,257,739 downwards.
CTGCTTACAAGTTTATTGTAATTGATTTTTTTCAATATTTTTAATAAACTAAGACGATTTATATTCAGGTAATGAGGCCAGATCCTATGGTAGTTGCGACAAAGCTTTTGGCACGTCGAGAACTTATAGACACGGGAAAACAATTCAACGTGATAGCAGTTTCTTGGATACAATTTATGATACATGACTGGATTGACCACTTAGAGGATACTCAGCAAGTAAATTAACAAATTATAAAATATAAACACCAATATTTCTTCGATCATCTAATTAAATATTTGTGAATTAGATATTTAGATTTGATTATGGGAGAATAATAATTCATGCATGTTGGCAGATTGAGCTAATTGCACCTGAAGAAGTTGCAAGTGAATGTCCCCTTAAATCCTTCAAGTTTTATAAGACGAAGGAGGTTCCTACAGGTGTATCTGATGGTATTGAAAGTGGGCACTTGAATACTCGAACACCTTGGTGGTATGATTATATTTCGGCAATATTCTCTTTACCTGAGCGTAGCACTGCTTTGAGAAGTTGTACTCTTTACTTATAAAATTGTATATTGATTCGGCAATATTGCCATCATTTTTCATTTTTACTATCATCACAATCCCTAATCAATTTTAATTTGTAGGTTGATTATAGCATTTGAAATCTAAGATCATATAAAAAGAAAAAACTACTGAAATTGAAGCTCTAGTTCATTGATGAAGAATTGTGCAATTAAGCAATCTTAAGTTGTCATTTATACCAAGCAATTTTTACAAGAAAAAATGGACAAAAGATAAAAAACTTCTCCGGACATAGTTCTACTATATATATATATATATGCATTTCTATCACTACTAGAATTTTCGTGTTAATTTTTGCATAGTTTTACATTAGTAATGTTGCTTGCGAAGGGATGGAAGTGTAATATATGGAAGCAACAAAAAAATGTCACAAAAGGTAAGAACTTTTAAGGATGGGAAGCTTAAAATATCAGACGACGACCTTCTTCTTCATGACGAAAACGGTATTGCCATCTCTGGTGATATTCGCAACAGTTGGACTGGCGTCTCGGTATTGCAGGCTCTCTTTATAAAAGAACATAATGCAGTTTGTGAAGTCTTGAAGGTACGTACCGCTATATAATTGATTAAGTTTTTTTATAAAGTCTTTTATGAGAAAACTTGTTTCTTAAATTCTGAGATCAAATTTTCAGATGGAATATCCCAAACTAGACGATGAACAATTGTACCGTCATGCAGCACTAGTGACGTCTGCTGTAATCGCAAAAGTACATACAATTGATTGGACCGTTGAGCTTCTCAAAAATAACACATTACTTGCTGGAATGCGAGCCAACTGGTAATCAATCAAACAACGTTAAACAATAGACCGTACTACACTTATCGAAATAATTACCACTTATTCATATTGTATTAGATGCGTTAGTATATTCTACACTTTTAAAATGTACAATTCATTAATGTATCCGATTTGATAATTCTGAATTATTTTTGAAGATATAAATTAAATTGATTAGCAGATGGTTCTTTTTTAATTTGATTATGTTAATCTAATTGATCAGGTACGGATTATTGGGGAAGAGATTTAAGGATATATTTGGCCATGTTGGTGGGCTCATTTTGGGAGGGATTGTGGGTTTAAAGAAGACCGAGAATTATGGTGTACCATATTCGTTGACCGAGGAATTTACCAGCGTTTATAGGATGCACTCGCTTCTACCCGATCACCTCCTTCTTAGGAACATCAATGCAGTACCGGGACGCAACAAATATCCACCGTTGATTAAAGAGTATATTGTCTATCTCACTCCAAATTTTTCATTCTTTTTGGGCCAACCGTTATTTTATGAAAAAAATATAAAAAAAATTAAGATTCGATCGCTAAATTTAAATATTTTAATATGTAGTAATTTATTTTATTTTTAAAAGATATAATTGCTAATAAATATTGTTTCGTATTATTTGTTAAATCAAAATTTTAAAGCACAACCAGTATATCTTAATTATTCTGCTTGCAGAGACAATATATATACTGGTATTAAAATTGAAAGATACTAATTATAGCTGAGAGATATTGTTCCCAAGAATTGCATCTTTAAAAAAAATATTATATACCCCATTCTAAAATTTTCTAAATTAAAAAATCCGATCCTTAATTTTTAAGCTCCTTTAAAAAAATTAGCTCAATTTATTTGTATCTTTAGGCTCCGTTTGATTGCAAAAATAGAAAAAGAAAATAATTTTAGTTAGTTTGTGTGAAAAATAGAAAACAATGTGAGAGATACTACTTATTTTTTGTGTAGATATTCTGCATTTTTTTATATTTTTTGTGAAAATTTTTTCTCACCACCAAATAAAGTCAATTTATTTAAGAAAAAATTTAAAAATCAAGTAAATATCACCCCTATTACATAATTTATTTTTTATTTTTTTATCAAAATTAATTAAATTTATTTTTATTTTTCACTTTATAATCAACAAGAGACTTGATGTTCAAATAATGACAGGGTTGAAATGTCCAATCTGGTTGGAGTTGAGGGAGAGAAGACTTTATCGGAAATTGGATTTAAAAGGATGATGGTTTCAATGGGCCACCAAGCAAGTGGGGCACTTGTGCTTTGGAACTATCCAGTGTGGCTCAGGGACATTATTCCACAAGATATGGACGGTGAAAATAGACCTGATCGAATTGACCTACTTGCTCTTGAACGTAAGTAGGGGTAGATTTGGTACAATACCGTACCATACCGAGTATACCGAGTACCGTACCGAAAATTCGGTACGCCAAAATCTATTACCATTACCATACCAAAACTTCGGTATACCGAAATATTGGTATGGTACGGATTGGTACGGTACATTACCAAAAAATCAATCCTAAAAAAAAAAGACGATTGCATACCCTTAACGGTCTATAAACACTAATCCAATTATACAAATAATAGATCCCACAATTTTAATTATTGAGAAAAATAAACATTCTAACCAATTTTAATAATATATTCAATTAGAGATGCTCTTACGCACTGTTACACACGTATACCAACTTATTTAACCAATTGTTTTTTAACTACTATTAACAATTTTAATTTAAACATTTTAAGGTACTTATTTACTATCAAACTGAAAATGAATACAACCATCAAATCATTTATAATTTGTCAAACAAGGTCAGCTTATCATTATTTAAAAATAAAAAAATAGAAAACAAAGCAAACAAAATCCTATCATAAGCTGGTCAATAATGTTAAATTGTAATCAAGTTCATTTTCAATTTAATCAACTAACAACTGCATGCATGCTAATACATATACTCCTATTCCTATGCATTGTAAATCATAACTCCTTTTTCTAGCATCTATTGTTTAATAATGCTACATGCAATTAATAAACATATATATATATATATATATATGTCTTTATTACACAGATATAAAAATACTCAAATTACAGATATATATATATATATAAATTAATAAATATACAAATACATAGATTACTGATTTCATATATATAAATATATATATACATAAATACACAAACTGTATTATTTTTTATTTATTTTCATACTCTAACAATTATACTCTATAGTCTATTCACAAATATATAAATACTGAAATACACAAATATATAAATAATTAGACTATTGGTAATTAATTTGGTAATTTAATGTATTTGGTATAATTGGCACACTTGGTTCGGTTCGGTACGGTATACCGTGGTAATACCAAAATTTCGGTATGGTACGGTATACCGTCGGTAATGAGTTTGAGTACCGGTGCCGTACCAAAAAAATTCGGTATGGTACAATACCGATTGGTATTGTACCATTACCAAATTTCGGTATATTTTGGTAATGGTTCGGTTTGGTACAAGTTGGTACGGTATTATTGGTACATTTTCCCACCCCTAAACGTAAGCATAATACTGATTCATTTAGGCCTCGTTTGATTCGGGTATTAAAAAGTGGGATGAGATTATTAATATAATTTTTTTTATAATACCTTGTTTGATTCGTACAAATGTGCTGGGTTACTAATACCGGTACTAACTTAATACCACTCTTTGTGCTATAATTTAATACCAGGGGGGTGGTATTGTTTATCCAGAATTAAGAAAAATGAACCATATATTTTCAAAAATGTCATTACTACGATAATATTTTCAAAAATGCCACTACCACTACTACTAGTCTACTACTACTATATTATAATTATTTTAATTTAATTTTTAAAAAAATTATTTATTTATTTTTTAAAAAAAATTAAATTTTTTTTAAAATTTTTTTTTTAAAAAAAATATTTTTATTTTGTTAGTCCAAAATATAATCCAGTATACGAGTTATATAACAAAACATGGTATTAACATCAGCATGAGATATCCCAGTATTAACACTGCATGAATCAAACAAGGTATTGGTATTAAATTAATACCAGGATTAATAATCCAGTACTATTAATACCGGTATTATTAATCCCACTGATCCTAATACCTGAATCAGACGAGGCCTTAGATCTTTAAATTTTGTATTTGCTTTTTAAAAGGATTTAAAAACTTAAAAGCTCCGTTTTGATAATAACATAAAAAATAAAAACAAAAACACTTGATTTGATAAGAAGTTGGAAAATAAGTCGAGTCATATGATAAGATACTCTTAATTTCATGTTCATTTTATGAGTAGATATTTTTCATTTTTCATAATTTTTTTGTCAAAATTTTTCTTTTTCAACCACCAAAGAAAATGTTTTCGTAGAAAAAGTCTCAAAGTAAGAAAACATCTCACCACATGTTTCAACTTATTTTCTAACTTCTCACAAAAATTAATTGTTTTTATTTTCTTTTTTCATGTTATTATCAAATAGACCATTAGTGACTAAAATTTGCTTAACATTCAAAGAGAGATTTAGAGGTTTATTCAGAAAACTAAAACATGCAAACAGATTTTGAAATTCAATTTTGAAATTTCATATTAAAAAATCATATTTCAAATATTTTCTCACCGGCACTTGAAATTCAATTTTTAAATTTCATATTAAAACATCATATTTCAAATATTTTCTCACTGGCACTTAGCACTGACAAATCTATTAATTGAATATTTATTTTTTGGACAGACATTAAGATCTTTTTCATTTAAATTAAATAAAGAAGTTGTAGATGCTTTTGCTAAATAAATTAATAAACTAGTTAATCTAAATTTAGGTTTAAGCCAGATTCTATGCGATAGAGGTACTAATTCGTAGTGTGGATGATGCAGTTTTTCGGGATCGAGAGAGGAAAGTTGCCAGATACAATGACTTTCGTAGGTCCCTCTTATTGATTCCTATCTCCAAATGGGATGATCTGACGGATGACAAGGAGGCTATCAATATACTTAAAGAGGTTTACGGTGATGATGTGGAGGAGCTTGATTTGTTAGTAGGACTCATGGCAGAGAAGAAGATAAAGGGTTTTGCAATAAGCGAGACTGCTTTTATTATATTTCTCTTGATGGCATCAAGGTACACCTAATTACAGTTTGATCAAATATGTGATATGACTATATACTTTTAACTGTTTTCTTTAATTTCTTTGGTGCAAGCAAGGGTATGGTAAGCTTATAAATGTGAAAGCGATATCTAAGTTTAACACCACTTAACACTTTGTATCACTTATATAGAACGTATCGGCTCAAATGAGAAAAGGCTAGTTAAACCCTCTAAAGTTGCAAATTATATGAATCCAAAAAATAATAAATTAAATTATCCATGCTATAATATTGAAGGAAGACGAAGATCACTTTTACCACTAGGCGACAAAGTTTGTTAAACTTGTTTTACACTCTTACTTGCACCGAAAATTAACCACTTGAAATGTCACCCAACAGGCTCTTTGGTAAGAAAGGAGCACACTATATTTTTCACAAGCAATTAAAGATTGGATTATTCACCACGTACCATTGCAACGCACTCACTCGCTGTTAAATATATGTGAATAGTTTTAATTTATGGATAAATGTTTATGAAGAAATAGAATATTTGTTGGGAATTATTGTTATTTAACTTTTAATATTTATAAATGTTGGATTGAAATTAAAATGGTAGGAGGCTTGAAGCAGATAAATTCTTTACAAGCAATTACAATGAGGAGACATACACAAAGAAAGGACTAAGTTGGGTTAATTCCACAGAAAGCCTAAAAGATGTATTGGTTCACCATTACCCTGATGTTACAAAGACGTGGATCAACTCCAACAGTGCATTCAGTGTGTGGGACGACTCCCCTCCAAAACATTTCTCAGATCTAATTCCTTTATATCTTCGTCTTCCTTAATTGATTACTGAATCACAAACATTTATATATGTTTATCTCTATATGTGTGCATATGTGTTTGCCTTTTACTTAAAATATGTAAGCTTTGATGTTCTTTTTTATGGGAATCTGCAAATGCAACCCCTGGGTCTCAACCTCTAGTTTGGGAGTCTGAAGCATTGGAAAGGATTTCATTGTTTCATTTGCTTTTATGTGTTAATAATTCATATCGATGTCCCTCTATCATTTTTCTAGATGCAAGAGAGTTCGTTCAGAGTCACCAGTATGTTTTACAAGAAAACGAACAAAATAGTTGTGTAAGAAGAAATGCTATAAATAAGCCTTTCGTTACACGTTTGTCTACAAAATCAAGATTTTATAGGGTTCGAGAACTATGTTACGGATTAGGAAGGTGTTAAACACCCGTTCCGTCCTTTCAGTCTCTAGTGTTCTTATATATTTATTTTATGTTGAAAAACTTGGATGTATTTACTGGTATTCTACTGCTTTCTGAAAATAACTCATGAAAACCTGATTTTGGAAAAACGGGAAAAGGGATGAAAACCTTGTATTCCGTGATCCAATATTTTGGTTTTGTCGAAATCTGGTTACTAGTGACAAAAGTTTATCTTATCTATTTTGAAATGAGAGTTATTCGATATTATTTTCTCAAATAATAATATCAATTATCTAGTTTGGTTAATTTAGAAAATATCGAATCTTATCGGAATTGATTTTATATGGAATTGAACTCTTTATGAGAGTAAATCAGATACATTATAGTCTATATGAAAGACATAATATATTTGAGTTTAATTCCTATGTAAGCTTTATCAGTCCATGTTTTGAAAACTTGGTTTTAGCCAGATGATAAATAGTCTTACTTTTTCTGGTTTTACAAATGATTTTGTCAAGATTTTATCAAGTTGTTTTGTTTGAAAACAATAGAATAACATTAACTTGACAATAAGTTTATCCAAGTACAAATTGGACAGAATAATAGATAAAAAGAGTTTACAAATAATAAACTTAATTAAAATTGAAACGAGGAGGGTGGAAATAAATGCTTTCGATTTATGTTGGCCCAAGCAAGCCAACTCCCTACATATATATAATAAACTTTAATTAAGAAATAAACAAAGCTATAATTACTTAATAAAGTACAATAAAACTAGTATGCAGATATATTATTTGATTACTAGAGAGACTTTAGTTACATTCCCGACGATATATATAAGAATGAAAGAGATAAAATATAATATGGCAGACAAGACCTCCGGCGGATATTATCTTTTCTCTCTGTAATATTTTCAACGGTCTGACTCTAGAAGGTGGCACTCCGGGTGCCAAGTTTAGATCTGAGACTCTTGCAAAAATAAATGTTATCAAAGGTGCTTCGGAAAAAGGCTTAAAGATTAGAAATGTGAAAGAGAAATAAGGATTTTTGGTATCAGAACTATGTCCTTTGTGGTGAGGAATGGCTACCTAGAACCCATGGGGGTGTTGGCTTATTTATAGTACTCAGGAGTGATTATTGCTTAACATACTGGAATGATTGTCGCACGACATATACGTATGTCGTGTGACAAACGGCTGAAGTAATAGTTTTAACAGACTAATGTGTCAGAAAGTGGACATGACAAGGTTTGTCGTGCGACAGATGGGTTTGTCGTGCGACAAATTGTATTTGCATTGAGTTTGTCGTGCGACAAACCTATCTAGTAGGGTGCTCTAGTGTGTAGGTGAGTTCCGGACTCAATGTGAATTATATGGGAGTTTCTAATATAGAAAAATAGACTTTTAATTAAAGTTAAGTAAGTAATAAACTCAATTAAAATAATAAACAAGTATGCATATAATAAACTTAATTAAAAGAAGGGGTCAAATGATTACCTTCCCGACGATAATATAAGAGAAGCGGACAGGCCTCTGACGTTGGCAAAGACTGACACTCCAGGTATAAACTTTATACTGAAAAGATTCTTATTTTCTAAGAACCTAATAAAATTAACTAGAGCATGATTCTCGACATCTCTAATAAAAGAGTAGGAGAAGAATCTTATACTAATAAGAATTATGGGTTCAATGGCTAAAAAAGCTCTTACATTATCCTTCTTATTTGGCCCCTCTCTAAAACACAAGATTTAGGCCCTTATTTATAAGGAAAACCAAGGCCTCACTTTTAGCTCCCATCCAATGTGGGATCTAAAAAGGTGGACAAAACAAGAAAAATGCAAAATTAGCCTAAAAAGGTCAAACTACCAAAATCAAAATTTAAGCTTAAAAATGGAGAATAACTTAGTAATAATATAAAGGTTCTTATAGGGGTCGCAAATTGGGGTGTCTACAGACCCTCTCGACTCAAACTCCTTGCTTACAAGAAATTGAGGTGACTGGAAGAGACTTCGATTTGTAAGTCCTGCAAGAACCCTAAGAGAGTGCATGCATGCAGAAGTGTTTGTGAGTGCCTCCGGAGAGGGCTCTTGTGCCTATAAAAAAGACTTACACTGCTTCTTATGAGGGATTTTATTGCTTACAATGCCTCATAAAAGGGCTTCTTTTACTACACGTGCCCTCCTCGGAGAATTTTGTTTGCTCCACATGCCTCTCTGGGAGGACTTTGCTTACTCCACTTGCCTCCCTCAGAGGGCTTTGTTTGTTCTGAGGGCTTTGTTTACTCCTCGTGCCTCTCTGGGAGGACTTTTTTTTTGCTTTACTTGCCTCTCTAGGGGGACTTGTACCTAAAAAACAAAAGTTTTAACATTACCTCCGAGGAAGACTTTGTGATTGATTTGCCTCCGCGGAGGGCTTATGTGAATGGATCACTTTCGGAGAGGGCTTGTGCCTATAGAAAAGACTTTTAAGTGATGTTTTGCCTGTAGAAAGGGGTTATGTAAATGGATTGCCTCCGGAGAGGGCTTGTGCTTATAAAAAGGACTTACAATTGATTTGCCTCTGCGGAGGGCTTATGTAAATGGATAACTTTCGGAGAGGGCTTATGCCTATAAAAAAGACTCGTGAGTGATGTTTTGCCTGTAAAAAGGGATTTGTGAATGGATTGCCTCCAGAGAGGGCTTATGCCTGTAAAAAGGACGTGTGGTTGGTTTGCCCCGCAGAAGGCTTATATAAATGAATTGCCTCCAGAGAGGGCTTGTGCTTGTAGAAAGGACTTGCGATTGATTTGCCTCCGCGAAGGGCTTATGTGAATGAATCGCCTCCGGAGATGGCTTGTGCCTGTAGAAAGGACTCATGAGATATATTTTGCCCGTAGAAAGGGCTTATGTGAATGGATTACCTTTAGAGAGGGCTTGTGCCTGCAAATGAAATAGTTTTTGTTGTTGCCTCCGGGGAGGACTTACAGTGCCTCTAAAGAGGGCTTGTGTGAGCTGCTGAGGAATCATGTTCTCTGTACTTGTAACTTTAATCATCTAAGGAAAAGGATAAATAGAGAGAATTCTCTGAGGAGAAATGAGCTCGTTGGGAGTTTATCTATACTAAAAAATTCTCCATCCGCCAAAAAATTATTGAAAACTTGTTTTTTGTTAGTCATTTTATTTCGAAAGAGTAGTTTCCAAGATGGATTTTCTCGATCCTCGTAGTTCGTGCGTAGTGTTGACTCAATCTTTTGCTTGTTTCTAAATCATTCCTTCTTTTATCTAGCTGAGAAGAAAATACTTTTATAAAAATCTATGATCTGGTAATGTTCATTGGATATTCATAGAAAAGTGTGAGCCCACGTTGTTTTCTGTTTTTCGATGTGCTTATTTCTCCCTCGTTCGGGGAAGCTTTTTCTGCCTTTTCTGTTTTGGTCAAGAGCTTTTTTTTTTCATTTGGCGTGATCAGGAGCCTTACTCACCCAAGACGAAGCCCTGAGCCGATTTGGCCTAGCTGTCACTCTTAGTATGGCTTTCCCTGCCACTCTACATTTCTGTGTCTCTCGCTTGCTCTGTGCGCTCATGCGGAATTTTTCTCTTTTCTACTCTTTTAATTTTTTCTATTCCTATCTTATTCTGATTTTTTTCTCATTCTCATTGCTGGCTTTAAGTCCTCTAGAGATCAAAGATTTCTTTGTATGGTGTTTGCTCTCACGATTTTGAAGAAACGACTTAGAATCTTGCACTAGATGTTATTGTGCGTGTGTGTGTTTTTTTTACACAAAGGTCAAGAAAAACTGCCTTAAAGTTCCCCTATTAGAAAATACCAAAATTTATGGTAGGATTGGGCATGTGACAGTTCAATGGAGTAGGTTATGTCCCATAAGCGGGCCCTTTTCTTCTCATTCTCTTATTCTCTTTCTAGCTTCTATTTTCTTGAGTTTTCTCGTATCTAGATGCTCAGGGTATTCTTCGATGCAGTTCCCATGCTAATAACAAGGATGATAGGGTAGATTGTGACCGAGATGTGGTCTACCAAGATGTGGTATGCGCTAAAATTGTGCATGCTTATGTTTGGTGATCTATAGAAAGGTAAGGTATGTTATGCATGTATTTATATAAATAAAGCGGTGTTTGAGCATGCTTTTTATTAGTAACTTTTGATATGAAAAAATGCTACTTGTAGGCTAAGGATACTTCCCATGCTGTTTTGTTGATCCTGATTCGTATTTCCCTGCATGTTTAGAAAAATAAACATTCATTAATTCACATAATCATCTCAACAGTAACATCCGATTTTTGGAACTTACATACTTTTACCTTTCAAACCTTTAAAACTCTCATAAAGTATGCACTTAGGTTAATACATAATTTACTCTAAAAATCCTATAACTCTCATAATTACCTAAAAGTACCCTCAGGCTTTTTTGAAAATTACATAATTTTATCCTATAAATCCCATAACTCTCGTAATTACCCAAAGTATGCTTAGGTTTTAAAAATTACATAATTTTACCCTCTTATTATAAAACTCATATAATTACACAAAAGTACCCTTAGGTTTTAAAAAATTACATAGTTTTACCCTCTTATTATATAACTCACATAATTACACAAAAGTACCCTCAGGTTTATAAAATATTACCTTTATATCATATAACTCGCCAACTATATAAAAAGTACCCTCGGGTTTATGTAAAAATACCCTCTTATTCTCGTAGTTTACCCTCAGATAATTTACATACAAAATACACTCATCTTTTATCTTGTCTCTCATAAAAATACCCTTAGGTTTTATTATTTCACAAAAAATTATCATTTTATATACTTGCACAAAAAATACCCTCAGGTTTTTAAAAATTATATAATTTTACCCTCTTATTATATAACTCACATAATTACACAAAAGTACCCTCAGGTTTATAAATGAAAATATCCTCTTATCTATATGTTTCTCATATTTATACAAACATACGCTCGGGTTTCATTGATCGCATAAAAATACTCTTTTATCTATATACCTCACTTATATATAAAATACCTTTAGGTTTCTCACACATATTTACATAAAAGTACCATCGGGTGCAATATGGAGTAAAGAAATACGTGGTTAAACAAGCTGGTGTAAAATAGGCCTATAATGACATAATAAAAATGACCATTAGGCCTCTACAAAAGTGAAAGGAACTAAGTGAGTAGCGCAAAAAAAAAGCTTTTTTGGCAGCAATGAACCCGTCTGATGGAGAAATGTATATGTAGCAAGGCTTGTTACATGACAAACGATGAGTACAGGTGCACGATTTCTCCGATAAATACACATATCTTCCTTCATTCATCCCCACACTTACTCTTTTATCTATGTAAAAACAAAGTCCTCTTATTGCACAAATATTAACTTTTCTTCTATCAAAGCTCGAGATGCCTTGGTACCCTCGGAACTCAAGTTTACCAGTCCCTATACTTCTTTATCTGTGGAGTGTATGTGGCATGGACGGCTGACTTGGTAACTCAACTATGCACGATTTGGCTCTTCTTAGCCCCTTCGGGCTGACATCATTCGTTCAATCGGGCGATTGGTGGTGGAAGATCTGGCTGTCGTCCCTTATCAAATGTAATGGTTACAGTTCATGGGCTCAGAGCCCTTTGAGGCAAGTATTTTCTTGGCATACTAAAATAATGGATGATGCCCCAATTGCACTAGTGGCTGAGGATATGATGTGGCCTTTTTCCAAGGCTAAAATGGGGTGCTAGATAGCAAATGTACTGACTTTTTGGTGTTCTGAGCCACTACTATGATGTTTTAAAAATTAGTAAATTACTCTCTTTATGAAACAAATTTTTTTTTATAATAATTAAACCGGCCCTGAAATAACTTCTCAAGTTGCCTACGTTCCTCGTGGTGTTTCTTCTACAAGCAAAAGTGAGTTGGGGCTCAAGTTTACGTATTTCTGGATTATACATGCTATTGCTTTAATAATAATATTTCTTGAATATAGCATCTGACCATCTATATCTGCGACTATTACGGCTCCCCTTGTGTTGATTTTTTTAACGATGTACGGCCCAATTCTAAACTTTCCTCTCGGATCTCTTGTCGATTTTTCTAATCTTTCTCAAAAACTATGTCGTTCTCACAAATACCCCGAGTCTTCACTTGTCGATTTTAAAGGCCCCATGAGGACGATACATGGCCTTCCACCGTTTCTCATTTAGCGATGCTAACTCACCGTAGTGAGTTATTGGCCATATTTGGTCCGCCTGGTGCGGGGATTGTTCCTGCTTTGATTAGATCTTGGATGTGGTGTTAGAGGGCTAAACATCTATCTGTGTCATGGCTCATAGCTTGGTGGTATAAAAAGTTCTCGTTCATCCTCCAGGAAGAAGGGACGGGATTTGGTGGAGGACGAGGGTTGAGTGGGGTAATCAAGCCTGCATTTCGTAGCAATTCAAGACTTTTGGTTAGCGTTGTGGGGAGGTTGCTGAATTTTTTATTTTTCTTGGGCTGATCTGTATTGGAGGCTTTGGCTTGTATAGGCCAACTCAACTGGGGTTGTTGCTGTTGAAAGGGATTTTGTTAGTACGAATAAGAGCTTAACTGGTTTACAATGGGGGTGACCATGCTCTTTTCGGTATATGAGGGTTTCCTCATTTCGGTTTATGCCTTTCTGGCCAACTCTTTTTCTACTTAAGATCCCATGCTTAATAGTGCTAAAAAATGTGGGAACACATGCTTTCCCATACAAGTCATTACAGCCGGAGTTAGGGGTGTGCAAAAATCGAACCGAACCGAACCGAAAAGATAGACTGAATCGGATCGGACCGTAGCCTTTTTTTGATTTTTATATATGTTGCGGGTCGGTTCGGTCTACTTTTTTTTGGACCAATTAAATTTGGTTCGGTCCTCGGTCCTATAAGATAAAAAACCCTACAAAATCGAATCGGACCGAGTATTTGTATATTTTTAAAATATATATATATATATATTTGCTAATATTATTTATATATTACTAGTCTGTCACCCTTTAAAAAACCGACATGTCATCTTAACTTTCAGTCTTTCACTTCCCTTTAATTAAAAAAACATCTAATAAACTAAATTTGAACATTTGTAACCCTAAATCCCAAATATCAACAACAGCCAACAGCAGCCCCTCTATCTTCTCTCTACCACCGTTGCCCTCATCTCTCTTCAATCTTTTTTCTTCCGAGTTCTGTGCTGTTCCCCTCATCTTTCTTCCATATTCTCTATTCTTCCGAGTTTCGCCGTCCCCCCTTATTTCTCTTCAATCTTCTCTCTTTCGAGTTCCTACACGATCTTTCTTCTCCTCACTACCGTCGGCCGTCGCTCACTTTCCCCTCTCCTTAGTCAAGTTCAAGTAATTTCTCTGCTATGTTCTTCCCTCTCCTCAGTCGTTTTTTTTTCTTGAACAAGATCCGTGAATGACTGAAAGTATATATATTATTCTTGTATAAATTATTCTTGTATGTTTGTATGAACATTGTTGGTATATAAATTATTCCGTGAATGACTTAGTACATATATTATTCTGTGAATGACTGAAAGTTTAAGTAATTTCATGATCTAGTACACTTGTGGCTCTGTTCTTCCCTCTCCTCACTCGTTTTTTTCTTGAACAAGATTTTGTGAATGACTGAAAGTATATATATTATTCTTGTATGTTTGTATGAAAATTTTTGGTATATAAATTATTCCGTGAATGACTGAGTACATATATTATTATATGAATGACTAAAAGTTTAAGTAATTTCATGATCTTGTATGTTTGTGCTTTTTTCGAAAGTAATGAACTAGTATACTTGTGCTTTTTTTGAAAGTATATATATTATTCTTATATATATATATATATATATATATAATTCTTGTATACTTAATAAGAAATAGCAGAAAATTAAGAAAGAACAGAAAAAATTACTAATTTGTTTGGCTACTATTTTAAGGATTATGTTACTAGCTTGATAACACTTACTGTTATTATCTCATAAAATATACTAACTTGTTTGGCTACTATTTTTTTATGTATTGTTTTTTATCTTTAGTATCTTTCTTTCTTACAATTAGCGTACTTAAACTAATTATACATAATAATTGTTGTTTAATTTTTCTAGATATGACTGCGAATGAATCAACAATTGGAGATCCTAAGTCCGTAGAAATAACAAATCAAGGCCCAAGTCAATTAAAAAAACCTCCATCTCCACCCAAGCAAAAGCAAAAGGTTAGAAATACTAAACGAAAGTCTGTTGCATAGGAACATTTTACCAAAGTTGAGGGTGGTGATCCTGATAAGCCTAGGGCTTCTTGTAATTATTATGGGGTTACATATGCATGTGATCCAAAAAATAATGGCACAAAAAGTATGTTAAATCACACACCTCATTGTAAGAAGTATTCATATAAAACAGAAGATAAGAAATAAGAACAATTATGTTTTGAATCGAAAAAGGATAGTGGTATAAATCTTCCGGCGATTAGTTTTAGTGCAAAAGCTTGTTGAGTAGCTCTTGCTAAAATGATAATAATATATGAGTTGCCATTTAAGTTTGTTGAGAATAAAGGATTTAAACTTTTTATGGGCGTTTCACAACCAAAGTTTACTATCTCGTCTCGTACCACCATCACACATGATTGTTTGAAACTTTATGTGGAAGAGAAAAGACAATGAAACAGTTTTATCAAAGGTAGAATGATTTGCCTTACAATGGACACATGGACTTCTATTCAACATATAAACTACATGTGTCTCACGGCCCACTTTATTGATTATGAATGGAGGTTGCATACAAAAATTTTAAACTTTTGTCAAGTTCAAAGTCACAAGGGTGAGGTGCTTTGGAAGGTTATTGAAACATGTTTGCTTGAATGGGGATAGATTTCATTTTCACTGTCACGGTAAATAATGCAAGTTCTAATAATGGTACCATTAATTACTTGAAAAGACAAACAAAAAATTGGAAGGGTACCATTTTGGAACATGATTATGTCCATGTTAAGTGTTGTGCTCACATTTTAAATCTCATTGTTGGCGACGGTTTAAGTGAATTAAATGATTCAATTGTGAGAGTGCGTAATGCAGTGAAATATGTAAAGTCATCCCCGGCTAGATTAGTAACTTTTAAGAAGTGTGTTGAAAAAGAAAAAATAGAGAGCAAAAGTTTGTTATATCTAGATGTTATAACTAGATGGAACTCTACTTATATGATGTTAGACACGGCGGGAAAGTTTGAAAAGGCGTTTGATATAATGGAAGAAGATGGCCTGAATTATCTATTTTATTTTAGAGAAGATGAAGGGGGGAAAGGGAATGTGGGGCCTTCCACAAGTGTTGATTGGAGAGAAGTTGAAACTTTAGTAAAGTTTTTTAAAAAAATTTACAATGCTACTTTACGGTTTTCGGGATCTTTGTATGTCACTTCGAATTCTTTCTTTCATGAGCTTGTGTTAATTCATAGCAAGTTAATTAATTTAAGAAAAGATGGTAACTACATGGTATCTTCAATGGTGGAAAGTATGTTAAAGAAATTTGATAAATATTGGAATATTGAGAAAGTTAACTTGTTGTTATTTGTTGCGGTTGTTCTTGATCCTAGATACAAGTTAGCGTATGTTACCTTTTGGTTTGGTCATTTATATGAAAATAATTTTGCAAAGGATGTGACCAGAATGGTGAAAGTTGCATTAGTTCGTTTGTATGAGTGGTATGACGGTAATAAACCTACTAGTTTACCAAAAAATGTGAATGAACCACAAAAAGTTGGGTCGTTAAATGATGACGATGATGAGGAAAAGGGGCTTGCTTTTTTAACATCTTAATTCAATAGGCATTTGGAGTCGAAGGATGATATAGGGGCTAAATTGGAGGTTGATAGGTTCTTGTTGGAAAGTTGTGAGGTTGAAGTCAATAATTTTGATCTTCTAGGTTGGTGGAAGAACAATACTATTAAGTACCCAATTCTTTCCCGTGTAGCACGAGATGTATTTGTGATTCCCGCGTCAACCGTAGCTTCAGAGTCGGCTTTTAGTACCGGAGGTCGTGTACTTGACCTATTTCGTAGTTCGTTGTTGCCTAATACGGTAGAAGCCCTCATTTATACTCAAAATTGGATTTGTTCTTCATCAACCACAATTAGTCTTTGAGATGTTATGGACGAAGTGGAACAACTTGAAAAACTTGAATCGGGTAATATTTTATTTAATATATTTTGTTACATTGAAATTCTTTTATTTTCTGATTACTTTGTTATGACAATTTATAATGATATTTGACTTTTGTTTATATCTTTTTAGAAATATTGGGTTCGACACCCGAGAAGAGTTAGATGGTTCTTGATAAAGAGGAGCAAAGGGCTAAATATTTGCTTGAATGGAGAATATGAATTTATCAAGCTATTGTTTTATTTTAATATTAATTTATATTTTTAAGTTTGAAACTTGTAAGTCTCATGGTTAGTTGTTTTGGGAAGCAGTTGAAATTATTAAGTATGGTCTGTATGGCTATGTTATTTACTTATTTGTAGTTTGAAGTTGTGTATAATTTGATGAAATTGTGGTTTATGGTTTGAAGTTTTTTGGGAAGTAGTTTGAATTAGATAGCCACTGGCCACTGGCCACTGTTGTTAAATGTAACTATTGAATGTTGGCATCTTTTTTAACATTTCAATATATTTTTTGGCATATAAAATGGCTGTGTATTAATTTTTAATGATGTGTAATAGGCTGTGTATTTTTGTTGTTGTGTATTAATTTTATTTTTTTGCAAAAGTTAGTCATTTTTTATAAGACATCTTTTATTTATTTTGCAACAGGCCTATATATCAGGCCCAGATCGATGGACTGACCGAAATTGACCCGATAAACACTGCTTCAGTTTAGTCCAGTCTTATATACATTTTCGGTCAGGTCCGGTCCAAAAACATAAAATACCGAAGTAGTCGGTCCGGTCCGAAAAGCCGGTCAACGGGTCGGTTGACCGAACCGTAAACACCCCTAGCCGGAGTGAAGTTTTTCTGAATTATCTTCAACTATTCTTCCTCGTCTGGTCGTTTGGACATCTGGGAGGCCATTTCTCTCAAATGGGTAACAAAATCACTGAAGCTCTCTTTCTCACCCTGTTTGGCTTTCTCTAAGTGTTTATGGGTGATTTTCAAATCTTCATTGGACCCGTATTTAGTCATGAATTCTTTGACAATATCCCCCCAAGTTTTCGTGTGGTGCTTCTCTAAATAAAAAAAACCATCTTAGGACTGCCCCCGTGAGAGTCATATGAAATGCTTGGGCCAACTCGAGTTCTCCACAGCCAGATACTTGCATGGATCAGATATATGATTGCAGATGTGTTTTCGGGGGGGGGGGGGGGGGTTATGCAGTGAATTTAGTAATAAAAAGAAGGTTGAACTCCTGCGGTAGTCTTGCTTTGGGGTAGAGGGAGAACTCATTCATGTCTATGATCTCGTTGGCCTCTTTCATTGACGAAATCCCTTTTTGAAGAATTTGCATATGCTCTTTCAATTTTTTCTATTCTTCAATCTCTCTAGATGACTCTTCTGGTTGTTCTCTTGCTACTATTGATTCTGCATATGCCGCTCGGAGTCTATTCAAATTAGGAAATTCTTTTATGGTGTCCACGGAGGCTGGTGTTGGGCCCGACAGGCCTGGAGGTTGCGGCCATGTGATAGGCCGTTCTTGTTGTTGATAGTTGGGGCCAGAATCTAGGGCCCATTGGACCTAGTTATTGGGATTGGGCTTGATGAGAATTGTTTGGTGTGGAAGGGTTCCCCGGTTGGAAGGTGGCACTTATCGAGCCATTTCTGCTTCCTGGCTCATATGTTTAACTTGTAAATTCAACACTTGTGCACGTAAGGCCTGCCCCTGATTCATATCTTGGTTTGGAAGAGATCGTTCGAAACCTGTCAGTATAGTTTGTTTGGCTATCCATTCTTCTATTCGGACCCGGGTGTTTTGCTGCTTAGTAGTGATGCGGGCCAGGCTTTGACTAACGGTTATTAATAAGTGATGCATTTCTTCTAGGGTGGGCAGAGCCCAAGGTGATAGAGACATAAATAAATGACTGTTTTGATATTGCGTATAGATTGAACAAAAAACTTTTGCTAAAACCCTGTAAGAATAAAGAGATTTCGCCTTGTGGATCATGTAGAGAATCCATACGAGGAGACTAGGGTTTGAAAGCATCAAATTGCGATATGGTCAGATTTTTCAATTCTCGCTGGGCTACGAAAATAGATCGTTTTCGCTATCGAAATGACTTCTAATTGTCCTGACTTTACACATAATTGTAATAACTTTGTGTTCTGAACGACATATCCAAAAATCAACCTGATCCAACGGTGCGTTCAAAAATTACGATTGACTTACGACTACAGTACTGAAAACCTAAAGATCTTCTATCGTATTCCTTCCGCCATCAAATCTTGCACTGAGTGTGGGCTACAGTATCATCAAGATTTTTTTCTCTATCAATAGAAAAAAAACCTAACTCTTGAGAATTATTGTTATTATGAGAAGAGATAAAGACGGCGTATACTTTGGCAGTACTATAAATTGAAAAAAAAAAATCCAAAACAGTGGAAAGGAGTCTTGCACTTGCAAACAATAGCTTCATAACTTTGACACATTCCTTAATATTTTTTTTTTACTTATTTAAACCGGGTTAGACATACAAATCTAACAGCATATGAGCACGCGCAGAGAAAACCATGCTCGATTTGCATCTTTCTTTTGATTGCCTATTATGATTACCATTTTTTCAAAAAAATAAGTACTTAGCAAACTGGACTTTTGATATCACAGAAATTAGATATGATGATTTTTTTCTGGGTCTATAAATTGAAAAAGAGATTAGTCTATTATCTTGTAAGATTTCCATAGCATAAAATTCTTTGGCGGGCAGGTAAAAAAGAATTTCCATAAAAATACAAGGAAAAGATGGAATTGATCTCACCAAATCACTTTGACACTTTCATTTGCTAACTTCTCATAATTTAATAATAATTGTATTCATTTTCTTTATATTGTGGAATAATATGGGTGTGCAAATGTTAGGCAGGAAAAACAAGATTTTGAAATCCAAGCTAAAATCTAATTCAAAATCCCTATTTCCTTATTAAATTATTTTTGGAAGTTTACCAGCTACGGTATATTTTTTTGTGACCAACCAAAACTCTCTCGCTCTCTCTCTCTCTCAAAAATAAAATACTGCCATTAAAGCTTGGTAGAGGATGAGAAAGGCTTGCTTCATTAATTTTTTTTTCTAAAATCCCATTTTAGAGCCTCAATATATATAACATATATGGATCTTAACAACATATATACGTGTATATATATAGATATATACAAATCCAACTTAGACATAGAAATTGGGGTAAGAACTATTATATATATACATATATATATGTACACATAGTGCTCAATCAAACAATCTACAACCAGTAATAGCAAATCTGAAGGGGTAGTAGTTGATCTGGAGAAGAATAGATAAAGGAAATAGATTCACTGACCTTGGTTCGAGTGGTGGAGATTACGAGTCTTCTATTCTTCGAGCTTCCTGTGGCATAGAAATATGGGAAGTGAAAAGATACGATACTGATATAAAGCCTTGGGTTAAAAGAGGGGTAGGATATAGATGGAAATTTGATTTGTTATTTATAAATAGAAAGGTTATTTTAGTCAGAACATATAAGGAGGGCTGGATTCCAGGAATAAAATTTAGTTTCCCCCCATTTTAGAAAGGAATAAAATATCCTACTTTGGGGGAATTCACCTCTCCTTGGAATCCTAAATTCCTTGTTAAAACATGAACCAAACAATGGCATCCTCTCCGGAAGGAAAATTAGGATTTCAAGAATCACTAAAAACTCGAACCCAATGGACCCTTAAGGTAAGAGAGTGGCAAAATAAGATAACTATTGTACTAGTTTGACAAGCCAGTAAAAACATGCCATTTGGCAATGCTCAAAGATAATGGAATAAAAGTTCTCTCATTTACACACCATTAACACCACCGGACACAGTTAACGTGACATAATTATAATTTCATATCAATTCCGTTCTAAGATTTAAACACGAATATGATACACAACAAACTGTCAAAATCTCTAGATGAACAAGAATATTCTCATGTTAATTTTGTGCCAATTTTGTTTTGTCTCATCACATATTTTTATGTGATTTCTATAACTGTTACCCCTACCAAAATGAAACGACTATTCAACTAGTTTGGCAAGTAATAAAAACATGTAACTTGGCAATCCTCAAAGCCAATAAAAACATGTCACTTAAATATGTGGGCCACTAGTTTAACTTAAATATAATCATAACAATCCCTTCAATTGTTTCCGCAACCTTTCCACCTTCATCATACACTTTTTCGGCGAGGTCCCCTTTTGCCAGAGTAACACTTTATTATTCCAGTAGCCCCTCTTTTATTTACATGTTTGAATTTATCCGGAAAAGTAATTCTCCGGCGAGTTAGCAGCAAAATCGGCAAACTATGAGGCTGGAGGTGCATTCCGTACAATTCTTTATAATTTCCTACATATTGTACAAAAATTTTACATGAATATTTGTGGTATTACGTTAAAGTAACGCAGACAACACAACATCTTGAATGCATAACCCCCCACCCCCACCAAACAACACACAAAAAATATCATCAATATACCGCAATGCAATATCAGTTTGTTCAAAAGGGAGTTGGCTTCTCTCCATTCTCTTTAGGTTCAATTCCGTCCAAGGAGGACTAGATTGAGGACTAAACAGATGATTTTTTTTTATGAAATTTTTTCTAGAAATGATCTCTATGATGACTAGATCATCTTCACAAAATTTCATTGAAGGATTCAGTTTAGAAATGGGTGAGATGATGATCTAGAATTTGAACGATTGAAAATGAACAAATGTATCAAAATTTCATTATCTTCACTTGGGGTTTGAATTTCTTGATAAAATTTTGTGGATATGATCTACTCATTGTAGAGATCATCTCCACCACATTGCATGAAAAAATTCATCCATTTAACCCTCGAACTAGATTCCCTTAAATAAAATTGAATCGAAAGGACAAAGGAGAGGAGCCAAGTCTGTTTAAAAGTGAGTAAAGTGGGTACATTTTTTGCCAAAATAATTATATATTTGCCAAAATATAATACTACTTTGAGAAATTGTACCATATACATCTAAAATTGTACATTGTTTTGGCAACAATGCCATCCCAAATTAAAGCTAACCCTTTTTCTAAGTAAAACATTAGATATTTATAATTTGGTACAATAATAAATGATCGAAGGGACCAGTTTTAACTTAATTTTCATAGGATTAGAAGTTGAACGAAGCTAAGCCCCTCATTTTGCTATACCTTTTTAAGGTTCAATATAAATTTTAGTTAATACTTTGTTAATTATTAGTATAAATTTTGCATGCTTATTACTTTATTTAGACTACAATTTATAAACTTTTATGCGCTGTTTCTTTTTACGTAATTTATTGTCCATGAATTTATTAGATATGTTTGGCTAATTCGTTAGTTAGGGGTCCGTAAGGAACGTGTATGCCGACGCGGTAATTTTTAGACCCGAATTCAATTATAATTAATTTTTTATAGGTTAATAGGTCGTTATAAATCTGATTTTTATTAAATTATTATCCTGGTATGCTAATCACATATTTTTATAATCAATTTAATAAAATCTTTTCGACAAAAGAACTAAACTAGTTTGAATTGTTATTTTTTGCACTAAACCCTAACTAGTTGACTTAGAGAGCGGTCTATACTCTCTAAATTAATTGGTTTTGTATCTTTATAATTTCAAACTATAGTGGGCTATTTTTAGTAGTAATTTTAATATTTAATTTTTGATACCAAAATCACCAATTTTGTATTTTCACCACCCGTTTTAGTTCAAATTTAGTTTTAATCATGTTTTAACCTATTTGAATTAAATTGTGGCGTTTAATTAATTTTTCTAAATTCACTTTTAATAAAAGGTTTTGTATTGTCAAACACTACTTCACTTTAATAAACAAGTGTTTTCGGTAAAATTAAGTAATGCAAATTGATTTCATAATTAGTATTGGTACGTATAATTCATTTCACGCATGAATTATTGTGAAAAATATGAGTTTATGAGATCAATTAGCTTGTGAAAAGTAGGCTGATTTTTAAAGAAAAAATAATTATAAAAGGATTCACGGTCCTTTGAATTGCCCGTTGTGTTGCCCGAAACTTATAGATACCCCTAGCGCTTTTTATTCTTAATTTTAGTTAAAGTTTTTCACGCGTTTAATTAATTTAGTATGCTATTTTTATTATTTATTCTATTTAGCTTTATTTCATGTTCATATTATGTTAGTTTAGTTTCACTAAGCATAGTAATGTTTTGCTACTTTCAAGATTAGTTTTAGTTGCATGTTTTATTTAGTTTTATTGCTACTAGTTACTTTAGTTACCAATCTATATTACTTTATCTCCATATTTCTTTCTCATATTCCTCTTGAAAGACACTTTCCTAACTCAAAGAAATACCCTCTTCCCCGTGAATCGACCTCGGACTTACCGAGTATTTATTACTTGACCAACCACCTGCACTTGGGTGTAATAACTCGTGTTATTTTCGTCGAGTCACAAATACCACTAATGGGGGCAGATTTTGTATCGGCCGAAGTTTACCGAAACGAACATGCTGAAAAAGCAGGGCTGTTTGAGCCAAACACATGGGTTGATACTTTCGTCAAGAGTATATCGACACCGTTCTCTCAAAAACGAAAATTACCACCGGGTAACCGGCCTTGCAAGCCTGTTTAGGTTAGTACAAATGCCAAGTGTAATAAAAGCACTTCGTAAATTTTGCAGGCATGATTAAGTCGTTGCAAAAGTCAGTGCCTACAGTAGATCAAAGGCTGAAACATGCCAACTAAGATGAAGTTGATTTAACTGTCATATTTTTTTTAAAGTGAAAATCATGATTAATAAACATTTAACCAATACTTAGAGTTCCTTGGATTTGGAAAGACTAAGAGGAAAGTCTTAAATTTATTTTGTATGAGTGTAAAAGTTTCCACGATTAACAATTTGTATGTAACACAACAATGCCGCAAAATAAAAATTAAACACACACATATATGTATACACAAATGTATATTGATTCAAAATGCTGTGTACATAAAAAGCCTTTGACGTCACAAAAAAATAAAGAAAAATGTGTGAAAGGAACCGAGGCTCAATCCCGACGCCTTGGCTCTGCCCGAATGGCATTCCTCTCTACAACAATGGCATTGTACCATTATCTCATGGTACTATCAATCCTCTCTTAGCGCTCCTGGAGCTGGCTCACCAAGTCCAGAGCAGTCCTTAGACTAGCAATCTCTGCGACAGCATGTGCCCCGTCAACCAAGGCCCTATCTAACTTCTGACGAGCCCCTCCAGTTTGAAGGTACACTCGGCTAACTCTAGTTGGAGTCAATTGATCCTCTCTGATACCACCCCGAAAGTAATGAAATGAGAAGGGAGGGGATATGCGGCATTATAACCACCAGGATTGTTTGAACAGGCACCATTGTATTGATCCTCCATGAAGTTCAAAGTTATGAAAATGTATCTCTAGAATAAAATTGTGAGTAGAGAAAAATTAAAAAAGGTTATGGAAGGAGTAAAGGAAATAGAACTCGTATAAATATAAATAAAAGGTGGCTTAGAAAAACGAAAGACCATGATTCATTTATGACAAATCGAGGCAGCGTTTCACTTAAAAGGTTTCCTTGGGAAGGAGTTACGTCGCGACGATTAAAATCGCATATGGGGCTTCAAACTTGCCTGTAACAAGCCAATCAGGACATGACACATGGATTACATGAGTGATAATCTCCCTCTACAAGAAGTCTGGTAAGCCGAAACCTTGTTTTCTTTCTCACTAGATTGTGGGTTAAAATAATGACTGCAAACTGAGGTCAATTACATTTAGTTAAACTTACTCAGAGATGTCCAGACATAAACAACTAAAGTTCGTTGGGGTTATGACTTCGTTGAAATATCAATAGGACCGCTGTAGGTGGTTTATAAAAATTACGATGCACTCAAGGCTAGGGGACCCTAATTCAAAGTTGTTTGAACCATAATTTATTATTATTTCGTCAACGTTCTTGCTAGAATACATCAAAAACTTTACATAAATTGGTTTAGATCCATTTGGAATGAAACGACTCAGAGTCTAGGATGTTTGAACCTCGACTGGCATACACACGGTATTTTTGCCCACATCAAACAAAGAGATTCTATTTTTTATTTTTAGAACTCATTACGATTTCCTCAATATAAGTAAGTGTTATTCGAGATGAAATGTTTCATATTTGGAGTCCATTCACAAAAGATATGGTTTAATGACAGTGATTCAACTACAAGCATCCAGACATTCACAGAGGAAACCAAAATAGAAAACAAAAGTTTATAGAACAAAATAGTACTCTTTCATTCATATAAAAGGGTTACAATGGTGGGACTTCGAGGTCCAATTGATCGCATACTACAAACTGAAAATAACACAGTGAAGGACGTTTTCCTTAAAAAATTATCCCACTACTTGACAAACAGCCGTGACGCTAAGCGCAACTTGTCATAAATTTTAATAACTACCTTAAGCTCCATAAAAACCCTGGATTGGCCAAATAAATCCAACCCAAGAAGAACTCAAGCAAGTGGAAGAAGATGAAACTTAACATGTTCGGAGGGAGGGGAGGTAAGAACTGATGGAACAGTTGAAGAAAAAAAGAGGGAAATATTGTCTGTTTTAAGGCGACGAACCCTCAACCATTGAAAATATATGGGAAACATGTATTTTCGATAGGGTCGAGGTATATATTCCCTTATCTTATTCTTCTTCCTCCTACCCAAGCCTTTCCCATTGTTGATCATTTTATGCGGTCACGGCGGCCAAACGTCTCTCCAGATCCTAGATGATTCTAACCATCCGAGGGATATCTCTCTCCAGTCTCCGAACCTTTTGTTCAAGAACTTCTACCCTATGTGAAAGGGTATTCGTAATATTGTGGGTCACCGGCGGATGGTAGGAACTCTTCGCCTTACCTGGATTTCTCCCAATCCTTTAGTATATGGTGTAAAATGAACATATAATGAAAATCAAGAATGACAACTGATAGGATAGAAGGGCATATTTATAACTAGAGCAGACGACGATTTACGAGGGGTGTAATCAATTTAAAATAGACGTGCACTTCGAAAAACAACACATTCCCTCTCTAACAGCCACGTGGCAAAACGTACAACTTCCCATTAAAGGCGACAAGCAATTCGCACAAAGGATAAGCACGTTATCAGTGCACGTGCATCTAATGCGCATAAGTGGTATAATTCCCATGAACTGATTGCATATTAAGCACGACGCCGTTTTAGCTAATCAAAAACTTTTGCCTGTTTAAGCCACAAGTGTCATCTGCCATAGGCCGAGATGAACACTTGCACCCAAAGGGGCATTATTTCAAAACTTTTGGTTGTTTAAGCCATAAGTGTCATCTGCCATAGGCCGAGATGAACACTTGCGTCCAAAGGGGCATTATTTCAAAACTTTTTGCTGTTTAAGCCACATACGTCCTCTACCATAAGCCGAGGTGAACACTTGTGTCTAAGGGGCATTATTTCAAAAAATTTTGCTGTTTAAGCCACAAGCGTCATCTACCATAAGCCGAGATGAACACTTATGCCTAAAGGGCATTATTTCAAAACTTTTGGTTGTTTAAGCCACAAGCGTCATCTGTAATAGGCCAAGATGAACACTTTTTTTTTAAATTAAGGGCGGTCTAAGTCTCTCCCTCAATCCTACAAATAAAAAAAAAAACCCCACCCACCCTTATGAGTCGAACCTTTGACCTCAAGACAAGGGCGGGGGTTGCCTACCACTAGGCCAACCCTTCTCCTCTAGGCTGAGATGAACACTTGTGCCCAAGGGACATTATTTAAAAAATGTTGGCTATTTAAGCCACAAGTGTCATCTGCCATAAGCCGAGATGAACACTTGTGTCCTAGGAGCATTATTTAAAACTTTTAACTACTTAAGCCATAAGTGTTATCTACCATAGGGCGAGATGAACACTTGAGCCCTGAGGGGCATTATTTAAATATTTTGGCGATTTGTTAAAACTACTTTAGAGATTGAACGTGAAGTGTTACGCGATATCAATCCACGAAGCACTGCCTGCTCCACGTAGTAACACACACTTTGTGTCTTGAGGGGCAACACCATAATAACATCGATTTGGAAATTAACAAAAAATCAATCGTAGAATGCAACAAATTGAAGGCCAATCCAAAATTTTATTATATCAAAAGCATACAGAAAGAGAGAATCCAAGATTGGACAAAATACAAAGATATGCTCTTATGACGCAGTTATTAAACTTTGAGAGGGGGACTAGCAGGAGATGCATCCTCATCCTCTTTAGAATCAAAAGAGACTTTGGCATTATAAAGATCAGGTGGGCACAACGCAGGTCGACCATACAGTTCATGATCGAAGAGGAGAGTAGCACGCTTAAGACCAAGTTTGTACCCGCCTTAGTAAATAAGATCCTTGAGTTTAGACATCTTGGACGTGCAGTCATCTAGCGCCTCGTTATAGCCACCGTTCCACTCATCAACCAGAGCAGATCCATGACGAGAACTCAGTTGGGATATTTCGGAGGCATGCTTTTCTTTTAATTGAACCACGTTTGAGGCATGCTTCTCCCTAACTCGATTCAGTTCAGCAACATCACCCTTAGCCATCAACCCAGCACTCTCTCTAGCCAACTTTTCAGCCCCCAAAGCATTCTTGACTTCATCAAGGCTGAAAGTCTGTTCTTGGTAGGAAGCCTTGAGAGCAGAAAGTTCATTACCTTGGGCAACCTGTGCCTCCAACAGTTCAGCGATCAAGGCACGTTGTTTATTGATCTTAGCCTTCCTCTCTTTCTTAACAGCCTTTGCTCTCTTCAGCTCTTGCATGCGCTTCAGCTCAAGTTAGGAGAAGCGTGCACCGATCTACAAGCTCAACAATTATTACATAAGCATTAAAATAAATTCATAATTGATGAGAAAATATAAAGGTGATAGGGGTGTTTTACCTCGGCAAAATATCAAAAAATTCTCATTCCCAGGTCAGCAGGGGTTTTCTTGCTGTAGCAGTTCCTGATCCTTGAGGAGGGACATATATGTAATCATGGCACGGTCAACTTTGGGATCACAGATAACTGAATCTTCGACAGTCACTAGTTTGTCAAGGAAGAATAGTCTCAGCTCCGCTACGAAAAGTTTTGCTTTTCCCTTATCCACAGATGGGCCAGGACCAATATCGCCATCCATGACTAAAGTGGGAATACGAACCTCCTCATCAATAACTGCCAAGTTGGCAGAAGAGCCACCCTTAACAGAGGTCACTGCCTCAGAAACCATGGGAGCAATAACATCGATGTTCAGAATAACATCCGACGATGTAACCCCATTATCGACTCGAAGAATCTCAAGTGGGGCTACCTTCATATTGCCTTCATAAGGCACACCCTTTTTCCTACTCTTCTTTAAAGGAGTATCCAGCTAGGCAATTTCAGAAGTCAACACCGCCTTATTCTCTTTTAACAGGCGAACTTGCCGAAAATTCAAACGCTCTGTTCGAGGAGGAGCCATGGTCTCCACAATCAGGACAGAGGAAAGGGAAAGAGAGGTCTCAGCAGTGCTTGTTTCATGCAAACAACAACTGGGTTTAGTACTAACTCGAATACGATACTGCCTTATTAGGTGCCTCCTAACATTGGTAGGCCACAAAAAAAAATCCTCAAAGAAAATGACATTGGGAAAAGGAGCAAAAATGGGAAAAGCACATTCGTTTACTGCAACCTCTTCATTTGGAAAAAGGTTGCCCAACTTAGTTATGGCCATTTCAGAGATGGGATATTCGGTTGTGGCGTCCAAGTCGACTTGCCCCTTTACAATGGTTATGGGGAGCAAATCCTCTAATTCAACTGAAGGTATTGTACCGGAAGGTCCAGTTTGGTCGGCAAACCCAGAGTCATCAAAAAGTTGTTCAATTTCTGGGTCCTCCGCCTCATTGTAAATATTAGGGTCGTCTAAACCCTCAATTAAAACTGCCACCCTTCGGTTTAATTTTGGGACAGGAGTCGTAGTTCGAACATCGTCCACAACAGTAACTTGAAATGACGCCGAAATTAGTGCGTCAGTTGTAACAAGAGTAGTTAAACCTTCAGTGACAGTGGAAACTGCCAAAATGTTCACTCTGGACGACTTGTGGGCCTTACTCTCCTGGCACTTTTTCTACAGCTGGCCCGCAGTTACTTCGGCCGGGCCTATGGCCGTTTTACGCGCAATTTTCTCCGTGTCAGCCCGGACGTCCCGGTTGAGAATATGGTACCGAGCGAACAATTAATACTGAGCAGGAAGTTCCAGCTGGTCTCCTATCCAATCGCATAGAGAAGTCTTATCGAGAAATGACATACAGTCAGGGCAATAACCCAAAAGGTTATGGGCCGCCCTAGGATGATTTATTATTTGAGCCATCACCATTGCCGATATGACGGGTGATGGCGTTCATTTGCTCGTAGTGAATGATACCCCAGGCGGGTCTAGTAAACAATCTCTCGTCTACAAGAGGTAATGCTATACGGGGTTTAACGATGACTTACCAGGTCGGCCACGCTGCCTGAGAACTAAGAATCCATTGGGATTAGGCATTACATTCCCCTTCAGGACCACCACATTGTTCTACATGTACTTGCCAAAATCTTATAAACTGAGAATTAGGGCTGAGGTTGTAACAACCCGCGTAATTAAGCAGGTGTTAACGGATACTGTATTAAATTAATAGCAGATAAACAAATGATTGTAAACCAATAATATGCACAAAAGCAAGGAAATATAACAAAACTTTTGGCATGAAGTATTCGTACATACTAGGAAATCCACCATGTTCGATAAACCAAAACATCACAATGGTGTGAAATACATCATCATCTGATTACAATCCAAAGTAAATAGTCCAACATGCAAATACAAATCAGGGTTCAACTACAAATTGAAATCCAGATAAAGTCTAAGTTCAAAATATAAACAAATATAGCCATAGATGTTACAAAGTCTTTCAACTTCATTAAAAATAACAAGCTTCACAATCAAAGATAATACAACGAAACTAAAATTCGTAAGGGCATCAGAGTGGTTCTAAGACGAACTCGGACCTGGTTCACGACCTCTACCCGTACCACGAGGTATACTCAAAAAATAAATGAGGGAATAAGCCAAAGCTAGCCCAGAGGGAACTATAAGAAAAGGGAGATGCAATGCATATACATGCCATGTGAAAACTTAAAATTTTCATCGTTGACAAAGATTTCCATGTTATGCCAATTAATAAAGAAAACAATTCATTATCATAATTTATATCAAATTGATGTCAACACAAATCTCACTCGATATCATTATGAATTTCCATCCACTTCCTCCTTCTCCTCGACCTAATACCAGTACTAGATGGATTATGACACTCCCATACGCACCCCATCTAATTCATGTGTCTGTGCACTGGTAACCAGATTTATGGCACCCCATCTATACCATTGGTCTGTGCAATCATAACTACACAAGAATTTCTATACCGGCGCTTTTTCGGTTCCAACAACCTTGATATCTCACCGCAATTTGTTTGATTAATTGTAAAAAGGTTGTCTTATGTGATCATAACTTCAAACAATCAATAATCAGGATTTTTAGCAAAGTGTGTATCAAAATCACATCGCTATTTGCTTGAAAACATGATTTATACTGTCTCATAAGCCAATAATTGAGATAAAAATACTACATAATCCAAAACCATCATCCAACACTTGAGTACATGTCTAATAAAGAGTTAAAAGTAAAATAAAAGTGTTTTATATTCTGGAAATTTGTTAATTTATGTAGAAATATTATTTATTAGACATACAAATGATGTTTCTAGCCATTTCGGTACCAAATTCTCAAATGGGTAAATAAATTTTTTGACATGCAAGACAATCAACCACTATTTGTACCAATTATAACCTATTCACCATCAACAATTAGGTTCAGAGGTTTCAATCCATGTTTCGCAGCATATATGCAAAGGAAAATCAAGAATTTCGAACTAAAATCTACTATTTTCAACTCAATCGATCCAAAACTTAGAAAATCAAAGAATGAAGGGGAATTCTCACCTGAAAAGCTAGAAGAACAGAGGTAAATGGCCTGGGTTGAGCTCTAGTAACTTCCTAAATCACAATGCAAACTCGAGATGGCGAAAAGAATGTAAATAACATCAAAAATCTGAACTTTCGATTGGAAACGTTTGAATTTGAGCCATAAATCCTTTAAAATCCACCAAGAATCACCCTCTCTCTCTCTCTAGAATTATTCTAAGCCTTTTATCCCACGAAAATGGCTGAAAAATAGAGGATAATGGATTAAAAATGGGTCAAAGTGGTCAAATTTGATAAAAAACTATGCTACAGATTTTACACTACGGACCGGTCTGGGAAAAGTGGAGACCAATTCGGCACCAAAAAAAATTAAAGATGTAGGACTGCGGACTGGTCTGTCAAAAGGCCATACCGGTCTGGAGCCAAGGTTTCAAAAATTTTTGTGCCTGCGGACCGGTTTGCCAAATGGCCATACCGGTCCGGCGCCAACCTGGACTAGAAGATTAACTTGAAACTGATGAATTAAACACATGGGTGTTACAGGGGCCTTCGGTCTCCTCTTCAAACTCAATCTACCTTCAAAGTTAGAAAAATTTTTAAAGTAATAATATGCGATGTCCCAAAAGTCGAGCTGCATATTGAACCTCCTATTCACATCGGCCAGACCCAATATGATCCTGACTGTGTTGGGAGCCACTTGACTCAGGTGAAGGCGATTTCGATGAAGAAAATTGACCAGTAATGGGTCGAAAGGAACCGCAATCCTGCTTGCCGAAAATAGGCTGTATAAACAGGATATGTGTCAGCATCGAACGCGACTTTTTCAGAAATCACATCTCCATCACTCTCGATAGCGACCCATCAGTTTCTAGGGTTTTGAGAGGGTTTGCAACAATGACAATGGTTGAACCAACAAGAAGTAAAACGCGAAGGAGAATGAAGTAGCGAGTAACTGATTTGATAAAGCCCTAGAGCGAAGACGGGAGATGATTTTTGGAGCAAAACTTTTCTTTGAAAGAGCAAACGCACGATGATGACAATGTGATATTCAAAGGGCAGTTATACATTTAAGAATCGCATAACGAGGAGATAAAGTCACAAACCCGGAAGAAATGGGTCAAGCCTTAAGTTGTTAAATAACCAGATCGAATGATTGACACATAGAATCGAGTCGGGTCATTCAGGGAAGCTTTCGGCTGAAGACTAGGCTCAAGCACGTGATCCACATCTTATTTGATGAGATCACATGCTTGAGGGGGCAATTGAGGGAGTATAAAATTTGGTTAAGGTAAACTGGGCCAGTTCAATCTACTCGAAGGCCCATACCACGGGCCTAACAGACGGGCCATGCCTAAATGAAAAAGAATAACAAGAAGATATGTCGAAGAAAAGGCGCCAAGGCACACCGAGATGGACGGCCGAGGTCGAGACCCCCAGGAAGGGGAGCACGTACCATAGCAAGTGTGGAACGCGTGGGAAACGTGTGTAGATGATCACACTAAATCGTACAGATCCCCACTGCTTCACTACCAACGTACAAATAGAGAAGTTGTTAGTAGTGGATAAGGGAATGAAAGCTGGAGTGTTATCAAAGTCTTACCCTGTTTAGTCATTTTACCATCAACCCTAATGAGTAAATGTAACCCTAATTCTATACGTATAAATAGAAAAGGGGAGGCTCAAGAAAAGGGTTGGTTACTGGATATAGGGGCAGATAATGGCTAGTTTACTTAATCTGTTTTAAAGAAAAAATGCTTGTAACACCATTGATTTTTTACCTTTAGCTAGAGCTCAATACAGTAACCACACACACACAAACGAATGACGTACTACCAGACCACTATAAGAGCTTTCGGGGGAACTTGCCATACCCAAAAAATCCTATTGTCACACCCCACCTGTTTTTCGCTTTTGCACTAATTTGTTTCCCAAGTTATCTTAGTGGGTCGGGTCATAAAATTTTGACCACCTACAATATTAAACATATATTTGAAAATTTCATTTACCTATAAGTAATTTTATAATTTATCATAATAATTACAAATATCCATTATCATATGCGAAAAATAGTTAAATATCAATTTTTAATTAAATATATTTTATAATTTATCCCAAATAAAAATATTCAAAAAATATTCAATTACTCATCAAATAAGTTTATCGTAAGAATAACATGTAAAATTGAACATGTAAAACTGAAATTTTAATAATTAGAACACACAAAAATGGAATTTTAAAACAATTACATATCTAAAACAGATGAATTTACAAGTAAAATAAAAAATTAGAACATGTAAAAATTAAATTAATTTTAAACAAATGAAATTGAAAAATTTCATAATTAAAATAGGTAAAAATTAAATTATTCACAAGTAGATGAATTCAAACATTTTAATTATTAGAACATGTAAAAATGAAATATATGTATAGATATATTTAGAACCGGTAAAAAATTCAATTATTTTTAAATAGGTGAAATTAAACGTATTAATAATTAGTATAGGTAAAAATGAAATATATAAAATAGTTGAATTTATTTTCTCAAAAAAAAACAGATGAATTTATATGTAAATAAAAAATTATAACAAATAAAAATGGATATATAAATAATTAAAATATGTAAAATTTAGCCGATAAATAAAAAAATTCGGATTAAAACTGCTACATAAAATTTAAGCATATAAATAATATAAAGATTGTTTTTTTATTATAGCATGTAAATATTAAATTAATTACGCAAAATGTTATGTAGTTTAATTTTAATAATTTAAATTTATATGACTTTTAAAAACGAATTAATCACACAATATTATTCCCTAAAAAAAGGATAATAGTCAACGCTTATAAGTGATTTCCATATATGTAAATTGCTATTACCAACCAATCCCATAAAATTGCCAAAAAACTGATAGTGGGGATTTTCATCCGTTTACTCACTCAAATTGATTGATCCGTATTTAAGGAATAAGAATTTGGTTCTCTTAAAATCCTTCCCTTATATCTATATTATAAAACAAGGATTTTTTGCAATAAAATAATAAATTAATCCAACGTCTCATATTAATTTGTAATGGTGTTAACACTTTTAGACCATTGGATCATTTTTATACCTCACAACAAGATGTCAAATCAACTTAACATTTACTCACACACTAAACATATACACAAATATAACTCTTACATCTCTCTACTTTTCTACAACATTTCTCTCTCATCAAATTTTTAAAAAACTTTTAAATGCCATAACTTTAAATTTACAAATTCAACTTTAATAAAATTTATATATTTGAAATATGTTCATCAACACCTACAAAACAAGATCCATTGTGATAATTAAATTATGTATAAAAAAATTCAAGAAAAAGTTATTGAACTATTTCTAACTCATTAGTTATTGAAAACAAAATTATGCATATAAAACTTATAAAACATTTCTAACTCATTAGTTATTGAAAATATATATTTTCTCTCATCAAATTTTAAATTATTTTCAAATGCTATAACTTTAAAATAAGTGTCCAACCTACCTCGAATATGGGGTGAAATTTTTTTATATTAGTGTCCAACTTACTTCAAATATAATATTTTTTCTTTTAAATATACTAATAATACCATTACAATATAAAAGGATCAAAGCAATTTTAGGGCAATAATTTTTTATATTACAATTCGATCTGCCTCAAATATAATATTTTTTTCTCTTTTAAATACACTAATAACATCATTACATTATAAAACGGTCGATGCGATTTCAGGTCTAATTGGACAAGTAAAACACATCTCGAGTGAGGATGGATATGTTTCGTTTTTGTGATACCTTAATTATCTGTTTTCATTCCTAAGTAATATACAATCATACACATCTTCGATCCTCACATTTTTTACGTAATTATGTTTTATATAATTATTATTTTTTATTCTTTTTATCGTGCCAGACGGCACGGGTATACCCTAGTGTATATATATATATATATATATTTATGGTAGCTAGGTCAAAAGTGGAGTGTTCCACTAATTTGCAATCTCCTATATTCTTCGCCACAAAATTTCAACCAATTTTAAATTAATTATGTTTGAACTTATATATAAATTACACAAGTGTATCTGAATTCATACATGAATTGCATGTGAATTTGAACGGGTGAACGAGTTGCATGCGTGATTTAATTTACATGTGCTGTTAAAGCTCCATCATCAATTAAGTGGGAAAGAATTTAGGGTGATAGATGATATATAAGTTGAGGAAGAGGCCTAAATTTGTTATTCTCTTTAATTTCTTTCCCACTATGCCTAACTTGTTGCCTCTCCCAGTGAGAATTAGAAGGGGAAGCAAGTAAAATCAATGGAAAGTCCATTATTCAACATGCCCAATTTAGTATTCCCATCATGTGGCTCTTATTAGTAGCCTTTGCAACAAGTTGACTGATATGTGTACCCTATTCATGGCCCCACTCTCACTCTGAGATCGACTAATTCCTTCCATCAATTCCTACTTTTAGGTGTTTGGCACGTGCCCGTGGGTTTTTGTTTTTCTTTCTTTTCCGTCTGTAACCAAAAAACATACTTCTTTTCACTTCTTTTCTTTTTTAATTTATTTAGCAATTTTATTAAAAATTAAATTAAATTAAATTAATGGAATTAGTGATTGAAGAATAAAATTGAATTAGTATGCTAAAAAATATATTTGAATCCATACTTTCCTTAAAAAAAAATTGTATTCTATGTAATGCGTAAATGAACTGAAAAAAGAAAAAAAAAATTAATTATGGATAAAAAGTTGTCAATTAAAGACCAAAAGTTAAAAAATATATTGTTGATACATGAAAAAAAATAAAATCTACCTAGAAATTTTATTCAATTGCCTATAATTTTTTTATTTTTTTTGTGGGCATAACTCCTTGATTGCTATCAACACACTCTTATTGAGTTTTGAAAAACAAAATAAATTACTGATTTCCAAATATATATATATATATATATATATGGTTAGGGTTTGTGGCAATTTTCTTTTTCATTTTCATTAGTCACATGTCAACATTTCGTCCACATATGTAGAATGCACTTTCCAATCACAAAGTAACCTAGGAATCTAGGATAACTCTATCACAATTTCTTTATTGTTATATCAAAAGATCGAAATTCAATTGTCATTCACGTTTTCAAGTTTCCTCATTTGGAAAACCCACATTTTACATGTATTGTATTCTAAGTGAGTAAAGTAAAGGATTATATTTATTGTCAAAATATAATACTACCTTGAGAAATTGCACTATATACTTTTAAAATTGTATATTGATTTGACAATATAAATAATTGGTTTGACAATAATGTCATCTGAAATTAAAGCTAACCCTTTTTTTAAGTAAAACATTAGATATTTATAATTTGGTACAACAATAAGTGATCAAAGGGACCAGTTTTAACTTAATTTTCACAGAATTAGAAGTTGGACAAAGCTAAGCCCCTCATTTTGGTATACATTTTTAAGGTTCATACTGAAACACGCATCATCTCCTTGTGGGTCCATATTTTCCATATATATATATATATATATAGGCATATTGGATCATTTCTTCAGTGTTTGTGTTCATTAAGGTTTTCAGAAAACAAAGAGCAAAAAAAAATCCCCAAAAAAAACATGTGTAGCATCTTAGAAGCCTTCCGTACCATAGTGAGTGAAGCACTGAACTATTTCATCCGTCCAGACTTTCATGAAGTTGTAGCAAGGATGACCTTCACCGATAAAATTCTATTCCTGGTAATTCCATCCATTTTATTCCCTATTTTATATATACACACAAATGGAAGTACCTAAGTGAGTGCGAGAGGATACAGTCGTACCTTTTCAATTTCAATTTTCTTTGATATATATATATATATATTAAAAATATTGTATATATTAAGCATGATATTTACTATGCTTTCTTCTCCTAACAACTAAAACTTTTGGGAGAGACGTTTATAGGGTCAAACGTGAAGGAGGGTGTTAAGCATGATATTCATTACGGTTACTTCTCTTAACAGCTTAAACTTTTGGGAAAGATAGATCTTAACATTATACTTAATTTTTATAATAAATAATATGATGCAATTAACTATAAAATAAATATATACTCCTTCCGTCACAAATTAGGTTAGCATTAATACTAATTTTATTTTAATCATTGCTCACGATTACAACTTATATTTTAATTTTATTGGTTGATCCATTATTACCTGCCAAAAGGAATAAGGTACTCTTAATCTGAGACTTCTTAAAAAGAGAAATGTCACTCCTAATTTTAAATAAAGTAAGTAGTTCTTATATAATTAAGCTGACAACATGCACTATTTATTTGTGTTTATGTTGAAGGAAATAATTTCCATGCACTATTTCCTTTTTGTGTGTTCTAATTATTAAAATTTCAGTTTTACATGTTCAATTTTACATGTTATTCTTATGATAAACTATAAAATTATTTGATGAATAATTGATTTTTTTATTTTTATTTTTTTTTTGGGATAAATTATTAAATATGTTTGATTAAAAATTGATATTTAACTATTTTTTGCATAAGAAAATGGATATTTTTAATTATTATGATAAATTATAAAATTACTTATAGCTAGGTAATTGAAAATTTCAAATATATGTTCAATATTATTAATTACAAAATAAGTTTACAAAGAATTGAATTTTCTATAATATCTGTAATTTTCACATTAAATTGATTTTAAATTGAAATGGTTAAATGACTATATATATATATAGAAAGAAAGACAAAAACTACTAAAATTTTCGGAATTTAAAACAGTTAAGTTTTTTAGCATTAATTTCCTTATTTTCATTGCCATAATTTAGGTTAATAACAGATTGATTGATTAGGCGTATATATATATATTGTTGTCATAAAAATTTGGCATTAATTGAGTCGTTCCATTTAATTAAGGTAAGAAGGTACATTACTAATTTTAATCACATGATAGTACTCACCGCCAACAAAGATTAGAAAGAAGGCTGTAATACTAATTTTCCCTATTTATTTATCCAACTTTACCTAAACAAAAATACAGATAAACATTAAAAGTACAAATAAAGTTAAAGAAATTTTAGAAATAAATAGTTGCGATTCGGTGCTAACGAATTCAATATCAACATCATCTTTTCGCACATGATCACGAATAAAATGATATCTTATCTCAATGTGCTTCGTACGTGAATGTTATATGGGGTTCGTGGTCAAGCTAATAGCACTTGTGTTGTCACATTTTATGGGAATGTGGCTAAGACTAATTCCAAAGTCCTCTAGTTGTTGTTTAATGTACAAAGTTTGTGCACAACAACTTCCGGCCGCCACATATTCGGCTTCGGCCGTTGAAAGGGCCACCGAATTTTGTTTCTTGATTGACCAAGATACTAGTGCGTGTCCTAGGAAATGACAAGTGCCACTAGTGCTTTTCCTATCGATTTTGCAACCGGCAAAATCTGCATCGGAATAACTAATTAAGTTAAAGTTGTTCTCTCTTGGGTACGACAACCCAATGAACTAGTACCGGAAAGGTAACGGAATATCCGTTTTATGGCAAGTAAATGTGATTCTTTAGGATTCGCTTGGAACCGTGCACAAAGGCATACACTAAACATAATGTCCAGTCTAAAGGCCGTCAAATATAACAAACTACCGATCATACCTCGATATTTCTTGATATCCACACTTTTACCTTTTTCGTCCTTGTCTAGCTTTAAGGTTGAACTCATAAGAGTGCTCATGGACTTTGCGCCTTCCATGTCGAATTTCTTTAAAAGCTCCTTTACGTACTTCTCTTGATTAATGAAAATGCCTTCTTTGCATTGTTTCACTTGTAATCCAAGGAAGTAATTTATCTCTCTCATCATGCTCATTTCAAATTCCTTTTGCATACATGTGGAAAAATCCTTGCAAAGATTTTCGTTAGTAGAACCCAATATAATATCATCAACATAGATTTGTATAAGTAGCATGTCATTATTATGATTTTTGATAAATAAGGTAGTATCAATTTTTTTTCTAACAAAATCATTGTTAATCAAAAATGAACTTAATCTATCATACCATGCTCTAAGTGCTTGTTTTAAGCCATATAAAGCTTTAGACAATTTAAATACATAATCCGGATAAATATGATTTTCAAAATCGGGAGGTTGTTTTACATAAACTTCATTTTCAATAAAACCATTTAAGAAAGCACTTTTCACATCCATTTGATATAATTTAAAATTCTTAAAGCATGAATAAGCAAGTAGCATGCGAATTGCTTCTAAGCGTGCAACGGGTGCATATGTTTCTTCATAATCAATGCCCTCCTCTTGATTGTATCCTTGGGCAACAAGTCTAGCTTTATTTCTAACAATTATACCACTTTCATCCTTCTTGTTACGAAAAACCCATTTAGTACCAATAATGGTATGATCATTAGGTTTGGGAACAAGTGTCCACACTTTATTTCTCTCAAATTGATTGAGCTCTTCTTGCATAGCAATCATCCAAGATTCATTTTGTTCGGCTTCATTCATGTTTTTGGGCTCATATTGAGAAACAAATGCCACAATATT
This sequence comes from Lonicera japonica, assembly GCA_021464415.1. Lineage (NCBI taxonomy): Eukaryota > Viridiplantae > Streptophyta > Magnoliopsida > Dipsacales > Caprifoliaceae > Lonicera > Lonicera japonica. The sequence continues at coordinate 4,218,256 of CM038469.1, read as the reverse complement.
GCATACATTTCTTAAGAATGATCTAGTCATAACCCTACTAGATGGCTCTCCAAGAATTTGATCAATAGGGTGGTTGGACACAAATTTCCAACTCCTTAGCAAATCATTTGAGTTTTGTTCGGTTGAATTTTCTAATTCCTTAGGAGGAACTTGAGCACTCGAAGTTTCTTCCTTAGATGTATCATTAATTTGAATATCCGAAACCTTTTGGATAATTTCAACATCATCATCGAAATGTACTATGGGTGAGAAATGATTGGTTTCATCAAATACAACATGCATAGATTCTTGGACAACTAAGCTTTTCTTGTTATAAACTCTATATGCTTTACTATTAGTGGCATACCCAAGAAAAATTCATTCATCGAATTTAGCATCAAATTTACCCAAGTGATCACGATCATTCAAAATAAAACATTTGCAACCAAAAACCTTAAAATATGCAATATTTGGTTTTTTGTCATTCCATAACTCATAAGGTGTCTTATCTAACTTTTTATGAATTATAGTACGATTAATCACATAGCATGCGGTGTTAACGGCTTCCGCCCAAAAATATTCCGGTAAAGAATGTTCATTAAGCATAGTCCTGGACATCTCTTGAAGAGATCTATTTTTTTTTTCAACAACACCATTTTGTTGAGGAGTTCTAGGTGCAGAAAAATTATGATCAATACCATGTTCATCACAAAAATTTTCAATATCAACATTATCAAATTCTCTACCTCTATCACTTCTAACACGTACAATAGAAACATCTTTTTCATTTTGAACTTTTCTACAAAATTTCGCAAAGACATTTGGAGTTTCACTCTTATGAGTGAGAAAGAACACCCAAGTAAGTCTAGTGTAATCGTCAACAATAACAAACGTATATAATTTACCACCTAAGCTAGCAACCGAATTTGGACCAAATAAATCAAGATGCAACATACCAAGATGTCTAGTTGTAGTAATATCTTTCTTAGATATGAAAGAAGATTTATGTTGTTTACCAAGTTGACATGCATCACAAATTTTATCTTTAACAAATTTTGTTTTAGGCAATCCTTTAACAAGCTCGTTCTTAGACAAATTATAAATTAAATCCATATTAGCATGTCTTGGTCTTCTATACCATAACCAAGATACATCATTAATGGCGGATAAACATTTAACATTTTGTTGTGATAAATCGCCAAGTTCAAGAGTATACACATTATTAGTTCTATATGCAATAAGTAAAATTGAATCATCACTAACATTCTTAACAACACAACGATCGGATTTAAATATCACTTTATAACCTTTATCACATAGTTGACTAATGCTAAGTAAATTATGTTTTAAACCATCAACTAATAGAACATTGTCAATACAAGTAGAATGCTTACCAACCTTACCTATACCAATGATTTTGCCTTTGGCATTGTCTCCAAAAGTCACATTTCCTCCTTTCTTGGGAATAAGACTTAAGAAGTTGTTATTTTCTCCCGTCATGTGTTTTGAGCAACCACTATCCAAGAACCGCTTGGTTTTGCTTCCTTTGTCTTTCAAACACACCTACACCATAACTTTAAGTAACTTCTCCTTTGGTACTCAAAATGTGTTGGGTCCCTTTAGGTTAGCAAACATAATGGTTCCTTTTGGAACCCAAGCAAGCTTCCTTTTAGGAAAACTTTCATTTCGATAAAAATAATGATCCACATAATGAGTATTTATTCCACAATATGAGCAAAGATAATTGGGATCATGAGGTGTGTATGTTTTAAAAAAAAATTGTAATCCTTTTGGTTGTCAATTTGGTTATAGCCCAAACCGGCTTTATCGAAAACACACCTTTGCATTCCTAATAATTTATCCAAGTTATCCTTTCTTTTGGTGAACTTGGCTAGACTATTTGTTAAGTCATCCACTTGATCTTTCAATTTGACATTTTCTAATACAAGTGTGTTTGGAATTTCCTTTTTCTTTCCTTTCTTCAAAGTATTGATTTCATTTTTCAAAACCATGTTTTCTTTCTCAAAAATTTCACACTTGTTAGAAATTATCAAATTCTCCTTTTTGAGGCTTGCAAACTTCTTAAATAGATTTTCAAATTTGCCATGCAATTCCTCAAACATTTCATATAACTCATCATAGTCATTTTCATCATGAGCATCATTATTTATAGAAACATTATCATCACTAAATGAATCATAAATAGAGTATACCTCATCGTCTCTTGCCATAAGGCAAAGATTTTCCATCTCCTCGTCGCTAGAGTCGGCATCGGACTCACCCTCTTCGGAATCACTCCAAGTCCCCTTGAGGGCATATCTAACTTGTTTGAAGGCTTTGTCTCTTTTATCTCTTCTCTCCTTTCTTTTAACCGGGCAATTGGTTTTGAAATGTCTCGATTCATGGCAATGAAAACATTTCTTGACTTCTTCATTTTCAACTCTTGGTTGAATTGATTGATCATTGTTCCTCTTTGATGAAGAATCAAAGTTGTTTCCTTTTCCTTGAAACTTCTTCTTCTTGGCTAGAAATTTCATGAAGTTTCTAGAGAAGAGAGCCATGTCATCGTCACCGCCCATTAACTCTTCATCATCCTCTCGTTGACTTGCCTTGAGAGCTAGAGACTTTTTGGCTTTTGAATCAATTTCTTCTTCTCTTGCCAATTCCTTCTCATGGGTTTTAAGTGAACCTAAGAGTTCATCCATGCTTAGCGTCTTGAGATTCTTGGCTTCTTGAATAGCCGTAACTTTGGGTCTCCATTTCTTGGGAAGAATTCTAAGAATCTTTCGAATCTTATCCTCATTAGAATATTCCTTTTCAAGAAGATCTAAAGCATTAGTGATAATAGAGAACCTACTATACATAGAAGCAAGTGATTCATTAGGCTCCATTTTAAAAAGTTCATAATCATGAACGAGCATATTAATATTATCATCCTTAACTTGTGAAGTTCCTTCATAGGCAACTTCTAATTTATCCCAAATTTTTTTGGCGGTTTTACAACTAGAAATTTTGTTGTATTCATCTATAGTTAATGCACAATGTAGAGCATTCAAGGCTTTAGCATTAAATTGAATTTTTCTAATATCATTCTCATCATATTCGGAAATAGATTTAGGAGTGACTTTACCCTTATCGTCGATTTTGGTAATTTCATAGGATCCAATGAGTGTAACTTTCCATTGTTCAAAATCACTAGCTTGAAGAAAAGTACACATACGACTTTTCCAATAACTATAATTTTTGCCATCAAATAGAGGTGGTCTAGTGGTGGAAGAACCTTCGTTGATTTCGGTTCCTTGATAAATAAACATGATCGTAAACTCTAAAATTGTTAAATCCAAATAAGAGTACAACCTTTGATACCAATTGTAGGTTGAAAAATACCATAGAGGGGGGGTGAATAGGGATTTTAAAACTTAAACGTATTTTTAAAATCACTTTAAAAATATTATGTCTATATTTACCAAGCAATCAACAACAACGATAATTCCAAGCACAATGAATAAATAGCACAATATAATATAGCAAGAGATAGAAAGATATAACCGATCAAAGTCGAAGATTTTTTGTCCACACGGTTCGGCTTGTTCCCCCTACTCCGCGCTCAGTTAGTTCCCCGAGAAATTCCACTATAACCGATCTTCTTTCGGGTGAAGATCAAACCACTATAAGTGTATTCTTCTCACACACTCTTACAAGTATTGAGAACACCTTTAATACTCTCACAAAAAATCCCTCTTGCTAATTCTATGAGATACACCTCTCACAAAAATGATTTGAACAAGTTTTGGTGATAAACACCAATGTACAATAGCTCTCGTGTATAACAAATTACACATGAAGCTCACACTAAGAGATATCAAAATTGATCAATGAATATAAGCTTGAGAATGAAAAGATTGATCAATGCCTTAACTTTCAAACTTGAATAATGCGAGTATGAGAAATAAGAGATTGTATGATCATTCAAGTGTCTTAAAATGTCTTTAAAACATCATATATATATAGGGTATAAAAGATTGGAGCCGTTTGAAAAGGAAAGAGAAAGTTATGGGCAAAAAGTGATAAAAGTCTAAGGTCCAACAGCTAGTTTCTGGGCCATCAGTCGACTGAGCAAGGCTCATCAGTCGACTGAGTGGCCATCAGTCGACTGAGCAAAGCCCATCAGTCGACTGATGGAGTCCACTGGTCTAAGGCCAGTTTTGCCAAAAATCTAATTTTTCACACTTTTGCAATTAAGCTCCAAAAATTAATTTTAAAGCTTGGGAAAGTTAAAATATAAGTATCTAAGACTTCTAGTATAGTTTTTGTATCAAAAATAATTCATACAAATTTATAGAGAATTTTTTTAAGAATACTAGTTTTCAATAAAATACGTTTTTAAAGGCAAAACTAGTTTTGATCAATCTTAACATGGTTAAATCATTGTATGAGTTATATAAATGATCAATGATAGCTTTTACATAAAATCTAAGCACTCACTCATTTTATAAATGCTTCGAGTCTTCGTGATGCTTGATTTTCTTCATTTCTATTCTTCTTTGGCTTTTGTACATCATAGAGATGCTATTGAAGGTGTGATTGTCAAGAAGTTGATTAAGGTGTAATGCTTATAGATGGATGATCTTGATTCCGGCCTTTTCGGTTTAAATCCATGTATGATCAATTATAGTGGCTATAACTTCAAACATCAACTAAGTTAAATTACACATGATTTACGTTATTGTTATTATCAAAAAAAGATTAGTGACTATCAAGTAAACAAGTTTAACTCTATGCAGCACTGCATCACCATAGCACCATAGCAATGCAAGCACAAAATTATCCAATTTTCACTTTTCTTGGGCATTTTATCAAACAGTACATAGGCATTTAAACTATAATAATATGGTAATACCTATCCAATTTAACAACTATAACTACACTTAATCGTAATTTCAAAATACACAGGCATTTAAATTATTTACGCAACTTCACATTTTTCATTTAAACAAACATCAATCTCTTGGCTTATAAGGAAAGCTCATGAAACTAATACGTAGAATGAATTTGCAACCATGCCAATAATTAAAAAAAAAAACTAATTAAATACATAGAGGGTTTAGAAGAATAAATAAATACCTAACAATTTGCAGTTGCTTTTGTGTGTACGTGCTCTATGACGTCGCCGATGGTGTAGCCTTATCGTGGAATTTGTATAGGCACAAAGCAAGCCTAAATTCGCTACAAAACCTACACGAATAAGATAAATCTATGAACCATAAGCTAAAATTTAAGTAGTGCAAGTGCTCTATGAGCTGGTAATCGCCAGGAGCCAAAATTGCCAAAACTTATTTCACCAATTATGTCTAATATAGAATTATAGAGTTTAAATGCAATCCTAAAACTAGTGTATAAAGTGCAGTCCTAAAAACAGTGCAAGTGCAGCAATTCTATAAAAACAGTGGAAGTGCCAGCTTAAAATTCAATTAATTTTTAACAAAATCTAGAAATGTGCAATAGTCCCCAAATTCAGTCCTAAAGCAGTTCCTAAATTCAATCCTAAAATAGTCCATCTGCTGCTTGCTTAGTCCTAAAACTAAAACTGATATAATGAACTGAAATACAGTAATCTGATATGAAACAATCTGAAATCAAAGCAATCTGAAACTGATATGCTTTCATTCATCATGCTATCATTAAATTGCGAAATGAATAAATTACGAAATCAATTACACCGTATTAATAAAAAAAAATTAAACATCAATTGCACTACTTTTTTTATTTATTATTTTTTTTACTAATGTGATTAAGTTCAACGATCAAAATCATTTTTTTGTTCTCCTTTGTTTACTTAAGCAATTAATAGTGAAGAAGAGGATAATAATTAAGTCCCTAGAGCATTTATATCGTCTTACATATCTATCTCGTGTTAACATAAGAATATTTATACTACATTTGATACACTTAAATCCTAAGTATCAATTATATGAGGCTATCCACCAGCAGCAAATGCTCTATAGTATAATTTTAATGCGTATTACTCCATTACAAGTAGAGTAGATGGGAACTGAAGAATAAACATATGATAAAATCAAATGTTTTTAATTTTCAATATTAGAAAAGGAATGTAATTGTCATATGGTAGTTAAAATGGATGCACCAGTACCAAAGGCAGACCCAAGATACATGATAAAAAAATGATCAGATATATAAAAGCGTAATATATTTTAATAAATTTTTAGAATTGGTAGATAGTTAATTCTATTAAACGTATGTGAATTATTATATACAGTTTTACAAAATAATATAACACTCATATAAATAATAAATTGTATAACATGATGATGTATAAGTTAATATTAAATAACTTTATCATTTTAATATGGTCTACTAAATATACATACTTTTGATGTGAGTTTTGGAGAACACCTAATTCAACACAAACTCTAACTTGTATAATTATTTTATCCAAATAAAGTAAATTTTTAAATTTATTTAAAATACTAATACTGATATAAAAATATGAAGAGTTATACATTTATATTGTTTTATTTAATGTAAATCTTAAAATTTTTGTTTAATTATTTTCACCAAATAAAGTTTTTGTCATTTTAATATGGTTTACTAAATATACATACTTTTGCGATGAGTTTTGAAAAACACCTAATTCAACATAAACACAAACACTAACTTATATAGTTATTTTAGCCGAATCAAGTAGAGTTTAAATTTATTTAAAATATTAATATTGATATAAAAGTATATGGGGTTATACACTTATATTGTTTTAATTAATGTAAATCTTTAAAATTTTATTTAATTATTTTAACGAAATAAAGTTACTGTAAATCGTAAAATCTTTTGTTTATTATTAAGGGGCATATTTGTCTTCACAAAAACAGAAAAAATATTTAAGTTATTTGTACTTTTATATACAATATAGATTATTCAAAATAATAGTATTGTTGCTTAATGATATATATTTTTTGTGGCAGCACACTAAGCCGCAACAAATGATATTATTGGTGACGGTTTTATGTTTAACCGTCCCAAATAACATCTTATTCGTAACGGGATTGTATCTAGCTGTGACAAATAATTTTATTTGTGACGGGATCAAAATCCGTGACAAATAAATGCCTTTAGTAACGGTTTTCAAGCCGTTACAAAAATAGTCGTCACAAAAACCTTTTTTCCTGTAGTGATTATAATAGATAAAAATAGATATATAAATAATTAAAATATGTAAAATTCAGCCAATAAATAGAAAAATTCAAATTAAAAATGCTACGTAAAATTTAAGCATATAAATAATATAAAGATTGTTTTTTTATTATAGCATGTAAATATTAAATTAATAAAGTAAAATGTTATGTAGTTTAATTTCAATAATTTAAATTTATATGACTTTTGAAAGCGAATTAATCACACAATATTATTCCCTAAAAAAGAATGATAATAGTCAACGCTTATAAGTGGTTTCCATACATGTAAATTGCTATTACCAAGCAATCCCATAACATTGCCAAAAAACTGATAATGGGGATTCTTGTCTTTTTAAACAACTAGTACAGTTGTATGATTTTCGAAATATATATATATATATTTATGGTAGCTAGGTCAAAAGTGGAGTGTTCCACTAATTCGCAATCTCTATATTCCTCGCCACTAGTAAAGAATACATTTTCCAAAGATAAACTTCTATTTCAATTGATATTGAATAAGTGTTACAAATTTAAGTAGTCTAAGAAATTCGAATACAACACTATAAGCCTAGTACGGAGTCTTTACTCGAGTATCTACGATGTTACAGTGTGTTCCTATATTTAGATCTAGAAGTTGGGAGTATCTTCTAAGTATTCTCGAGCCTTTGCTCTATTGTCTGCCTTTTCCAGCTTTAGGCTCTCTCGGGCTCTTCTTTCCTCTCTGCCTCCATTCTGAGGCTCTTCCTCTTTCTGTTGCTCAATTCAAAAAATATAGTGAGAGAAATGGTCTCACTTGTCAAAGACCGATTCACTTGTGAATAAAACCGATCCGTCGCACTGTAAGACCGATCCGCGGTCCTCAAATACCGACCCATTGGAACCGAAGACCAGCCCGTGAGCCTTCAAAACCAATTCACTAGACCGAAGACCAATCGGCCACCTTGAAGCTCGATCAGCCATCTGTTTTCCTGACTCACTTCCCTTGGATTGTGGGTCTTGAACTGAAGTGTGACTTCACGATGCTATCGGAGTCAAAATATGTCCTTCTTGGTGCTGTTTGAGCCCAGTATTTTGATTTTCAACTTCTTCAAATTTTGAATATATTTTGTTGAAGTGCGAATAACATGTTCTTCCGAGGGTCGCAAAATGGGGTATCCACAATAAGTATTGTACTTGTGACCAAGAAATCACAAATACAGAAATACTCAAGTACTGTGTATGTGTATTTGAATTCTTGCCACATGCACATATATGATGCTTGTGAGACAAATAGATGCGCATCATTTCTTAAAGAAAAAAAAGAGTTGGTGAACCACATCTTAATTTTTTTCTAAACAACAACCAGAACTAAAAGCCACTGTCTTTTAGGGAGGTTACTTTGTTGTCTAATGCAAACCTCATTGGAAGTTTGGATATATCATTTAACATGCAATTGAATATAATTAAATGCAGATTATTCACTCGATTGATAAGTTGGGGATATGGCATCGTTTACCCGTATTCATGGGCTTATTTTACCTTGCAATTCGTCGCCACCTTCACCAGACATACAACTTGTTTAATGTCGGTAATACTCCGGCGGGTGATAGATTTAACTCCAATAGATATAATGAAACTGCCGGCAGCCAAGGAACCTTTTTTGGCAGGAACATTCTTCCTCGTGACCACAATGATAAGGTATACTTAAATTTTTCGTCCTCATATATGGAGTTAATTGTTCCTACTTTAATTAAATGAAACAATTTTTTTTGTTAAAATTTGAAAAATAATCTCTAAACACATGCACTATATGCAAATACCGTTGAATTTTTGTTTGGTGCGTCAAATAAAAAGCAGCTAAGATAGTACAGTATTAGAGTTTTTTTAACAATATGATCAGTTGTTTCTTCTGCGTCAAACATAGAGCAAGAAGAATATTAGCCTGTGCTAGCTCCAAATGCAGATTGCCCAGATATATATATATATATATATATTTTATTTTTTATTTTTTTATAAATTAAGGGAGATCTAAATCTCTTCCTTAATCCTACAAATAAAGAAAAACCCTTCCCTCCCACCTCATGAGTCAACCCCTTGACCTTAAGGCAACTCAACTCCTCTCCTCAAGATTACCCAGATATATAAAAAGCTAGTTACTTGTAATTTTTCCATTAGTTTTACGGATCTATTACATATCCATGTCTTGCGACGAATAGCAACCAACAAAATTATTCGCTAGTATATCAGGCATTCATATATAATTTCTGGTGGTTTTCTGTTGCCAGCGCTTTGAGAAATATGCAGGTGGTGGCCGAAAATTTGTGCGAAGCGGTATGGGCCAACTTGACAATATGCTTGCAAGTTTATTGTAATTGATTTTTTTCAATATTTTGGGCCTGTTTGGTTACATAAATTACCTAATTTTAGAATTAGTTAATTTTCGATTGAAGAATTGTGAATTTACTCATTTACAAATAATCCAATTCTAATTCAAGTAGTGTTTGGAAAACTTAAACGAGAAAATTCCGATTGTTATAATAAAAACATGTTTTCTATTGTTCTATGTTATTTAAAATTTTGTGTAGATGCATCAACATCACGGGTAAAAACTAGATCTTCTCCAAAAATAGAGTTGGAATGAATTATCTAATTCTAGAATTAGGCAATTTAAAGTTTTACTTGAAATGATTTAATTTGAGTTTTTGTGAATTAACTTGAATTGTCATATTTACAATTGTTTAATTTACACAACCAAACACTAATAAATGATAATTTTGTAAATTACTTAATTGTAAATTATCTAATTTGCAAATTGAAGAACAATCAAATGGGCCCTTAATAAACTAAGACGATTTATATTCAGGTAATGAGGCCAGATCCTATGGTAGTTGCGACAAAGCTTTTGGCACGTCGAGAACTTACAGACACGGGAAAACAATTCAACATGATAGCAGCTTCTTGGATACAATTTATGATACATGACTGGATTGATCACTGAGAGGATACTCAGCAGGTAAATTAACCAATTATAAAATATAAACACCAATATTTCTTCGACCATCTAATTAAATAATTGTGGATTAGATATTTAGATTTGATTATGGAAGAATAATGATTCATGCATGTTGACAGATTGAGCTAATTGCACCCGAAGAAGTTGCAAGTGAATGTCCCCTTAAATCCTTCAAGTTTTATAAGACAAAGGAGGTTCCTACAGGCGTATCTGATGGGATTAAAAGTGGGCACTTGAATACTCGAACACCTTGGTGGTATGATTATATTTCGACAATGTTCTCTTCACCTAAGCTAGCGTAGTATTGCTTTGAGAAATTGTACTCTTTACTTATAAAATTGTACATCGCTTTGGCAATATTGCCATCATTTTTCATTTTTACTATCATCACAATCCCTAATCAATTTTAATTTGTAGGTTGATTATAGCATTTGAAATCTGAGTTCATATAAAAAGAAAAAACTACTAGAAATTGAAGCTCTAGTTCATTGATGAAGAATTATGCAATTAAGCAATCTTAAGTTGTCATTTCTACCGAGCAATTTTTACCAGAAAAAATGGACAAAAAATAAAAAACTTCTCCGGTGATAGTTCTACTATATATATATATATATATATATGCATTTCTATCACTACTAGAATTTTTGTACATGGTCCATAAAAATAATGCTAGAAACGAGTCCCTTTGTTACATATAAGGTAAATAGAAATTTCTATATATATGCATTTCTATCACTACTAGAATTTTCTTGTTCATTTTTGCATATTCTTACATTAGTAATGTTGCTTGCGAAGGGATGGAAGTGAAATATATGGAAGCAACAAAAAAATGTCACAAAAGGTAAGAACTTTTAAGGATGGGAAGCTTAAAATATCAGACGACGGCCTTCTTCTTCATGACGAAAACGGTATTGCCATCTCCGGTGATATTCGCAACAATTGGGCTGAAGTCTCAGTATTGCAGGGTTTCTTTATAAAAGAACATAATGCAATTTGTGAAGTCTTGAAGGTACGTACCATAGTATAATTGGTTAAGATTTTTATAAAGTCTTTTATGAGAAAACTTGTTTCTTAAATTCTAAGATCAAATTTTCAGAAGGAATATCCCGAATTAGACGATGAACAATTGTACTATCACGCAGGACTAGTGACATCAGTTGTAATCGCAAAAGTACATACAATTGATTGGACTGTTGAGCTTCTCAAAAATAACACATTACTTGCTGGAATGCGAGCCAACTGGTAATCAATCAAACAACGTTAAACAATAGACCATGTGACACTTATCGAAATCATTAACACTTATTCATATCGTACCAGTTGTATGTTCTACACTTTTAAAATGTACAACTCATTAATGTATCCGATTTTATAATTCTGAGTTGTTTTTGAAGATATAAATTAAATTGGTTAGCAGATGGTTCTTTTGTAATTTGATTATGTTAATCTAATTGATCAGGTACGGATTATTGGGGAAGAGATTTAAGGATATATTTGGGCATGTTGGTGGGCTCGTTTTGGGAGGGATTGTGGGTTTAAAGAAGCCCGAGAATTATGGTGTACCATATTCCTTGACCGAGGAGTTTACCAGCGTTTATAGGATGCACTCGCTTCTACCCGATCACCTCCTTCTTAGGAACATCAATGCAGTACCGGGACCCAACAAATCTCCACCGTTGATTAAAGAGTATTTTGTGTATCTCACACCAAACAATTCTTTTTGGGCCAACTGTTATGAAAAAGAAATTAGTAATCGATCGCCAAATTTAAATATTTTTAAGATGTAGTATTTTATTTTATTTTTAAAAGATATAGTTGCTTATAATTAAATACCTTCTCATATTATTTTGTTAAATACTTAAATCATATCTCCAGACTATAACTAATATCTCTTAATTATATTGCTTGTAGAGACAATATATATAACGGTAGTAAAAATGAAATATACTAATTATAACCGAAAAATATTATTCTCAAGAACAACATCTTCCCAAAAAATAAAATAGTATAAATCCCATTCTAAAATTTTCTAAATTCAGAAATCCAATCCTCAAAATTTTTAAGCCCCCTTTGAAAAAATTAACGTAATTTATTGGTATCTTTAAATAATAATAGGGTTGAAATATCAAATCTGGCTGGACCTGAGGGAGAGAAGACCTTATTAGAAATTAGATTTAAAAGGATGATGGTTTCAATGGGCCACCAAGCAAGCGGGGCGCTTGTGCTTTGGAATTATCCGGTGTGGCTTAGGGACATTATTCCACAAGATATCGACGGTAGAGATAGACCTGATCGAATTGACCTACCTGCCCTTGAAAGTAAGCATAATACTAACTCATTTAGATCATTAAATTTTGTATTTGTTTTTTTACAAGGATTTAACTCGGTAATAACACGAAAAATAAAAATAAAAACACTTAATTAATTTGGTAAGAAGTTAGTAAATGAGTTGAGAAATATGATAAGATACTCTTCATTTTACGCTTATTTTATGAATAGATATCTTACATCCTTCATAATTTTTTGTGAAAAATATTTCTTCCTCAACCACCAAAGAAAATTTCTTCATGAAAAAAGTCACAATATAAAAAAATATATCACCACATGTCTCAACTTTTCACAAAAATCAATTGTTTTTATTTTCCTTTTTCATGTTATTATTAAACAGACCCTTGGTGACTAAAAATTGCTTATCATTCAAAGAGAGATTTAAAGGTTTATTCAGAAAACTAAAACATGCAAACATAATTTGAAATTCAATTTTGAAATTTCATATTAAACATCATATTTCAAATATTTTCTCACCAGCACTTAGCACTGACAAATCTATTAACTAAATATTTATTTTTGGACTGACATTAAGATCTTTTTTATTTAAATTAAATAAAAAAGTTGTAGATACTTTTGCTAAATAAATTAATAAACTAGTTGATCTAAATTTAAGTTAGGTTTGAGCAAGTTTCTATGAGATAGAGGTACTAATTTGTAGCGTGGATGATGCAGTTTTTCGAGATCGAGAGAGGAAAGTTGCCCGATACAATGACTTTCGTAGTCTCTCTTATTGATTCCTATCTCCAAATGGGATGATCTGACGGATGACAAGGAGGCTATCAATATACTTGAAGAGGTGTACGGTGATGATGTGGATGAGCTTGATTTGTTAGTGGGACTCATGGCAGAGAAAAAGATCAAGGGTTTTGTAATAAGCAAGACTGCTTTTATTATATTTCTCTTAATGGCATCAAGGTACACCTAATTAAAGTTTGATCAAATATGTGATATGTCAACTGTTTTCTTTAATTTCTCTTGTGCAAGCAAGGGTATGTGCAAGCAATGTCTAGGTTTAGCACTACCGAACACTTTATATCACTTATATTGGACGTATGGGATCAAATGAGAAAGGGTTATTCCCTGGCTAAACCCCTTAAAGTTGCAAATTATATGAATCCAAAAAATAATAACTTAAATTATCCATGCTATAGTATTGAAGGAAGACGACGATCACTCTTACCACTGGGCGACAACATTCGGTTAAACTTGTTTTACCCTCCTACTTGCTCTAGCAATTAACCACTTGAAATGTCACCTAACATGATCTTTGGTAGGAAAGGAGTACATTATATTTTTTCACAAGTAATTAAAGTTTGGAAAAAGATTATTCACTACCACTGCAACGCACTCACTCGCTGTTAAATATATCTGAATAGTTTTTATGGATAAATGTTTATGAAGAAAAATAATATTTATTGGAAATTATTGTTGTTTAATTAACTTTTAATATTTATAAATGTTGGATTGAAATTAAAATGGCAGGAGGTTAGAAGCAGATAGATTCTTTACAAGCGATTACAATGAGGAGACATACACAAAGAAAGGACTGAGTTGGGTTAATTCGACAGAAAGCCTGAAAGATGTATTGGATCGCCATTACCCTGATGTTACAAAGACGTGGATCAACTCCAAAAGTGCATTCAGTGTGTGGGACGACTCCTCTCCAAAACATTTCTCAAATCTAATTCCTTTATATCTTCGTCTTCCTTAATTAATTACTGAACCACAAACATTTATATATGTTTATCTCTATATGTGTGCGTACGTGTTTGCCTTTTACTTAAAATATGTAAGCTTTGATGTTGTCTGTGCAAGCTCTTGAACTTTCTGTGATTTGATCCATCAAATTTCATGATTTATCCTCTCCTTCTGTATGATTGATTACTCGTGAATTTATCTTCATTTTTCACCTTGATAGTGCAGCATGTTAACATTAACATTAATAACTGTGCTTAACTTTACCCATGGGCGGAACTGGGTCCGACAAATCATGCTCAAGTCCAATCCACCAAAATTAAAAAATTACAATGTAAATTATATATTACAAAATAAAATTAATATGACACAATCCACTTCAATTAAGTCCATTGTCTAATTATGGATTCGCTTGTGACTTTGCCTTGGTTGACAAAAGAAAATAGCCCAATGTTAATTAGGGCGAATGAAATAACCAAAACACATTAATTAAGAAAAAAAGATCTTAATTTTTTTAGTGATTTATACTATATTAAAATTATGAGATGAATGAAAACCATTAAAATAAATAAAGAAACAAACATATGAATATAACACCAACTAAGTAGTTTTGTTTTTTTCTTTGAAGTCCATCCGTGTTCAATGGGGACGAAAATGTGGTGAGGAAAATCAAACCTCAATCCTTGAGAATATAACATTTCCTCTTAACTACCGTACACGTTAATCATATGTCTAGTTACATATATTTATTCTTATTATTTTTGGATAGGCTTAGGTTTTACACTAACCCAACTTATTTATTACATGTTAGTATATCCCATCATTTTGATATTATTGCTAATTTTGGTTATTTTGAACCATTTATAACTTATGGGCCTGGTGATGTAAAAAGTGGGCCACGCATTTTATATTTTATATATATCAATCTCGAAACAAAAGGTCATAATAACAGGTTGGCCCAAATTTTTAGGCCCACAAAAATTTCTTTGCCTATAGGCTTGGCTTAGACCGAAAAGACTTGGCTACTCTTTGCAAAAATACATCCAAATATAAGCCCACGAGATATATTCTAAAATCCATTTATAAAGTAAATGGCCGGATCTTAAATTAAGAGCCTATTATTTATCTTCAAAACTTAATCCGCATTTCACATGGTTAAGTATAGAGTACAAAAGTTATATTCTTCACCTCAAATTAGGCGATCTCTCAATCAAAAGTTATTACAAAAAATTACTGGCATTAATATAAGTAGTTGCCTTTGTTAAATAGTGTAGTCCATATGTATTGCTTTGGCAATCTTATCTTTTACGCCTTGGAATGATGCATTCTTCAAAAATAGTAAGCAAGGCATTATAAGGAAATGAAGTAGGGTCGGCAGATATAGGCTTCTTTATTGAATCAACTCCTAGTTCTTTATTTTCCTTCTTTTAGTTTAGTTACTATTAAAGAGAGAGAGAGAGTGAGAAGAAGAATTATATTATATATTGATGAATGAATTGTGTACAACGAGAGCCCTTTATATAGGGTTGAGAAAGGTACAAAACAAGGAAAGCTAATAAATGGGAAATACATAATATATGAAAATACTTAACATATGCTAATACACAACATATGCTAATATCCACGCTCTAGCAAACTTAAGGTGGTAAATGAGAAACTATCTTAAGTTTGGAAATAAGATTTTGAAAACGGCTAGGCGAGTGAATTTTGGTAAATAGATCTACAAGTTGATAGCCAAAAATGACAAACAGGAGGCGAACCGTATTATGAGAGACATACTAACGAACAAAATGGCAATTAATCTCAATGTGCTTTCTGCATTCATGAAAAACATCATTGTGAGCAATCTGAATAGCACTTTGATTATCACAGCCAAGGATTGTTAGAAGATGTTAAGGAACTCTCATGTCTGAAAGTAACAAGCGGAGCCAAACGAGTTCCTGAGTAATGTTAACAATAGCACGATATTTTGTTTATGTACTGGAACGAGAGACCAACGACAGTTTCTTGCTATGCCAGGATATAAGGGAGTCTCCCAAGAAGATACTGTATCCAGTGGTTGAACACCTATCAATAGGATCTCCTACCCAGTCAGAATCAGAGTAGGCACGCAGCTCTAGAGAGGATGTGGAGGGAAATTGATGGCCGTGGAACAAAGTCCCTTTGATGTAACGAAGAATGCGAAGAACTACTGAATAATGAGTAAATCGTGGAGCAGACATGAATTGTCTAATAATGTGAACAGTGTGATAAATATCTGGACGAGTGACAGTGAGATAAACCAAACAACCAATTATCTGTCGATACTGAGTTGCATCACTCATGGGAGTATAAAGTGGAGTAAGTCAAAAATTCATTATAATTGGTGTAGGAGCAGTTTTGGAATAGGTAAGGCCGGCTCAGGTGAGGATATCAGAAGCATATTTAACCTGGGAGAGATAATAACCAGCATAATCAGTGAGAACTTCAAGACCCAAGAAGTAGTTTAGGCGACCAAGACCCTTCATCTTAAAATACTGACTGAGAGAGTGTTTAAGTTCACAAATTCCAGAAGTATCATTCCTAGTAATGACTATATCATCCATATTAAGAATGAGAAGCCTAATGCCGGTCTGTGTTACTCGGATAAAAAGACTGTAATCATAAAAGCTAGAGGTAAAATCCAGTTTGTGAATGGTGGAACTGGACTTCTCAAACCTAGCACGTGGGGCTTGTTTAAGACTGTATAAAGCACGACAAAGTTTGCAAACCTAAGATGGGGAATGTGGAGCCCCTTTAGGAGGTTTCCTATAAACTTCTTTAGAAAGATTGCCATTGAGAAATGCATTTTTCATATCCATCTGAAATAAATCCTATTTTCTGGCAGCTGCAACAACAATAAGACTTCTAACTTAGGTTAATTGAGCAACAGGAGAAAAAGTTTCTTTATAATCAATGTCTTATTCCTGATTAAAACATTTTGCTACAAGTTAGGCTTTGTATCGATCAATGAACCCATCTGATTTGGTTTTGATTTTGTAAACCTATTTACAACCAACTGATGTCTTTCCTAGAGGAAGAATGAGTAAGTCCCAAGTTTGAGCTTTTTCTAAAGCATGAAGTTCCTCATACATAGCTTGCTTCCATAGTGGATTAGAACTAACCTCTTTATGAGAAGATGGCTTGTGGTACGATAATATGGTGGAATAACAATGGTAATCATAAAGATGGTGAGGTAGCTATCTTACCCAAGTAAACTAGCGAGGAAGTGGTGGTTGAGTAGTAGGATCGTTAGACGAGTCAACATTATCAAGATAGTCCGTTGTTGATTGCAGATCGCTTGATGGGGTAGTGATGTTTGAGGGACTAACCTCTGTGTTGAAAGTTTTATTGGATGAATTAGTTTCAGTTGTTAGCTCATGGGTTTTTGTAGCGGTTGAAGATGGAACAGGTAGGATAGAGGGATAGAGATTAGCAGTGGAGCTAGTGAAGAACGAAAGAAAGGTATCGGTATTGATATGGAATTTAAAAATTGATGAGAACATTTTGTGTTCCCAAAATATAACTTGACGAGACACACTGAGCCATTTTGAAATTGGATCCCAACATCTGTAATCTTCATGTTCTATCCCATGCATACCCTAAAAAACAACAGAGACGAAAACAAGGTTTGAGTTTCAAATGTTCATGGGGTTAGAGCAATACAAAGTAGACACATCTAAAAACTTTCAGAAGATTATAGTTGGGAAAACTACCATATAGCGTTTCATAGGGAGATTGATTTTGGAAGGTAAGAATAGGATAACTATTAATGGTGTAGACAGTAGTAAGAGCTGCTTGGGGGGCCCCCCCCCCCCCCCCCAAAAAAAAATGTTTTGGACATCCACTAGAAATAAAAATGGTTCGAATAGTGTCTGAAATATGATAATGTTTGCATTCAGCACGACCATTTTGTTGAGATGTACCAAGACATGAGTATTGAAAAATTGTTCCTTGATGGCGCAAAAACTTGAGAAAATTGGTTTCTTTATATTCCATGGCATTATCAGCACGAAATGTTTTAATTGGGCAAGAAAATTAAGTTTAGATCATTTAAGCAAAGTTATAATAAATCTATGGTAGTTTAGAACGAGTTTTCATGAGATATATCCAGGTAAATTGAGTGTAATCATTTAAGAAAATAATAAAGTATTTTGATCCCCTCATGGTGTTATGAAGAGATGGTCCTCAAATGTTAGAATGTATAAGATCAAAAGGTGTAGATGAAATATAATCACTTTTATTAAAAGATAATGCAGATTGTTTTCCAAGTTAACAAGGCAAACAAGAAATACTTTCAAAAATAATTGTTCCTAATTTTCCAGCAGATATAAGAGACCTAAGCCTATCGACAGACACAAGACCTAACCGAGAATGCCAAAGTTCCAGAGATGATGTGGAAAAGGCAGGAGTAGCAGAAGGATTGGAGATGGTGAGATCTAGTGGTGTGTGAGGATGAACAAGTTTGAACATGCGACCAACCTTACTGTAACACCCCCCGCCTTAATTTACAAGATAACACCCGTAATTAAAACCTGGAGTGTCACTAACCCATTTTAGTAGAACTAAGACAGGTGTACAAGAAAAATATAAATCAACAACCACATGTATACCAAGCAACGACGAGCATGGGGTACAAAAATGATACTATAACTGATAAATATGCATCATAGATATACAAGGCCAAACGATATGAACAACAAAAATATATAAACAGTCCTCGGGCTAGCCATGACTTCCCAGAAAAATATATATTCATCTCAAAAATGAATTGTATCAGAGCTTCTATCTTGTCCATGACCCTATCGCGTCCTTGTCCTCATGGGGCTCGTGAGTACCAGTAATAGTTAAGGAAACGGGGTGAGCTATACGCTCAGTAGGGATAAGTAACAACAAAAGTATTACGTATAAAACCCATGTTAATTCAAAACCATGTGTTCATTAAACAATGCATGCATATGCAAATGCAGGTTACCTCCCTTGTGTCAACCATAGAGCCACGTAGTTAGAATATATCAATGCCGAACTAGAATGTAACATAGGCCTGACTGCCCGAGAATAGAATTCGATAATAATCACATGGTCCAATGGCCTTATAGAATATCATGAAACCCTAACCGAGTCGGACCAAAAGTCCACCAATAATATCATAGCAACAAAATCATCCGTGCCTTACCGTTGTCTAGATTTTCGGGCTACACACTGCTAGCTCTAGACAGCCGACGCATTACTGCCCTCTAGAGGTTTAGGAATTTTCAACCCAAGGGTACCAGGCCCTACTTATTTTTCATCCCGGTAGGAATAAATCCATACATCATCCTTTTACAATAGAAGGGCCACAATATACTCATATCCGTATCTATTTCAGGATCATATCATGATCATAATGAGCTTTCATCATCATCATCATCATCAATATAAGATATATGCCCTCTATGTAGAGTCATAAGAATAATACACATATGCTAAAAGTCTCCAAGCAATTGGTTGACGTGATATGTCTAGTATACAAAACATGCTATCCAACATACAAATAAAGCAATTTATACCATGTACACCCAAAGAAATCTCATTTCATATCTCTTGGTACACCAAGTCATCAACCAACCGATTCTAGCAACAAATGTCATTTAAACAAAAAGTGATATCTCACATAGTTCAATTAACAATTTATATCGGGTGTAGATGGTATATTTTGCCTCAAATCTTTCATTCATGACCATGTAAAGTATAAAACAACATGAATTCTTATATATTCAAGTTTTCAAACAAATAATAACCAAACATAACGATTCTTGAAAAATAAGATCATATTATCAAGTTTTAAAAGCCAGAGAACCCCTACCTCGTGTTTATTAGCCGTATAGAAGAAAGGAAGATGAGAATCCAAGCTCTCCCAAAGAAATCCCAAAGAAGAAGATGATCAATAGTGAAATAGAGAAAGACTTGAGTGATTTAGAGCATAAATCTTCGACCGGGAGTGAAAAATATGTGAGAAACACTCAAGAATTCCTTTCTTTCTCTCTTTAGAACCCTTTAGAAACTTTTGGGAGGTTTGGGTTGAAATATGAGAGAAAAATGAGGTAAAACGCACTTAAAACGAACTAAGTCAGTGGACTGTTCCAGATGGCAAACCGGTATGCCAAAAACAGAGTACTGGTCCGCAGCATAGGTTTTCCCAAATTTTTATACGTCGAACCGATATAGCAAAAACTGCATACCGGTCCGCAGTCAAAGTTTTTCCCAAAATATAAACTCCGGACTGGTAAGCCAAAATACCTATACCGGTCTGCAAGTAAACTTTTTCCTAAATTATTTTGGCCATAACTTTTCGCACGGTACTCTGATTAAGACGATCTTTATATGCCTGGAAATGTAATTCAAATATCTACAATTTACGGACGGAGCTTTTCTACAAATTATGGACATGTAATTTTCAAATATTACAAATACCACACCATATCTAATCAAATGACATAATTAATATTAACATAAGTACAGGATGTTACAATCTCTCCCACTAAATAAAATTTCATCCTCAAATTTAAATATTACGCATTACGTAAACAACTCAAGATATTTACTATGAATTTCAGTCTCTAAGTCCCACGTTGCCTCCTCGGCTCCGTGATGTAGCCATAAAACCATCACTAAAGGAATAACCTTATGCCGAAGCACTAGATCATGACGATCCAAGATCTGTATAATGCGGGTTTCATAAGTCCCATCATCTAACACCTCAAGGTTTTTCTATTGAACAATATAGGAAGGATCATGAACATAACGACGTAACATTGATACATGGAATACATTGTGAACATTAGCTAACTGTGGTGGAAAATCTAGGTGATATGAAACATTCTTGATACGTTTGAGAATTTCGAATGGCCCAATATATCGAGGAGATAGCTTTTCTTTACTACCAAACCGTGTAATATCGAAACGAGGTTTGGTTTTCAAAAATATGTGATCACCAACTTCAAATTTTAACGGAAGACGACTTCGGTCGGCATAACTCTTCTACCGACTTTGGGCATTAAGAAGATGGTGTCTAACGACTTTGATATTTTCAGTGGTTTGTTCTACTAACTCCGAATCCAACAAGGTTATTTTCCCTACTTCATACCATCAAACTGGGGATCTACACAAGTGACCATACAGGGCTTCGTAAGGCGTCATGCCTATACTAGCCTGGAAGCTATTGTTATAAACGAACTCGACTAAAGGCAAATGCTCTATCCAATTTCTTTGGAAGTCGATGACACATGCTCTTAACATATCCTCAAGTATTTGGATAACCCGCTCGGATTACCCATCGGTCTGTGGGTGGAATGTCGTACTAAAGTTTAACTAAGTCCCTAAAGCCCTTTAAAGGGAATTTGAAATCACTTAAAAGTCAAAAAAAAATATGGATTAATAGAATTTTTAGGGAAAAAACTCTATCCCCAAACCCTTAGGGGTGCAGGCCTATTTGTTGTGTTGGGGAAGGATTTTCGCGCTATATTCCTCAACAAGATGGAAGTATCGCGCTACATACGGACATATGTCATGCGATAAACGGCTGAAGTGATGTTCCTGACAGACTAATGTGTCAGAAAATGGATGGTCTGTGTCAGGGGAACTTGTTGCTCGATAAATAAGGGTTTGTCGTGCAATAAACCCTATTAAAAATAGGTTTGTTGGTCCAAGAAACTTTCGGGGGTAGTTTTAGTGTATGGGCGAGTTTCAGACTCCAAAAATTATTTCCCAAGGGTTTTTAACATTATTGCAGGGGTTAAGAATTGGGGTGTCTACAAAAATATTAAATTCATTGAAGAGTAAACTACCCTAATAGCCTTTAAACTATTGGCATAGTGTCATTTTGCCCTTTAAACTAAAAAATGTTCCACTTTTGCCCTTAAATTATTAGCAAGTGTGACTTTACCCCTCCCATCTAAATTTTTTGTTAAGTTGGACGGAAATGTGTGGGCACTTTTGTCATTTTAATTGAAGATGTTTTAGTTAGATATTTTTTTTAAGTTGGTTCAAGAGAAAACCGGTTTGGTGCATTTTTTTACACTAGTTTAAAGCTTTTTCGAATAATAAAGTTTGGTTTTTTTGAATCCATCACCATTATTCTTATAACTCCACCACCACCCATATGCCTCCATTACCACCACCATCATTCTTTATTTGTTTCACCATACCATTAAACACTATTTTACACCTCAAATTGAAACCGCAAATTATAACCCCATGGATCTTGCTATTTGATTATATTTTGGAGAGTTTAGAAAGAGAATAAGATGTTATGTATGTATATAACATATATATATATAGGTGTATGTATGTGTATAAAAGAGAAAATATGAGGGTTTAGAGAGAGAAGGAGATGTTATGTATCTATATAGATGTATGTATGTTTGTGTATGAAAAAAAAATGAGCGTTTAGAGAGAAGGATACGGTGGCAGAGGTGTTGGCTGTAGGCAAGGGTGTTAAGGCCAATCCAACAATCGATCAAATCGATCCGTAAAACCCGGAACAAAAAAAGAACAAAAAAGAACAAAAAACAAAAAAAAAACGAGAAAACCAAACCAAAACCGAAAAAATTGGTTCAAGTTTGGGCAACATAGTCCAAAATCGAACTAAACCGAACTGGACCTTATTATGTATAATAAAAAAATGTTAATATATACTGTAATGGCACAAGTTAATTATACTATAATACAAAAAAGATGCCCTTTTATAAGAATATGTTCCTTATTAATTGCATATTGTGATAATCTTAAAAAAATCATTAAAGTGTGCTCTTATTATTAAATTAACTACATAATGCTAAGATTTTTTTATCACATACATGATGGCAAGATAATTCATCATTTTATTTAATGTGTTTTATTTTTGTAATTGTACAAATAAAATAGTAACTAAATAAAAAAATGGTATCTAGAAGTTTGCTCCTTATTTATAAAAAACTATGACTTTAATTTGAATATGAACCAGTCTTACATTACTATTAGTATTGCATTGTTATATTAAATTGATTTAGAAAAAAGGGAAGAAAAAAAAACATATATCAAAACTGAATAAAACCGAACCAAAAAGTTTGGTTCGAGTTTGGGTTTCGAAGATTTAGAAACTAACCGAACCAAACCCAAACCGAATTTTTACATTTTGTTTGGGTTTGGGGTACCTTAGTTTCTACCCTGATCGAAACCGAAAACACCTCTAGCCGTAGGTAGAGATGGTGGCCGGAGTTGTAGATGGTGAATGGTGGTGTACAGGTGTAGAGGGTTTAAAGAGAGGGAAATTTAGGGTTTATCTTTCTCTCTCTCTCTCTTCCTTTTTTTTTGTTTTCTTAAAAAAAATTTAATCAAAATTCAAATTAAATTTTTTTTTCAAAAAATAATAACTAAAATGACAAAAATGCACTGCATTTCTATCCAACTTAACATAAAATTTGGATGGAAGGGCTAAAGTGGAGCGTTTTTTAGTTTATGGGTCAAAATGATACTAAGCCAATAGTTCAAAAGCTATTAGGTTAGTTTACTCTTCATTGAAAATGGTGAAGAAAATGGGAGTATGGAAACCACCAATGTGATTATACAATAAAAAATGGTGTATGTTCTTTTACCCTCAACTTTAAACTAAATAGTTGTTCTTTCAATTATTGAACCATTGAATAACGCAATTAACTTAACAATAATTTCTAATGAAGTTATCACAAATGAACAAATTGTAGAGGAACCACATGGAACGCTTGTAAGACGATCACAAAGAGAAAGAAGATTTGTTATTTCTGATAAATATGTGGTTTATTTACAAGAAAGTGATTTTGATATTGCAGTGAGTAAAGATCTGGTTACATATTCTTACGCTATTATTAGTAATATTAATGATTCTTTAAAATGGATCAATGCTATAAAAAAAGAGTTGAAATAAATGGAACATAACGAAGTTTGGAAACTTGTCAAGTTGCCTAAAGGATATAAATAATTCGGGTGTAAATGGGTCTTTAAGACCAAGTGCGACGCTAATGGCAATATTGAATGACATAAAGCTAGGCTTGTTGCCAAAAGTGACCACTTAGAAATGGTTGGCTATAGAGATTCCGATTTTATTGGGTGTGTGGATAGCAGGAAATCCATTTTTGGCTACTTATTCTTTTGAGCTAAAGACGCAATATCCTAGAAAAGTGCTAAGCAATTAATTATTGCTTCATCTACAATGGATGCCGAGTTTGTAGTATGTTTTGATGTTACAAACCATGGTCTATGGTTACGGAATTTCATTTTAGGACTTGGGGTTGTTGACTCAATTTACAAGTCACTGAAAATTCATAGTGATGGTATTGTTGTTATCTTATTTTCAAAGATTGACAAATATTCTCAAGGAGTTAAACATATGTAATTAAAATTCCCTAATGTGAAAGAAGAAGTTCGAAAATAAACATTGTTGACTATGCACATAAGTACACAACTTATAATTGTAGATCCATTAACAAAAAGGTTAGCACCAAAGATGTTTAAGGAGCATTTTGAAAGAATGGGTTTTGAATGTAATTAATAGTAGTTGTTACTTACGGATTATTTAATAGTTTATATGTTTGACATTTTGAGCTTAATTAATGTATTTTCTGACATTACTTCCTTGTTAATATATATATGTACATGTATTATTAAATTATAGCAGGAAAAATCTTTTGATAAGACAATTAATGGACTATTAAGTATGATCCTCGTTTATAGACTCTAATAGATAAATTATTAGCGTTATATTATATGGAATGTGTCATTTTATTAATGTACAGCCGCCATAACTCTCACAGTCTCACTACTAATTTATTTAATATAGTATTTAGGATAACCCAATTATGGAGACGGCCAATCTCATATATTGTGTACATAATGATTAGTTATTTAAATCACTTATTAGACGTGTGAAGTGGGAGAATGTAAGAACTAATTGTTTATTTCTTTTGTGTCCCATATAATTGACTTAATAATATTTAGTGATTTATTAAAGGGGTATATAAATAAATAATGAGAAGTGGCCAAGTCTTGGAGTCTATGGTTGGTTATGGATTACTACATATCTAACTAATTGGTGATAAGTCTTTATTAAGTTAGAGATTAAAGACTACTGTCCTACTTTAATGAATAGTGGGAGTTATAGACATACAGGGAACTGTGTCCTTTATCATCTTATAGTAATACATAATATTCTATCAGTTAGGTATTCCAGTATTACGATACAACACAGAATGATGTAGGCAACAAAGAAAAACCTGTTCCTAGTGGTTTGAGTTCTACTTCAAAGAACCATCAATCTCTTCTTCACTTTGCTACTACCAGTGGACTGTTATGCCCTTCGGCCTCAAAAATGCTCCGTCAGTTTTCCAAAGAACAATGGCAGCCATATTCCAACCTCTCATGGCTAATGCACTCATTTACATTGATGATATACTTCTGTATTCTATGGACATGGAATCCCATCTCAACCTCTTATCCCATTTCTACCAGCTCGTCCTAGAAAATGGAATTATGTTATCCCAGAAAAAAATGATCATTGCAACAACAGAAATTGACTTTCTTGGAATGAAAATTTCTAATGGTCAAATTCAACTCCAACCCCATATCTAAAAGGACCTCCTCAAGTTCCCAGATAAACTCACTTCAATTACCCAGATTCAGCAATTCCTTGGTCTTGTGAATTGCATGTCTCAGTTCATTCCGAACCTTTCAAAATACACAGGCCCTTTAGCTGACCTCCTCAAAAAATCACCTCCTCCTTTGTCCCAAATCCATTCAGAAAATGTGAGAAAGCTCAAAAGACTTACCCAATACCTCCCACCTTTGCAAATTCCATCCACAGGCATTAGAATCCTACAAACAGACGCCAGCGATCTTTACTGGGCGGCTATTCTTTTTGAAGAAATTGATGGAAAAAGAAATGTGTGCGGTTACAAGTCAGGAAAGTTCAAGCAATCAGAAAGCCACTACCATTCCACTTTCAAGGAAATTCTTGCAATTCGTAGAGGCATAGAAAAGTTCCAATTCCATCTCATTGGTCATCATTTTACCATTGAGACTGATATGAAATCATTCCCAGCTATGCTACAATTCAAGAATAAACAAATCCCGAATCCACAGTTACTCCGATGGTATGAATGGTTTTCGCATTGGTCGTTCACAACAAAGCATATCCCAGGAAAGCAAAATATCACAGCGAATTATTACTCGAGAACCCAACCAACTGAACTAAACAGTTTATCCCACATCGAAACCATAAAGCCTTACCTACCTTACAAGCCCTATAAATACCAACCTCCACAAGCCCAAACACCACAAATCATACCTTGCATCTTCTCCTTAGAAGAAATCCCGTACCCAGAGATTCTTTCTCATATCCCTTCTCCAACCATGTCTCCCAAAAGACAAGCCACCAGTTCAAGTTCTAAACCTAGCTCATCTCAAACACCCCAGTCATCCTCCACATTCCAATTCTTAGATTTCAAGCCTTTACTTGAACCCCTTGCAGCAATCCCTTACTTACCAGACGATGTTCAATCCCTCATCTTTGATAAATGGATCCGTCTCAGTGACAAGGAACTTGTCATTAAGTTTCTTGAAATTACCCTCCAAAACTACGGTCTCGTTTTCCGTGGTCTTCGTCTCCACCCAGCCTACCCGTTTTTACCCCTTTTCCATATCCACCGTCCCACTCGAGTTCCAATTCATGCTCTTGTATTCCTTTGGTATCTTACCAGAGCATATACAGTTCGCTTTGTCTTTGACGCACCAGTTCTCCTTCAGTACCTCAGAATTTGTACTTCAGATCCAGAAATCAAAAGCTTTTATGAAGAATTGTATAATCCTTCCACAAAAGGATCATACAATCTCCTCACTTTCCTCCAATGGTTCAAAACTCCTCAGCAATGGATTGAAGCACTCCAAACTCACTACCACAGGTATTGCATGATCCAGTTCAATAAGCCCCTGAAGAATCCTTATCCAGAAGGAGATAATGCAAAAATAGTCAAATGGTTCCCCAGAAATCTCTCCAAATCAATCAAAGAACCTGAGAATGTTGCTTATGTAACGTTCTTACAAGAAATATGTGCTCTTAATGGCGTTGACTATGATTCAGTCCCAAGCTCTATCAAATTTGGCAACGATCCATGGATAACAAAAGACATGGATGATGTTAGTTGTCTCCCTCTTTTCACTTGTCAGTACAACTATGTTCACAACCACTTTTGGGATGAAGGTGAACAAAGTTCAGATACTATCGCCTTCGTTGGTCTCAGCTCCGATTCAGATGAAAATAGAGAACCAGATCCAGAAGAAGTTCAAGAAGCATTAGATTGGGCAGCAGCAGCACATGAAGCGGAAGGATGGGAAATCAACTTTATCCCTGAAGCCCATGAACCTGATCCAGATGATCTCCTTGACTATGATGCAGACACAGATGAAGATCCATGGCACAACCCCGATGATAATCACTGGAACAACTCCCCAGAAGCCCCAGACACTCCCTACTATGGAAGCGGAAATGAAACGGATTAACTCGTTTCCCAACTCACTGTCGGCAGCTGGTTTGACTCAGCAGCATAATCGCATCATGATAGCAGGCCCTATGTCATTATCGTGTCGGCCACCTCTTTTGTATTTGTCGGCCAAAGTTGCAAAGTAGTTAGCTTTTATTAAAGTTACTTTAGGAAAAGTTTTTTGTTTTATTGTATCATGTGAGAAGGAATCTTTTCCTTTTCAAAGTTGTATTATTGTTACTTTCCAGTTGTATGGTTGTAAGCAGTTTGTTTTCCCTATATAAGGGACGTCTAAGTTAGAGTTAGAGCAGAGTTCAGTGAAGAAGTGAAGTAGTTTGGTGTGAGGAGTAGCATCTCTCTCTGTAATTCCCTCTCTCTTTTAATGAACAATGCTTTTTTAAATGCCTCTTCTCTTTTGTTTTTATTATATCTCTCATATCTTAATTAGGTTGTTTATACTTCCTTATTATGATTATATAATGTTATATTCTTAGATTTTGTTAAGTGTTTGCATTCCTTGCGGTATTGCGTAGCCCGAAGCTACGGATAACTGTTATCCCCCGCCCTATGGTATCAGAGGCAGTTAAAATGTTTTCAGCGTAAACTCTTTTAAGTTCTGAGCTAATGAATCAAATAGCCAAAATATGAGTATGAGCTTCTTCTGATAATATATTTCTCTAAAAGACCCAAGAAGACAACCTTAAGAAATACCAATAAGATTTTTATGTATCTCAGACCACATCTGCGAGTCATCGAGCTTAACACGGCACACTCTGCCTCAACTGCTCTTTCCTCAAGCAACCTATCTGTTATACTATAAAATCTTAATCCTTTTCTTAAGAATTATACTCGTTTTCTGAGTAAGAATGCTTTAGATTTCTGATACGAGAGATCCACTTAACAATCTTAGTGTTCTGTTGTGAGAGATCCACTATTGTGGCAGTCACAGAGCATACTAATCAAAGATTTGTTAATTATATGGCAGTCGTAGAGCATACTTTCATAAGTATTGCATCTCATACTGATGATAGTATAATTATCAAACTTTCAAGAAATATCTTATAATCAGAAGCTCAAAATCATATTTAGGCTCTTTGTATGGAATTTTTGCTATCTAGAAATTCCATAGGGGGGATAACATTTGAAAGTTTCTTGATTATAAAACATTTTATAAACATTTATAATGTTTCTTGAAGTGGATATACTTCAAAGATTTGTTTATACTTCCTTATTAATATGATTCCCAAACTCTTTATAATTCAGCGTAAACTCTTTTAAGTTCTGAGCTACGCAAGGAAGTATAAACACTTAACAAAATCTAAGAAACCGTTCCAATTAAAGAATCTGTTATAAGATATTTCTTGAAAGTTTGAAGTATAAACTTCTTAACAAAATGTTTTCAGAGGCAGTTAAAATGTTTTCAGCGTAAACTCTTTTAAGTTCTGAGCTAATGAATCAAATAGCATAAATATGATTTTGAGCTTCTGATTATAAGATATTTCTTGAAAGTTTGATAATTATACTATCATCAGTATGAGATGCAATACTTATGAAAGTATGCTCTACGACTGCCATATAATTAACAAATCTTTGATTAGTATGCTCTGTGACTGCCACAATAGTGGATCTCTCACAACAGAACACTAAGATTGTTAAGTGGATCTCTCGTATCAGAAATCTAAAGCATTCTTACTCAGAAAACGAGTATAATTCTTAAGAAAAGGATTAAGATTTTATAGTATAACAGACAAGTTGCTTGAGGAAAGAGCAGTTGAGGCAGAGTGTGCCGTGTTAAGCTCGATGACGCGCAGATGTGGTCTGAGATACATAAAAATCTTATTGGTATTTCTTAAGGTTGTCTTCTTGGGTCTTTCAGAGAAATATATTATCAGAAGAAGCTCATACTCATATTTTGATTATTTGTGAAATTAGTAAAGAACTTAAGTTTTATAAAAATGTTTTCAAAAAATTCCTCTCCTAAATTAAGTAAATCTTCTAGTATATCCTCATCATCCTCTTCCTCTAGATTTTCTGTAGATAATATTGAGTCCCTCTATGAAATAACCCATACTCCTTCCACTGTTATTCCACAAACAGATTTGCCCACTGCAAATCCTTATACTGTTTTTGCAAAACTTACTCCAGTCTCCTGGACTAGGCAAGTTAGAAAGTTAATCTCTAGTAAATCCTCAACCCTTCCAATTAAAGAGTATGTGCAAGCCAGCAAGTTTGACTCTTTGATTGTTCCCTCTGGTTCTGAAGAAAGATTCTTCCCAATCCCTCTCCCTCCAGATTTCCAACGGATGGCCCTCACCCAGGGTTATACTCATCTTCACTTTGGCGCAATTAGGTTTGCGGTTACCTTTCATGGCAGAAAAGGTCTTCCAGTGGTTACAAATATAGCCCTGATAGACTCGCGGTTTAAAACTTACTCCCAGGCGGTTCTTGGTACTGTCCAAGCAACTCTCAATGCCGGTACAGTATTTTTTACCCTTTACCCAAACTTTAACATCCCGGTTGCAGATAAGCATCTGGCCACGGCGTTAAAGATTCAAGTCCAAATCAGCGGAGCCTCCATGATTGAAGGAACAGCGGCAGCAACAATCCATCATCAGATGATCACACGTCTACATAATCATTCTTATGATCTCTGTATTCCAGGCTCAGAAACTGCAGAAGCTTTGATGCTTACCATAGACTCAAAGGCAGCACCAACAGCAAGTTTCATTCCCAAGCAGTTACCACGAGAGGAGCTCGTAAAGTTGTTACCAGAAAAATGGGTAACTTCTTATGAAGTTCTGCATGAGCAAGAAACTGTGAATCGGTTCAAACTACATATCCGGTCTACATTAACAGAGCCAATCGTCAGATAGATGTAATCTTCAAAAGGAATGCTTCTCCACAGCATAACCCTTTTGTGACAGAAATAAACATGATGGAGCCCCTTGAACGTCATCCCAATGATCCAGTGTTCAAAAACCTCCCTATGAAGATCCTTTATTTCAGCCAAGAAGGACTTCCGGTTTATGAACGACAAACCTCCTCTGGTCATATCTGGTATGATGAATGTTTTTGTGAAGGCTGTCAAGAAGACAGGTACGTGGAACAGCTTGACCCAGCTGAATTGAGGCGGTATAGGCGGAAGAAGAAGCTCAGTGAAGGAAAATCTCTATCATCTCAAGAACAACTGCAAGAACGCTATGAAAATGGCGATCCAACAGTTGATTTGCTCGGTGAACCTTCAGGCAAGTTTGACTTCTTCGTCACCTATGGTGATTCCCCTAAACCCTCCACACCAAAAGTTTCCCCATCTCCACCTCTTTGTACTCCACCACCAAAACCTAGTAAGCCTTATCCTCCAAAACTTCAGCCCATTTCATCTTATAACAAGTAAGCCCTTGAAGCCCTCAAAAGCCCATCTCCATTTCAGCCCAATAATTTTACCCCAGAGCCCATATCATGTTTCCCTATGGAAGAACAACAAGGCCCCTTTCCACTATCAGAAGATTTTGATAATCAGTCTCAAAATGTTTCTCATATTTGGAAGATCAAAAATCCAATCCATGGTGAGAGAAAAAAGGTCTCAGCAGCTGAAGCAGCTCTCAATTGGCAGGCAGAAAACGCAATTGCTCAAAACTCCATGTTATCCCAAATTGCTCATAGCACTCAGAATATCAACAAGAAACTATCTAAAGTAGATTCTGTTGAAACCTCTATTCAAGAAATACGTGGAAGATTACAGCAAATTGATCAACAAATGAAGTATCTGTGTAATACAGTTACTGATTTTTCTGTTATGAATTCCCAATTCCGAATCATGCAGCAATAACAGAAGTCCCTGCAAGCCCAGTTGCTATCTCTCCAAAAGGTGCAATCTCCACCCCGTTTTCCAGATCTTACCCAGTCTCCTCCAACAACAGGCATGTCTAACGCAGTAGACTTATGGAAGGATGTCCTAAAACGGCGTCTTCCCCATTGGCCTGATTCCAAACCCAAAACCCGTTCTCCTAAAACAAAATCCCATTATGTTTATGTCCCTAAAGTCAAACCAAAACCACCACCACCTCTTACTATCAGAAACCCAGATTTTGATGATATGTACCTTGAAAACTATCGTCAAACACCCCAATCCTCTATCCAGCCACTTTTAAACCCGGTTCCACCTACACCATCATTCAATAAGCCAATTCCCACTTACTCTCAAAAAACCAGTGCTTCAACAAACCCCTCAGCCTATAAACCAGACCATGATCCAACCACAGGTGCATCCACCAGGCAAATGGATATGTTGTTTGTTCATAATAAAGAAGATATGCCAGAAAACCAAATTGCTTCATTCTTAAAAGTTTTAGCAATGGAAGATCGTATCCCGGTCAAAGCTACTAAGCCAAATTTATTTGCTAACTTTGAAGAAGTTTTCATGGCGGAACAATTCCCTCGTCAACAACAACCACCTCCCCATCAGCCACAACCTCATCCTCCTCCTCCAGAGAATGTACAAGATCCAATTGTTGAAGATCCCTTGTCATCAGATTCTGATTCCACAGATCGTGAATACGTCCTCCCAAAAATCCCACCAGGAGAAAAATATCAGCAATTCACTCTTGATGATATTCCTCCAAAAGAATGGCGTGCCAGATTCCACAAGTTCACTACATGGATTCAGACAGATCTAGAACATCATTCTCAGCCAGAAGTCTTTTTAAGATTTCTTGCAAGATTGACAGGAAGATTGAAAGATTGGTACAACTCTCTTGGTGAATACAGGCAGAAAACTCTCCAGCAGCAGAAAACTATTGATGGTTTTCTTGGTCTCCTGTATATTGAATTCGTTGGCAAAGCAGAACGTCATTTGGACATCATGCGTGAAGAATTGTTAAGCATGAAGTGCTGTTCTCTAGCTTTATCAGATCTAGAAAAGCACTATGATCGAATTTCTCAGCGGTTTTATGTACTTGGCGGTATTGATGATGTGAACCTCAAGCAGATCGTGTTTCATTCTTTCCCAGATCCCCTTGTTGTAGAAGCAAAGAAAATCCTGAAGATTCAAGGCAAACAGATCAAGGATCTTACCCTTGCAGATATCTATGAAATTTTCATAGACTCTGTTGAAAGAATGTGCAGTCAGCAAACCCTCATGGTGAATGTCCAGAAAAATGCTGATCGTATCCGAGATTCCTGCAACAAAGATTGGATGAAAATCAAGTGCAAGAATGATAAAGAATGTGACTGTCGTTCTCACAGAAAAGGAAAGTATTCTCGAAGACATCACAAGTACAAGCGATCGAAGCACAGATCGTATGATGATGATAAACCTTGGAAAAGGCGTTCCAAGCACAAGCAATTCAAGAGAAAGAAACCGTGGAAATTTGTAAAAAAAAGAAGTTTCAGAAAGAAGCGCGGCGATGGCTGTTTCATTTGTCATAAGAAAGGCCACTTTGCAAAGAATTGCCCCAACGCAAAGAAGAAAGAGGCATTCATGGCCCTCTTACTTCAACACCATCCAGAAACTCATGAATCAGATATTGAATCTCTGTTCTCAGCAACTGATGAAGCAACTCCAGAAACAATCATGCAGATTCATTATTCTGATAAGGAGCCAGAAATTGATTCAGATTCTCAATCAGAATCTCTTTCCGATTCCTCATATTCATCCGTGAATTCTATCCCAGCAGTTTTCCAACTTGAAGAATGCATGTCTATTACTCCCCAACCATCTCCATATGCAAAAATCTCTCTCATCCGTAAGCCATATGCAAAACCAGTTCCCCTTGTTGCATTCTTTGACACAGGTTCAACCAAATCCTTTTTGAATCCCTCTAAGCTACCATCCTCTTATTGGCAAAAGTGTGCTCCCATTGCTTTTCAAGTAGCAAATGGTGAATATCTTACAGTCGATACTATTTCCAAATCAATTCAGTTACAGATTTTCCCAGGAAAAGTTATTCGAAGTAAGGTATATGGAAGTAAA
Source organism: Lonicera japonica (assembly GCA_021464415.1). Classification (NCBI taxonomy): domain Eukaryota; kingdom Viridiplantae; phylum Streptophyta; class Magnoliopsida; order Dipsacales; family Caprifoliaceae; genus Lonicera; species Lonicera japonica. The sequence continues at coordinate 4,184,551 of CM038469.1, read as the reverse complement.
CTCCCTCGAAAGGATATTCTCATTGGTTTTGATATCATTACTCAGATCTCAAGTATGAAGTTTGATGATGATGGACTTCGTTTCAAGAAGTATGTTACCGTGGATTAATCCAAAAGAAGCATTTCATATTCAATCCCCAGTACCTATACTACAACCTCTTTCCGGTCCAACATCCATTGAAATTCTTACCAGCCAAATCATCAAAACCTCATGTGCAGAATCCCTTACGAAATTCCTGCAGAAATGTTCGAACCCTCTTTGGCAAAACCCAAAATACTTCGTTAAACTCCCTTTCAAGTTAAACGAAGATGTTAACCCAACCAAAGCCTCTCACTCAGGCATGAATCCAGAACACCTTTCATTGGCAATAGAAGAATTGAAAACGCTTCTCTAGCAAAAACTCATTGAAGAAACCACTTCTCAATGGGCATGTGAAGCCTTCTATGTCAACAAAAGGTCAGAACAAGCAAGAGGAAAAATGCGTTTGGTGATAAACTATCAGCCATTAAATCACTTTCTCTTAAGTGATAAGTTTCCCCTTCCTCAGAAGCATTCATTGTTCAGCCAACTGTCCCATGCAAAGATTTTCTCAAAATTCGACCTCAAGGCAGGTTTTTGGCAAATTGGAATTGATCCCAGTGAAAGACATAAAACAGCATTTTGTATCCCTGTTTACCACTACCAGTGGACTGTTATGCCCTTCGGCCTAAAAAATGCTCCGTCGGTTTTCCAAAGAACAATGGCAGCCATATTCCAACCTCTCATGGCTAATGCACTCATTTACATTGATGATATACTTCTGTATTCTATGTACATGGAATCCCATCTCAACCTCTTATCCCATTTCTACCAACTCGTCCTAGAAAATGGAATTATGTTATCCCAGAAGAAAATGATCATTGCAACAACAGAAATTGACTTTCTTGGAATGACAATTTCTAATGGTCAAATTCAACTCCAACCCCATATCTCAAAGGACCACCTCAAGTTCCCAGATAAACTCACTTCAATTACCCAGATTCAGCAATTCCTTGGTCTTGTGAATTACATGTCTCAGTTCATTCCGAACCTTTCAAAATACACAGGCCCTTTAGCTGACCTCCTCAAAAAATCACCTCCTCCTTGGTCCCAAATCCATTCAGAAAATGTGAGGAAGCTCAAAAGACTTACCCAATACCTCCCACCTTTGCAAATTCCATCCACAGGCATTAGAATCCTACAAACAGACGCCAGTGATCTCTACTGGGCGGCTATTCTTTTTGAAGAAATTGATGGAAAAAGAAATGTGTGCGGTTACAAGTCAGGAAAGTTCAAGCAATCAGAAAGCCACTACCATTCCACTTTCAAGGAAATTCTTGCAATTCGTAGAGGCATAGAAAAGTTCGAATTCCATCTCATTGGTCATCATTTTACCATTGAGACTGATATGAAATCATTCCCAGCTATGCTACAATTCAAGAATAAACAAATCCCGAATCCACAGTTACTCCGATGGTATGAATGGTTTTCGCATTGGTCGTTCACAACAAAGCATATCCCAGGAAAGCAAAATATCACAGCGGATTATTACTCGAGAACCCAACCAACTGAACTAAACAGTTTATCCCACATCGAAACCATAAAGCCTTACCTACCTTACAAGCCCTATAAATACCAACCTCCACAAGCCCAAACACCACAAATCATACCTTGCATCTTCTCCTTAGAAGAAATCCCGTACCCAGAGATTCTTTCTCATATCCCTTCTCCAACCATGTCTCCCAAAAGACAAGCCACCAGTTCAAGTTCTAAACCTAGCTCATCTCAAACACCCCAGTCATCCTCCCCATTCCAATTCTTAGATTTCAAGCCTTTACTTGAACCCCTTGCAGCAATCCCTTACTTACCAGACGATGTTCAATCCCTCATCTTTGATAAATGGATCCGTCTCAGTGACAAGGAACTTGTCATTAAGTTTCTTGAAATTACCCTCCAAAACTACGGTCTCGTTTTCCGTGGTCTTCGTCTCCACCCAGCCTACCCGTTTTTACCCCTTTTCCATATCCACCGTCCCACTCGAGTTCCAATTCATGCTCTTGTATTCCTTTGGTATCTTACTAGAGCATATACAGTTCGCTTTGTCTTTGACGCACCAGTTCTCCTTCAGTACCTCAGAATTTGTAGTTCAGATCCAGAAATCAAAAGCTTTTATGAAGAATTGTATAATCCTTCCACAAAAGGATCATACAATCTCCTCACTTTCCTCCAATGGTTCAAAACTCCTCAGCAATGGATTGAAGCACTCCAAACTCACTACCACAGGTACTGCATGATCCAGTTCAATAAGCCCCTGAAGAATCCTTATCCAGAAGGAGATAATGCAAAAATAGTCAAATGGTTCCCCAGAAATCTCTCCAAATCAATCAAAGAACCTGAGAATGTTGCTTATGTAACGTTCTTACAAGAAATCTGTGCTCTTAATGGCATTGACTATGATTCAGTCCCAAGCTCTATCAAATTTGGAAACGATCCATGGATAACAAAAGACATGGATGATGTTAGTTGTCTCCCTCTTTTCACTTGTCAGTACAACTATGTTCACAACCACTTTTGGGATGAAGGTGAACAAAGTTCAGATACTATCGCCTTCGTTGGTCTCAGCTCCGATTCAGATGAAAATAGAGAACCAGATCCAGAAGAAGTTCAAGAAGCATTAGATTGGGCAGCAGCAGCACATGAAGCAGAAGGATGGGAAATCAACTTTATCCCTGAAGCCCATGAACCTGATCCAGATGATTTCCTTGACTATGATGCAGACACAGATGAAGATCCATGGCACAACCCCGATGATAATCACTGGAACAACTCCCCAGAAGCCCCAGACACTCCCTACTATGGAAGTGGAAATGAAACGGATTAACTCGTTTCCCAACTCACTGTCGGCAGCTGGTTTGACTCAGCAGCATAATCGCATCATGATAGCAGGCCCTATGTCATTATCGTGTCGGCCACCTCTTTTGTATTTGTCGTCCAAAGTTGCAAAGTAGTTAGCTTTTATTAAAGTTACTTTAGGAAAAGTTTTTTGTTTTATTGTATCATGTGAGAAGGAATATTTTCCTTTTCAAAGTTGTATTATTGTTACTTTCCAGTTGTATGGTTGTAAGCAGTTTGTTTTCCCTATATAAGGGACGTCTAAGTTAGAGTTAGAGCAGAGTTCAGTGAAGAAGTGAAGTAGTTTGGTGTGAGGAGTAGCATCTCTCTCTGTAATTCCCTCTCTCTTTTAATGAACAATGCTTTTTTAAATGCCTCTTCTCTTTTGTTTTTATTATATCTCTCCTATCTTAATTAGGTTGTTTATACTTCCTTATTATGATTATATAATGTTATATTCTTAGATTTTGTTAAGTGTTTGCATTCCTTGCGGTATTGCGTAGCCCGAAGCTACGGATATCTGTTATCCCCCCCTATGGTATCATTTAGCACTCCCTGGACATCAACCAGAGGGTGCTAAATGCAATTAGCACCCTCTGGACATCAACCAGAATGTGCTAAATGCAATTAGCACCACAACCAGAAGGTGTGCAACTTGAACAAAAAACTAGAAGGTGCTAAAATAATTTTAGCACCATTATAAAATAGAGAATAACAAAATTGATGAGATCAACATCCATCCATTCAATTTATTTATATGTATATATATACGGATCGACATAGGGTTCATAAAAGAAAAAAAAAAGAGTTACGATCATATTGTTTTTAAATCTCGCTGGGCTGTCGAAATTAGTCGATTTCGATAGCAAAACGACATCTGATCGTCTTAATTTTTCGCACAATTATAATAACTTTGTCTTCTGAATAACATATCCAAAAATCAACTAAATCCAACGATTCGATTAAAAGTTACATATATTTTACGATTGTAGATCTAGAAAGAAGAAGAAGAAGACGAAGACGAAGAAGACAATGATGATGATGATTAGAACGGTGCTCAGAGTTAGGTGGTGGTGATGGTGGTGGAAGATGTGAGATTATTGGTGAGACAACTTTTCTTTTCTCTTGTTCTTTGTTTTCTCTCTCTAAACTATGTGTATGTAAAAGAAAATAATATGTCTTTTGTATAATTAGAATAAATAATATAGTAGGGTATTTTTGTCCATCAACATTTATCATTTTTCTTAAAATAAATTAATATTATGAAGAGTGTCCTTATTGTAAAATCAAATTATGAAATTAGTACTAGTTCTCTTTATTAAATATGAGTCTGTCCTTAGAATTATAAAATATTACGGAACGAGACCTTATAACCCATTATCTCAAAATATAAACACTTCTCACCAAACCAATTATTTTATTGAATCGTTTCTTTTTTTTACCAAATGTGAATTTGTTGCTCCGGCCCAATCAAGAGAGTGTTGCCCTCTTGGGCTGGGCTATCTTGTACGCTTTCGCTGCATGAGCCGTATCTCTCTGTCCTTGGATCGGGGCGAGTTATTTCAATCACTTTAGATCCGTAAAATATAGGGGGCGTAACTAAATATTTTAGAAATACAAGGGTATCTTATGGTAATTTTTCTTAAAACAGCTTTTTCTCACTTCACCATGCCCGAACTGATTACTGAACTTTCAAGACGAAAATATTAACGAAGCATCAATCTTAACATTGATTCACATCATCATGCGTACTTTAGCAGCGCAATTTAGCACTGTAAGTCCCTCCTTCGCCTCTCCACTGTAAACCCTAGCTTTTCATTTATCTATCTGCATGCATCTGTGTTTATGTAAAAATGTTCTGTATATAAGTTTTGATTTCAATTTTCTCTTTATCAACGCCTTTTTCCCCTTCTAATTGGACCTTCTGGCTTATTTAATTCGTTCCATAAGTTTACTTTCTTATTTGAATGCAGTATTTGTTCAGAAGAAAATCGGTGAATCTTCAATCTCGCAATTATTCTTCCTCATATCATCATGGTAGGGCTCATCTTTTCCTACTATTAATTACTGACTTAGTGTTTTTTTTATACATATTATTGGTAATTGCAAGCAATTGTAGTACATTAATGGTACCAATTCTAGGGCATATTTGGTCACTCCCTTGGGCAATATCTACAAAATCATACATTTTTCACTGTTCAGTTAATAAGGAAAGAGAACAAAATAATATAATTAGGAATTTGCTTATAAAAAATGGGAAATAAGGTCAGCTTATCCTTGACCAATAGAAATTAAAGACGTACAAATCATTTTCAAACGCATTCTACCACTTCATTTGGTCCACAAAATTTGGACAAATGAGTAGATCAGCTTAGTATTATCCTATTTGTGCTTCACCGGAATTGAAATGTGTTTTTTTCTTCTTCTTGTGTGTGTGTGTTTTGTATATGAATTTGATTAGAGTTTTTCAGCCTTGCATGAATTGTGGCCATAGATGTGAATGATTGTAGTAATTTCATCAGGGTTCTTATTTTCTTAAGTGATATCCTAGAAATGGGTCTTTACCACCTTCTAGTGATGGTTCATCGTAATTCCTTTGCACCTCAAAATGTTGTCGCAAAAGAGAGAGAGAGAGAGAGGGGGGGGATAACATCGAGTATTAGAGCCTGTGGATTCCCAAGGAATAAAAAAAATTCACCCTTTTCCTTATAGACATTCACCCTTTTGATGAGCCAGTTATGTGCTGTGAATGTATACGAGTCAATACCTCGCCTTCTGGATTCACCTTATGTTCTAAAAGACTGAATGAGTAATGGAGTAAGTTATTATTACCTTCAACTAGAAGTATGGCTATGAACTCAATCAATTTACTTAAGCTTGGCTCAACCAGAAGTTCATTCAAGATTGGTTTTGAGATTAAGAAACCAAGCCTGAATCGATAAGCTCAAATATAAATTTAATTTCGTGTACTTCAAAATTTTGAAGTTCGACATTTTATGAACCAAGCTTGAACCACAGATTGTGCTGCTCTACTCGGTTAATTTACATTCCTAACCATTGGGCCTCTACAGTAAAAACATCAGGGCCTGATCAAATCATTATACTTTCAATTGTAAAATGTAATTGAATTTAGCGTACTCAAACGAGTATCGGACTGCCGTTGTCTCTATTTATATAAGAAAAAAATGAGTATACAAAAATAAATAAAAGGACAAAAAGGGACATAAGAAAAAATCTGTGTAATCAAATACCAGTTGAAGACTAAATCTTAAAGATCCAGTAGCTCTGAATTTATGATAGACACCTGATAACCTCCTAATAATAAATAAATAATGATTTTTCAACACAAACCCTCAAATTGTGAGAGATGATAAACCGAAATTAATTTTGTGCCATAACGTGCTACTCCTTTGTTGGAAGATTACACCCCCTTAAGTCTTCAAATAACTTGCCTCTGTGTGGAAACATTTGTGCTTGAAAGGTGCATGTCCAAAAAGTACTTCAATTTTAAAAGGCAACATGTGCCAAAGGTGGGAACAACATCCACAGCAAGTGAGCAACATGTGCAAAAATGGGAACAACATCCACCCAAAATAAGTTTGATCATGAGGCCAAACTGACCAAGATAATGCCGCTGGACAACTCCCGGTAGCAACATATAAGCCCTTAATTTGTCACAAGGAAATTAAGGGAATACACCAAAGAGAAGAAAAGAGTCAATCGGACAATTGTATCACAAACCACCAATAAACTTAAGCCCAATTATATGATAGCAGCAGAAAAAGGGAAGGGGGAAGGGGCTATGGAATTGGCCAGAAGTTGAGTAGTGTCGGTAGGGGTTGGACAGAGTCCGTTGGAGTCTACTAGAAATTTCTGCGAATATAGAAGGCAATTCTATCAGACACACTGGTAGCCTTAAAAAAAATTGATTGGGTGATGCTTCTTTTAGAAATGTAGAAGACAGAAAAACTCTTTGACCAGACAAGGAGTAAAGGCTGTCCGCCAGAAAAGGTGGAACAACTTGAAGAAAACCTAGATCAAAATTGTTCCTCTGATACCAAACTGTAAACGTAATTGAATTTCTTTTCTTTCCTTCGTAATCAGGATTATGGCTATTGTTGTTACTTTTTCAAAGTCATCTATTCTTTGTCACTAGCATTTGTTTCCCGAGTTTGTTGCTTTTTGTTTTATTGCAACTTGTTGGACTCTTCATGCACACCTTATGTCGGTATCTAGATGAGCGAGCCATGGAACAGGAGGCTGAAAGAAAAATAGGGTGGATGTTGAAACTGTTATTTGCTGGAACTGCAACAGTTGTTGCTTACCAGTTCTTTCCATACTTGGGTATGTGTATTGTTTATAGAATTGCTGACAATTTACTTCAATTTGCTTGAGATTACTGTTTTTCTGGTTTTTGCTTGATAAGGTCATCATGTTTGTCCTTTATAGGAGAAAATTTACTGCAGCAATCTGTTTCACTTTTACAAGTCAAGGATCCTTTGTTTAAACGAATGGGAGCATCCCGATTAGCTCGTTTTGCAGTGGATGGTAAAATCCTTATATACCCTTTTATGCATTGGATCTTTATGTATAAATGTATGTGCGTGTCTGTATGCGCACTTGAGTGTATATATATATATTTAATTGCAAAGGCCGAAGCCCCAGATCGATCAAATGCCAGCCCCCTTATTAGTAGCCAAAATAGTCTCTCGTGAGATCATAGTCACTTGCCTTCCGTTCGACTGTATACAATTAAATATTGAAAGCAGTCAATTTTTATTTCTATTCTGAAATTTCTTATCTTTGTTTTTTCCTGTTAGACATTATTGTTCGAGTCTCAGTTAAAGTTGGCTATTTAAGGCTGAAAAAGCTTTATTGGTAGGTTTTAGAATGAAATAATACATTTCGTTTTTCATGTCTTGATAGAGCTGATAGTTGCAATGGCTACCCTACGTAGAGCTGATAGTTAATTTGCATTCAGTTATTATTTAATTAGTATAAACCCTTGTTTTCCTTTCCTCCTTTTGGTTCAAAGATGAAAGAAGAATGAAAATTGTGGAGATGGGTGGGGCTCAAGAACTTGTGAATATGCTGGAAGCTGCTAAAGATGACAGCACACGGAAGGAAGCGTTGAAGGCTCTTGCTGCCCTCTCCCTTTCAGGTCAGAGATTTATCATTTATCTAGAATATTCCTTTACTAGGTCATAACATGTGCCAAAGGCACTATCCATATGTCATATTGAAAGAACAAAAAATGGAGAACACATTGTTGGCTTGTTGCATAGTAGTCGACCAAGTAATGGAATGCTGTCCTATTACTGGGGTGTATACCAATGTTACCTAATTCACAGGACACTTAGGAAATAGCTATGGATGCAGTTACTGGGTATGGTACCTAGCCTGCTACACTGTGTAGTTGGGGTAGGCTTAGTTGCAACACTATTTTGGTTTTCATATCATCCAATCATCATCTCATCTATAGAAGAATGTATATAGTACAGTAGGTCCATTGATATTTTTGATATATGTATACCTAGAAATAGATAAAAATAGGTCTCCGTGACTGTCTGTGCAAGTCAAATAGGGAGTAGGATGGGTCCGATGGGATTTTGGGTTACAAATTTTATTTTCTGTACCATATTTGATAAGTGATGATAGCAATTCCTGTTCCCAAACACTGCAGATGAAGCTGTTGGGGCTCTACATAATGCCGGAGCAATCTCAGTCATCAGCTCTACTCCGGCTTCTGTGGATGCTGAAGCCGAGATTTATAAGTTCAAATTGCTCAAAAGATTTCGAGATCTTAGATATGACTCTTCTTCATCTTGAGATGTTCTCAGGCAAAATGCGGCTTTTGAAAACAAATAGTTGGTTAAGTTGAGAAGTTGTGTTTACTTGTTATAGCAGCAACTTTGATAAGAATAAAAGATCTTTTTTGTTCAAATTTCATGTCTACATAGGTGCTTTTGATTTTGAGCTTAGGTGAATAAAAATAAGCTGTTTATTCAATACTATTGCAGCTGTGTTCAATAAATAAGATTTTAGTATAAATTTGACATTTTTTTTTCTTGATAAACAATATTTCCAACCTAATGCCTAACACAAAACTTATGTGATATCAGAAAATTTGGTACTTTATTGTCCCAAAAAAGAAGTTAGGCTCTTAATTTAGGACATCCCAAAAGGAATATTGAACTCTGAATTTGGGTAAAAGGGAATATATGTTATTGTAGCTGTGTTCTCAATGTTTAAATGACTTCTTGAATGCAATATATTATGTTCCCATGTGACTCAAATTACAAATTTTCACTTTGAATTTTGTAATTTTTTTTTTTTTAAATAGCAGTAGTTTTAACATAGCCAATGCGTACAATTTAGTATTGCAAGATAGATTGATGGTGTTTCGAACAGAAGTAGAATTTCAAATTGAAATATTTCAAAATTAAAAGACTCTGTATTCCGGGTTTACATGTTAGGGGTTCGTGTGGGATTCATGTTTGTTATGTACACACGCATTCCTTTTTCGTATGGTATGGTTGAATTGGTGTCCACTGCAACACAAATGTTGTGTGTTTATCCTACAAATGTTTTAAACATGATACGGATTTGACAAACATCTTTCCATGCGTCTGGTAAGAGTTTGCATTGCTCTGGAGATGAAACGAAATCAAATTCTGCAGCGCTATTAGGAAGAACTTCCTAACGAGTTATGTATGAGAAGGATGGCTTATGTGAGACAATTAAAAAGTGATCCAATGAGTTTCTTATCCGCTGGTAGAAATAACTTGTCTTCTTATTTCTGTCATGTAGAGATTCACGTTATTATTTCTATCCTCGTAACTTATTTTTATTCAAAAAAAAAATAACAAGAAATATGATCCTTTTAATAAGATTTAAAAAATAAGATCAATATTCAATACATGAGAGTAACAACATTGGTATTAGTTAATTAAATTCACGTGTGACAACAACGCTATATAAGAAATTTGTGTAACTATTATGGGGGGAATTTTATACGTACCATACTATATTGTACAACTACAGATATGTATTGGGCCACGAAATTTGATACATATCAATAATCGTACTATACATGCGGCGTAGGATTGCTCCTGCTAATATTTTTCATTAAATGTGGCATATCGTACTGAAACTGCACGTTAATATGGCACAATTCTAAGCTGTGCCAGATATAGGTAAACCCTATCAGGTTTTTGGTAGTTTTTATACTTGTGCCAGATTTCATGCGTTCGATACCAACCTTGTTGTTGAACCATTTCTCTATTTTTTTCCCTACTTTTTCTTAAATTTATTTTAGACAAAGTAAAGTAGGATCTCTGTTTTTATTTTATCTTTACTAAATTTCATTTTAACCTCTACCCAAAAACCTCTAGTCTCAACTCACGTTCGTTCCCACTATCTTTTCGTTGTCCCATCTTCTTCATATGACTTGCATCGTTAAACTATTTTTGTTGTCAATTTTCCCATTTTTTCCTCATATTTTTCCTTATGATTTCAATAGTCTTTTATTTTGCTAGTGTACCATTATCATAATGGGCCAAACTAATTTTTTAATATATTAAAAGTTTAATATGTTAACGATACCAAACCTTACTATCAACAATCCGACTAATTTACTTGTAATTAGACAATTTTCAACTTCTTCGGAAAACTCAAACCGGCGCCAATCATTTCAGCACTTTACAAGTCTAATTTTTCTTTTGACAAAATGCTTGTGCATTATATTTGATAATAAATATAATTTACTTAAAATAAGAAGTGTGTGATTAAGCAACCAATATGTAACGATGAAAAATAGTGATATTGAATGTATTTAAAATTGAATATCTACACTATAACATGACTAAAAATATTTTAAGCGTGCATTTACGGTTTAGTTGTTTTTGGAAATGAAGAAATCGTTATTACTTTTGCATCGTATTAAACATAAGTTAAATACAGACTACATTTAAAAGAAATATATATTCTTACTTGCGTGCCTAATTCACTTGTTACCATATAACATTATATAATTTTTTTAATACCACTTGAACGATAATTTAGTCGCTGAGAGTAATACTAAAATTCAATTTAAAAAGTTGTTAATTAAATCAGCACTAATTTTAAAGCACTACCACTAGACTACTCGTGAGTAGTTATCATTATGCATTTTTAACTAAATCAAATTCAATTTTTTTGTAAAGTCTAACCTTTGAACAAGACCCAACAAAAAATGGGTCTTTCTTTCGTTTTTGGTTTACTTATTATCGGCTGATGTACATAAGGCGTATCATTTTCCATTTCATCCCAAATAATATCAAAGACCGCTTTTTTCGATCTCTTTTCCCCATCACCCACCGTCTGTCTCTCTGTAACACCATCACCGCTACCACCGCCGTGTGAGAAAAATATATAAACCCTTACTAATAACAATGGCAGATCAAATAGCCAAAGGGGAAGATTTCGAGAGGAAAGCAGAGAAGAAGCTTGGCGGCTGGGGCCTCTTCGGTTCTAAATACGAAGACGCCGCTGATTTGTTCGAGAAATCTGCCAATTCCTTCAAACTCGCCAAATCCTGTAATTTACTATACCTAAACTTCTAATTATATGCGTATATGTTGATAATGTTTCGCTAAATTCTGTAGTTTTGATGATCGATGCAATTGATATACTGAATTGTTTGGTCTTGATCTTAATTGAGGTTTATTTTAGGGTTTAAATCTGCCAATTCCTTCAAACTCGCCAAATCCTTTAATTCTCACATACTCAATATCGTAATTATATGCGTATATGTTGAAAGTGTTTCACTATTTTGATGATCGATGCAAATGATATACTGAATTGTTTGATGGACTTAATTGAGGTTTATTTGGGGGTTTAGATGGAAACACTTTCAACATGATTCCTGCTTTCACATACTCGCTCCGTATTCTCAAAAATTCTTTCATTTCTTTGAACCCAAATGCACCATAATAACACTCTCTATTTCTAAGTTTTCGCCTCCTTAGCTTGTATTATAATGAACTGATTATTTAATCTCTGTAATAAATGATTCCTGCTTTATTTATTTCAGTATGACCTCAAATCTCATTCTTATTAGGAGGAGCCAATGAGATAAGGAATTAGCTTATTGTTGGCAATTTTGTTCATTGTCGTATCGCTTATAAATCTTGATGTGCTGGTTTCTCAGGGGACCAAGCTGGAGCCATATATGTCAAGTTGGCAAACTGTCACTTAAAGGTAATCTCTGGATGCTGCTGTGTGGATACTTCTTCCCCCACTCTTTTCTTTTTTTCTGTTCTATCTTTTTGGTTTTTTAAAATCTATTGCACCAAAACCCCATATGACCCAGTTAACTTTATTTTTATAGTTGGATAGCAAACATGAAGCTGCTAATGCTTATGCTGATGCTGGTCATTGTTACAAGAAAACAAATTCTAAAGGTAATTATGGTGATGAAGTTCATAGACAGTTTTACTCCATGAAAATTTATGTGCGTCTGTCCATTCAAAAAGTTAAGTAATTTCAGTCCAATTTTATGTCTTGGTTTTTATCTCTGATTCACATAGAGAATGAATAGGTCGTAGCTGTGACAGTCTCTTAACCCACTCCTAGGTTTAATTTGGAGAATAAGAAGTTGGTCGGTATGCACCCATTAAGATAGTTCTTTAGTAGATTGACAGCTCCCAATGCAAAAACAGGCAATGAATCTCCAGGGCTCTCGGCACAATTTAAATCAAGGGAAGCTCACCGTACTTGTCCATTTCAATATGAGGACACACTTAATTCTTTACCTAAAATACCCCTCCATCGTTTTTCCTCTAAAAATGTTACACCACTCCCAAAGGAAACCCACCCGACATCCCTCGCGTCACCCCACACCACCCCTGCCCACCCTAAACAGTCACACACCCTTCTCCCTCATCCCCACCCACCTCTGAAGCACATCTGTTAGTTTTCCTTTTTTACCTTAAGCGTAGTTTTTATTATTGTTATCATTATTATTATCATCATCAAGAAGAATCTCACTTACAAATTTTTATATATTTAGTTATTTACATACATATATACACACGCAAATTTGTCTATACATATATAAGTAATGGCGACTAGGGTTTTGGTGGGGGAGGTGAAGGGAGATGGGGAGGGGAGCTTCAATGAAGTTACTGGAGCTCTCTGGTAGTGGGTGGCAGCAGTGGTTGGTGAGGCCTCACTAACCACTCATGACTGGGAAGGAAATAAAGAGGTCTGGCAAGGGTATAATTGATCTTTCAGGAAATGGGTGTATCTTAATCATGGACAAACGTTGTAATTGGTGAAGTGTTCTAATGCCTAAAACAAATTGTGGAGGAAGCCCTCCAGCTGCTGTCCTTTCTTTGCATTTAATTGTGAAAGGAGGACATAGAAGTTAGAACCCTTTTTCTCATGTTTAATTCTTAGAAAGCATTTACCGCGCTTTGCTTTTGGTGCTGGTGGTGTTTCTACGTGTGAACCTATGATAGTCAACAAAACAAGTTCTAACCTTATTACATGTTTGTTTCTTGCATTTAAGTGCCCTTATGACATAAAATTTAAGTTCTCTTGTGCTCTGTATGATACTTTTTTCTTGTTAATGTTAATGCTTTTGCAGAATGCATATCTTGCCTAGAGCAATCAGTAAATCTCTTCTTGGAGATTGGGAGGCTCAATATGTCTGCAAGATACTACAAGGTAGAGTACGTGCTAATTGTCTGTCAGTTAAGTCTTATTATCTTATTGTGAGACGACAACGATAATATTCGCTTAGTACCATTTGATCTTCAGTGGGAGATACCAATTTTTAAAGAAATGAACTGTAATTGCCTTGTTTGTGCACAGGAAATTGCTGAAATATGTGAGCAAGATCAAAATTTGGAGCAGGCTATTTATTACTATGAAAAAGCTGCTGATCTTTTTCAAAGTGAAGATGTAACAACTTCTGCAAATCAGTGCAGGCAGAAAATTGCTCAATTTGCTGCTCAACTGGAACAGTAAGTCTGTCGTAGATGTATATATAGTGTGCCGAGATCATACTTGGATGACTCTGAAAACTGTATGCTGTCCAATTTACTCCGTAAGGCGCGTACTATGATGATGATAATAGTGTGACTGATCTTTTTGAGCATGTATGTGTCTGAATTGTTATTTGAGACACTTGTGTGTGGACAAGATTTTCATGGAGACTATTTGAGACTCCGTTGGGAAAAAAAATTAGTCCACCTCTTGTGTCCTGTTCTTTATTCCATTGTAATGGAAGCAATATGTGAAACATGGATTTGTTGAAAGGGTCAATGAGTTCAAATTGCACTAAAAACAGATTCCCATTAAGAACAACCCTCAACCCACGCCTCCGGGTCCGGCCTTCCCTTATTGGCATCCTTCGCATTTCCATTCTTTTTACTCGTATTTTTCCTATATTCTTGTAGAGTTGTAGGGTTCCCAAAGATTCCAATATTAACTAGTACTAGTTTACCCTGCACAAACGAGGAGTGTATGGCTCACATATCACTAGCCGTAGAGAAAGAATTAAACAGATTTATAAGTTGTCCAGTTGTTAAGCACAACAGCAACATTGCATCATTGCTATACTAAGGGTTCTTGCTTGCGCTTTATATACTAGTATTTTAAAGCCAACGCATTCCAACAGCCATGAAGCTGCGTCACATTTTTGAATTGCCAATTATACCCCTGCAATCTTTTTTTCCAAAAAATTGTTTCCAACAAGATTCGAACCATTGCGTCTAAATAAGTTAGACATGCACTCATCCACTGGGCCACTTACTACTACTATGTAATTATTTTATCAATAATGGATGTATATGTAGTTGTATACATACAAATATGTATTTTGCACACCCATTGTGTGTGCTGGGTAAGGAAGTCCAGGGGAATTTGACCCAAAAAGGCCACAACTTTGGTTTTTTAGTTGGAACATTAAACAAGATTCTAGATTTTCATAGGTGTAATATGTGTTTAGAACTGAAGTATGTTGATGTTGAACTAATATGTTTCCATTTTTTCTCCAGTTATCAGAAAGCGATTGACATTTATGAGGATATAGCACGACAGTCCCTCAACAATCACTTACTGAAGTATGGAGTTAAAGGACATCTTCTTAATGCTGGCATTTGCCAACTCTGTAAAGGCGATGTTGTTGCTATTACCAATGCATTGGAGAAATATCAGGTTTAGTGTGGCCCTTATCAAGCTTCTTGAATTTTTAAGTGTTTGGTTAGGCTTATGGAATTAATTTTGCATGTGCAGGAATTGGATCCTACTTTTTCAGGTTCTCGTGAATACAGATTGTTAGCGGTATGTTACAGCTTGTAAACTTGTCATTAGTCTTTAAATCTAATTTTCCATGCTCCTCCCTATTGAAATGATGAATTTCTACTAGGACTCTTTCAACTTTGCCCCTATTATGTAAAATTAGGCTTACCCCCTATTTTCATAATCATTAGACTTTTCCCTTTGCATCCATTCTGGGGAATCTCAAAGTTAGTACGTAAAAAATGGGGTCCAATATCTAATTTTTTTAACGTGATCTTTTGACTTAAACCTGTTTTTTTGCATGGTTCGTTGAGATCTCCCCCCACCACCAAACCTTTGCACTGCGCAAAGTCTAACGATTATGAAAAGGAGGGGGGGTTGTTAGTGGTTGGGTTGTGGAAGTCTAATTTTGAATATAAAATGGAGGCAAAGTGAAAAAAAAAAGAAGAAGAGCCCTTCTACTATCTAGTTTTAAAGAAATGGATTTATTTAACAGTCTCTAATCTAATTGTCTTCCGTTTCAAGTGCATGATTTTTTTTTCTTCAATCAAAAGCTTAACACCTAATGTATTCATTTCTTTGTTGGTTTAGTAATGTAGTTGTTTCTCCTCATTTAGTTGGGACTATAGAAATTCAGCTTAAAATGGGAGATTTCTTTTCTTGTCGCAGGATTTGGCTGCTGCGGTTGATGAAGAAGATATTGCAAAGTTTACCGATGCTATCAAGGAATTTGATAGCATGACCCAGCTGGTATGTTGAATTTTAGTTTCAGATTGAAATTTGCATCAAACATGGGATTTTGATTAGTTTGTAGCAATTTTGCATAATCATGACTGTGTAAGTTACATCTAACATGAAGTGGATTTCCATGGTAAGATTGAGTTTTAATGAACAGGTTTAGTATTAATCCTATGAGGAAGAGTTTTTAGGATTTTTTTTTTTTTTTTTTTTTGGAATGGGAAATATGCACAGTAATGTGAACAATGAAAGTTGATAAAAATGTGAACCCATAATAGTTTCGTGCTAGATGTAGCTTTAGGTAATCTGAAATTGTGAAATAGCTTTCGTTAGAGGAGAATAGTACAAGAAAGTGTAAGTTCTTAGTTTTTATGGGTCAAAGGTGTATTTTAGTCAAGTATCAATGTATCATACTAGATGTAGGCTTGAATGTAGCTATCTTTTAACCTTAGGGAAGTTGTAGTACTTTTGTATTGCACCCAAGCCGTGGCTGATTCAACAGGTATTTTTGTATAGGGGCTTCCTAAAATAATTTTAGTCGGATTTGTAGTCTATGTAAGAAAATTATTTGTTTTGAAAATTCTTCTCATAATATTGCCACTTCATGGACGCAAACTTTTTATAATATTGCCCAAGTCATATATGCGTGTATAGATTAAATTAAACACATCAGACTTTGACATTTTAATAATCTAAAAAGAGGGTATCCCATTTCTGAAACTAGAGCAGTAAAATGAAATCACTAACATATCTCATGGAATTGTTTCACATGAAAAGATTTCCATGTAACTAACGTGGACTTGTGGAGAGGATTTTGACTTCAATGGGAAAACAGAAAATTAGGTTGAACAAATTTGAACCTTGGAAATGATTCCATGAAAGCTTACGTAATCCTATACACTAAAGATGGAAACATGTATGTTTTTGCATTTTCCATGGAAAAGAGGTGCAATCAAACTCACCCTTAGTGTTATGTTGAAAGATTGACTTTCAATACTGACTCTTGAGATAGGAGGAGTAAAGAATAACCCATTGATGGAATCCCTATGAGGGAATGATTTGATTCGACTGACTTGCTCATTTGGTTCAAGTTTTTCTGTGTTTTGGGAATCCAAAATTGGAAATTTTACGTGTGAAGTTCAAGATGTTTAGATTCGGATGCTTTAACATGAATTATGATACTCGAGAAGTGAAATTATCAAATTAAGATTCCTGGGAAGGCCAAATATTCGAAAGATGCCATTACTTTGGTTAATATGTATTATTGGTTCTCTCCTATATATATATTGCTGTGTTAATATGGTCATAAATGGTGAACCTAATTATCTGTTCTGACACCTATTTGGATACAATTAGGATGCATGGAAGACGACCCTTCTGTTGAGAGTGAAGGAAGCACTCAAGGCCAAAGAGTTGGAGGAGGACGATCTTACTTAAGCAAAAGTTTTATTTTTCCCTTATTGTGATTTTCCTTTTTGTTTATTTGACAATGGTATTATCGACATTTGTTTCTCCGATGATTGGATTGTACTGCGTGGTTGTGGCTATAATCATATGTTTATTTGGTTACTCTGGATTGGTGTGTACTAAATTTGGGTTCTAATGAGAGAGATTTACTTGCTTTGGTAAAAGCGGGAGTTTGTTACTATTCATCTGCTGTTATTTTGTCGTTAATTTGACATGGGAGTGGCTGATAATCTTTTCTAATGCCTTTGTTTCTTTTTGAAGCATTCAAAGTCCTTCACAATATGTGTAGGCAAGGGTATGCATTACACTCCGGATGGTCGTCGTTCACTCTACTCCTTGAGCCAACCTTCAAGCCATCAATTAGTTGGTCGAACCCTTGATGCTTAAAACGATTGTTCGAAAAATCAAAGTTTAAAATGAAAATTGTAGTTTGAAACTTAAAGCTTGAGAGTTGTACGTTGGATGTTTGGCTTGGCTAAACATTCAAATCAGAAATTGTCACTTACATGTGAGCGTGTGAAATAATTCTTCCTATGACCATTAACAGATGTCTCCCAATAATATATTTGTAATCTAAGGTATGAATAACTTACTTTATTTTTCTTTGGTAATTAATGAAGAACATTCATCAAGTTCTATGTCAAAAGAGTGACTTTTTGATTAAGATACACTTTTCGTTTCTTTACGGGGAAACGGCTAACATTATCCAAACCGGCTAACATTAATCGAAAACCCACATCGAGGATTCTAGTTCGATAGAGCTTTGGTATGGGTATATCCGATAGCTCGTTTATTAAATATGCCTTCATCGCCACCACAAACATCCCAAAGGCTTAATATTTTAGTTCTATTATCAAAGCGCATATATATACACATAAATTTTTAGGTGCGGACCAGTCTATATAGACTATTTTATGACGAAAAATTATCATAAAAAAGACCAGTCCGTACGGATCGGTTCGTACTATAAATGGACTCTATTTCTATATATATATGTAATATCAAAGCCATTTCCGGTGTATAATGTACAATATTTAATGTCTTGTCAAAAGTCAAAGTAGTTTTGGCATGCAATTCTTTTCATTCCAAATTAAGCGTCACAATTTGAATGACTCAACTCAAAACATTTTTGATAGAAAATTTTAATTCTTAATTTAGAACAAATGTATGTTAAAGGTAAGGCTATTAGTATTCTAACATTCCAAAAAATGTTAACTATGCATCAAAAGTATCCAAAAAATGCATATATGTAAAGTGCTACTATATATAGTTTCAGGGTGTTAAAAGGAGTACCCGTTTACAATAATATATATAAATTAGTTTAACTCTATATTATATTTAATTCATTTACAAAATTATGGTGGAGGCTACTCTTTTCTATCAATATTTAATATCTTGACGTGAAGTGACACATCCAGTGTATTAGTATATATTGTGACATGAAATTTTCCGTATATGAGTCTATTTCTTATACGAATCGGATCTTGTTATGACGTTTTTTCGTTGTAAAAATATTGAGAAATATTTTTTACAACAAAAAAATGTTGTAAAAATGATCGGTCCGCATTTAAAAAATTTCGTGTATACACATAACAAATAGAGTAGTTAAGAACCACTAACCTCCATTAGTTACTTAACACAGGAAGACATATTTGTTATTAGTGATGGAGATCTATTTTATTAAAAATAATTCACATGTTAGGTTTTGTTGATTATTTTGGTATGTCAGTGGATGAACCTTTTTTTTTTCCCCCAATAATGGAATGTAATGCCCATTAGGTCATTGTCATGGTCAAACATTAAGCTTACCTTTTATTATTTTTCTTTAATTAGAGCTACCTATCGTATTTATTTTTGGTGAAAGTCGTGTCTGTTTCGGTAACAATTTAATTAGTACTTTGTCATATGATACGTGCAAATAGGAAGTGAATATATATATATATATATATATTGTTTAGTCGATTTTTGGTTAAATCGAATCAGATTGCTCATAATAAGATTACAACTATAGTGAAATGAAATGACGTTCTTTGAGAATAATGTATGTTGGTCTGTACTAACTATGCATTAAATTATCGGCTTTATTATTATTATTATTATTATTATTATTACGTTGCTAGCTTGCTTGGTTAATTAAGAACTGTATATACATAACTACTCTAAATGAGCAAAGTTAACAATATATATATATGGAAGAATATGAAAATTTGTTTATTCAATTTCTGTTTATGTAAAATAAATAAAAAGTTTAACATTACAGTCCACGTGCAACTTTTTTTAGATTTTGTATAACTCGCAACGTTGCATTTTAAAAAAATAAATTTGTTTGTCATCTATTTTTATATAAAGTCAACAAAAATTTCATTTGTTGTTAAAAATATGTTAGATTTTTGTTCTTTCAATTTGCCCTTGCGTGCTTTAATATCACACAAAGTTTATTATCTTGACATAAACAATGGGGTACATTTGAGTGTAAGGGTTAGGGGTATTCAAAAATCGAACCGGACCGTCAAACCAAATGAACCAGATCGAAAAATGAACCGATTTGAACTGGACCATTTGACTTCGGTTCGATCTAATCCAAATTTTGAAAGACCGAAACAGTTCGGTCCGGTCTTCGATCTTACATTTTAATACTTCGGTCGGACCGAACCAAATCAGTATTATTATTATTATTATATATATATATATATATATTT
This sequence comes from Lonicera japonica, assembly GCA_021464415.1. Lineage (NCBI taxonomy): Eukaryota > Viridiplantae > Streptophyta > Magnoliopsida > Dipsacales > Caprifoliaceae > Lonicera > Lonicera japonica. The sequence continues at coordinate 4,164,449 of CM038469.1, read as the reverse complement.
AAATATATATTATTAATATTAAAATTAAAGCCTATACTCATAGTCACACGCCACTCTCAGTCTTTCACTCACAACAAGTAACAGTCCCGCTTTCTCTCCCTCACTAAAACCTTTCTCTCTCCATAACTATGGCTACACGGCTACACCAATCGATCCTTCTCCCGCTCCTCCCGCCGATCTCGTGCCTGAGGTTGTGTCCTAAACCTCTGTCTCCCTCTCCCTCACTGGTATTTTCCCTCTCTTCTCTCTCTTTCTTTTCTTTTAATTTTTTAAATTTGGATGTTCTGTTTTGTGATAAATCAATGCAAGTAGAGTAATTTTGCTACACTTTGAACTATTTTGTAGCTAATCTTCTTTGTTACTGAATGTTATTTCCATTTTGCTTGATGGGTCGAGTGTTTAATTGCTAATTAGGTTTTTCTAGAGTTTGAAATGACTACAAGATGCGAGAATTATTAGGTAGTGAGAGATTTGGAGTAATTAAAAACCACCCCAATTGTCTGTTTCTTTCTATGTTCTTTTAAATGCATGGTGGGCTTATTAGGTATAAATAGAGGAATATATATATATATATATATATATTGTAAGGTCAACAATTTTGAGTAAATAAATTAAAGCCTACAACGATGATAATGGTAAATAGAAACAAGCACACACACGAAAGACATAAGATTTTTAGTAAGGTGGTTCCCCCAGTCCATGGATGGCGGGTCTGGTGTACGTCCACCCTTGGTAATGGTGTTGGTGATTTTATTGATAGAGATTATGGTGGTTACAAGATAGAGAAATAATAAGATGTGTAGAGTTTAGTAGGTTCTTTCATGGTTCGTTATTCCCATTTTATTAGATGGTAGCTAATCCTTTTATAGATGTAAGAAATTAGCTTTACAAGTGGATAATTAATGATAATGGCCATTTCCCATGATTTTGGTTAGTGGGAGAAAATGGTGGGAAGTGGGTTGATGGTTTGTTGATGATAAGTATCTCTTCCATGACTCATTCCGGTGCCGAAACGTGTCACGTGTCCGTTAGTGATGGGAGCTCAAACTTGAGATGATCTTGGACATTGAGTGGAGCTCGGACCTTTGATGGAAGCTCGAATTCAATATAGATTTTTGGCCCTTTATATATATATATATATATATCTGAAATTGTGTTTTCAGAGTTTAATTCCTCAAACAAGCAAAACCCATGGTTTAGATATATACATATGTAGGGAACCTTTATTCAAATTGAGAATCAAAATGTCACTACCACCTGTTTGTTTGATCACCAAAAAAGTGCTTAATTGCGTCCAAAGCTGGGATTCTCTCTATATTTTGTTGTTTTGTTCATCTTCCTCTTGTTTGTCTTTATCTTCAAGTGCTTAGCTAACTAGCTAATTGGTTAGAATTTTGTATATTTTAATGTTTAGTATATGTGCATATATACATATATGTGAATGGTATAGATATGGGTGTACATATTTAATGTTTAATGTTCTACTTTGAATTGTGTCTTTATATCATAGATTAAAACAAAAAAATGTTTAAGATGTCTAGGAAAAAAAATTACTTAGTAAATGAGTTTTCAATTATGTGGTATAATATATATGACGTCATGGTTCGATTACCCCTGTGCAATTTCCATCCTTTCATTGACCTTCAGATCTTCATTGATTGTTTTGGAAAAATAAGCTCACTTGATTTAAAAAATGGGAAACATGTTTATTCTCCTTTAATTTTTTCTGCTGATTTGGGTAAAGAAAGGCAATAGGTTAATAATAACAAGGATAATTCAATTTCTATATTTAATCCCAAGTTTGGAACCTAACTAATGGAAGCTACTGGGCCAGATTGCATTATATTATGTTGCTTTCTTTAAGTCATAGTTCATTTTCATTATATTTCTTGAAAATTTGCATATACTAGATTCAACATATGTCTTCTTCTTTTTGATAATTTGTGTCGTAAGCAATTTGTTCTGTTTGGTCTGGTCTGGTCCGGTCTTAACATTTATTTATGTCCGGTCCGGTTCGGTCCTCTGTTGTTCTGTCCGGTCAACTGAACCGTACACACCCCTAGTAAGGGTTATAAGATCCCTTAACCATTATACTACTTATTACTTTTTAATCTTTTATTTATTTATATGACTTTAATATATTTATATTCCGTGTGTGCAAAAATCTAGTAACTAAAAAAAGTTGGTTTGCATTTGACTAATTTGACTTTTAAAAATCTTACTAGTGATAAATATTTCCCTTAATTTCAATACTAATTTAATGCATGTGCCTCCACAAGATTTAATTTACATACTCAAACCATTAGAATTAAGATTTCATTCAACTTTTAATTTATTTTTTTAAATATACTAATTTAATCATAATTGGTTTAGAATAAAATATGTTTCCTCTAATGAGTTTGTTGAGTTGATTATATTATGATTTTTTTTAATGTGATTGAATTTATTCAACGTTAGATACATAACATTTGAAATTCTTGCCTTTATTATTATGGTATAAATCAAATCCTAATGAATAATAAGAGTAGATTGAGGTACCATTACAACAGAATTTTATTATAACTAAATTAAGCATTTAACAAAGATTTGTCTCTTAATGTTGAATGCTAACTTTTAAATTAATTGACAAAACAAATATTATTTTTACCTTTTAGTCTTTAATTCAACATAAAGATATAAAACCAATTGAGCACCGGTGTTTGTAATGGAAAATATAATTAAATTGAAGTATGGAATTATTTGTAACATTTCCCCTAATATGTTTAAAGTTACAATGCCAACCTCAAAGTATACTTAGTTTTGCAATTTAAATATTCCATTAACATTTTTTTAAAAAGGTTAACAATTGGTGACGTGGGATGGTGATGTGGCAATTACGTGGAATAAAACCTTTAAAACAAAAAAAATTGACAAATTAAACCATAGAGTATGGTTTTATTGTAATGTTCCCCTTAATGTTTCAAAAGTTAATACGTGAACCTTAAAGTTCATTTTCAACTCATGTTCATCACACGTCGACACATTTTATACATTATGTTTTAACTTTATACAAGTATTACTACACCAATTGCAATTTATTCTCAATATTTTGATTTGATTCAATATTATCGCAAAATGTTAAGGAAACAAATTATTAGTTTATGACCAGCGAAAGTATTAATGATTGAGCCCAAAAATTGTATTTTTAATCTCTTAAACAATGCTCAATTAACTTATAGTTACCGCTTAAAATCGAAAATTGCCTGAAATTCAGTTTAAGCGTAAAAAAAGGCATTGCATTGTATTTATGTGCTACTAATCCATTTTGCAGGCCTAAAGTGGTTAAGAAACTGAATTTGAATGTAAGAAAAAAGGTTGAATGCGAAAAAGTGCAAGAAGAAGTCCCGAAGAAGAAGTCAGTATCCATTTCGAGACCCGAGGCGAGAAAAACTCCGCAAATTACCCTCAAAGCGCTACCAAGAAGAGAATAGAAAGTCCCCAAGCATGAATGAAGTGAATGCAGGTTTTCAAGAGTGATTCCAAGAGAAAAGAAGCTCAATTGAATCAATTCCTAAAGTTTTCGAAGAAAACCAAGAACTGCGTAAGAAGCCCGAAGTTATAACTAATTAAAGTTTGTATCAATTGAGAATTTGAAAAATTATCCAGAAATAAAAGTTGTAAATCTTTAAAGTACCTGCGCATAAGAGAAAATGGTGCATCAATCGGAGTTTGGAGCAAAAAGTTATAAGCAAAAAAAGAAGTCATCATAAAAAAAGAGGCCCAATTTTATGCCCAAATTTAATTTTAAGCCATGTTTCGACTCGTTTCTTCAAGGTTTATTAAAATCAAAACTTGAGATACTTGTGTACCATATAAAAGGACTGATATCTCATATTTTAAGGTACGCAATAATTTAGATACGATTAATAGAGAGGCATAGAGCACCGAGACTTTCTTGGGAGCTTTTGCGCTGCATCTGAAGATCGAATTTAAGAGTTTTCTTCTTTAAACCCTTAAAAATATTGTTAGGTTAGTTTATTTATGATATTTTGAGGCTGGAACATCAGTGCATTCAACATTAATTCATTATTCAATTCAGTTTTTAATTCAAGTTTCAATCGCGTACATGGTAAACTCTAATTTTCCATTTTCTTTCATTTTAATTGCTTTTGATTCTTTGTTTACTTTTATATTCATAGATTAGTTAATTTAGATCATATATATATATATATATATATATTCTGGAATCAACCTTAAACCCCACGTTTTAGGGGCTGGTTCTAGGGTTTATAACTCGTTTTATATTTAAATAATTTATAGTTTTTCCATGCTATTCATGTGTGATTTATTATTCATCATTAAGAATATGATTTTTTAGAATTTTTAGGGTTTAATTTGTGTTTCTTCAGTTTTTTTCGGTTTTAAGTTTGTTTACTATTTATGCATAAAATTTTCATTTTAAATCGGAATTGAGAAATTCCAAAGTTAAAAGTTTTCAAATATGATTTCTACATTATTAGGTATATGTATACTATTTTTCATGATTTGTAATCTTATTTACTTGTTTGGTTTGATTATGACTAGCTAAATTCTTTGTTAGGGATCCGCAGTGAAAAATGCGTACTAACCCTTGAATGTAATGTAATTTATGTTTGAATTTAAGTTTTTCATTGGTTATAGATAATCTACTAAATATATGAGTATTTTCTTATCATTTCATGCGTTAAAAATATGTTTCCATAAGTTAGCTAAAAATTTTCATTTGATTAAGAACTGTAAAAACGTCAATTCATGGATTTTTGCACCAAAATTATAACGTGGCTGATTTTAGTACGGTCTTTATCCTTTAATTAGTTGGGTTAGTTTCTTAAGTAAATTGGATGATTTGGCACTGTTTTGATATTTATTCACATAAGTGCCAAAAAAAATACTAGTTTTAACTTCCGACATTCTTTTTAAGACGGATTTATTTTGAATTATGTTCAAACCTATTCAAACCTTATAGGACTGTTAAGTTGCTGATTTTTGAGAAGTTTAATTAACTTTGATTGTTTTTATCACGCACTAGCAATACTATGTTCTAAATTACACTTTTTTAAAAATCAAAAGCTTCACTGTCGAATTCTATTACTCAAAGCTAGTCTATTTAGTCTTTGTCACGTATGAGCTATCATATACTCGTAGTAGCAATATAATTGGATGGTTGGAAAGTCTAGGAGCTAAATCTTAGAGAAAAATCTTGTTTAAACTTAGATTTAGATTTCCCGATTGGACGAGTTTCGTACTCCATGACTACAAATACCTCTAACGTTTATTTCTCATTGATTTAATTTCATTTAACATTATGTTTTATTTAGTTAGTAGGCTATTTTATTTATTTTTAGTTTAATTGCATGTTCCTTCAATGTATTTAAGTAGCCTTTTAGGTAAATAACTTGCGCTTGTGGGTTCCCTTTATTTTTGAACCCTAAGATTAGATTTTCCTTTAATTTTAGTTTAGTTAATTAGTATTTTTAATTCAGTTTCAATTTCCTTTCTTATTACCCAAGTATATCATCTTTTCCTTTTTTTTCCCCCATATTCCTCTTAAAAGAGACTTTCATAACTCAAAGAATTGCCCTCCTCTCCTTGGATCGACCTCAGACTTACCGAGTATTTATTATTTGACCGACCACCTGCACTTGGGTGTAATAACTCGTGTTGTTTTCGCCGAGTCAATTAACAACATCCATCTCCATTTCTATCTTTTATTAACATCTTTATTTACCCCATCTAATACTGATAAATTCCTCAATAGTTTAGGAATGATTTGCTTTCACCTAGCACATGTTAGTGGATCAAACCAAAAGAAAAATTTACTTCCTTTTTCAACATGAAACAAAAAGTAAAAAAAAAACTGAAAGAATAAGTCTTTTGAGAAGAAAATCAAACAAACAAACAAGGCTTGCTTACTTTAAAGCATTGGCAACCCCCGATTGTAATTTGTCCATGAAATCCGTAGAACAATTGTTTAGCAATGATGATAAACCCTTCACTTCATATTGTTAAAATTGTCTTTATTTTGTCACAAGAAAAAAAAGAGTATATAATATTAATTAGGTTGATATTGCAACCTCTGAAATATTATGGGCAACATTTCAACTAACTCCATTCTTTAAGGTTTAATTTGTCATTATAAATTTGTTTTTAAAAGTTTTGTTCCACATCATATTTGCACATTCACAAAATACAAATCATACAAAATATCTCAGTAAAAATACATTAAAAAAAATTCCAAAAAAAAATGTTACACACTTATCATATATGCATCAAAAGACACAATTAATTGCATGGCATTTTAAACATGCATGATGCCTCACACAAACACACCATCCATCTTTAATCCATTCTCTATGTATCTCTCCCTATATATGCACACATACACATACACGTGTATATACTCAACCTTTTAACTCCACAAATTAAGTCATTACTCTCTCCTTATTAACAAACTGGCTTCCTCACAAGAAACTCTGAAAAAACCCAACAACAAGACACTGTGATACTCACCCTTTATGAAGCATTGACCTTTCACAACGTTACCACCGTCCAATCCTCCTCACCCCGAACCTCGAGCGGTGCTTCCATGGTCCTCCCTCCCACCAGTTTATGATGTACCTCCTCACTGGCACTGTCACCTCATTCCACGACTCCTTCATATTCGTCCCTCAATCTGTAGTCCACTATCCTTGTCGAGAATTGTAATATAGAACGCACCATGACTTGGCCCCACACGTGGACCGTCACGAATGGGATAATTACTCATATCAGGGAGTATTTTAATATTTCCATACTGTCACCCATTTTGGGAAAACAGACGAATCTTCACCGTTTGATCTGGCTTTTTTCTATTGTCCATCTCTTTAGAAAAGTAGTCTCTCGGGTCAGGTTGGAAAATCCATCTCAGGTTTTGTGCTTGCTATATAAAAAAGGTCTAATTTAAGAAAATAAGAAAAAATGGATTAACATTGTACTATGGAATAATGCATAAGGTACTATAATATCAAGTGTCAGAGAGGATATAGTAAATTTGTGTCATGTTTGGCTTGTTTGGGTACCCTATTTGTTCAATTGTATGGGGTATTTGTTTGTTATAATAAAAATGTTCTTATTCAATACATAATTAAGGTGTATAATCATCTATCAATCTATATTTGATTATACATGGTGAAACATGATATATTGATTTTATAAACGCATCTATTAACTTATGTACATCTTAGAATAAAATATATTTTTTTGGTTCAAGGGTTCGTCTACATTTGTCACTGCCAAAATTCTACCTCGTGAGCTTTTAGTTGAACTCAATAAGAATTTAAAGTGGGCAAACTACTGCTAAGCCATTGTTTGTGGTTAACTGAGATATTGGTGAATATAATAAATTAAGTTAGAAAGGTTAACAAATCTATGTTCCCGTTGGCTAGATGAAAAAGGCTAACAAATCTACAGTACTCTATAAACATTAGTGAAGATCATCTCACCCATCAACTAATAGAATAATATATAATCATATATAAATTTCATTTTTTTAATTATAATCTTAAGTGCTTTTGCACTCGTTTGATTAGAGTTTTTTTTTCGTTTTAGTAATCTCAAATGGTAATTTTACATAAAAAGTTTGACTTTCATCAACTTAGAATGATGAGGTTAAATACTAATTTTATCATTGGCCTATAAAGGTAATTCAACATTTTTACCTCCGGTAAAATTCTATTTTTACCCCCGGTAAAATCTCATTTTTACCTCCATACCTACCACACCTCACCTACCACATCTCACCTACCACACCTACCTCACATACCTCTAAAAAAAATTACCTTTTTGCCCTTCATTTTACCAAATTTACATTTTTGCCATTCTCCATTTACCTATAAATACCTCCCACCATTCATTCATTCAACACACAACAAAAAACACACAATTCTTCTTATCTAATATTCATCCATCTCATCAAAGAGATATAAAGCCATTGGCAATATAAATACAAGCCAATTCGAGAAGAAATAGAAGAGTCATATACTCTCTCTTTTCATACCCCCCAGAAATAGAAGGGTCTTATACTCTCTATTTTCATACCCCAAAAAATAGAAGGGTCTTATACTCTCTATTTTCATACTCCAAAAAATACCAACAACCCTTATACACTCTCTCTCTTACACAGTTTATTATTTATTCTGTTGAAATATTTGTAATCCTAATTCTATACTTATAAATAGAATTAAGAAAATTATAGAGAGAGAGAAGTTGATAGCTTGTATTATCATCCAAATTGGTCGCTTTTGAGCTAATACAAAGCAAGCACACACAAAAGGAGGACGTACCACTGGAATAGCATAAGCGCTACCGGGGGAACCTACCTTAAAAAAAAAGTCATTTGTTCATCATTGCGCCACATTTATTTTTTATTCACCGATATTCGCTTATTGATTGGTTAATTATCTATCTCTAGATTTTGACACCATCATAGAATTCAACCTCAACTAAAAAAAATACTCCCTCCGTCCCAATTTAATTGTCATAGTTTGAAAAACTAAAAATTAAGGAGACATAATAATTACTCCAAGATAAAATACTTATTTCTAAAAATATCCTTTACTTTTCTTCCAATGAAAAAAGGTGGCGGGACCCAAAATAAAAAAAGTGGGGGGAGCTTAAAGGGTAATATTGGAAATAAAAAAATTGTTGTAATTAATGACATGCTAAATGTAAAAAGTGGACAATTATTTTGGGACAGGTATAAATAGGATAGTGAACTATTAAATTGGGACGGAGGGAGTATCTCATTATATGAATTTACCTTTAAAATTAGAGGAACAAACCAAAACTCAAATTAAACGAATAATTACTCTTATAATTTATTTTATTTTTGGTAAATTGAATTCTTAGGCCACCACTATGGGTATGGTAAAAACTTACATTTAGCAATTGACAGCTTACCGTGGGTACAAAAAATTACTCAAAAACTTATATGGTATGGTAAGGTCTAGCTAAATTTAACAATGGGTAAAAGCTACCTGTCACTCCCCTGGCAGGTCAATGTGACCCGTCTTTCTTCCCTATCCCTTTTTGGCTCCAAGATTCAAATGGCAACGACTCTTTATTAGTTTAAAATTTTAATTTTTTTAAACTCTGTATATTCAATTGGCTCTTTCTTAAATATATCCTCAAATATATCACCAAGTTGCAAATAAATCACAAATTTTTTGCTTGTAAGATTCAATTAAGATGGTCCCCTCTCGAAGCAAATATGATGCCTTTTAAATACAAGACTTTGTACAAAGTGTATATATCTATTACTTCCAATGCCATAGTTAAGGCTAATCAAAGTTCCAAAATATTTTGAGAAACTGTTAGGCAAGAATTTTAAGCGCAGCCTAGTATTTCAACAAGTAGAAATGCTAGCTCTCTTCAGTTGCTTTTTAATATGATTTCACAGTTGGTATCATTTTATATCTTTAAACTTACATAAGAAATGATGAATCCAAAAGGCGAAGTGAGTGAAATGGATATGGTAATTTATTTACTACATTATTTAATTTTAATGTTTAAATTTATGTAATACTATACATGATAATTGTTTGTATGATTATCACCTTAGTATAGGTAACAATGCTCAGAGTTTTTACCAAGAAGCGAAATGTAAGCATTTTGTCTTTGATCATTGATATCAAATTCCAAAAATACTTCTTAAGTTTGATATGTGAACGTTGTCTACGAACAATACAAGCTCCTCCATATAATATGGAGGTGAATAATCTCATGTGGATATATAATCACCTTCCGAAAGGCCGAGGGGTAGGAAAGAAGCAAAGTTTGTAATAAAATCGAAGCATAAGGCAACTACAATTGCAAGTGAATAAGCGAGTCTTAAGTGCGCTGAGAAAACTGATGCCGAATATTCACACTACACGAGACAAAATTATGAATCCAAAATCTGAATTGAGGCTAATATGTAAGAGATGATCGACTTAAAATTACTTTGAATAAACACGTCACATGTGGATTCCCGGTAACTATCTGTCCACTAACATGAAAATTAAATGAATGATTTGATGAAGAAGATGCAACAACAAATGAATCTGCAACTCAGCAGAGTCATTGTACATTATCTACTCTTTCATGCTTTACTCCTAGTGAGTAGTTTGCATTTACTTTAGTAATGTGTGGCTGTTATATTTTATACTTTAGTGTTTGTGCTATTTATTTGTAGTTTTAATGGTTAATTTGTATTAGTTTTGTATTATATTAAATACTACAAAAATTCATATGCATTAAACACGAAATAAAAAGAGCAATGAAAGGATTAAAAGAAAAGACATAATTGATGTTAGACATAAAAAGTACAAAAAATAAAAAGAAATGATACATTGATGCAAATTAGACATAAATAAAAATACTTAAACACACATAATATATAGAGATCCAGATTTAAATCAAATAATAGAACAAATACAAAACACATATTTAGAATATTAAAATTATTAAAATATTTTCAATATGAAATAAATCAATATTCATCTGATGAAGAAGATCAAGAACCATCTCATATAGTAAACACTATAAGTGATGATGAAAAGGAAGATCAACAAAAAAAAGGTAGAAGAACCTTTAAAAAAGAATTCTCAAATTAAGAAGAATTTTAAGAATTTATGTAAAATCCTACAACAAATAAAGAAGATTTTGTTAAAACAACATAAATTTTAACTAGATGCACTAAAAATCAATATAAATGACATAATCATTATTACCTTATAAGAGATGATATAAAAAAATAGTCAGTTACATAACATGGTACACAAAAAAAAAAAAAAAAAAAAACAATGAAAATTTCTAGAGAGAGAAAGTGTAAAAATTCTCTCCAACCTCTCTCCTCTCACGTTTATTAATATTTTATTCCTATGAGTTTTCCGGCGGCCTCTATGAGTTTTCCGGTGATCTCCGACCATTCTCCGGCGAACTCGCACCACCAAGGTACCATTCATCTCCCACCACCTTATACACACTGTTTGAACCCATCTACAGACCTGCACGCGCCTCACGCGCCACCCCACAACACTATATACGCGCCTCACGCGCCTCCCCTCAACCCTATATACGCGCCTCACGCGCCTCCCCTCAACCCTATATACGCGCCTCACGCGCCGGTAGATATGTCCCAAGAACACTCAGAACAACACCCCAACCTTCCTCCTACCACATACACATCACCTGCTATCACAGAGCAGCAACATTGCTTTGAGACCCCCTTCAAAAATGCACCCCACGCGCCTCCTCACGCGCCCAAGCCTGCAACTCATGCTCCACCACCTTTCCTCCATGAAAGGCCTGAAAACCTCACTTTTCAGCCACAACCCACCCATTCTCTTATCGATATACCTGACCAAAACACTCCCTCAGACCTTACACAGTTTTTGAAGCTCCAGCAGAAACTGTCGGAGCAAAACCAACAGTTGCTTCAAATGGTTTCTTCAATGGTGAAGAGCAAAAAAGTCAATGTTCAAAAATCGTTTAATGTTGACAACCCTCGGTCCCAACACCAGCAGCAAAATCCCACAGATACAGTCAGCAAATCGGTGAAATTTGGTGAGGTGTTAGTTAAAGAATTTATAGCAAGTGCTCGTGAAGATGCCATTGATGCCCAACTGCTTAAGGTTCTAAACCAGCAAAATACCAGCCACGAAAACAACCCATCAACCTCCAATCATAGCCCAAATACCACCCCAATCTCAACCTCTTTACTCAACCCAGCAATGGCCATGGCAGAAGCCGAACCAGTCAAAAATGATGCTCATAATCAAGTTGTATTTTCTACAACTCCAGCTCCAATGGAGGATGCAAACAGGCCGTTGAAGAGAAAATCAAAATGTTTTGGCGCCAAAAATCAATACCACTCTATTACCCACAGGTCAATGCCCAAACCAGGTAGATATCACATGTACTAACCCACAGAACTCAGCCACAGTCTGCAAGTCAGATGTTTGTCCCAATGCTCCTGACAACTCTGATATTCCTGCCACAAAACCTTCTTATGCCAGTTTTTTGAGGCCCAAGGCTGTACTACCTACCATCCCTTTCACACAGCTGCCAACCCCTTACAAAAAAGGAAACATGATGGCTGTCAAAATCGATGAAAATGTGTACCAAGCATCTCTCAGGCAATGCCAGCACAATTTACATGGCAGACTCATTCTCAAACGGGGTAAACCACCAATCAAAGCCATGGATCTTCATCTTTTACTCTCTAATGTGTGGAACATACGAGAACAATGGTCTCTCACCCCCATTGGCAAAGGTTACTACACCATTAGATTTGCCAATGCAGAAGATAAACAAAAAGTATGGAGTGCTGGCCAAGTGAATCTTCAAGAAGGAAGTTTCAATCTTTTTCAGTGGTCAAGAGATTTTAAACCCAGCCAACAGAAGCAAACCAGGGCTCATGTTTGGGCCAGGCTTCATGAAGTGCCTGAGGAATACCTTCACCACCATCTCATTCTTTCCATGGCCAATGTGATAGGCTTCCCTGTGAGCATAGACCCTTTCACTCTTAAGAAAGATTTTGGTCATTACTGTCGTGTAGAGGTAGATGTAGATCTTAAAGGGGAGCTTCCAAACTCTATTCTAGTGGAAAGGGAAGGCTACAACTTCGAGATTGAGATCTCATATGAAAAAATCCCTGAACTGTGTGCACACTGCTCTGTAATTGGACACTTAGTCACTGAATGCAGGACCCTCAAAAGAGCCCAACAACAGCAAGAGCAAACATCTAAACCAGCAGTCAAACCCCACACTAAGCATAAACCACATATCAATAAATCAGCTCCTAAAGATCCTCAGCCTAGTTCTAACCACTGCCCAGTTGACAGGCCTCCTAACCCTTCCATCATCAACCTAGAACCTGCTAACAACTCTCCTCCCAGCAAGAATAATCACCAAAATGCTGTCCATGTCCCAGTGCAAAGCACCAATGCCCAAGCTGAACACATACCCATACCCTACCAGCATGAACACCAGATCAACAACAACCCAACTGTCAGTCAAAACACTGAGCATAGCCCTGAAGTTCAAAATGCCTCCCCCAACACCTCCCTAATCAGTCCTTTAGAGGCCACTGTAGTCCCATGTTCTGTAAATCAGTGTTACACCCCCCCAACTCCTCATTCTGGTATTCTTCCTATCCACATTCCTCCATCACCCACCTCCATACATAACTCCTTCTCACCTCTTAATGGCAAATTCTGGGCAGACCTGGCTGATGAAGATACTTTGATTAGCTCAGAAGCAGCAGCTGATGAACAGCTTCAAGAAATCCTTCCACAGGCATGCATTCAATTAATGGAGGATGCCAACACATCTGTTTATGACCAGGCCACCCCCCAGGCAAAGAGTAATACCCCTCATACAGTGCACTGTATATCTTCCTACAACTCAGCTAGTCACACCTCTCAGCAGATAGGCAACAGCAAAACATTCTCAGCCCCTAAGTCTCATGCTGCCCAAGCAGTCTATTCAAAAGCAAAACAGAAAAAACTCAGAGTTGCTGCCAACAGGAAAGCCAGATTTGAAGCCAAACATACTCCCAGCATCAGCTCTCAATCTAGTTCTGTAGAGGCCTATGAAGATAGACTCTATAATGACATCATGGCTAGGAATGCTGCAGCCCAAAATAGTCCTATGGACAGTTCTGAATCATGTTCTCAGGAAAAGCCCAACTCCACAAGTTCTGATAGTACATACTACAGAACTACTCCCTCAGCCTCTCAATGAAAGTGCTGTATTGGAACATCAGAGGCATAAGCAACTGCATGTCTCAAAAAGCTTTTAAAAATCACTGCTTCAAGCACAAACCTGATCTGGTGTGCATTTCTGAACCTTTTGTTGAATTCCAAAAAATTCCTACTCATTTCTGGAACTCAATGGATTTACAACTCATCACAGTTAACAACAGGCCAAACAAGACTCCTAATCTCTGGATCCTTAAAGCCACCAATTGCCCCCACCCAAATATTATATCTTCAGCCAGCCAGCATATAACATTCTCTCTTTGTTTTCATAACAAAACTTTCCTGATCACTGCTGTGTATGCCCACAATGATTATAGAATCAGAAGAGACCTGTGGGAAGAACTTACCTGCATCAGAAACAACCATAAAGCCCCATGGCTAGTCATTGGTGACTTCAATTGCATTCTGGGAGCCCATGAAAAAAGAGGGGAAAACCCTCCTCTGCCTTCCTCTTGTCTGGATTTCCAAGCTTTCACTGATACTTGTGAGCTAATACACCTAAACACCATTGGTCACTTTTACACCTGGTCCAAGAATGCCTCTCCTCAGATAGACTCCAGACTGGACAAAGTTCTATGTAGCATTGACTGGTTTGATCATTGGAAATCAGTCACATGCTCCACCCTCACCAGATACTCCTCAGATCATACCCCTCTCATTCTTAGTGCAGAGAATGATAGTATCTCAGGTCCCAAACCTTTTAGATTCACTGCTGCCTGGACCCTTCATCCAGCCTTTGAGGAGGTTGTATCTAAAGCCTGGGCCATGGTGGTCCCTGCTACTTGCCCTATGGTCATTCTCCAGTCCAAAATCAAACACCTCAAGCAAATGCTGAAAATTTGGAACAAGGATATCTTTGGAGATGTGAATGCCAAGGTCAATCAAGCCACTGACCATCTACACCAAATCCAGATGCAAATTGACACTAAGGGCCACTCTAACCACTTGGATACCATGGAGGCTAGAGCTTATTCTGATCTCATCCAAGCCACACATATGCATGAAAAATTTTGGAAGGAAAAAGCTAGAGTGAACTGGATTAAAGATGGGGACAAATGCACAGCCTTCTTTCATAGAATGGCAAAACACAGATGGGCAACCAACAAAATTTCCTATCTCAAACATGAGGGAGAAATCATTGAAGAAAACAGCAGTTTGAAAAATCACATAGTCAGTTACTTCCAGAACCTATATTGCACTCAGAACTCCACCAGTGATCAATATGTGGTTGATAAGGTTATCCCTCACTTGGTCTCCAATGAAGATAATAACTTACTTTGTGCAATACCCAATGATGAGGAGATTAAGAATGCTGTTTTCTCTCTAAACCCAAGTTCTGCCCCAGGCCCTGATGGTTTCCCAGGTTCTTTTTACCAGCATTGCTGGAATATTGTAGGAGATAATGTGTGCAAAGCCATCAAATATTTCTTCCACAAATGCTGGATCCACCCTGGTTTCAATTCTAACTTCCTCACTCTCATTCCCAAAAGCCCCAATGCAGACTCCATCAACCAATACAGACCCATTGCTTTAGCCAACTTTGTTTTCAAAATCATCCCCAAAATTCTGAGTGAGAGGCTATCTCTGATAGCCCCTAAAATCATATCAACTCAGCAGAATGGCTTCATCAAAGGCAGAAATATTCACAATTCGATTGGCATCACTTCTGAATGTTTCAACATGTTAGATAGAAAGAACTTTGGGGGCAACATTGCCATAAAGATTGACATTGCTAAAGCTTTTGACACTCTTGACTGGTGTTTTCTGAATAAAGTTCTCAAAGCTTTTGGATTCAGTTCAGTATTTATCAATTGGGTGAATTGCATCCTCAAGTCTGCTAAGCTTTCTATCCTCATCAATGGTACTCCATGTGGTTATTTCTCTTGTTCTAGAGGTGTGAGACAAGGTGACCCCCTCAGCCCTCTCCTGTTCTGTTTGGCAGAAGAAGTTTTGAGTAGATACATCTCTATATCTGCCAGCAATGGTTCCCTCAAGCCCATCTCCTCCCCTAAAGGCTGCTCTGCTCCCACACACTCTCTCTATGCAGATGATGTAATGCTCTTCTGTAGAGCAGACAAGCAGAATCTTAAAGTCACCCTCAGAATTTTAGATGACTACTCCAAGGCTTCTGGGCAGCACATTAATTACCAAAAAAGCAAAATTTTCTTTGGCAAAGGTGCAGTCAATAGAAAAGCAGATATCTCCAATTTCCTGGGCATGGCTGCTGGCAACACTCCTTTTGTTTATCTGGGTATCCCCATCTTCAAAGGCAAGCCTAAAACCCTTCATCTGCAACCTCTAGCTGACAAAGTCAGGGCCAAACTTGAAGGATCGAAAGGGAAAGTTCTGTCATTTGCTGGAAGAGCTGAGCTAATTAAATCTGTGGCTGTTCCTATGCTCATACACTCTTTCATGATATACCTTTGGCCTATTAATCTCATCCAACAAGTCAATGCCTGGCTCAGGAACTTTCTTTGGACAGGAGACATTCTTTGCAGAAAATTGGTGACTGTTTCATGGCATACAGTCTGCACTTCCAAGCAGCATGGAGGATTGGGATTGAGAGATATCAAACATCTCAACAAGGCTGGCTTGATGAAGCATACCTGGGACATTCTCCAATCCAATAGCCAGTGGAGTAATCTAGTTAAATCCAGATTTAACATACAGAAAACCAAAGCCAGCTCCTCTTACAAAGTTTCATCTGTATGGCCTGGCTTCAAATTGGTCCTAAATGAGATTGACAAGCATGCCTGCTAGGTAGTGGGGAATGGTGCCAGCATCAACATTTGGGAGGACATATGGACCTCTTCCTCTCCCATTCAGTGCCCCAATGCCCTTCTCACCAGAAAAAGTAATCTCAGTAGCTTCATTTGTGATCAACAGTGGAGCCTGCCTTCATGGTTTCTTCACCAATACCCTCACTTGACCAAGGAAATCTATCTTATTTCTTTGCCTATTAACCCCCAAAAAGATCAACTGGTGTGGTCCCAAACTCCCAAAGGCATCCTCTCCTTTAAAGATGCATACATGCACTTTAGCACAAGCAGGTCTGCTCAATGGTCTACCCAAATCTGGAAAAATTTTGTCCCACCAAGAATCTCTTGTCTTACCTGGAGATTATTGCAAAACAAAATTCCCACCCAAGACAACCTCCAGCTGAGAGGAATGACCTTTGTTTCAAGGTGTGAAATCTGCAAGAGCAGTTTGGACAATGTGGAACACATTTTCATCAAATGCCCTTTTGCTGTTACTCTATGGAAATGGCTCTTTGATATTTTCTTTATAACCATTTCTGTCCCTCAAAATCTCCATTCTCTTTGGAGATTTATTTGCAGCATCAAATTCAGCTCTCAAATTCATAATCTGTGGATTGCTGGATGCCTGCTTGCTTTTCACCTGATCTGGGAGGCCAGAAACCAATCTATATTTGATCAAAGAAAGCCTATAATCTCCAGAACTATCCAGCATATAAAAGGGTGGCTAACTGATCTCTCTCATCTTATGAAAGGCCATATGCAAAATTTTGTTAGAGACCTCTCCATTCTCAGCAAATTGGGAATAAAAGGCAGGGTCAGTTCTGCCCCAAAAATCATTGAAGTCTTCTGGACTCCTCCTCATATAAATTGGCTCAAAGTTAACACAGATGGGATGGCTCTTGGGAGCCCTGGTCTGGCTGCCATTGGGGGTATTTTCAGAAACAAGAGAGGCTTCTCTAAAGGATGTTTCTGCAAGTGCATTGGTATTCATTCTGCCTTTTTTGCAGAATTGTTGGCCTTCATCACTGCAATAGACATTGCCTGGTCCAAAAACTGGAAACAGGTATGGTTTGAACTTGATTCTATGACAGTGGTTCAATGCAGCAAGCTCAAAACCTTCAACCCCCCATGGCAACTGATCACTGCCTGGGCTAATGCTCAGTCTAAACTGAGAAAGATGCAACACCACATATCTCATGTCTATAGAGAGAGCAACCAAGCAGCAGATAAACTATCTAAAATGGGGCTCAGTTATTCAGACCTTAAATGGTGGGACACTTCCCCTCAACAGCTCAATCAAATCCTAAGCCATGAATATGCTAGCATGCCTAATTACAGGTTCAAGTGATTGGAGTTTCATGCCTACTACTTCTACTGCAACTCTTCCTGCCTTATTTCTTTGCAGAACTTCTTCCACAGCAGTTGACAAAACTCTGCATCATACCCAGTTCAAGAACCAGCCCCAGGACTCTGACAGCAATGCTCCCACCTGCAGATTCACTGTTCACAAAACCTGTCCTGCTGAGAAGGTCCTCAGGTGGCAGATTCTCTGGTTTGCTCAGCCTATTTTCTGCATCACATGCTCTGATTTTGGGAACTTGAGGTCCCAGATTTATGGGGTTAATAAATCTCCTAAGAATAAGGAGATTTTGAGGGACAGAAATGGTTTTAAGACTGCCATCATCTCAAGCAAAACCCACATCTGCAATACTCTGCCTGCTTTGATCTGCTGCCTTTACACCATCCACCACAATGGCAGTCTCTCCATCAGTACACCAGCTTCATGTGCTGTTGCAGATTCCCAGAAAGTTTCTTGCAGAATTACTGTTCACAGTAGCAATTCTGCAGATTATAGGCTTTTTGATGTTGTTAGCTATTCTCTTTTCAATTGTAATATCTTCATTCACCTTGTATCTAGAGTTAGCATTGTTCTAGGGTGCTGCATTTCTAAATTGGACAGTGGACTTCTGATATTTAATCTAAGTCCATTATCCAATTTTTTGCCTTTCATTGTTGTTTTTTGGTTTCTTAGACCTTGGAGATGGTCTTATTGTATCTCCCACACTCATTTTAGTTATTTATGGCATGACTCTATGGCCACTTAGGCCTTAGAGGTTTTATAAAAAAAAAAATAACATGGTACATATCTTAATTTTTGGAATGTCCCTTTTAAAGATCAAGAATAAACAATTAGCCCCTGTTTGGTGTCTGTTGTTTTTTTTCCCAAATTTTAAAAACTCAACTCAAAACCATATCTACTTTTACACTTCCTAAAATTTATTTCACTTTACTTTCTCTCTCTAAAAAAACTTTTAAAATACCGTAACTTTAAATTCAAAAAATAAAATTAAATAAAAAATATATATTTAAAACATTCTTGTCGAGATCTATAAAATAAGATTAATTTTGACTATTTTTTGAAATTTTTTTAAGAGATTTTTAATTGGTTGAAAAAAACCAAATCCACTCTTCAACATATTTATAAATTCTACCAAATACCATATTTTAAAAACTCAACTCAAAATATCCACCAAACACACCCTTAATGATTGGACATAATTATTTTCCATCTTAATTACCAATTATGGAAAAGTATGAACTAAATAAAAAAAAAAAGATTATGCAGCTATAACTTTCCAATGAGATGTTTTGCAATTGTTGCAATAATAACAGTTTGTTTAAATAGAAGGAGATGGATGGAATGAAAATGGTTAATCAGGAGGTGAAATAATGGAATAGAATAAAAATGAATGAGTTTAATTTTATTGTTGTTTGGATAGCTAAGGATGTAAAAGAATAAAATAAAAATTAATCTTGTTTGGATATAAAGAAGAAAAGAAAGGAAATAAATGTGATTTAATATATTGTTAACAAATTAGGGTTAAATTTGGAATAATGTGAATAATT
The DNA here is from genome assembly GCA_021464415.1 of Lonicera japonica. Taxonomy (NCBI): domain Eukaryota; kingdom Viridiplantae; phylum Streptophyta; class Magnoliopsida; order Dipsacales; family Caprifoliaceae; genus Lonicera; species Lonicera japonica. The sequence goes on along the minus strand of CM038469.1, from coordinate 4,144,984 downwards.
CATTAAAAACATTTTATTTCCCTCGCAATACTCCCAATATTGGAAGAAAACAAAATAAAAAAATAAAGAAGATAGACATTCCATCCCATTCCCTCTGTTTCCTCTCATAATTCTATATAAACAAGTTAAATGTAATCATTCATCTTCTTTTCCTCTCCTTCTCATTCACTCAATCCAAACGGATCGTAATAAAAATTTTGATGTTGGTAAATCTTAAAAAGTCGCATTACTTTAAAATTTTAAATCCTTTAATGAAATATTAAATGATTTTACTAAAGTAATTAAAGAAAATCTAATTAGAGCATCTGTAGTGGGTATGGTACACACTACTACAGCGGACATAACTTAGAGCACAAACTTATAGATGTATGGTAGTGAGAGAGCAAACTTACTATACGCCCAAATTTTACTCATACGGTTTTGTCTTACTTGTATAAGCTGTACGAGTATCTTTTATTCTTAAAAAAAATAGTAATAATAAATAATTGGTTAAGCCACAATTGTATAGAGCTTTTATATTTTTTTACTCATATGGCTAAGCAACAATCATATAAGGATTTTTTATTTTTTATGCTAAAAAAATCCTTGATAAAAAGTTAAAAATATTTAGAAAAGTCTCATACAAATGAGGCATACTCGTATGAAATTGAGGGAAAGTCTTCTAAGAGTGTGGCTCAATTATCCTAAAAATCCTTGAGAAAGAGTTAAAAAATAGAAAATCTCATACAATTAAACCACACTCGTACGAGACTTTTGTGTCACATTCATAGTTTCATACAAGTATACCTCACTTGTACGAATCTTTTCTAATTTTTATTTTTTAAGCTAAAATTTTAAAAGAAATTAGCACAATTGTATGACCATTTTTCATATTATATTAAGTTTAGCAGCTCAAAAAATTAAGTGTCAAATTTATAAGTTTATAGATAAATTTTACATGTATATTATGAATGCTGTTAAAAATACAGGTAAATCAAAGAAAATGCATAAAAGAAAAAATATATTTTATCCATTATATACCAAGAGTTTGTTTCTAATACAGGCCAATCTTTATAAACCATTCCTTTTACGATAATTTTTCACCATAAAAAAATTTAAATAATATTTTTTATAATATAAAATCATCATAAAAAATTCCATCCCTTGGAACTGATTCACACCTAAAATTTTCCGTATATAGCAAAGCCCCCAAAAAAAAACCAATAACCAAAATTAATAGGTGGGCGCTATTTGCACACCACAAATTACTTGGTTTTAGACCATTTCTTATAAACACTCCAAAAGGTAAGTTACTTTCTCTTTTTCACTCCAAAATCACTTTCACCACTCCCACTATTACACAAAGTAATTAACTAATTAAATACATTAATTAATAAATTAATTAAGTTAATTAAATTGGAAAAAACAAAACCATTCCACCACTCCCCTTTTTCAAAACATGCACGCTTTTTTCTCTCATTTCCCTCCCTCGCCGTAACCTCTATCACCCACTCCTCCTCATAGACTCACCCATTCCCCAGTTAATCATCTCCTTCATCTTCGTCTTCATCATCATCTTTCTCATCTTCATCTTCACCATCGGCATCATCTTCTCCTTGCTTCCGTCTTCAGCATCACCAACCAAGTAAGTTAAACATTTTGCCCTATTTTGACCTAATAATGGTTTGGTTAATTGTGGTTGTAACCTATGTGAATATTTTGACCTAACAATGCGGATATTGTTGAAGGAAACTAAGTTCCAGAATCGTTTAATATTGCGTATAGACCGAACAAAATTTTTATGTAAAACCCTAGTGTGGAATCGAATTTTACCTTCGAGATCTCTCTGGTTTGATCTCGTCTCAGCACGAACAGGGATTGGTGGAGACAAATCGAGAACACGGGTTTGATAGAACCTCAAGATCTTCTATCGTATTCCTTTCGCCGTGCAATCCTGTACCGAGTGTGGGCTGCGGTATCACCAAGATCTCATCCTCTACTCTCTACGGCACAAACCCTAAATTCGTGAGAATTATTGTGTCAAGAGAAGAGGCAAGGCTGGCATATATAAAAGGCTACGATAGGGACCCTAAGGGGAAATAAGTGTTTTGGCTTACTATGGAAAACTGGAATCCTAATTCGACTAAGAATTGATTCCTTCCATAAATTATAATTCACACCACTAAAGAATTATAATTGCACTCCCGTCCTTATCTCAAAATTATATTTCGAGCTCCTTATTATTAAATACTTATTATTCTCCCCACGTTAAGATTACAGATAACCGTCATTTAAATTAAATTACTGACAATTATATTTAAATGACTTCTTAATCCTTGAGCCTACCACTTAACTTATTTGACATGTCGGATTAACATAATCTACCTGCAGGGTTTGACATGATCAAAACTTATAAGTTTCTCAGGGGGTTATCATCAATCCCTATACCGGGACGCGGATTCCGTCAATAATTAATATTCATCATACATATAGTGTCGCCATCCAATTCACGAAGATTATTGATCCATAAATGAATCTCACTTTTAATGAGTCAAAACAACAAATACTACATATATATGTCTATTAATTATTTCAAGATTAAAAGCATAAGTAATCATAATAACCATGGGATTTTAAATTATTTTATATAGTCAGTATAAAAACAATTAACCCAAACTGGTCCTGTTCAATACACATAAAGTGTACTAGCACAACGAGTTAAAACTGCACCATTTCCCGTAGTCAAGATAAACTACTAAAACTTGTGCTACAATCCTACCGATGGTTGTCCAATTCCATCTAAGATCGTGAACTAATAAACTTATATTTCATAAGAACCGATGATATGATCATCTGTGTGTAAGCTATACTCTACACACCAAATCATCTACTATATGGAATAAAAGACACACACATGCACAATATTTAAATAAATAATATCATGTAACCATTGCTCATAAAGATTCTCATTAAAATAGCAAAATCGAGTCTATATAACGTATCAAAACCAATAATAATAAAATCATGGCTTTTAGTATATCACTCTAACAGTTGTAACATTAACTTGAATTAGAACCCTAAATGATCATCTGACCTAACTGGGTATACATATAGCTCCGGCCTCTTCTTTTGATAGGCTCCTTTTCTATTTTTGCTATACTTAGCTATTGTCAAATGGTTTGATGAAATAGAGTTGAAGGTTTTTGTATATTGATAAAAGGGTATGTATACATATTTGTGAAAACATTAGGGATGTTTCTTGCAAATGGAGAGCTACAAGAGATTATAGGAATTGGTCTCTTTGTAATGAATGAGGCTTGTTTAATCAAATTATTCTTGTATAGATTAGAGGGTGAATGTTTATTGATCTATTAATATTGTTCAAAATTTACCCAAAAATAAAAAAGTTTTATCAATAAGTTTAGCATCCTAACTTTTCAAAGGAGAGGTTTGGACACAAGCTTTTTTCTTTTTATTTTTTTCTCTTAAGTTAGATATTACTATGCATGTTAGATTATTTCCTAATTGCTTCATGCCTAAAAATTCTTGGAAAAGCTGAGGCCGGTCCTTAAGAAATATAATTAGAAGAAAATTGATTAAATTAGTGTTCTATAATATATATATATATACACACCTATCAGATTCAAAGTGGTGCCAATTTACACTATCATCATCTGGCTTGCCCATCACTGTCTATTAATATTATAGGCTGGAAAGTAAGTCTCATTTGCTGGACATCAATCACCTCATGTCCAACGAGAAAGTAAGTCTCACTCCCTGGACATCTGGCGTCTGGTTGCACCATAGTCACCCAATGTCTAGCGAGTAAGACTTACTACTTGCATATGTTTTCTTGTTTTATGGATGAAATTTAAAGTTCAAAGTTTTGTCTTCTTAAGTAGCATTCTCAAGAGGCTTTACGAGGTTCTGGAAATAAACAAAGGAAATGTTAATAGGCTTTCCCTTTTGTGTATATGCTCCTTAAGATCTTAGAATCATACGATAGAGTGTAGACTTTTCTTGGATTTGTTAAATGTTCTTTCATTGGGATTCAACTTTAATAATTGTATTATATTTCCTCCATCTTGGTAACTGTGACTTATCTTTATTCTGAACTTATGGTCATATGTATGTGTGTATACTATATTCATATGGCTTAATGTGGATAGGACCAACGCGAACAATTTAGCATAATTAGCCATTAGAACAAGCTAGGTGGGAGAAGAGACGTGCGGATGCCCTGACAGAGACTGCAAGTACAACAACAAAAGTCCCGACAGTATGCAGATCCACTAGAAAAGCCAAAGCCCCACTACAAAAAAAATAACGTAGTTATTTTTGTGTAAATGTAGTTGCGTTTGGTTTAATGTAGTTATGTTTAGTACTTCTTTTTTGTGAATGTATTTGCTTTGGATTTGGTACATGTGTTAGGCTTAATATATTTACTTTGACTTAATGTTCATGTATTACATTATCTAAGTTCCATTTTTGGATAATGAAAAATATTGCCATGCATGTTTTGATCATTTATTTCTTATGAATTTATCCTAATTATTGCAAAGAAGAAGAAGAAGAGTAATTTACCTACATTACTAATATTAGAAGAAGAATTTGTTGACCCTGTGTTCTAAATTGATAATGCTCGCTAGACATTGGGTGACATGAACGCAAACAAAAGACGGATGTCCAGTGAGTAAGGCTTACTGTCTCGCTAGACATAGGGTGGTTGGGGTGCACATAGAATGAATAAAACCTACTAAAAAAATTACTAAGCTTGACATCTAACGAGTATATTACTTGCTAGACATTGGGCGACTATGAGAAAACTAGAGGACGGATGTCCAGCGGGTAAAGCTTATTTTCTCGCTAGACATGGAGTGGTTGGGGTGCACCTAGAATGAATAAAACCTACTGGAGCTTACTTTTTCTCCCGTTATGTGGTATGAGGCTTATGTTTTGTTCCAAGTGGAAAGTAAATCAAACACACTCATGACAATAGTAAATTATGTATCTTTAAAAGCAACTATATTATAAGGACCCTACCCTTTACAAATTCGGATCAAAGTGTTATCATTTATATAAAAAAAGAAAGATATCAAACACTTTCTATGCAATAAAAAGTTACATATTCGGATCAAGGTATTGTCATTCAAATAAAAAAAAGGTATCAAACACTTTCTATACCAATATAAGTGACATATTCGAATTAAAGTGTTGCTATTCATACAAAAAAAGAAATGTATCAAACACTTTCTATGTGATGAAAAGTTACATATTCGCATAAAAAAATATTATATTATAAAGACCATTCACATACGAGGATAAAAGTGTTATCATTCATACAAAAAAAGAAATGTATCAAACACTTTTTATGAGACAAAAAGTTACATATTCGCATAAAAAAAGAACAAAAGGGGTTAGCTAACAATAGACTTGCTAATCACCTAACTAAACTATGATTGAGAAATTTATTGTTGTAATATTATGTCGCAGTGCTATTTCAAAAAATCGGTCAATTCTATCCACATAATAATCCATCCAAGTGTTTACTCTCTCTGTACAATGAAAATGCCACTTTGAGGCAACGGGAGGAAGCGACGCACCACCCTTCAACCGAACTTTAATATAATGACAACCACTGACAAATGCTATAGGTAATCAACACACTTAGAAAAGTGCTCCCAATCTTTCCTAAATCGTTCTCATCCTTCAAAGAACTATGTTTGTGATGTTGCCTGAGTCAAATTACTTTAATCTTAAATAAACTTCTTTCAAACAGGGCCACTCTTAAAAGATGATTTGTAATGTTGTTCCACATTTCTTGAAATATTGAACATAGCTTTATCATTATCCGGATTATGATCACCAATGAAAAGGAGGAAGGGCTGGTCACCGATGTTGGAATTATGGTCACCAAAATCAGCCTTATGTTCATCACAATAAATTGCATATAGACACATCATATCCTCTAAAGATTGGTCGTCCCTACCATCGACACTTACTTCACCACAATTACGTACAAGGCAATCGGGATTAAGAGGTTTTGCTTCAAATTGGCCAAAGTCAATTTCTTTGAGATATTGGCAAAAGTCAATTTCTCCAAGGCAATATACATCCTGAAATAATGAAATTGCTTGAAGATTAGTTTATTAACTAATTATAACTCTTGTAATACCAAATTACCAAGTAATTTTTTCAGTTAATGAACACCCATCAACATATTGGTCCTGCTCGCTACATGTTTGGTGATTATACCTATCATACTCGCTTATCATAAAGCGAGTTGCAAGCTATGGCTGACTACTGATGTCCATCTAGTGGACATGACAGCAAAATTTTCCTATTTCGCTATATTTTCAACGAATGAACTACTATAATTCACTTAATATTAAGCGGCTGTCACCTTATTTCCAGTTAAGTATACTATGTTCAATGCTTTAGAGTGTTGTGTATTTATTTATTGCTTAAATATGAAAAAAAGAAACACAATGACACACAAAACACTAAGCATACCTCTCCTTCATCACCATTTTCTTGTATATCACCTTTAGGTTCTTTGTTATCTTTCCTTTTTAACTCTATGGTGTTCTTACTACTATTCATAGGTGTAGGGTTTCTTGCTTACTTCTACAAAGTGTTACTTTAGTGCTTGATTTTCTTCAATCAATGGAAGTCTTTGTGCATTTCAATCAAGAAGAGGACAAGAAAAAATGAGTCCAGCGATTTTGGCATGGTGGAACGTTTAGAGGAGAAATCAAACGTGAGATAGCATTTAATTCCATTTGAATTTGACAAAGTAATTATAAGTTAATATAATATATAATTAGGAAGGTTAATTTTAACTCTAAGTAAATAACTATTGAGTAAAAATATAAATGATTGATGTGCAAATAGACACTTAGGCTCCGTTTGATAACAACATAGAAAATAAAAATAAAAACAACTAATTTTAGTAAGAAGATGAAAAATAAGTTGAGGGATATGGTGAGATACTCTCATCTCATACTCATTTTTGTGAGTATATGTCCTTCATCATCCTTTAATATTTTGTGAAAAAAAATTCTCTACCAGAACTCAAAAAAAAATTTTGTCATAAAAAAAAATAAAAAATAAATTAATCTCATCACATTCCTAAACTTATTTTTTATTTTTTTATTTAAATTAATTATATATATATATATTTTTTTTAATATCGCTATCAAATATATGTTAAAATATTTTTAATATTTATTTTTATAATTTGTTTTGGTAGTCGAGCCTATCGTCACCCAGTGTCCCACTATCTGTATCATCATCATCATGATCATCATCAATTCATCAACCGGCAAACGCGAATTCAAAAGCACCCACCTGTCCTCTCCTCACTCCACTTCATTCCTCTCTCTCTCTCTCTGTGTTCTACTTTTATGGGAAACCCACTTCCTTCTTCAATCAGGTTCCAAGATTTGGCCAGAATCGTCGCTTCAAACAGGCTCGGGCCGACAGTGTAGGAGGATGTTTTGAGAAATCATAAGAAGTGGATGAAGCTCAAATCTCATATTTCAGATTTTAGAAATCGGAAAATTGAGGAACTACCCGTTAAGCCTCTTCGGCAGACGGTGGAGGACGTTTTCAGATTTCAGAAGAAGAAGATAATGGATGTCAAATCTGAATCTTCCAACTCAGCCAAACCCAAACACGTAACCCGATTTAAGACCCCTACAGAATCACCCGTTAAGCCTCTTCGGCCGACAGCGGAGGATCTTTTGAGTTTGAGGAATAAGAAGAAGATGATGACGGAGGTCAAATCTAAATCTTGTAAGTCGGACGAGGAGGAGGAGGAGGAGGAGGAGGAAAAGAGCAGGAGCCAAAATAATAGGATGCCGCTGGCGGAGGTGGTTTCCGATTGCGAGAACCGGTGGTTTGAGGATACCCTCAAGGGGGCTGAAGCTGGGGATAGAGTGATGCAGATATTGGTGGGGCAGATGTATTTCAAGGGTTATGGTGTCACTAAAGATGTCTTCGAGGTCTCTGATTTTATTCCTCTTCATCGGAAATTTCTCGTTTTAGTCTTTTTCTCTTTGATTTGATTTCACATGTTGCTAGGATTAGTAGGATTGAACCCTGTTATTAGGGTTTTGTTTGTTTGGCAACCCAAGTCCATGCAGTGAACTTGGAATCCTAAGGTGGCATTGGATTAAAATTTCAGCATTCAGACTTAAGTGGCAAATCTTGGGCTGAATGCTTCAATTAACTTTAATGAAATTTTGATTACAATGGCGTTCCCATTCTTTTCATTTACTAGGTATTGATTATGATGTATATGATAATCATAATAATGTAAGGGTACAATTGTAAAAAGAGCCATATATTCAGCCTTCATAGTCAAATAAAAATAAGAGTATTTTTCAGATCTTTTGTCTAGCAACAAGCATTGAAAGTTCAACATTCAGTATTCAGCGATAGGAGGTTAAAAAAGGACCCTAATTTTGTTATGTTGCTCCAATTTCAATGCTTGGACTTGGGTTCCCAAATGTACTCTGGTTGTTTCTTTTACGTGTTTGTTGGTTCTTGATACATACTTACTTCTATTAGTTTCTTTGTATTAGGTTCTTTAGATAGAGAGTGTGATTTTGGTTGCTTCTGCAATTTAGGGATGGTTTTGGTTAAATAAAGCTTCTGAGACTTGCCATACTCCATCAGAAGTATTTGATTTTATTGACAAACAACCAGGTGCTAGCTCTTTATCTTGATCCCTCTCTACTACTTGCAGAGTTGCAGAATTGCAGTAGTGTTCTTTGTTGTCGTTAATGTTTGTTATTATTCTTCCTCAAAGGTTACAATGCTAGTGATTCGGATTCTGATGAGGGAGGCTGGTGACAAATGAGATTAAACGTGCTCTCTTTACAAACTTGACAGTGGCAAAGTGAGTTCTGAACCCATTTATACTGTTGTTGGTATACATTTCTAGAATCTAGAGTGAGCTGACTCAAAAAGTTGCGAGGCATTATCTACAAATTGAAAAGTTTACACTTCATCCTCTTCAATTCTCTTGAGGATATGCTTCTTCTGCATACTTCCTTAGATATATGTTGCACTCAATTTCTCATTCATCTTCCACGTCTAATTCTCTTATGGCAAGTGCATTTTTAAATTGTAAACTGTCTTATTAGTTATTACCAAGCTGGGAATGGTACTCAAGACTCAACTGCAATAAATGGGAGACTGTAGGCTATTTATTGGCACTCCAATAGGTCAAATTGGGTCCAAGAAAACAAAAAATATTGAGGTCAAGAAGCCTTTTAATAAGGCATGCGCCTTTTGAGCCATTTGAACTTCCCCCCTTAAATTGTCAATAAACAAATTGGATCAATTGATTTCTCAGATTATGTTATTTTCTTTTGACACACAAGGCACATATCATTATCATTAGCTTAAAGTCTTGAAGTTAGGAACCGTAACTGATACATCTCCCAAACTGATTTTTGCTCTGGTTCTCATACGACGACACATTGAGTGGATAAATTATTGGTACTACTTATTTTCGGTAGGTCTTTCACCTAGTGAACAAAGTCCTTAACGCTGTTTTCTTCTTATTCTTTGGCTGCTGTTCTGTCATCGGCAACTTGCATAAATTTATGCAATTTACATGCTGATGTATAGTGACTTGCATTGTATGCTCACTAATGTTGAAATAATTTTCTAATTTTCAAGTTCTGATTTTGCAATTAAGTCTAGGCCATCTCAAAAGAAAGATCAGTAGATCATAAACATCACATTATTGGTAAAATATAAAACAAAATTTTTCTTTTCAATTTTGGCATAAAGTGAGCCTTACCTTGCAGTAACCCATGGATGTATTTCCAAAAAAGAGGATTCAGGTATTATGCAGAGGAATTTTGTTTTTAAAGGGTAGTAATTATTCTGGACTACTGCTTTTGAATCCTTGTTAATGTGGAATACAGGTTAACTTATAGGATCTTCTTGAGGTATCAAATACATATTAAAAGACAAGGATTGTGGTTATCATATAAGGTTTCTCAGCTGGTCTGTCCTATTATGTATCTTCATACTGATAGAGTAGTATAAGGGCTAAACGTCCAAAGGTTGTTCTTGAAGTTATTTGCTGAGGTGTTTCTTTCAATCAGTATTTATGAGCCACATTGACTACCTCACGTTATCTGACGTTTCTTACCCAGTTTTAATTCTTTGCCACTCCTATCCACCCTCCTCATTATGTTTGTTTGGCAAAAATTATTCAAGGATGTTGTGCATTCTGGTCAAAATAAGATGTCGAACAACTGGCAGAAGATTATTGGTGACATTGGATCATTGCAAGCTCACCAGGGCCACAAAGTGACAGAGTTACAATCTTGTGGGGCTCGGGTTAGACCAACGGTGAAATAACGACAACTATACCATTTTACTATCTATGACAACATTTCATTGGGTAATAAATTGAGTTAAGAAAATAGGAATTGACTCCTGGGCTAGAGACCTCCAAACAATTATATAAAGAAAGCACCATTCCCTTTTAAATTTTTGAACCATTTCTGCTTTAATAGTGGCATTCATGAGCTCCATGTTTGTGCTAGTGGTCAAGTTATCATCAGGAGGAGCAAATTATAGATGTTGCAACGAGCAAGTGGCTAGCCTAGTTGGGGAGGCACCCACTCGAACTTGGGATATCAGGAGGTTTTTTTTTTTTTTTTTTTTTTTTTTGGGGGGGGGGGGGGGGGGTTATTTTCTTTGTTTGTAGTTAAATGGAGAGACTTAGACCTTCCTTTTTAAAAAAAATAAAAATCTATAGATGTTACAAAAAAAAATTTGGTCTTTCTCTGAGTTGTCCCTTACACCACATTGGATGTGAGACTCATGCCCAATTGCGGAACTGGGCCTACTGCTGGCCTAAGGGAATTTGCATCTGGGGGATTCAAACACGAGACCTCCCGCTAAATGGATCAATCCCCCACATGAACCCTGGGGGTGGACAAACCACTGGGCCAACCCGTTACAATTTAAAACTGATAATTTTATTGAAAAAGCAGAGTTCCGAGCATCATACCTGTTATTCCACTTGCTAACTCCACTTGAACATTGACACATTTCCATTCCATTCTTTTATGTCACTTTGTCTGTTTAATTTTTATCCTTTTGAGTTGAATTTGTTGGTGCATTATATGCATTCTAGTTTTTACGAGTGAGTATGTAATGTATATAGAAGTATAGTTCTATTTTTTTTTGTCTGTTACAAACCAATGGATGGAACTCCTAATTCTCCTATTTTATTTTTCATGTGAGACATGGTTTTGTAACGTTTTCTTTGAGATGCAATACTATCTGACACCACCATCATTCCATTTGATATTTATATAAGTGAAAAAAGAAAAAGAAATTAAGTTTAATGCATAACATTCAAATGCAAATTGAATTTGCTTAGGAAAGTTAGTTGGGCCATAGGATTGTTGGTTAAATCCAGGGCTCGCTGTGATTTGAAGTTTCTCATGGGTTGAAGCTTCACACACGATAATAAATTATTTACTTAATGCGAACATCTTTAATAGTTAGTCAGGGTTATAAAAACGACTCTCTGTATCATTAGCTATATAACCCCCTTTTACTTTCTGCTGACCATTATGTTTGTGTCTTTTTACAGTGCATTCATAGGCTGTACTCGCATATACCAGTCTTCCGCAACATTCCAAAGACGGGGCTGTAGTTTCTTCTTTACCCTTTGTTTTCTTCTCAGCTACTTTTTCAAAGTTCTGTTTACATACAGATTAGTTTGTTGAATATTTCTTATGTTTCTGTTTTGGAAGTCTGTTTTATTTTCTGCCATTGAATAGAAAGTTCTTTTTTATTTTCATTCAGTTGATCCTGTATAGTTCTATGTTAGTTAGTGTGACAATCTCTTAAATTAATTTTACTAATGAAAGAGTGAGCAAGTTTTATTGATGCTACTTTTTTATTGGGACCAATCTAATGATTAATTTGTTGAATGGTAAGCTTAAGTAACTTATTTTTAATAGCACTTGGTGGAACTTAATGATAAAAGTGCATGCCATTTAGGAAAAGTGTTTTGATCTTTGAGAAAATATTTGTTCTTGTGATTGGCTTTTGTTCTTTCACACATATTTGTTGTCAATGCATATTATAAGTTCCTTTATTGCACTATATTAGTTTTGACCAATTCATTGTTGTTTTGGTAAAATGACAAGTTTGAGCAACTTTCTTGTGCTTGCAGAACCAAGAACATTGTATGCTTAATATTCCCTCAGCCTCACACTGAGAGTCACGTTTCTAAAAGCAATTTATCAAATATAGCAATAGTGACTTGGTTTTGATCACTGACTGCACTACATCAAACATGATTTTTCATTTTTAAAGAAGTTACTTTAAAACAAGGACTCTTAATTTGAGATGGAAGAAATAATTGTTGTATGGTTATACTGTTCCTTTAAAATCTCTCACTCGCACTAAATTTTTTGATTTCAATATCCATTTGGGATGGTCTTGTTCCTGGATGCTTACATGTTTTATGAATCAGGAAAGTTTACAACATTATAACACAATAAATACAAGCAGTCTTAAAAAAATACAATCACGGTTGAATGTCAGAATTTTTAGTTCACCAAGTGTTGGTCTTTTTCGTTGTCTTCTTCCATCCTATTCTTCAGTGCAGAATGAACACACGATGCCATAAACAATGAGATCATCTGCCTTCACGCCGGTCCTTCCTCCATTCCCAAGGCATCTCAGGGTTCGATGAAGCCCACAAGCCAATCCGCTTCGCCCGAGCCTCCTTCTCCCACTGGTAATTTTTCAATTCCACTTATTAAACGTGTTTTTCCAGTAAAAATTATACATGTTGAATTACAATGATAGGAATTGAACCCTAGACCGCTACCCTCCCATTCCTGAAGCCAGCCAACACAATTACTATCTACACAGTTACTGGCTGGTTCCAGTATAATAATTCTACGTACTGTCAAAGCAAATATAGCTCTGTAAGAGTAAAGTACTGGCACAGAAAACTATAACATATGCTTTCACTGTTGTACTTTTCTCTGGCAAAAGTGATATTTCTTTTGGCAATATATACACCCTACTATTATCACAATCACAATAATGAGCAAGAGAAACATGTTACTTGTTCTAGTTGTGGACGTTTGTCGTAGGCTTTGTAGTGCCATACCATTCCTTTCTTTAGCATTGATTCCTGTATGTGATTAAAAGACACTTAGATCTCTCCGTAATTAGGCCATTTAAAGAGACCAACATGTAGGCCTATTAGCTGATTGGATATGGGCTAGATCATGCTGTATTCAAATCCAATCTAATGGACAATATTCTGATCTGATCCAATCAGTGAATCAGAGAATATAGAAATACTAATCCATATCTGAATTTGTTAGCAAATGGATATCAAATCAACATATCCAACCGGATGTGAAAAACTGAAAAATTGAAGAATTATTGTCACAATATGACTTTAATCAAATTTTTATTGCTAGATTAAAAAAAAAATCCACAATATTTTATATATTATAATATAAATGAGTAAGGATATATGTATATATATAAATATATAAATATACACACACTTATAAATGTATATATATATCTGATTGAATTGCGAATGAGTCGGATTGGTTTATATCCATATATGATTGGTTAATCATAAGGGCAAGGCTTAGCAGATTTGGACCAGATTTGGATAAACGGATTAGATATTGCTAACGTATACCATATCTGACTAATCGGTCTGGAATTCTGGATTCGGGCAGAAATCTGATCCATTTACATGCTACCAACTGGGAAGAAAACATTACCTGTACAAAGATACCATTGCAATATATATCCCCTACACAACGGCCATATCTATCCTGATCGAAAACAAGGACTCTTAAACACTTGCCCTGAAGAATCTTGGTTAACTCCTCCTTGGCCTCTTTTCCATATGGCATCGAGCCTTCCGTTGCATCTATCCCCCTGTTTCCATTAAAATTTTACTTACCACTCAACAGGAAATGTTATTGCCAAGTATTCTAAATCAAACGATCCATTGAGGAGTTGCACATCATGCTTTAGGAGTAACATGTTGCTTTGGAAAATCTGTTTCTCCTTTTGGCAATAGCAGTACCCGTGTTCAAGTTATGCACATACTTGTGTTTATTTTGTCATACCTTAGTCGAATCCTATACTTTTTGGCCAGAACTTCCTCATTTTGAATATTTAGTACCCTAAAGAATGGAAAATAAAAATGTCGTTTAGAATTAATAATAGTTGTTAAATTTCATGTGCAAGATGGTTCATTGTTTAGTCATATCACTAACCGATAACCCGCATCTGTAATTTTCTTTTGGAGCGCGTCTGCTTTCGTATAATTCCTCTCCGTGCGTGCTTTTGATCGTTGAACGGCTGAGATTTGCACTTCTCTAGGAACAGAAGATGCCTCCCTTGGTTCAGCAGTGCTAACATACACTGTTACTGTATCCCCGTCTGCTACAGCTTTCGCATCCACCTTATTATAGTAAAACCATATCAATTTCCCAAAATGAAAATTTTCCTAGGGTGTTTGATTGCAACCTTTATTTCCATGGAAAAGTTCAAGATTTCACGTTTTCCATTTCTAGAAGTGTTTGATCGTTTTAATTTATGAAGGAATTGATTTCCACAGTACTTACTTGTTTTAGCATAATTTTCACATTTTCAATTGGTTTCTAGACACCATCTTCCCCCTATGTTTCTGTTTGCAATTTTCTTTGGTGACACAATCTGGGGACATTTATTGAGGATGCAATGATGTGTCGCCTCTGCATTTGTCAGCAGTAAACTTTGTCTGGATTTCACTTGTAATTTTGTAATGTACCTAGTTCATTGACCAACGTATGGGTGACACGTCACTGTGTCCTAGCATGTCTCAATGTAGGCATACTCTTGTGCTTTTCATGGAAAACACTTCCAGGAATTCAAATCTTTTCCAGTTAAAACAATCAAACACACCTTTAGACATTCAGAGTTTTCGAAAGAAAATTGTACTTACTGGGAGTGTTTGCAATTCAAACTTGAGTCCTTCGGGCCGAGATGCTGGGAGCCCACCAGAAGAAAGTTCAACCAGGGAATGAGGAAGAGGGAGGCCATAAAAGGTCAATAAACCCTACAAAACAGAACTGGTATCTGATGAAAGATTCAAACTTTTATGTTCACTGTTGTATAAAAAGTTTAATGTAGTACCTCAACATCTGCCTTTTGATGTCTCTTCAAAGTCTGGATAACAAGCCTTGAAGCTTCTTCAGGTGTTTTTGGTGGAGGCTTTGATTCTCTCCAAGCCTCAGAAAGTTTCCTATACCTTCAAGTATATATATAAAAAAAAATCACAGAAATCAGATTTTTTTTTTTTTTTGGGGGGGGGGGGGGGGGGAAACAGAGATAAATTAGGCAGATATTGTTACCATATAACACATATGAAATCCAATTTACCAGTTAGACTGAGCTTTCTTTGAGGAGACTACATGTTTTTTAAGTCCTTCGGGAACCTTAATAGCAAAAACAGATCCATTTCGGTCATATTAGTGTAAAATTAAAGCAACCTAGTTACAGTTCCCCTTCAAATTTGTGAATTATGAACCGAGATTTCGTAATTGCGTGTGAATTATCAGCCTGATTATATAATTTCTTTGAGAATTTGTGGATATGGGGAGTGAAGGGGACTAACCTGGGAGTTGATTTCAAATTGATAGAGATCCTGAGCAAGAGCGGAGACACCTACAGTGGCTGAGGAGACACCGTGGTGGCCGAGGAGACACCGTGGTGGCCGAGGTACTGATCGGAGTCGGCTGCTGCTCCGGTGGTGGTTCCGCCACAGAGGAATCTGAGGACATTTCCCATTTCTGGTGGATGATGCTTTTTTTTTTTTTTTGGGGGGGGGGGGGGGTGTTTCAGGGGGAGAGAGAGATGAAAAGTGTGATTTGAAGCTGACGGGGAAATGAAGACTTGTGAGGAGAGCTGAGGGGGCCGTGGGAGGAGAAATCTTTGAAATGCGAGGGCAAAAGAAATTTGTTGGAGGGATGACACGTGGTGGATTTGGATTGGTTAGAATTGATTGTTTTTACTGAGGTTGCTTCAATCGATGAGGATCTGACCTCGCGGGCGGGGGTGAGTAAAGTTGTGTGGGTCAACGGCTCTGATGGTTTTGTTCTTTACTTTCGTTTCAAGGATTACTACATGATTGTTGCGGGATGCTTACCCCAACTTCATTTTTAAGCGCGTGCACTGCGTTTCTTGAGATATTTTTCTCATCCCAGTCAGCTAGTGTTCAAAAATGATCTATAAATACACTTTACAGTTTATTTTTACCCATTAATTTTTAACAGATTAAAATTTGATCATTAACTATAAGTGATTGCCTATTCTTTTTTCATTAATACAATTTTAAAATGACATTCCTATTTTACCCTCCTATTTAAATATAGGTAAAAAGTATCTTAATTTGAATTGCTATTTTTGCTCGGCATGACTGAGAAATTTTCGATCTGCAGCGAATTTTGAAACACGAGCAAGATAGAGGGTATCGTTCACGATCATCATTTCCATTAATTTTTACAATTTTTCATTCTTCACAAACTTCCATTCTTCATTTTTATTCTCTATCGCCGTGGTTGACGCCAATATTCCTTGCGCCGGCACTATTAGTGAAGAAGAGAGAGTAAGTGGAGGAGAGAGAAAGTGAAAATTTAGCAATGGGAAAAGAGATGAGGGTTTTAAAAAGAGAAAGTAGATCTAAGAGAGATGATATCTAGAGCATCATCTCCATTGCGAACATTTTGATTTATGAGATGGATGATAATCGAGTTTCATTTTTATCTCGATTTAATTTTCTATATCATCTTTTTCATTGTTTTTGCGTTTTATTGTAATCCGGGAATTACTGCCCTCAATAATCCAACAATAGAAAGAAAATGAAGAAGAATGGATATTTTACTTTTATTTTTTTTTGAATAATTTGGAAATTACTGTCCTCAGTAATCCAACAACATAGTGAAGATGAAAAAGAATAGATGTTCTACTATGGCAGTAATCCGGATTATTGCCCCGATGAATCCGGATTACTGCTCTCAATAATCCAACAACAGAGCGAAGATAAAGAAGAACGGATATTTCTCTTTTTTTTTTTTAGTTGTAGGTGGTATATTTTTGTACCGATTCGAATCAGAGTACATTCGGACCAAACTGGTAGAGATAGTAATTGAACCAAGCTTGATGATTAATCTACAATTATGAAGACAGAGGTTTATATTGGCTTATTTCCTCAACTATAATGGTTTTTTTTCAAGAGAGAATACTAATAGTGTTACTATAAAGCTTCTCCTAACCAAAAAGTATCCCCTTGCTCTGTAATATCCATTTCCTATTTATAGGTATTTTTCGTAATCCCCAAGTTCAATTAGGTCATAAGTAAAATGACTATGAAGGGTATAGCTCGTGGACCTTGTGATCTCAACATGTTCATTTCATGTGAGGGGAGTGTATTTGTTGTAACTAACTTTTAGCACTTTACACGTGTCACCTCGTTATTCGTTTATGTAGTGAACATTTATCATGCTATGTTATCATATGTGTCACTATCTTATTGGTTAGGACGCTCATATCGACATTTTCTCCATCTGTAGGCTCGAAACCTTACTTAACTTGATTATTTCTTACTCAGCGCTTGACTACCCTTTACTCAGCGTACTATTATTATTTATTCGGCGCATACCTTGTAATGCTCCTCATGTTGTTGGGCTTTATTCATAATCCATTCTATCATTCCCGATATATGGACCTTGCCTTACCCATTTGGCCCATAAGTGAGTACTAAAATTATGCCCCCACATTACTAATCCGGGGATTATTGCCCCCAGTAATTCAACAACATAGTGAAGATGAAGAAGAATTGATGTTCTACTGTTGTTCTTTTCGGCATTGAGTATGTTTACATTGATAGTTTTGTGAATTACTGGGCAATAATTTACAGTAATCTAACTATAGAGCGACGATGAAGAAGAATCAGATTTCACCTTTTATCTCGGTTTGATTCATTGCTTTGGTGATTTTCGATTTGGATCTTCGTAAGTTCGTTTTGTGCCATGGATGATAGTTGAACTATATCTTTATCTCGGTTTGATTTTCACAAACTTTCATTCTTCATCTCAATTTTCTATCGCTGTGGTTGATGCCACTGCTCTGGCGTTACTGGTGGATGAAGGAAAGAGTAAGTGGAGGAGAGAGAGAGAAAATGGAGATCTTGTAATAGGGAGATATTGGAGGTTTTAGAAAGATAAAATGGATCTAAGAAAGTGAAGGAAAAACAGAGTAAGTGGAGGAGAGAGAGAAAGTGGAGATCTTATAATGGAGAGAGATATGAGGATTTATAAAGAGAAAGTGGATATAAGAGAGAAAGTGAAAGAAAGATAGAGAATGTGGAGATTTAATAATGGGAAGGAGATAGTAATTTTGGCTCAGAGTTCAAAATATGAATTAGTGGTCATTTTTTAGTTGGATTTGTAGACAATATTTTTCTTGGAGTGTACTTATAATATCCCATTCTTCAATACATTTTTCAATTTTTTTATTTTTATTTTTATGCTCATGGGACTCTAGTAGCTGCCATCTTGGCTATTACATGGCTAGACATGTCTCAATTATTTCTATATTTCTATCTTTCTTTTCTTTTTTATACAATGATGAATATATTTAATAGTCCGTTTAGATTCAGATGATGTAATAAAAATGAAATTAGGAGGGCAATGGAATGGAACGGAAAGAAATAAAATGTGATTTAATAGAGTTAAATTTAGAATAAAATATAAATAATTCATTAAAACATTTTCTTTCCCTCACAATTCTCCCAATTTTAGAAAATAACAAAATAAGAAAATAAAGGAGATCGATAAGCCCATTCATTTTGTTTCCTTTTTATTTCTTTACATAAATTTATCTAAACAAGTTATTTGAAAAACAAAATAAGAGGATATAAAGGAAACAAAAATAACGCAATTAGGCGATTCATAATCTCTTATTCTTGTTGTTTTTTCTCATATGTATTTAGAACATGTGATTTATAGGTCATCTATCATCTTTTCTTCGTTTCTTTTCTTTCTCGTTTTCTCTTAATCCTATCTATCTAAAATGAATGTGAAGGGAAAAGGGGATTTGATTGGGGATGGAACCTATGTCCCTCGGGCAAAGATATATCTTTACCATTCAAGCCCAACTAAATCCTAACTTGCCCCTGGTTTGTATGAGGCAAGTTTATATCATTTTTAAACATTCTCATAGACAACTTTTGAAATGATTTGGTAGAGAAGAATTCACAAGGTTGTTATTTAAACAGATTCAAGTATATTTCCCTCTTGGTCAAAATTTCTCTCACTAGTAATTGTTATTATTCTAACTTATTTCGCTAACTCATGTACATGACATAAAACATTGACCGTTTAATAAATGGATTATGTTAACATATGCCTTAATAACACATATTACAAACATATAAATAAAAAGAATTTAATAATAACATACATTAAATTATGCACAAATTCTTATATAAAATGTTATTCTTTATAGTCATAATATAATTAACAAGAGCTTTAAGAAAACATGTTGTCATTTTTCTTGGTAAATAAATGCTGATCATGAAATATTTAATTTAACTTATAGTTCTTGTTCCATGTTCAGCGTACCATTTATTGCTGGGGTTTTTTCCCCTTTTAACTGTTGGCTTTGGCTTCTAACAAATAAATTTTGAATCTTTAAAAATCAATGAAGCACCATAAAATAAAATTCATTATGTACTCTGATAGAAGGTACATATAATGCTTTTGGTAATAATTAGGGGTGTGCAAAAAAACCGAAAAACCGAAAAACCGACCCGAACCGGCCCGAACCGAACCGAACTAGCCGGTTTTTAAGGTTTTCGGTCCCGGTTCGGTTGAAGAATATGAAAACCGAAAGGGGTCGGTTCGGTTGTCGGTTGCCGGTTGCCGGTGTTATATAACCGGTAAAAACCGAACCGAACCGAAAGGTATTTTATTAAAAAAAAAAAGCTAAAGAAGAAAAATATTAAAATCTTTCATTTTTTGTCAAAAAGTAATTTAAGAAGGAAAGTGCCTAATTAATTAAAAAAAGCCTAATTTTCTATAAAAAATGCCTTTAAGTCATGGCCCAATAATATAAACATAATTTTTAAGCCATGGCCCAATAATATAAATAAGCCCAATTGCCCAAACCCAAAACAGACAAAAACAGATTAACCGAACCGACCCCGACCGGTTTTAAGCCTTCATCGGTTCCGCTCGGTTGACCGCCATCTAAAAACCGACTTGTTGGTTCGGTTTTCGCTTAAACCGCACGGTTCGGTTAGGTTAACCGAACCGTGCACAGCCCTAGTAATAATAATTCTCTAACTTTTATATTATAATCCTTTTTTATAGGTCATCTATTGTCATTTCTTCGTTTATTTTCTTTCCCGTTTTCTCTCAATCTATCTAAAATGAATGTGAAAGGAAAAGGGGATTTGATCGAGGATGGAACCTATGTCCCTTGGGCAAAGATATATCTTTACCATTCAAGCCCAACTAAATCCAAACTTGCCCCGGTTTGTACGAGGCAAGTTTTTATCATTTTTAAACATTTTCGTAGACAACTTTTGAAGTGATTTAGCATAAAAGAATACACAAGGTTGTTATTTAAACTGATTCAAGTATATTTCCCTCCTGGTCAAAATTTCTCTCACTAGTAATTGTTACTATTCTAACTTCTTTTGCTAACTCATGTACAGGACATAAAATATTGACTATTTAATAAATAGATTATGTTAACGTGTGTCATAAGAACACATATTACATACATATAAATAAAAAGAATTAAATTATAACATGCATTAAATTATGCAGAAATTCTTATACAAAATGTTATTCTTTATATTCATAATATAGTTAACAAGTGCTATAAGAAAAGATGTTGTCATTTTTCTTAGTAAATAAATGATGATCGTGAAATATTTAATTTAACTTATAGTTCATGTTCCATGTTCAACATACCATTTACTGCTGGGTTTTTTCCCCCTTTTAATTGTTGGCTCTGGCTTCCAACAAATAAATTTCGGATCCTTTAAAAATTAACGAAGCACCATAAAATAAAATGCATTATGTACTTTGATGGTGTCAAAATCTAGAACAGATAATTGACGACCGACCAATCAATGAATAATGGTGAATTAGACGTTTAATAATGAATTGTAATTGTGAACAGTATCACCGTATATGTGAACAGTGACTGTGAACAGTATATGTGAACAGCGACTCTGAACAGTGACTGTGAACAGTACCACCATATATGTGAACAGTGACTGTGAACAGTATATGTGAAAAGAGAATAAATAATAAATAATAAACTGTGTAGGAGAGAGAGCGTATAAGGATTGGTATTTTTTTGGGGTATGAAAAGAGAGAGTATAAGACCCTCAAAAATTGGCTTGTATTTAGGAAAGATGGATGGATATTAGGAGAGAAGGAAGAGATGTTTTTGGTGTGTCTTTGGATGGATGAATGAGGGGGTATTTATAGGTAAATGTAGAATGGCAAATAGGTAAATTTGATAAAAATGAAGGGCAAAAAGGTAATTTTTGGTGGAGGTGTATATGATGTGTATGCTTAGGTCACATGTATTCTAGAATGTATATGATGTGTATGCTTATGTCACATGTATTCTAGAATGTATATGATGTGTATGCTTAGGTCACATAGGTAAAAATGGTATTTTACTGGAGGTAAAAGTATTGAATTACCTTCGTAGGCCAATGGTAAAATTAGTATTTAACCCCATCAATTGCCCCTTATCCTTTATTTTTATGCTGAAAGCTGAATGTGAAGGATAAATGCCTTTTGCCGGATAAGTGGTCCTACTCAAAGCTAAGGCGTGAAAGCGGGTACATGTCGAGGAAGATAATCATGGGGAGAGCTCGAATAATCGACGTGTAAGGTTTTGTTAACTTTTGACCGTAAGTTTATGGGGCTTGGATCATTAATGTGTAAAGTTGACTAAACTTTGATCATAAGTAGTTTGGTTCTACTTGGGCCTTTTCCAACTGTCTTTATATGTATATATATATACATTTTTTTTAAAGTCAGTATAAAAAATCTTACCACGGCAAAATTTTTTACCACAGCATCAACATCAACGCACATTTTCTTCCCTTATGGCGACATTAAAGAGGGATCTAGGGCGGTGGAGCCTAGATGTACGCGGGAGGCGCTGCACGCGGGGGGCGCTGCATATTTTGACCTTTTAAGGAGACAGCTATGACGACATTAAAGATGGATCTAGGGCGGTGGAGCCTAGATGCACGCGGGAGGCGCTGCACGCGAGGGGCGCTGCATATTTTGACTTTTTAAGAAGACAGCTTTTCGTCTTTGAGATTCTTTCAATGCTAGATGCCTCTTGTCCCCTCTTTCTTGTCATCTCCCTCAAGATCCATCTTCTTCTTATACCTTGTACAGGGGATACCCATGAATAAGGGAAAGTAAATCACAAGTATGCCGAATGTGCAGAATACCTTCCGTTGTACAGGTTCTTCTTGTGCTGCTTGCACTTATAAACGCAAGAGATGTCAGCCCTGGTGTGAATATGCACAAATTTTTCGAGATGTGATTAATCGCCAGGATTATCGCACAATCTTCACTGTTTTCGGGGTGAAGAACGTTGCAGATATTTTACAACATATTCCCGAATATCAATATCTTGAGACTCTTAATTCATTTCTTTTTGAAGCTAAGGTGAGAGTCGAGAATCCCATTAAAGGGTGTACTGCTCTCCTTGCTTCTCTTGAACAGAAGGTGGAAGAGTTACAAGAACGGGTGACGGCATTAGAAGCTCGGTTAGAAGGAGGGCCTTCTTGTGTTAACCCGTTATGCTCCTTTGCTCCTCCTCGAGGTTCTTTTCGTCGGTAGAAAATAACACGGCTGATGTTATTCCGTCTGCTGTGAATCCGGATGGTTTTTTATCGCAATCTTCGCAAGCTAATTTTCTTACGGAGGTTGTCGAACCAACTAGCCCTGACTGGACAGCTTTAGGGGATATTCGCCATGATTTTTCTTCTGATTTAAGTACTATTTTGAATTTTGATGCTGATGATCTTCGGATTCTTCAGCCTTTTCTTTGATTAGATAAGTTATCTACCCCTCCACTTTCATGTCTTTTTGTTTGCGAAGAATGGGTCCAACACATATCTGCTTATCATTCAATAGCATACCGTTCAGCCCAGATAATGTATGCACTTCTAGTGAGGGTTTTGTTCTTTAAACAAGTGTTCCGCAAATATTCCACCTGTAATATCTCTTTTCATCAATAAATAAACAAGTTTTGTTTCAGAATCTTTTTTATATCTTCTGTGTGCTCTTTTTATGTTTTGTTTTGAGTTGTTATTGTGAGATTTGAATAAGCCATATATGAATGGTTATCCCTTTTCCCCCACACTCAAAGTAAAATAGTAAAGGCAAAAGAGAGAAAATAAATCCAGTAAAGATGCTTGTATTAGAGGTCTTTTGGCAGTTTTTCCCAAAAGGGACCTGGTGTGCAACAGGTTTTTATTGGGTCATTTGTACGTAAAGAATTATTCTTATTTTGGCTAAGTATAAGAGTTGTGCCCCATAGACTTTAACCAAATTTTGTAAGATTCTTTCCGAACGCCAATTAGACTCCTCAGAGTGTAAGTGTGCTCATGTAAAAGAGCTGTGCACCAACAAACTGACCTCTTTAATTAGAGGAATTTCTCAGCTCTCAGCAAGTCTGCACTTAGACGTTATATGCTTGGTGGCTGACCTACATGGCGGTAGGAATTTTTTCAAGGTCGTTGATGTATAAAAGGAAAACTTGTGCTTTTTGGTTAAGTCTACAGAAATGTCATGCTTTCTTTTGACTTAAGCAAATTATAACAGCTTTCTCAATTATGTTTATGCAACATCTTTAGTGTATTTTCGACCTCCTTGTGAGAGTTTTGCTTCTTGTAAATAACGGTATACCAAAGTAAAATTTCATATATTTTTCTTCGGAGCAAGTCATTACAAGATTACAGAGTACTTCAGTTAGGGATAGTATCTCTTGAGGTGCTCTATGTTCCATAGCCTCATGAGCTCCATTCCATCCATGGTTCTCAAGTAGTAGGTACCAGGTCTGCTGACTTTGGTTACCACATATGGACCCTCCCATTTGGCAGCTAGCTTCCCATGTTGAGAAATTTTGGTAGATAGAATAACTTTTCGAAGCACCAAGTTGCCCACAGTTAGGCTTCGGTGCCTGACCCTTTTGTTGTAACTTTTGACCATGTTCCTTTTGTAGGCTTCTTCTTTAATTCGAGCTTGTTCTCTTTTTTCTTCGAGGAGGTCTAAGTTGGCTAAGAGTCCTTCGTCATTCCGAGCTGGGTCATGATGGTTGATTTTGTATGTTGGCATTCCCATTTCTACTGGAATCACCGCTTCAGTTCCATAGGTCAAAGAGAAAGGAGTTTTCCCCGTAGGCCCTCGGATCGTAGTCCTGTAAGCCCAAAGAACTGAGGGGAGTTCTTCAGACCAATTTCCTTTAGCATCGTCAAGTCTCTTCTTCAGCGAGTTCAGGAGAGTTCTGTTGGTGACTTCTGCTTGGCCATTTGCTTGGGGATGGACAGGTGAACTGTAGTGATTCTCTATTCCATGATCTTCACAAAAATTTCTAAAGAGATCACAATCAAATTGCTTGCCATTATCAGTGATCAGAATCTTTGGGAGGCCGAAACGACAGATGATATTTCTCCATACAAAGCTTTGAATTTTCATAGTGGTGATGGTGGTTAATGCTTCTGCCTCAGCCCATTTTGTGAAGTAGTCAATGGCTACAACTGCGAACTTGGTTTGTCCTTTACCCATGGGGAAAGGACCAACAATGTCCATCCCCTACTGAGAAAAGGGCCATGGGCTGCTGACAGGAGTCATGAGCTCTGCTGGGAGTTGTTAGACATTGGCAAACCGTTGGCACTTGTCACACTTTTTTACCAATTCCTTGGCATCTTGTAGGATGGTTGGCCAAAAGTAACCTTGTCGTCCAACTTTGAGAGCTAAGGAACGAGCTGCCGGGTGTCCACCACACAACCCCTCATGGATTTCTAGCAGGGCTGCCTGAGCTTGATGGGGGTGTAGGCAGAGTAAGAAAGGAAGAACATAACCTCTCTTGTACAAGGTTGCTTCTATGACTACATATCTGTTGGAGATGTATTTGATTCTTTTGGCCATCTTCTTTTCTTCTAGCAAAACTCCATTTGTGAGGTAGTCCAGAATTGGGTCAATCCAGCACTTGCAGATCTGTACTGGGGTTGCATCCACTTCTTCAAGCTCATTGATGGCTTTGCTTTTCAAATATTCAATGTGGACACCGCTTGGTGCCTCTGTTGACGAAGCTAGTTTGGCTAGGCGGTCTGCCTTGTTATTCTGAGCTCGGGGAACTTTGATGAACACCACATTTGTAAACTTTCGAGCTGCCGTTTGAGTTTTAGCCAGGTAAGCGGCCATGTGATCTTCTTTAGCCATGTTATGGCCAAGTATTTGGCCAATTACGACTGCAGAGTCATTGTAAACCACCATCTGTTTTGCCCCCAAGTCTCCAACAATCCTTAGACCTGCTATGACAGATTCGTATTCTGCTTCGTTGTTCGATGCCTTGAAAAGAAACTTGAGGGCTATCTCCAATGTGTTAATCTAGCAATATTTCAAATATGCATGTCACTTTATTTCCACAAAATTCGCACAACACCGAAGTCATAGCAAAATTATTTTAAGTGTAAAAGTCCATCGATCAGTACCATCAGGAGGATGCTTCTATTATATTGAAAAGTTATTCATTCACTTTCATGTTGCTCCTATTCATCTTTATATATCATTTCAACTATTTTGACTTACCGATTTATGCGTCCAAAGTCAAAAACAAAAGGCAACTAATCTTTTTTTTTTTTGAATTAATAAGAATATACATAGTAATGTGTCGCATCATGTGCTAATTTAGTATAATGGCAATGCACCTTGACATAAATTATTTGTGACACCTAGCACTAACAATAGTTGAATAATAATAATAATAAAAATAATGGTATATGTAGTGCACAAATTAATTAACTGGGGCCTGGCCCTAGGGTCCCAACACAAAAAAATTTACCAAGTGATCACGTGACAATGCTTGGAGAGAAGCATGGTTTAATAAATTTCTTGGCCTTTTATTGAAATATCTTTGAAAAATAATAAATTATGGTACTAAGACACGTGTTGTGTCGTGCGTGGAGGAGAAAGGCATGTGAGACAATTTAAGTTTGACAAAGCCAACCCTCCGACACACTCGTGGTTATGTCCCTAACAAGGAGGAAAAAACAATTATTTGCTTAGGCTAGGCCCACCCTAGCTAACTTTTTCACTTAGTTTACTCTATATATATACATATGTCCTTTTTTAAATCTTTTAAGTTATGTTTTCATACTATATTAAATGTAAAATTAATTTTTACTTATAAATATAAATTTATTATTGATCATAAAAAAATTTACATTTGTAAAAAATCGAACGCATAATATCCCACTATACAAGTTGATCTTACAAAAAATTGAGTAATTGATAGACTATTAAACCAACCTAAATACTTTTACCTCACTCTATCTATTAATCTACTTGTGTTGCTTAAGTTTTTGACATGCCAATTTTTTATCCCTATTCTGCTATTACGTTACAAAAAAATTATATTTGTTTGCACGTATAATGATAAGAAAATCTGAATCCTAAACTTAGAATAGATTTTTAGGAAAAGCACTATGCTATTTGCATAAGTGTTTTTTGATCATGTAATTTGATGTATAAAAGGAAAAGTTACTTAAGATGTACATGTTAAATTAGGGGTGCGCAGAAATCGACTTAGACCGAACGGACCGGCCAGACTTAACCGAAATATAGAATTTTTTTCGAGTTTTATAAATACAATGGTCTTGACCCGTTACTATTTGGTCCGGTCTACGGTCCAACTCAAAACAATTACCCAAAAACCGGACTGGACCGAACTGTACATGAGTTTGTTATATTTTGGGCCTATATATTTTAGTATCAAGACTTTTGAAATTTGGGCCTATTTATTTTTATTTACATGTGTAGAAAGCATTGGTCTATTAAAATAGGTTTCACATATATATAAATATGTTAGGGAAAATTGGTTAAACAAGTGTGAAAAATAGATAAAAAGTCCAAATTAAATTGGCCTATTAAAAAGCTCAGACCGATTGGACCGACTGAAGCAGGACCATTTAAATTGGTCCGGTCCAGTTCGATCTTAGCTAGCAATTCAGTCCAGTCCGGTCTCAAAATTCTTAGGATCGAAGTGCTCGGTGCGGTCCGGTCTAATAGTCAACCGGACCGTGCACACCCCTATGTTAAATAGTCACATGATAAAAGGTTTATATGCCGATGTTCTTGTAATTTCGTAATATATTCTTTATTTTATAATATTGAGATCCAGTAGTCTAAGAGATTTATCTTAAATCAATTTTTTGACACTTTGCTGAGTAAGCAAGCTAGCTTATTGCTACTATTAATAAAAGTATAAAAGTGAAGCTTTTATTTTATCCGTATTTGAAACTTATTGAAAATTTATTTCCCTTCTAAGTGGTTGTATGGCCCCGATTAAATATTTTTCACCTAAATAAAAACCAAAATCATAAAATATATTTTCACTTCTTTCAAAATAAATTTTTTCTGTGAGTAAAATTATAAATAGTCGAAGACATTAAACTTATATAATTTATTTAAAGATAGTGAATAAAAGTTCAAAATTCTTTTAAATATTTTAATTACTTTCAGCCCATTTAACTATTTTATTCCACCCGAATTTTGGTGAAATTCTGAGTTCGAGTCTTATATTTTTAGGGAGGGAGGGAATCTTAAATGTTTCACAAACGTGTTATTACTAATTTAATTATACAGGAGCAAAATTTACAAACTTAATCATATAAAAACTCGAGCAAATCTTATGAGATCGATTTTAACATAATAAAAAGAATTTAATTGCAGTCACGTGCATGTCACGTGTCTCACATATTATTGGTGTTTTGTTTGGTAGGGAGTGTTGCAACATTCACCGTGAAGATGAAAGCTCCTACATAGTTCTTTTGAAATAAACAAAGTTAAAACACAATCTTTAAGTCTTAATTTATTAGATCTCATGTTTGCGGCAAAGACATCAGTGTACTAATAATATTATTAATTGTTAGACTGTTGAATAAGCTAAGGAAAATGATTACCTCACGGATCGTAAGTTACAATCAAAGTTACAGACAATCATGAGCATATGTAATTGTGTATATATATATTGGCTATAGAGTTTAGAAGCTTTCAATTCAAGTTTTTAAAATTCTCCAATTTTACCCCCATCTTTACGTTATTCACATTCTAACCCGTGTAAAAAGAGTATAAAAGAAGTAGTACTAATTTCATAATTTGATTTTATAATAAGGACACTTTTCATAATATTAATTTATTTTAAGGAAAATGATCAAAGTTGATGGACAAATGTACCCCTAATATAAACATCTCTTAAATCTTTCTATAAACAATACTCTCTCCTGCACAACTACACGGTCAAAATTTTCTCTCTCTATAATTCTCTGTACAATCAATTAATCTCTACGTACACCAACTATTTTCAAATTTATTCCATCGCATAATGTTCAACTTTAAGCCATTACATATACATATACACAGAGACATATATGTATGTTCATAATCGCATCACATATATATATGTACGTTTAAATTACTCTATTTTTTTCCCTTTGAAATGATTTAAATTGCTTTGTTGCTGCTGATGTATTTCGTCTTTAAATCATCAATGATTAATTTAAATATCAAGCTTATTAGCAAGATTGTTTTTCCACTACAGTGAGATTAGAGTCTATAAAACTTTTTAATATTTTGTATACTTTGCATTAATAATTTTAAGATTTGGAATCATAAGTAGAATTATAGTTAGAGTGATTTTGAAATAAGAGCATATATATATATAGTTAGTGCAAAGACCGGAGAACGGGAAGAAAAATTATTGATTATGCGTAAATATAATCATTTTATATTTATATATAAAATAATTATGCATTGTGTTTAAACTATGGTACATACAGTGGTAAGGAGTAAACTATGCTCTTTTTTTATTGTGTTGAAGGTGTTTGAATAGTGCCTTTAATTTGTTGATGGACATGTGGTATTAAAACTATTTTAGCACTGTTGGTCGAATTTTAACCTTAAAGGGGGGAGAGGGGAATAGGATTTTAAAAACTTAATACGGAATTAAAAAATTTTCTAAAAATGTTTAAACAATACAACTAAGCTAAACAAATATATCAAGAAAAATAAGCAAGTCAATTAAACAAACCCAAGATCAAGCAATGATATAACGACCAAAAAAATAGCTTGAGTTAGAAAGATTAAACCGATTGAAACTCAAAACGTTTTGTTCTCGCGGTTCAGTTGTCTAAACCATACGTCTGCACTCGGATAGTGCCTCGAGAATTTTCACTAAAATCGATTTTCTTTCTTGTGAAAATCAAACTGCTACATGTGTTGTTGTCTCACTACACTCTACAAGTATTGCTCTACCACAATACTCACATAAGAAATACTCTTGCTAGCTTGTGAGATTTACCTCTCACAATACTCAACAAGAATTTACCTTCTTGTTATCATATGAGATTAACCTCTCACAAATAAATCTTTTTAATTGTTTGGTGATACACGTCAATGAACAATAAGTCTCTCAAGTGTTTAATAGATACAATTTAAAGATCACACTAAAGTTATCTTGTTTAATCAAGATTTATAGTTCAATAAATGAATGATTGATCAAAACAAATTATTGAATCTTTGAATGATGAAGATAGATGAAGAAGATGTTTCTATAGTGATTCAAGCTTATCAAAATGTGTCTTAGATAGTGTATATATAGTCCCAAAAGTGATATAGCATTTTTTGAGGTTTCGTGAAGGTTTGGTACTAAAAATGGTAAAAAATAAAATTTCCAATGGCTATATTCTAAGCATCATTCGATTAAGAAAAACTCATCAGTTGATTGATGGACCCATAGTCAACTGAGCCAAGCTCATTAGTTGACTGATTGGCTCTATCCATCATGCCAAAATTCCAATTTTTACACTTTTGCATTTTAACTCCAAAATCAATTTTAGTACTTTGGGGATGTTAAAAACATATATCTAAGATACCTAAAAATGGTAAAAAGTCAATTTTTAACGGCTATATTTTGAGCATCAGTTGACTAATGGGCTCTGTCCATTAGGCCAAAATTTTAATTTTTGCACTTTTGCATTTTAATTCCAAAATTAATTTTAATGTTTTGGAGATGTTAAAAACATATATCTAAGATACCTACTTTTGGAAAAACTCAAAATATGATCATTTGAAATTAATATGAATTTATTTGAAAACTAGTTTTTGTAAGAATGATGTTTTCAAAGTAAATTCAATTCAAGCTTGTTTTGGATAAATCTTTCAATGTTATATGAATATGTATGAGCTATGTAATTGATCAAAGAAGAAACTTTACAATAATCTTAAGTACTCACTCAAAATTTGATTTAACGAGTCTTCAGATGCTTAGATTGTTTCTTCGATTATTCACTTGCACCATTTGCCTTAAAACTTTTGCATATGATCCTTGATCTTTGTGCTTCATAAGATGCATTGATAGCATATGTGTGATGAGATTGAAATCCTTGATTTGTCCAATGCTATGTTGACTTGATCGAATATGGAATGAATGATCATTGCCATGTGGCATGCTTAAACTATAAACTTATATCAAGAAACATGTTAAATTACATGTGATTGATTTATTGTTATTATGAAAATAAGATTAAAACTTTTAGGTCAACAAGCACCTTCAGTTTAGTTATTTGTGTTCACATGTAGTGCTAAAACCTTTTTAGCACAATTCTAGTGTTGGACAATTGGTGTTTTAGCACCATGTGATTAATTTCTTTGGACAAAAATGGTGCTACATTTGTTTTAGCATCATGTAAATAGTTACTATGTTCTACAGAATTGGTACTAAATATGTTTTAGTGCCTTGATGTGTAGCATTGGATGTGTACTAAATATGTTTTGGCATCTTCAGTATTGTTATATGTGTTCACCTATGGTGCTAAAAATGTTTTAACACCATTCTAGTGTTGGACAGTTGGTACTAAAACTGTTTTAGCACCATGCGATTAATTACTTTGGACAAAAATTGTCCTAAATCTATTCTAGCACCTATGAATTTCGTTGTTCTTTGCTTACTATTGTTGTTAAATCTATTTTATCACAATGTAAATAGTTACTATGTTCTAAAGAATTGGTGCTAAATATGTTTTTGCACTATGTAAACAGTTAGTAAATTCTAAAGAATTTTTATTAAATCTGTTTCAACACCTTGACGTGTAGCATTAAATAGGTGCTAAATTTGTTTAAGCACATTCAATTTAGTTATATGTGTTCATATATGGTGCTACAACTATTTTAGCACCATTCTAATGTTGGACAATTAGTGCTAAAACTGATTTAGCATCATGTGATTAGTTACTTTAGACAAAAATAGTGTTAAATCTGTTTTAACACCTTTGAATTTTATTGTTCGTTGTTTTCTATTGGTGCTAAATATGTTTTAGCACCATGTAACTAGTTATTATGTTCTAGAGATTTGATACTAAATATATTTTAATACCTTGATGTGTAGCAGTGGATGTGTGCTAAATATGTTTTAGAACTTTCAGTTTAGTTGTATGTGTTCACCTGTGGTGCTAAAACCTTTTTAGCACCATTCTAGCGTTGGACAATTGGTGCTAAAACTGTTTTAGCACCATGAAATTAGTTATTTTGAACAAAAATGGTGTTAAATATGTTTTAGCACCATGCAAATAGTTAGTATGTTCTAGAGAATTGGTGCTGATGATCGACTGCTGTAAATTGTTTTGATCGAGATTGGTGCTAACTTTTGTTTGGAGTCGTGAGATGTTATATTTAGGGTTATTGTGTTATTAGTTAAATAAGGAAGGGGCACGAATGTCTTTTTCTTGCAGCGTCCTTAATTTATTATGCTAATTTATAATGACCCTTTACAATTATGTTATTATTGTAATGGACCCTTATGCCCAATTACCTCAAATATTTTAGTTAATTTCAACTGCCATAATGATATGTCAGACTTTTGAACTACTTATTTTTATCCATGCAATCTTTTTTTTCATTAAAAAATATGCTTACAAGAGGGTTCGAATCTTGGATCTTTGACAAAATAATTTACTGCATAATTAACCACTAAATCACTTAAGATTGTTGTTTTATATTTTAGTTTGAAATAAATATATCTAAATAGTACATGAGATGTGATCTATAATAAATAAATTATCACATTCAAAAATTAATTAAGTTAAAATTAGTGTATATTTAAAAATGAGTCAACATCCACTTTATTAGTCCAATAGTTGAAAGGGAAGATTTTTTTTCAAGCACCGTTCAAGTCCCAACAAAGCATTAAGAAAGAGTGAAAAAGTTTAAACTATTCTTTCTCCCTTATTTTTTTTGGGTAGTGTTAACATGTAGGTTCATTATTTAATGTATGTTGTGTTTTTTTTAATTTTACATTTAGGTCTTTTCATGTGACTTTATGGTACACATTAACACTAACTTTTGAAAAAAAAAAAAAAAAAAAAACAATCTATTTGTTATTATATTGACATTGAAATTAAACCAAATTGTCAAATAAAGCTCTTTTGCTAAAATTCAAAATTAAATTCTCAATTTAAAAAGTTTTTTCTTGCTCAAACTAACAAGATAATACAACACGGAATGAAACCAAATTGACAATAAATTAATCAAAGAATTCGTGTACGTGTCTGAAAATTCAACACAATATCGTGTACGTTATGATCATGTCTAAATATTAAAACAAAATTGGAGGTATATTGTATAAATTAATCGTGTTTATTTGGAATTTAACATTGCAATTGTGTATGTCATGCTGTGCCACGTTTGATAGTTCGTGTTCGTATTCCATAAAAATAATGGGACTTCATATTGTGTCATTGTTTCATTTTCTTTATGATACCATGTTAGCCTGTTAGGACCAAATACGAACAAAAAACTCGAATTATGATTCCTTTGGA
Source organism: Lonicera japonica (assembly GCA_021464415.1). Classification (NCBI taxonomy): domain Eukaryota; kingdom Viridiplantae; phylum Streptophyta; class Magnoliopsida; order Dipsacales; family Caprifoliaceae; genus Lonicera; species Lonicera japonica. Next base: position 4,111,776 of record CM038469.1, on the reverse strand, counting down.
GAGACCTCAAAGTGTTATGGACAGGCGTAGCTTTTATATGTGTAAATTGTACTCCCTTTGTCTGAAATTAAAAGTATATTTGATTTTCACTCATTCTTAATGTTATATATATATACATTAATTTTGACTTAATTTTTTTTTGGAAGTAAAAAAAAAATTATTGTAAAATTTGGTATGATGATGATTCATGATTATGCCCAAAAAGATAGAAAGATAATAATTTTAATTTGGGGCATTAAAAGAAAATACTTAATATTTTATTGGGACATCTTAAAAAAATATTTCATAATTTATTATGTTCAATCAATTTTTTGACATAAGTATATTTTTTTAAAAAAAATAAGAATAAAATATCATTAATAATAAAGTTCGAACAATACAATGTGAATAAAGAAATGTTTTAAAGAGTTAACAAATGTTATAAAGATATTGACTACATCTGATGGGGAGAATAACTGGACTGTTCTGACCCACTAACCACATAAAGACACGTGGTAGTCTACGTCAACAGTCTAGCATACCAGGAAGAGGAAGGCTCTAGGAGCTTGTTTTAAGGGCCACACAAGCTCCAGAGCCCCTAGAAGTTTGTGCAACGGACCCAAGGATCGGTTTCGTTCCATAAGTGATGGAGCTCGTGAACCAGAGCTCTTTCAGCAAGCTCTGGAGCTCTCTCTTAGACAGTCATGTCAGAATAGATGATAGACAGCATAGGCGGCTGCTGCTAACACCACCAGCGTTGCAGAAGCCTCCTCAACTTTATTAAATGCAAACCAACTGCATTTAATACACCGAAATTCATGGAGAAGCAAGGTCAGAGTTGGTACTAATCGAAGCGTGGCCCCAGACCTGCTCTGGGAGCTCTGGCCACACAACTCCTCTAGTCATATATATACAAGAAGCATTTACTTCTTCTAGAAAACCAAGTACCAACTAAGAAAAATTAAGCTTCAAGTTAATAATAATCAGAGAGAAGCAAGAGAATTATTGAGCATGGCCACAGGTGTGAGATACCGAGCTCCGCAACCCACTTCAGAGCTCCTAAATCAAAGAGATCAAACTCTGAGTGGCTTAGCCTTCATCTTATTGTAACACTGTGAGGACAAAAAAGTTAGAGAGACTTTTGTGAGTTTGTAATAATTGTTTGTTTATCATCAATACAAAGCAAACCGAGCACCTAAGCTCTATTCCACAGGAGATGACTAACCCGTATCTTCATACGAGGCCAACCTCCTCTATAAATCTTGGACTCCCTTAAATTTAACACCTTTACCATTTCAATTATCTGATATAATCATTTGATTGTGTGGTATAAAATATCCTTCCAGTTTTTAGCACTAACAACATCAATCAAGGGTCTTACGATATAAGAAAAAAACGAGATTATATTAAAGATAAATACCCATAAAGTATGCCCCAAAATAGAAAAAGAAAACCAAACGAAACCTTTCAAAAGCAGTCTTCATCCAATCTGAAATAGCACCGAATGACTAAGAACAAATCTTTGTAATTTTTAGTCAGATCTCCACCTAGAGGAGCATATGTACTCATTTATGTTCCAATCCGTGCTACTTGAAACACACCTCCATATCTAATAGGAAGAAAAACAATATCTCTCACAAAAGAAGAAACAAAAACCTTATAAATAAGAAAAAATGTCCAAAGACACTCATATCTAAAAGTACTATTAGGCATAATATATAATATAAAACAATAAAATAAAATGGGTCCCCCCCTCCTCTTACTATAAAGAAAGGGAGAAGAAAAGGCAAAATAAGATAGAGTTTGAGGCTTTTTTTTTCTTTTTTTTTGACATAAGTATTTAATTGATAAATGAAAAGAATATAAAAGATAAGGTGAAATTGGATAATTATATAAACATAACCTATGTTAGACCAAATATGTGGCTAAAAGTTGTCCGTAAATCATAATGTCTCTTATGGACGGTTAGGATAGCATTGTCCATATGTTAAATGACAATTTTAGGTAATCCGAGTTGATCTCTTTAGGTTGTTTAGATGATGACAAGTATCAATTTATGCATCCATGCGGGATTTGGACAAATCTTATAGGACAACAATTTGGTGTTGTCAAACCTTAGTTTTCTCATATGGATCCTCTACATGATTCATAAAGGTTTAAATATCAAATTTCTCTTCTACAACTCATGTATGATTGAATAAGTAAAATTTTTTATGCTTACTATTATAAATAAAGATCTTAGCGTGTTTAATTTTACAAAATCCCCATCACTACAAAATTTCATAAAAAAAAAATTTATCCGTTTAACCCTTACTAGAACATATTGCAGAAAATTGGACAAAGGAGCAATGGAAAAGGAGCCAACCTGGGCTGTACCCCACCCCATTTTTTTTTGCTAATACTAATTAGAATCTTGATATAAAAATAATCCATCCTACAACAAAATATTAGTTTATTATTTACAAATATGCCGAATAAGCACAATTTTCATGTAATTCAAGTGTTTAATGCCTTTGATTCTTGCTAACAATATTGCCAAAATACCATGCTTAATATTAAAGGAAAAGTTGTGAGTTCAAATCTTCCTTCTATCCTTGATTTGTGTGCTCTCCCTCCCTCCCTTATCTCTTTTATCTCCTATGATTTTCTTTGTTCTTTTGTGGTTTATCTTTTTCTTCCTCTTTTTCATCTTTTTTTCAACCCTTTATCCCCGTTTCTTTTAGGAATTTATAATTAATTTTAAAAGAAATTAAATTTAATTTGTGACTAATTTTAAATATTAATTATGATTAAATTATTGTTAAGTTTTAAATGCTCGTTGTTATTATTATTGAAGTTTTAAATGTTTTTCAAAAACAAAAGTTTTAAATGTTTCTTTCTTTACTTTTCTGGAAAGAAAAAAAGTAATGAAATATTTGTTTTTTTATTTAATATTTGCAACAAAAAATATTCTCGATAATTAATCTTTCTAAATTATATTTTGGCGTATCCATTTTATATAACCAATAATTTTAGATGAATATAAAAAACTGACATATCCAATGTAGCCACCATATATTAGTTAAAATAACTATATCATTTTCTATTTTAACCAATGAGTGATTGACACATTGAGATTTAGTGTTTTATGTCAGAGTTTTATGTTTATTTAGAAGAGGTTACGAGTTAAAAGGGTTTCCTCTATAATTATATAAAGGAGAATGACCCCTTATATTTTCATTCCAAAATAAGGACAGTCATTTGTCTTTACCTAAAATACTCTTCACCAATTTCTTTTAGTTTTTTTCTAAAAATAAATTAGTCACCATCGGCCACCACCACTACTACTATCTCCCTCCGGAGCTCCGTCAGCTATTACCGGAGTGTTATAACCTAACCGAAGCTCTAGCATAGGTACTGCAAATTTGTTTTTGCACTAAATCCGCAAGCAAAAAATGATACATATTTTAGTGCAAATTTGTTTTTGCACTAAATCTTCAAGCAACTCATGATATATTTTTAGTATAAATTTATTTTTGCATTAAATCTGCAATCAACTAATGATACATATTATAGTGAAAATTCATTTTTGCACTAAATCCGCGAGTATTAAATTTTCAAGCAACTCATGATATATTTTTTGTGCAAAACTGTTTTTGCACAAAATTTACAAACAAATAACATTATAAATTTTAGTGCAAATATGTTTTTGCACCAATCCGTAGACAAATGAAGATATAAATTTGTGTACAAATTCAATTTTGTATTAAATTTGCAAGTAATTAAAGATGTAAACTTGAGCGTAAATTTATTTTTGCACTATATAAAACTTTTCGCCGTTCTTATTGGAATACAACAACAATCGTCAAATCTCCGATGAGCGGCGGTGGCAAAAGTAATTGGTGAGGCTTGACAATCCCTAATAGTAGTTAAAAAACAAAAGAATTTACGGCTACAAAAACTCGAATCGGTGGAACACAGTATTCTAGAGTACGCAGCAGCGGTTGACCACTTGACGAGCAGCAGTTACTTTCAGAGAGTAAATAGTTTGTGTCCAATGATCACATGGTAATGCATGTGCAATGAGTCGTACGCATGAGGGCCCACTTTGTTAGTACAAAAACAAACACTAATTTTTAAGCCCACTTGAGAACAAACCCCAGCTTGGGAACACCATAACACAAATAAAAAAGTGAAAATAGCATCTCTTTCTCTTTCACAAAAATAAATAATAACAAACAACTCCACTGCTTTCTTCAATGCAGTTGTCCACTTCAACTCCAACATCACTATCTATGTTATTGTACTCTCTCTCTCTCTCTCTCTCTCTAATTTCCTTTGTGGTCCAACTCACTATTTATACCCCTCTTTCTCTTATCACTTCCCTTCACTTAAGTCTACAAAAATCACTACACATCTATTTCTTCTTCTTCTTCATTGTTCCTCTTGGACTAGTTAAAACTCTTAGTTCTTAACACAAACAAAAGTTGAACATTTTTTTTTCTTTCAAAATGTCGAACCGAAGGTCGAGACAGTCAACGGCGATGCCGAGGATCACTGATGATCAGATCATTGAACTCGTCTCGAAATTACGCCAACTACTTCCCGAGATTCGCAATAGCCGCCGTTCAGACAAGGTTATTTCTTTAGATCCTGATCTCTCTATTATATTTACAGTTGTGTTTGTTCTTTATTTATACAGATATAGGTAAATAGTACTATAATTCTTGTACACACATTTGTCTATTTTTTCTTTTATATCTCTGTTATATATATATATGTACATGTACTGATGTACATTATTGTTACTCTGTACATGCCCAACCGGCAGTGTAAAATACCATCCCCATCTTTACTGCACACATACTATTTGCTTGGGATCCGTGACCCATAGTAATGCAGTACTAACTAACTTATTTCATCTTTTTTTTATTTTTTTTTCAATTTAGGTGACGTAAGAAACAAATATTTGTTACATCATTTTAAGTTACTATTTAATTTGAATAGTACTATTGCCATAATAATTATGGTTATTGTCAAAATATTGTATAACATGAGAAGCATACAATACATCTTTTCAAGATAATACTATACTCTAGTAAAGATATAATTGTTTTCAAAATAATACTATACTCTAGTAAAGATATAATTGTTTTGGCACTAGTGGCATCCTTTCATTTGGTCGTATAAATTAGTGAAAGTTTTCCTAAATTCTTAATTTGAGACATAGAGAATCCTAAATTCTTAATTTGAGACATAGAGAATAGCATAGAAGTACAATGGAGATACAAAGACATTACTAATGCGCGGGTTCGAACCCTTATTTCCAGTAAGGGTGGAAGATGCTTATTACGCTGCAACACTTCACTTCTTTTTTCTTTTCTTTTTTGGTCAAGAAACAAGCAGTAATATCATTCCATTAAAATACTACACTTCACCTTTTTACTTAATGCATTAAGGGTACAAAAATATTGTTTTGACAAAAGTCAATTTTATTTGGCATATATATAGGGTAATTATATTGTTAAAACAATATTTCTTTGCCAAAGTATATATACTATTGCTTGAAGAAATTTATTGTAGTGTATATTTTTAAATTATACATTACTCTAATAGTATAAATAATTGTATCGACAATAATGCCACCTTATATTTCTAATTTGAGTTGAATCGTGTTAATATTTTATCAATTTGTGTATAATTAATTAATGTAGGTATCTGCTCCAAAGGTACTACAAGAGACATGCAACTACATAAGAAACTTGCACAGAGAGGTGGATGACCTTAGTGAGCGATTGTCCCAGCTATTGGACACTATAGACTCAGATAGCCCTCAAGCTTCAATAATTAGGAGTTTAATTATGCAATAATTAAGTTTATGGCTGCTGCTCATAATTAATTAGCTCTAGCTACAAGCTTGGCTAGCTAATATATAGGTACAATTAATCAATAACTAGTGTGTGTGGTACTCTCTTAGCTAACTTTAATTTATCTCTCTCTTTCTCTGGTCCTATGTATTAAGGGTTTATGAGAAAATAATGACACGTATATCAATTTAAATGATCACATTAAAAGCTTATATGATGGGTTAGAAAATGCATTGATCAGTGTTTTATAAAATTTTATACAGTGTTTCAATGTATTTTTTGATACCGTATTTAAACTTTTAACTTTGTCATTTAAATTAGTATTATATCATTACTCAGGGTTTAGAGGTGTGAAAGTGTTATGGATGGCCCCTATATATGGATGTGTAATCTTGTTATTTAATAAAAAGGCTTTGTACTGGCATTGCAAGGCGTCTCTTATATGTATAACATATAGTTATCACTTCATTAGCCCAATTTGCTCTGTTTCAATTAGTTATTTAATTCATAACATGTATGTGATTAATATATATTGTACAATAAAATCTGGACTTGAGCTCAAGCGGTTAAAAATTAGGTTTGATTCATGTCCTCTTCTCTCTTTCCCGTGAATAGCCCAGATCTATCCAAAAAATAAATAAAAATTGTTGAGTATGGATTTTATTAAGTGTGTCAGATTGCAGTTCTTTTAAGTTCTACCTCTCAAAGATGAAATATATTTCTCTTTTTATCACGGATCCAACTGCGAGTCGATTGACTAGGCTGGACCCCAGCTCGTTTCTTTTTTCCTAGTGATGTCATACATGAAAGTTTTCAATTCTAACACAGTCAAATCTAATTAAGTATCTACAGTAGTCTACTATAATAATAATAAAAATATATATATGAAAAATTGAATCCCCCAGTTATCATTGTTCAGTTTTGTTAACTTTTATCGGGAGCCAATTTTCCATAGAGCAATTTCTTCTAGCCTAAATTTTCTTTTATACATGAAAAATACAAAAACACCTCTCTCCCTCTAAAATTCTAATTTCTATTGAAGATAATTTGATAGACAATGGAAGCCCTAAACCACGGTTTAAATTTAGAACAAAAATAATTAACGCGCTATTCATTACCACCGACTCTCCTTCTTGCATTATAATTATCACTGGCCGGGCCCTCTATCTCTCTCTGAAAACACCAGCACCGTAAATATATATATATATATATATATATGTATATATCAAACCCAGTTAAATTCGATGCAGAGAAAATATTACGTAGTCCATGAAGGTGTAACTGCTCCATGGAGAGCCATCGCGCTCCACCAACTTTATCCAGAGCCACCACCGGCACGGTTCAATGCCACTTATAGGCTATTAGTGTGGAGTTTATCTAAAAAGGCCTCCATACAATACAAGGGTTCCATTCTTCTTATTAATCTCATGCTATATATAAACTTCTACACTTCCAATCAAGGGAGGTACCAGAAAGGGCAGGAGGGATCGATTGACCCTCCTCTATTTTTGATTTTCTTCTTTATATTTAGGGCTGTATGTGAAAATTCTAATTCTTCAGGGTAACTTTATGAACTGTTTTATTCTTTAGGATACCTATGTAAAAATTTATTTCTTCGTAGTCTCAAGTGTGGGTTGTTCATCGGATGGAACGAATTAGAATACTCTTATTTGGAAAATTTTCCAAAAATTTTGGAATTCCAAAAACCTTTCCGATTCCAAAAATTTCCAAAATCGGAAGTTCAAAATATTCGGAATTTTTCAATTACTTAAAATTTTGACATAACTTTAACATTATTTGAAAATATAGTTGATGAACGGTGAATTTTTTTTTATTTTTTTTTAGGAACTATATTGTAATAATCCACCACTAGATATTAGTTGGTATTCTTCCATGCATTATTATTAAAGTTATGAAATTTTAACCAATGAACTAAACCTCATATAAAAGAAAATGAGTTTAACTAATGTACTAAACCTCATATCAGAAAAATAAGTTGTATAATTGTCTTGAGTTGAAATTAATGTTTTTCTCTTATCATAGGGTAATTAGCAAAAATGACTCTTAAAGTTTAACCCAAATCTCTTGCTCGTCCTTCAAGTTTTTAATTCGGTTGAAACATTCAAAAAGGCCCCTTAAAAGAATGGCTCGTGACAATCACACACATTTTCCATCAATCTTTTTAACGAGGCATCTAGTTTTGGATGAGTGAGGGAAAATTATAAACTTTAACGATGCTTTAGCCGAAAAATAAACTTTAGGGATGACCGAAGGATTCGGGTAAAACTTTAGGGGTCATATTTGCTAATTACCCCTTATTAAAAGAAAGTACTAAAAGTTCTAAGTGTTACCTTAAGTTGAGATTTGATTGATTAATTACAAGTTAACATTTTTTCAATTGCAGTAAACAATCCTTACATCGAGAACATGTAAACACACCTGAAACACAGAGCACACAGAGCAACAGTAAAAGGATCCAACTTTTAGTGTCACCGAGTATACTAAATATAATATTATATAAATATAATATCACTAAATTTTGAAATAATATAAATATTATACTCCAAATAAAGCGTTTTCGAAATTCATAATTTCAGAAATTTGAATATAGTTTCCAATTCTATTCTAATTTTTTTTGGAAAATTTGAAAACTAGAAAATTAGAAATGCTATATATCCCATACCAAACTCAAAAAAAAATGGATATGATTTCGAAAAGTTTGGAGTCAGCCTTACCCATCTGCTTTAGATTCCCAACCTTAAATCCTACACAGTTGTACTCCATTTGTGTTTCAGCTTAATGTTGATTGTTAATTTAAATTTTGTCAAAGGCATCTCGATCTGCATCAAGCGTGTACTTAATCGAAAAATTACATGCTTCTTTGAAAGTTGAAAATTTCTAAGTTATTTTTACTGTGATGTTTAATTATGGCTTTTGATTGTGTTTTGATAGATTAAACCGTTTCGATTAGTTTGAATAAAAAGCTCATTTTCTTTCAGATACACATTTTTACAAAGAGCAAAGCCTACAATTTTCTGCCTAAAAATTCACATTATCTCTAGTAATGGCCTTCTTTCAGTCCAGCATCATTGATTTCTCTATTGGCGGTGGTTATCACAAGGGTGAATCCAGGATTTAATTTACTACAAATTTGGTGGAAAAATAAATTTGGAGAAAGGATTTAGAATGGAAAATTATTTTTTCCCCTTTTCCAAGTATAAGAAATTCTGAAAATAACAATGTGTTTAACTAGAAAATGTGTAGGCTAATTTTTCCCCAACTTTGAATTTCAAAGGTCAAGATTGGGTTCCGATCTACAATGAAAAATTAATTAGAATATATGCGACAGATGATTAATAAAACAGAGGAATTAAAGACAACAATTATTAATTGGAATTCTTTGAGAATAAAAGATTAATATAGCAGACATTGACCAATAATGAAATGTCAACCTGGGAAGACAAGAAAAACAAATAAAAAGTAATGAACAATAAAATTTAATGTTTATATAATATTTCGTGTATATATATAATAAGGCAATGTTTTTTGAATCTTAAAAATATATATATGGGATAAAAAAAATTGTGACTCAAATTTAAGATTTTTTTGATTGATTGATAGTGTATTTGGCATAAGTTACAACCTAATATAATATATATATATATATATATATATATATCATATATTAGGTAATAGATCTTGAGAATAGATGAACAATAAAATTATTATTATAACTTATATATAATATAAATCATTAATAATGGGCCAAGGAATAATGGATACCCATACATAATATGGGTACACTTATCGCCAAAGCAATATTTTCTTTGCAAAAGCATAGTACTGCTTTGAAAAATTGCAACATATGCGTCGAAATTTGTATATTGCTCTAAGAATATAAATAACTACTTTGGTTATAATGCCACCTATAATATAATAGGGATCATCAGTTTACAGTTATAACATGTATAAGAGTAGGATACTTACTTTCAGTGGCCCACAAGTAAGGAATGTGTTTTTTTGTTCAAAATTGAAGTTAAGGTTTAAAGAGTAAGGGGTATGGGTAATTTTATTTTTATTCATGAGTTTTCGCAATTTATCTATCCTTGATTTATGCTAATATTGAACCAAACTTCTCAAAACTTTTTTATATAAATTGAGAAGTACATTCACCAATTAATAATCCTTTAAATATATTTACTTTTGAAATTAGTTTCAAATATACTTCCTTAATAATCTAGCTTCTTAGAGCATATTCAACAGTCTTCTATATTTTTGTTTTGTGTAAAATCTACACAACTTGTAAATTTTTGTCTCCAACAGTCTTTTAAAATCCAAGTTTGTGGAAAATGGTTTCTGTAAAATACACTCTCATTTTACAATGTCACATCATTTTTCTTTCTCTTCATTTTTCAAATAAAATTTGAAAATATAACAACTTCAAAGTAAAATATGGATTTTAATAAAAATTATATATCTGAAATACGCTCATCAATGCCTAAAAATCAAGATCCATTGAGATTGTAAAATTATTTATAAAAAAATTCAAGAAAAAGTAATAATAAATTGCTTATATTGATAGTTAATAAGTATTGGAATCTTATTGGTTATTTTAAAATTTACAAAAGTATCATTGTAGCATGATTTTTTTAGTATTCAAGGTTGTTGTTCTTTTCTTTTTCTTTTTCTTTTCTTTCTTTTTTTTTTTTTTTTGTAAAAATGAGTTGACACGTATGATTTACAAGTCAATTTTTACACTACTATTAGAGATGATCTTAATTTGTATAAAGGTTTATTGATACAAGTACTATATATTCATTATTCATAAAAAATATGCAATACTACAAAACTAGGCAGAATTAATTTATGTTAGTACATCATAACACTAATGAATAGTTTTTTTTTCTAACAAATGAGTTTACCATTTTGTTTTTTTCTACATGATGAAGGCTCTAAAAAAATATATAATTAAAGCAGTATTGGAAGTTAAGAAAATAATTAAGAATTAGTGGAGGCAACAAGTATCCTTTCCTTCAATCCTAATCGTTTTATAGGTCCAAAGAAGAATATTCAATTGTCGTATATGTTTCGTGTTTTTGTTTGCCATCATGAATCTGTAATTAAAGTTATAATTTTAATTTTCTTCTAGGGTAGGAACTAAATTTTGTAAATGTATTACAAATGTTTCAAACTACACTTACAGTTTAATTACTATTCCAAGACTAAAGTGAATTATTGTACAATCTCAATTTCGGAAGCAAATGTGAATTATATAGACTTAGAGTCTAATCTCGAGTTCGAAAAGGGGATAAAATTGAGAGTAAACTATATTAGAAATATCATTTTACTATTACAATTTATGTTTACTTTTTGATATACTAGTTTTTGTACACGTGTGTTGCACGTGGTTTTAATACTTGACAAATGTCATTAAATCTATTAATGAATATATACATAATGAGAATTGAATAATTAGTATGAAAAAAATAAAAAAAAATTAATAATTATAATTATTAAATAAATAAAACATAGTATAAAGTGTAATTTTTTTTTACCGACTACAATTTATTAAATAGCTTCCTTCTTGAGAAGTTTGTAACACCCCTGCCTTAATCAGTGCAATAACACCCCTAATTAAGACCTGGAGCATTATTGACCCACCTTAGACTAACTAAAGTAGGTCAAACGGAAATAATCAAATAATAAATCCAAGTATGTTACATAACATGGTACAAGCAACCCTGATACTCATGCCGTGGGTGATAATATAAAACAGGACTATAACACGTATATACATCTAAGAGACAATACAAAAAAAGTATCAACGTATAATTCAACATTTTCAATAACTTAGGCAAGCCGTAGCTTGCCACATACATATATGTTTAACAAAAATGAGTCGGTATCAAAGTCCTCTACTTCGTTCTTGACCTAGTTGCTTTCTCAGTCTTATTTGTCTCCTTGATACCTGAATTTGTTTAAATAAAAAGTGGTGGGTTCACAGCTCAGTAGAGGGGATAACAGGAAATGTTATGTTCAAAACATAATTAACGATTTAATTATAAGCCATTAAAATAATGCATGTATGCGCATATGCAGGTTACCTTCCTTGTGTCAAGCATTCTACCGAAAGAATACTGAAGCCGGAACGAGTCATAATCATAATAGAATTAGAATGGGCCCGACCGCTCCAAAGAATAATCTTAACATGATCACGATATAATATCATTCGGCCCATAAAAGATCATCATCATCTCAATAGAATTGGACCACATGTCCATCAAGATCATATCAATATAATCACAAGTGCTTTGCCGAGGTCTAGATTTTCAGACTACCCAATGCTGGCTCTAGACAGCTGACCTCATTGCTGTCCCCCGAGGGTTTAGGAATTTTCAACCCAATGGCACCGAGCCTTACTTATTTTCACACCGGTAACCACCAATTAATACACATTCCCTTCGTCATCAAAGGGCCACAATAGAATCACAATCGGACCCTCCACGAGATCATATCACATCTAGAATGATACAACAACCATATGAAACTTCCGACATTATAGATACAAGACATATGCCACATAATAAGCCATAAGAACATTTTGAGCTTGCCGAAAGACCTCCAAGAATCCGGTTGCCACAATAATAATGCACAACTTATACCATATAATTCCAACAAATCTCTATACATGTCTTTTGATGTATATAATTCATCAATTAATTAATTTCATCAATATATAACATTCATACATCCAAGGGATATCCATGTATATCAAATAACACATTTATACCAAGTATAAATGGCATATTTTACTTCAAATCACATGTTCATGACTTTATAAATCACAACACATCATCACTTCATTATGTAATAATTCTTGAAACAATTACCAATTAAAACATGATGATTATCTTATAATAAAATCGTATTATCGAGGTTTTAAAACTATTAAACTCCTACCTCAAATCAACAAGCCAAAAGGAAGAGAAAAAGATGAAGACCGAAATCCCGTTCGATGAAATCTCAAAATTTCTACGTCACTGCGATCTTGACGTTGCGTAGAACAATTTTTTCTAAAGTTAAATCGAATTTTGGAGTGTAGAAATATATGAAATCTAGAGAGAGAAAGAAGAAAAGCTTCCCTTGTTTTTTTCTTTGAAAAATGGTAGAGAAATGAAAGATAAAAGGCTTAAGAAGCCTTTAAATTTGTGCCACTAACTGATCAACAATTGCCTATTGGCCCCAACAGGCGTCTGTTAGGCTCACAATAAGCGCATGTTCACCCTCAACAGGCGCCTCTTCACCTTCAACAACGAGGTCAAACTAAATGCAAAACCATCCCAAAAAGTCGCCTGTTCCACACAACAGGCACCTGTTACAGCCACAAGTGCAAAAATCAATCTAAAAGGTACTGAAATCATTTAACAAACATTTCTACACTAAACACATTGACCTAAATGTAATTTACATTAACACAAATAAAGGGCATTACAAGTTTGTTATGAAGTTATATAGAAGTCTTATACAAAACTCATATTTCAACACAAATTTTAACTTGTTTGATTATTTTAGCCCAATAAAATATAGTTTAAATTTATTTACAAGACTAATATAAAAATATACGGAGTTATACACTTATAGTCTTATACTATTTTATTTAATGTAAATCTAGTTTAAAATCTTTATTTAATTATGTTAACCAAATAAAGTAAAATTTGCATTTATTTGGATTACTAATACTAATATAAAAATAAATGGACTTATACTGTTTCATTTAATCTAAATCTTAAAATCTTTTATTTAAAATCAAGGGGTATATATGTCGTTACAAAAAAGGGGAAAATTTTAAGTTAAAGTAGAATTTGAATTTATTTGGAATACTAATACTAATATAAAAATATATGGACTTATACTATTTTATTTAATCTAAAACTTCAAATCTTTTACCTGAAATCAAGGGGTATATTTGTTGTTACAAAAAGGAAAAACATTTAAGTTATTCGTACTTTTATATATAGTATAGATGTGGATTATATGACAGTGGATAGAAGTATAAGTTTGGTGGATAATGTACAATTGAATTAAAAGAATAATTAATTTATAACAATTATGCAAATATTGTTTTTTGTAAGTTTATTCAACAACGTGGTTAAACTTAATGAGTAATAAGGATTAACTTAGTAAAACTCAAAAAAAAGGGATAGACTAACAAATCTCACGGATAGAAATAAATCACCCAAGGGGTATTGGATAATGGGGCTAAATGTAATACTCCACAATTTAATTTTTAGATTAAGTATTACTTAAAGCGCATTTGAGTTAAATTTCATGAGCCATTATCGATCATGGCTAAAGCATGATCTATCATAGAATCATATCTTTTAGGAGTTGAAAATTTTACTAACCATGATTGATCAAGGTCAAGTCATGATCGATTATGGATATATAGAAAACATGGTTTGACCACTTCTGACATATTTGACCTAGAAATAAGTCATTTTTACAACCCCATTTGATTAAAGAAAAAGCTTAAAATCTGGAAGAAGGGTGGAGAGAGAGGGGGAGAAAACTTAAGAGATTTGTGGAAATTTTCTGAAATCATGGTGCTAATTGTGTATTAAGTGAAAATTTTACAAGATTTGATCCTCATCTTCATCGTACTTGAGATTTGATTTTTGGATATGAATAAGTGATATATTTTGGATATGAATTATCTAGAATTTTGGGTACAATTTTTTATATATGGAATTATTTTATGGTGGGTTAACTAGGTAGGGTATATTTAAATTGATAGATAGTCTTGAAGTTATGGATAAACATAAATTATGGATTAATTTGTGGAATTTACATGAATCGTGGATAAGCTTAAATTATGGATATGCTTGAGTTTAGATAAACTTTAAAATAAGATAATTATGAAAAAGAAAAAGGAAGAAAAATTGGAATTATCATGCCCCCCCCCCCCCCCCCCCCCCCACGTGGCTATTTGTGGGTGATGAAGCTTTTTTGGAGACTAAGTTTTAGGTGGTTATATATATAGAAAGGAAAATGAAACTTTATTTCCATAGTCGATAGTTAAGCCATACAAGAAAAAGAAAATGAAGAGAGAAAGATAAGGCAATGTTTATGGAAAAGTCTTATTATAGTACTTTAATGTATTGGGAAGTATATAACATGCTCTTTTCAAAGCTTTATAGTATTTATTTTTAAATATCTAGAGTATCCTTTCTTTGTATTCTTACTTTTGTACTCAATTTGAAATAGTAATTTGCTAACTTGTTTTTATTGATTATTGATTGGCTCTACTTATTATATCGTTGCAACTCCATTTCTTCAATTGCTATTGTATGATTATTGTATTAATTGTACATCATTCTTATTGGACCATTTGCTCTAAACATACATATTTTTATTACATCAATTACTATGCACGTGTGATTTGGGAGAGGGATTAGTTAATTAATTGATACCCACAAAAGGGACTCGTGAGATTGACTATCCGTGAGGGCTCAAGAGGTTGAGTGCCTAGGTGACTATTGCTATACTAAGTAGCTGCCCGATATCAACTTTGTGTAGCTAAGGTTGAGCTTGGTTTGATCATGTAGTTTTTGAAACTAGCTTGTTATTGGGTAGTAGTAACTCGTATTGAGATAAATACGTCACATCTATCGAGTATTGTTTTAAAACATATAATATTTTTATTAACTTGTTATTGACAATTTCATTTTAACATCTTCATTATTGTTTATTAAACACTTTTTTCTTGAACTTTCGTTCTTATCATGTTATGTACTGTCTTTTTACATTTACATGTGCAAATTATCAGAGTGCAGAGCCAAATTTAAGACACAGGTTAAAAAGCTAAAGGATTTATTTATATTAGTTTGTTAAGAGAATGATATATGATGTAATTTTATTTTAGGTTAAGAAATTGTAATTTTGGGATTAACGAGAATATTGGAGGACGGCATATTTTTATCCAGTTATTATATTTTGATTCATAAAATAACCCTTCTCACCCTTAGACAGTGGTCTCACGAACTGAGACGTGACATTATGATTGGCAATTGGATCATCAAACTCCACTTATAGCTTGAAATTATTAAGGTAATGGTTGAATTTTGCTCTCTTGTGAACCAAATTGTTTAAAACTTTAATGATTTCTTACATTTCATTCATGTATATGTGAATTTGTGTGAATTCAAGTTCATACATGTACATGAATCAATAAATATCTAGATTTGTTCGAGGACTTGCGTGAGTAAGTCTTAATTGTCGATAAAATAAATTATTGAGACATGATTTGTAAAGAAACCACTAAATTGGGTTTTGCATGTAATTTTTTATGAATATATGAAATTGTTTAAGCTAATATGTTTACATGCATACTTAAATAGACAAAATCTTTCATAGAATTGAATTAGTTACTCATAATTATAGATAGTCCCATTTGAGAAGTATAAATAACTATGTAATTATATGAAATGGTTCATGCATGTGTTTAATAAAAAAGATTATGTTCTTAAAGAGAATTAGATTATAGACGGTGGAGAAAATTCTAAACATAAATATACTTGTGTATAAATTCTTAAATTTCCTAAAATTGAATTAAATTTTAAATTGTAAGAGTTTGGTGTAAATTTCTCCTATCATATATAATCCTTATCAATTTTAATGTGAATTAAGAAGGTTAAACATGCATATAGTCATTGTCGTATAGATGTAGCATCTTTGTGTGAGCATGCATAAGTAGGTACCATCCGTGTTAACCCGGCTTCAAGCATCAACTCATATGTGAATATAGTATTCCGGAGGTAATGCATATATCGAATACACTTCATATCAACAATTGTGATTTGGGATTTGCATCATCAATTAATATTGTTGACCTTGAAGGTCTTAATCTTATTTTGATAATAACAATAAATTAATCATGTGTAATTTAACATGTTCTTGATATAAGATTATAGATTTCTTATTTGGAAAATCAAGAATAGCATGATTGCTCAAAGGAAGTTTGACAAGGGTCGTTCAATCAATATCCGATCAAGTCAACGAAGCATTCGACTAAAACCGATCTACCCGAATTCAGATCATTCTTCTACAAGCGTTGGACAAGACAAGAAGATCAATCTCATCACCCACAAGCTAGCAATGCAAATCCATGAAGCACAAAGATCAAGAATCATATGCAAAAGCTTCAAGGGAAAAGCTTCAAGTGAAGAATCAATTTGAAGAAACAAATCGAAGCATTCGAAGACTCATCTATTCGGTAATTGAGTGTTTGCTTAGGATTAATGTAAAGTTTCTTAATTGATTGATTATATAGCTCAAACATATTCTTACATCTTTTAAAGATTGATTCAAACTAGCTTGAAATTGAATTTATTTGAAAAACATCATTTTACAAAAACCGAGTTTCAAAATAAATTCATATTAATTTTAAATGATCATATTTTAGGCTATAATAAAAATGGGTATCTTAGAAACATATATTTGAGGTTCAAAAATCATTATAATTTTATTTGGAACTAAATTATTAAATTGGAAAAATATTTTTATTTTTTGTTTAAAATTCGCTCAATTTTTGCCCAGTTTTGATCTAACGGTAAAATGGAGGCCTTAACGAACTCCGATCATTTTGAAATTTTTACAGTAGTTAGACAACATCTCCTGGAAATTTTCACTAAAATTTGAGCATGATCCAACGGTCTAATTGAGAGAAATTAACAAAACAATTTTGAATTGTTTTTTTGTCAAAACTAGCTGTTGGAAAGTTTGAAAAATGTATACCTTGGAGCCAAAACCTCTCTTAATCATCCCCAACGGCCATATGATTTTGTAAGCTATATATATGATGTCTTAGACATGTTTTAACACACTTGAATCATTCTACAAACTCATTTTACATATATACAAAGTTATTCAAGTATTCAATTCATTTAATTGATCAATCTTTCATTTTTGAGCTATATATTTTGATCAATTTTGATATCTCTTAGTGTGAGCTTCATTTGTATTTTGTTATACACAAGAGAGATATTGTACATTGGTATTAGCCACCAAAACTTATTCAAATCATATTTGTGAGAGGTATATCTCATAGGTTAGCAAGAGGGTATCTTGTGAGAGTATTGTGGTGTAGCAGTACTTGTAGAGTGTGTGAGAAGAATACACTTGTAGTGGTTTGATCTTCACCCGGAAGGAGATCAGTTTTAGTGGAAGTTCTCGGGGAACTAACCGAGCGCGGAGTAGGGGGAACAAGCCGAACCGTGTGGACAAAAAAATCTTGGATTTCGATTGGTTTAATCTTTCTAACTCAATCTCTTTATTATTGATTGTTTTGTTATTGCTTGAGATTGCTTAATCATTTTCTCTTGTACTTGATTGTTTATTTGCTTACATTCCTTGATATATATTTGTTAAGTAAATTGTTTTACTTAAACTTTTTGAAAAGATTTTTAAATTCCGCATTTAGTTTTATAAACCATATTCACCCCCCTCTAGGGTATTTTCCGACCTACAAATATTTCTAGAATATGTGGTAATCATTAATAATCGTTGAATCATGAATTCATCTAGATTATCTTATCGGGCCGGGCTATTGTATGTAATTATGACGACAGTTTTGAGATCTTGGTGGTTGTTGCTTACCAATAAGAGTATGTATTGGTGGCTTTAGGTTGAAAATCCCTAAACTTCATAAGGGCAACAATGATGGCGATCTAAAGCACATGGTAAGTAGCTCATAAATCTCTAGACTCGATAAAGCACATTGATCAACTTTATTTATCTCAGTGAATGTATTGTGATTATATTATTTATGTCTCGATGGACATTATCATCTCAGTTATCAAATTCAAATAAATGGCATAGGAGTTAAAAATTATCTCTATGGCCAGTCTAGCTCAATGGCGCTAAACATACATTCCCTTACAATAATGGGTTGGCATAATGCTCAAAATACATGGTGATATTTATATGCATTACATGTATTCCATTGAACACATTCAGCTCGTGAAGTCATAACTTGGTGGTAGGATTATAAGTTAATATCGTAATTGAAGTGAATTATTAAGGTGACTAGTGCCTTTTGTTTATAAAAAATTTAGTGTATGTGTTTTAATTAAAATAGATGGTTTTATAATATAGCATTTATACCCCCGCCCCCTACTAAGCTTTATGCTCACCCCAGTTTTCATAAAAAAATTCAGGTAACATAGGTCTTTAATGAGGATTAAGCCATAGGCTCGGGAACATTTGAAGGTCTTTGATACCGGATTTTGTTTAGTTGAATGTATATATAAATAATAAAGCTAAATACGGACAACGTACTCTGAGACTGATGTGGTGTGTTGCTTTGTATAATTAGTTTATGTAATATTAATATTGAAACCATGGATACTCAAGAGCTTGGGGTTCTAATTAAATGCTTAGTGGATATTATAAGTATTTAATTTATATCTTGGTGGCGTGTATAAATATTTTTAAAACTTAATTCGTCTTAGCTAAGTTTATGATGGGTTAGTAATGCCTCTTGCCTTAATGGCAAGGTTTAATTACGTTAATTAAGGGATATGTGTTACAAAATGGTATAACCTGAACTGCTCCATGGTTGGGCATAACATTTTGGATACAATTCCTCAATGTCACTAGCTTTGTGCACATCTGCATTTTTTGTATCGTCTTCATCTTCAAACATATTTACTGTTTCCCTCATAAACTTCATAAAATCTTAATGGCTGAACTCATCTTCCTTGTCTTTTTTTGCAGCTTCCCTTTGCTCTTCATTATCTTCGCAAATGGGAACCCCTCCACCTCATCCTATGCTTTCTTCCTCATCACTGCTTTCTTCTTACTCATCTATATCAAAGTACCCACCTTGTTGTGCGAATAATAATTCCTCATCACTGTCTGAAGAATGGCAATTATGGTACCCCTCTTCTGGATCTATTTCATCAAGGGCTAAGTAGGTCTTTTTGCCCTTAAAAGGGCTTTCAGTTGTTTACTCAATGGGCACTTTTTTTTGGACATTTACTGATGGGGTACCAACATCGAATAAGAAATCACATGGTAGACCAGCCTTACTACACTCAATCCGAATCTTAAAAAAATCAACAAAAATATGGTATTTATCATCTGGTCCAAATTCAATCTTACCCCACATATACATCAATTCTTTATCATTACTAATTGGATACAAATTTTCATTCAATAAGAATCTAATGCTACACTTGCTATCCTTAACACTCCTATTGCAAATAAGACAAATATTTTCATAAAAGCCATATAACAAAGTCTATCACCATCTTGATCTTTTAATGTAACCCGAGAACTAAGTATTTAGTTTGTATAAGACAATGGTAGGTTATCATCTAACCAAAACCCATCAAAATTAATTTTAAAATCCTTGTAGGCCAACCCCCTCCCCATATAAAGTTGCACAAAAGGAAACAAAATCCCCTTTATTCCAACTCAAAAGGTATACCACAAATATATATGTATATACACGTAACGCGTAGACCACACACATATATAACTATATATGTAATATAGCGCATAAACATTATGCATTTGTTGTATAAACATTGTAAAGAACAAGTATTTAACGTTTAAAAAGTAAAAAAATGCACTTACATGAAAATGTGTTCAAAAGCAACGAATTTGGATGAAATTTGATGTTGTAAGCGTTACATTAGGGCACAAAATGATGTTTGGGACTCGAAATCATTCAATCCTTCTTTAACACAACCTTTAATCGCTACAATTTTAGATGCAATCGGCTCGATTCGTGAAAAAGTTAGGTCAATTTTAGGGGTTAGGGTTCTAAAGCAATTTTCGATTTTGGTACCTTTTTTTAATCAGGTTTATTTTGTTTAATTATCTAGGGAGACTTGTGGGTAGTTTAGGAATAACACATATACTTGGGATATGTAAAACGCACGTGTATAACAGATCCCTTGATGGAGACATAAATACATGATCGTTTGATATTGCGTATAGATTGAACAAAAAAAAAACTTATGCTAAAACCCTATAAGAATAAAGGGATTTCACCTTTGTGGATCATGTAGAGGATCCATATGAGGAGACTAGGGTTTGAAAGCATCAGATTGCGATTTGATCAGATTTTTTTTAATTTTCGCTGGGCTGCGAAAATTAATTTTTTTCACCACCGAAACGACTTCTGATCGTCCTGATTTTTTGCGCAATAATAATAACTTTGTGTTCCGAATCACATATCCAAAAATCAGCCCGATCCAACGGTGGGATCAAAAGTTACGATTGATTTACGACTGCTATGCCGAAAAACCTAAAGATCTTCTATCGTATTCCTTCCGCCATCAAATCTTGCACCGAATGTGGGCTACGGTATCACCAAGATTTTATCCTCTCTCAATAGAAAAAACCCTAACTCATGAGAATTATTGTTATTATAAGAAGAGATTAGGCCGGTGTATATATGAGGCTACGATAGGGATCTTAAGGAGAAATAAGTGTTTGGGCTTCCTATGGAAAGTTGGAATCCTAATTCCACTATGAATTAGTTCCTTCCATAAATTATAATTCACACCACTAAAGAATTATAATTGCACTCCCGTCCTTATCTCAAAATTATATTTCGAGCTCTTTATTATTAAATACTTATTATTCTCCCCACGTTAAGATTACAAATAACCGTCATTTAAATTAAATTACTGGCAATTATATTTAAATGACTTCTTAATCCTTGAGCCTACCACTTAACTTATTTGACATGTCGGATTAACATAATCTACCTGCAGGGTTTGACATGATCAAAACTTATAAGCTTCTCAAAGGGCTATCATCAATCCCTATACTGGGACGTGGATTCTATCAATAATTAATATTCATCATACATATAGTGTCGTCATCCAATTCGCGAAGATTATTGATCCATAAATGAATCTCACTCATATTGAGTCAAAACAACAAACACTACATATATATGTCTATTAATTATTTCAAGATTAAGAGCATAAGTAATCATAATAACCATGGGATTTAAAATTGTTTTATATAGTCAGTATAAAAACAATTAACCCAAACTGGTCCTATTCAATACACACAAAGTGTACTAGCACAACGAGTTAAAACTATACTGTTTTATGTATTTAAGATAAACTACTAAAACTTGTGCTACAATTCTACCGATGGGTGTCCAATTCCATCTAAGACTGTGAACCATTTAATTTATATTCCACAAGAACCGATGATATGATCTTTTGTGTGTAAGCTATACTCTACACACCAAATCATCTACTATATGGAATAAAAGACACACATGCACAATATTTAAATAAATAATATAATGCAACCATTGCCCATACAGATTCTCATTAAAATAGCAAAACCAAGTTTATAATATATCCAAACCAACAAGAAAATTATGGCTTTTAGTATATCACTCTAACATCCCTAACGGTCCGTCCAAAACAATGGCCAAATTCTAAAGAAATTAAAAATGATGCCTAAAGTCTAAATATATATTATTAATGGTGACCCAAGTCTAAAAGCCCCTAATTGATATTGTTATCTGAGGAAACAATACCGAATCACTCTCATTTTAAAACAGATAAGATAAACTTTTGTGACTAGTAATCAGACTTCAACAAAACCAAAATATCGGATCATGGAATACAATGTTTTTATCCCTTTCTTCGTTTTTCCCAAAATCAAGTTTTCATGAGATATTTTCAGAAGTAATAGAATATCAATAAAAACATCTAAATTTTTCATCATAGAACAAACATATAAGATCACAAGAGACCGAAAGGGCAGAACGGGTGTTTAACACTTTCCTAATCCGTAATATAGTTCCCGAACCCTATAGAATCCTAATTTTGTAGACAAACGTGTAAAGAAAATGCTTATCTGTAGCCATTCCCTTTACACCCCTCTTTTGTCCTTCTTCTCGTAAAACATACTGGCGACTCTGCAATGAACCCTTATGCATCTAGAATAGTATATAAGGACACACGATATGAATTATCCACACTTAAAAGCAAAATGAAAAAATGGAATTCCTTCTAACATTTCAAACTCCCAAACTAGAGGTTGAGACCCGGGGATCGCATTTGTGGATTCTCACAGCATTACAAGAACAAATTTTAAGAAAGAAAATGCGTGAAAATGAGGGAGCTGTGCCATTGGATATTGAGGCCATTATGGCATAGTTCTATCAAATGGGAAACTTCATGTGAAGAAAAGTCCAAGGAATTCATGGCAAGAAACAGCAACTTCGATACGACACAAACTAAGGATTTGCTTATCTCTGAGGAGAAATCGACAATTGGAAAAGACAATTTCTGCCTTCAGCCCCACTTCTTGAGATGCAGAAAAAAACTACTTAATGTTCTATTTCTTTCAAGTTATAATTTTATAATGAACATATTGTTAACTCTTGGTTGTTTCTATCTTTATTTTATGAATGTTATGGATGTAGTTGTCACATATTTCTATCTCTTAAGAGAATTACTTCTATTCATGTCTATGTGTAAAATCTTTAAATTATAATGAAACATAAAAATTCACTTAATATGCCAAATGCCATACTTAGAAGATTTTCACCATAAAGTTTGACTAAACAACCACAGTAAGTATATATAGATTATTTCTAATGTTAATACTTCAAGAGTATGCTTACATAAAAAGTCAGAAGGATTCCAAACCATTCTCTCTTAATCCCCTTGTCAAATATATGATTAAACCAAATCTAAAGTGAACATACCAAACTGTTAACTCTCTTTCTCAAATTCTATAATTCATAGATCAAATGCAAAGTAAATAACCACCATAATCCATAAATTCCCAGCTAAAGCCAACAAAAAAGCATTTGAAATCTCAAATCATATTCTATTACTAATAATTTTCTAAAGAGCAAATATCCTACAACCAAATAATTCTTTTTCAACTATAAATCGACGGATAAATTAATTGCACCATAAATTTGTTGAGAATGGTTGGCTTAAACCATTGATCCCACATGGAAAAATGTAGAACTCAACATGTGCATATAAATAAGGGAGTGTCACCATTGTGAACACCTCATTTTGCGAGCCCCACAAGAATTCCAAACTCTAGGAAAATAAGTATGCATGCATGCACAAGCATTCCTAGATGCATTCATACTATATACATGTAATATAGGTCAAAGAAGGAAGCCCAAAGGACCCCCAGACGAGAAGTTATGAGAATTAACGGAAACTGCCAGAATTGAAAATCGTCAAAACTCCTAGAAACTTGAGCAAGGAGGGTTGTACATTTTTTATCATCCTCAAACTTTGAGGGTTGTTATACATTTCAACAAGTAGCAATATACTCAAAAATTAGCTCAATCCGACAGTCGGATCTCTGAGAATTCAGAAAACTGGGAGTTTACTTTGGGTAATCAAGAAAAGACCTTTAAAAAGTCAAAAATAACTCAAATTTGGTTAGTATACAGGGTATATAATGGGGAACAACATACTAAAAAATCATATCAATCTGATAAGCTGTTTAACGAGAATTAAAGAAAAACCACCTACGGACACACACCCCTAGGTGTGTTTTCCCAAGACACACTCATTAGAGGGTGTGTCCACCCGAAACATACATGTGCGTGTTCCCACGACACGAGCTTTTGGGATTGTGTCCGCGGACAAACCCCTCCCAGCTATTTTTTGATTTTTTATAGAATCAATAGTTCCTGACCTCTTAAAATCATCAAATTTTTTAAAGAGCTATTAAATGATACTGGTAATAACATATTAAAAAATCAACTCGATCTAACAGTCGGATGTTTGGGAATTCGAAAAATCAGAAATTCAGCTCGGGAAATCAAACGGAGGGCTTCCCGATGTCCAAAAATTATGAAATTTTGATAATAGGTAGGTCTTAACATAATTAATAAAAAAATCAATTCAATCCGATGTTTAGTTTTTTCGAAATTGCAAAAACCGCCACACGTGTCCGCGGACACACCCTTTTTTCGCGGACACAAACCAAGGTGTTTGTCCGCAGACACAAACTCTAATAGCCGTTTCCTCAAGACACAAGGTACCTCGTGTCCACGGACACACCCTTTGTCCGCGGACAAACACTTCCAGGCCTAACCTATTAATTATTGTACAGCTATAAATACACTTATACTTACCTCATTTGAAGCAGGAGTCAGCTCTGGGACTTCAGGAACAGTGCTCTAAAATAATATTCTACTATTTTATCTGTCTTTATTTTATCAGTTATAATTGATCAATCGCATGTAAAAATTGTTGTTTATCTCAAATCAATCCAGATTTTATATTTAAACCCCGTTTTTAAAACCAAAGGCGTATAATGAGCTGAAACCATTTTTAAACATATATTTATCAGTTAATTTTATAAAATCTCAGTTTTATCAGTCTCGATTTACGAAAGAATCAATACACGCTTGTACCTGGTTTACTCTATAAATCGCGGTACTTTTCTAAATATCCAATATGAGAGTACTGAATTCCTCAATGCCAGTTTAAATTATTAAATTGTGGTACACTATTGACGAACGAATATTGAGGATTGCCGGATATCCGATTACAAATCAAATTAGATTCCGAAAAGCCCTAAATCTTTCCAAAAACATTTATTTTGCTATCTATCATTATAAAGATCATTTTTTTCAAATCACACACACAAATTTTTTAAATCAAAAGGCGAAATACGAAGCACATGCTTTATATCCCCACCCCAAAATCCTGTTTTTCTAAAATTATAGACCGATATGCGATAACATTTAAGCATTGCATTATATTCCATTAGCATTACATTGCATCTAAATTACATGTCATTAGATTTTCTTGTCAAAATCCTTACAAAGGTCATTGAAAGAACAATTTTTCCGTCGCAAGAAAAACACTAATTCAAAAACCCTTATTTTACTACACTACATTAACAACGTAGATAGCGGAAGTACGGGATCGAATCCACAGGGAATGAAAGTCTAGAATTTGTATTAATCTAATTTACTTATTACAATAAAAAAATAATATTACATCAAAAATTAAAATTGCAAACTAATCTAAAAAAAATAAAAAAATAATAACTAATTCCTAAGATAGATGGATGAAATTCCAAATCCTCCTCTGCTTTGAATTGCATCTGCTATAGAGAACCCTCCACAAACTCGAAACGTGAAAATTTCTTCCCTTCTTAATCTTCACAATACAACTTCAATGATAAGAATATTTGTTCTTCCAAAAACACAAATCGCCTCACCACCTAATATCGTACCACGAAAATCAAGGCTCGAAATCTCATTATGTTCTTCCATCGTAAAGATTTATTTGTTCTTCCAAAAACACAAACAACCTAAACGAGGCTTCACATAATAAAAATTAGGAGTTTCCATAACTCTCACCATGTTTCTCTCAAGAAAAGATACATATGCTAAAATCGCAGACAGTCTCTCAAAAAAATCGCATAATGGGAGTTGGGAGTTTTGGTTAAATTTAAGGATTCCTTTTTTTATGAAGAAGGATTCTATAAATAAGAAAAGAGTTTGAGTTTAATGAAGGAAAAGAGTTGGAGTTTAATGAAGGAAAATAGTTGGAGTTTAATGAGGAAAATATGGAAAGAGGTTGAATAAGGATTGGATTGTAGAGGAGTAAGGAGCAAGAAATTAAATGGAGGCTATACAGCTTAATTTTCGACATTGTGCACTGGCAGTAGGTTCGGGACTGTTTTCGGAAAGGTAAACCTCTGAATTTGAGAAAACTCAAAACACGAAAGTTGTAGGTCTTCGAATCTTCTTTCCATCCATATAAAGAACACCAAAATAAGAGTTCTGAGCGAGAAAATATGATCAAAATACCGAACTGCTGCATAACTTTCTCAAATATGATTCTTGTTCCGGAATTGCTTCAATTCGTTTCTTCTTGACTTCGATACTTTATTCAGTCAATTCAACTCTTTTTTTGATCTTTTCTTCACTAACTCTATAATTATTACAATATACTAAAAATAAATAAATAAATAAATTTTACTACCTAAAACGAGTAAACAAAGTTAGGTAAGAGGTCTAAAATAGGCACAAAATCATGCACAACAATGAGCTTCATTTGTATTTTGTCATATACAAGAGAGATATTGTACATTGGTATTTGTCACCAAAACTCATTTTGAATCATAATTGTGAGAGGTGTATCTCATAGATTAGCAAGAGGAATTTCTTGTGAAAGTATTGAAGGTGTTTTCAATACTTGTGAGAGTGTGTGATAAGAATACACTTGTAGAGGTTTGATCTTCACCCGGAAGAAGATTGGTTATAGTGAAAATTCTCGGGGAACTAATCGAGCGCGGAGTAGGGGGAACAAGCCGAACCGTGTGGACAAAAAATCTTCGACTTCAAATTGGTTCAATCTTTCTTACTCAATCTCTTTATTTATTTGTTATATTAATTGATTGAAGTTGCTTATATTATTGCTTATTCTTGGGATTGATTATTTAATTGATTGTTTTCCTTGATATACTTATTTAACTAAGTTGCTTTGCTTAAATATTTTAAAAACGTTTTAATTCTGCATTAAGTTTTTAAAACCCTAGTCACCCC
The DNA here is from genome assembly GCA_021464415.1 of Lonicera japonica. Lineage (NCBI taxonomy): Eukaryota > Viridiplantae > Streptophyta > Magnoliopsida > Dipsacales > Caprifoliaceae > Lonicera > Lonicera japonica. The sequence continues at coordinate 4,084,365 of CM038469.1, read as the reverse complement.
CCCCCCCCTCTAGGGTATTTTTCGACCTACACAAACATCGGATCATAGAATACAAGGTTTCATCCATTTCCCCATTTCCCCAGAATCATGTATTTATAAGATAATTCCAGAAAGTAGTAGAATATCAGTAAAAGCATCCAAGTTTTTCAATATAGAATAAACATATAAGAACACTAGAGATCGAAAGGGTGCAATGGATGCTTAACAGCTTCCCAATCCGTAATATAGTTCTAGAAGCCTATAAAATCTTGGTTTCGTAGACAAATGTGTAAGAAAATGGCTTATCTATAGTCTTTCCTCTTACACCATTCTTTTGTCTATTTTCTCGTAAAACGTACTGGCGACTCTGAAACAAACCCTCAAGTATTTAGAATAGGATAGAGGAACATGCGATATAAATTATCACTATATAAAAACGAATGAAATAATGAAATTTCTTCCAACGTTTCAAACCCCCAAACTAGATGTTGAGACTTAGGGGTCACATTTGCGAATTCTCACACTCACTCTGGGTGACAATATCACACTCACTCTGGGTGACAATTTCTCACTCATTCAATAACCATTTTAAGCAAACAAATATACGATCTTGATGTCCTCACGGACAAGAACACGAATCTATAATAACCTTTCACAATGCAGTGTAAGGTCCGACTTAAAATTACCCTTCAAAATGGCTAAAAATAGTATTTAATACCCATTTTTCAAATAATTCCCCACATAAATGAAAATTGATGACCAAAACACGATATACTATGTGATAAAGTTCGGCAATCGAAACCTACATAGGATGGGTAGGTTTTACCCCTTGAACCTTCTGTTGTAAAAATATGTTTACTTTACTAACTAAACAGTAGAACCGGTGTCTTTGAGCTGTACAGCCATATGTGTAAACGATGGCATATCTCACACAAGAATCTTCCTGACACATTTCAGTTCTCACTGTTATGTTCGTTATGGCTATAAACATATGCCTGGTCCTACAAGAGTTCAATAAGAATTGTCCTAAACAATTCCTTTGGAAGTGGCCCCTATTCTCTCTTACATTAGGTGATTTCTTAATTAAGAGTACCCCGCATTACTCCGCTCGATTTATCGATGCATACGAATCATTAAAAGCATAGCTTAACCTTTTTTGCTTACATGCATCTCTGTTTTATTATAGGAATGGACATGGGAAAAATTTTCACAGTGTTCTAACTTAGTCTTTATAATTTAGTTGTCCCTTTTGAATCTAGATCTTAGGATATCCAGTCAACTAGGCTAGGTATCCACTATAACAACTTAATCACTCAGGGGCTTTAGTCCCATTTTCCTTGTGACTTTTCAACTAACTTTTTATTTAACCCTTTGGTTAGAGATCCACAATAGTATCTTTTGACTTTACATAGTCTAATGAGATAATCTTAGTTGAGAGTAGCTATCTAATGGAATTATGTTTTCGACAAATATGTCTAAACTTACCATTATACATATTGCTTTGTGCTCTACTAATTGCAAATTGACTGTTTACGTGTGTACAAATTGGAGGCACATGCTTTGTCCATCTTGAAACATCCTCTAAAAAATGGCGTAACCATTCAGCCTCTTTCCATATTTGTTTATTGCGATAAATTCAAATTACATAGTAGATCTAATAATTACCCTTTTTTTAAGATTTCCATGAAACAACTCCACTCCCTTAGCGTAAACACATAGCCACTAATGGATTTGGAGTCTTTATTATTAGATATCAAATTTGCATTATTGTATCCTTCACTTACAATAGGATATCTTGTATAATACAATCCATAATTACGAGTAAACCACAAGTACTTAGTACTCTAACAATTGCTTCTAATGCTTAGCTCTTGGATTACTCATATATATACTCAATTTACTCATTGCACAGGCTATGTTTGGTCTTGTACAACTCATTAAGTACATTAGATTTTATATCCCTTTTAAGTATTCTACTTGAGAAATATTCTCTCCTTTTTAAATAAACATAAAGTTAAATCTATAGGTGTCCTGGCAACCCCAAAGTTATATTTATCAAATTTTCCAAGAATATGGTATATATATAATGAGATTGACTCAATATGACTTCATCTGAAATTCTTAAGATTTTAATTCTTAATATAACATCAACTATTCTTGTATCTTTCATATCAAACCTTAAATTCTACATATTCCTTGTAGATTTAATAATCTTGTCATTGCTACACAATAAGCATGTCATCTAAATACAAGCATGCAATGATAGATACATTTTCAGTGTCTTTTACATAAATGCATTTGTCACATTCATTGATTTTGAAACCACTTGCAATCATAGCATTGTCAAATTTCTCTTTCCATTACTTCGGTGTTTGTTTTAAGGCGTACAAAGACTTAACCAATTTATATACTTTCTTTTCTTGACCTAGAGCTGAAAAACCCTCAGGTTGTTCCATATAGATTTCTTCCTCTAAATCTCCATTTAAAAAAGTTGTTTTAATATCCATTTGATATACTTCAAGAGAACGCAAGGTTGCAATAGCAATTATCATCCTAATGGAATTTATTCTTGTCACTAGAGAATATGAATTAAAATAATGAAGGCATTCCTTTTGTCTATAGCCATTGATTACAAGCCTTGATTTATATTTATTAATTAATCAATTTTCTTTCATTTTCTTCTTGAAAATACACTTGGAACCTTGTGGTTTGCAACCTGGTGGAAGTTTCAGTAGTTCCCAAGTATAGTTTTATAACATAGAATCAATTTCGCTCTTAATGGCATCTTTCCACAAAGGAGCATCATTAGAGTTCACCGTTTCTTTATATGTTTGAGGTTCACTTTCTAATATTCACGTTAAAAATCTGGACTAAAATATCACTCTTTTGCTACGTCTAGGTTCTACCTCAACTTCTTCATCTTTGTTATGAGTATATTCATTGATAGTCTCGTGTGTTCTTTTAGAAGAACTCAATTCTTCTTTAGATTTGCATGAAAAATACATTTTTAATAAATAATGCATTTCTCGACTCTATTATCATATTCCTATGTATATCCGCTATATTAGATTCATACACAAGAAATCAATAAACATTGCTATTATGTGCATATCCAATGAAAATGCAATCCACCGTTTTATCCTATCTTTACCTTTTTGGGTGGAGGTTGTACCACTTTAACAAGACATCCCTACACTATTAAGTAATTGTGGGATGGGTTTGTCTCTTTTCATAACTCATATGGAGTTTTTTCCTTTTTCCTTTTGGGTACCTTATTTGAAAGGGGATTGGCTAAAAGAATAACTTCTCCCCACATGTTTGGAAGCAAGCCATAATTGATCAACATTGCATTCATCATTTCTTTCAATATTTGATTATTTCGTTTAGCTACACCATTAGAATGAAACGAATATGGTGCAATCATTTTATGTATAATTCCATGTTTACTACAAAAATTAGCAAATGTAGAACTTACCCCCTCAGTCACTTCTTAATGCGTCGATTTTCTTATTAAGTTGATTTTCAACTTCATTTATATAGAGAACAAAATTCTATATACCTTCATCCTTACTTTTAAGTAGAAGCACATAACAATATTTTATAATATCATCAACAAAAGTGATGAAATACTTATTACCACCTCTTATTTGTGTCATTTTAAAATCACATATATCATTATGAATTAAATTAAGTGGTTTAATGTTTCTTTCAACACTTGGAAATGATAGCCTTGTTTGTTTTGCCTCCACAGAAGTTTCACACTTATGTTTATAATCAATTTGGAATATGGGTATACAATTTAAATTAATTTACTTTTGAAAAGAAAATTCCTAATCTACCATGGCCATAAATTAGAAAATTCAAGCATATAAGCAGAAGAATTAGCTTTATTATTATTATTATTATTATTATTATTATTATTATTATTATTATTATTATTATTATTATTATTCTTGACAATAGTCATTACATTCATTTTGAACAAGCAACCACTCACCTACCCTTTACCAACGAACATTCCAACCTTAGACAAAACAAACTTATCTGACTTAAATCTAGTTGGAAATCATGATTATTGAGCAATGAACCCGACACCAAGTTCTTGCGAAGTTTGGGCACATAAACCACATTGTTTAGAGGCAATTCCTTCACAGACATCATCTTCAAAACTAGTTTTCCTTTTCCCTTGATCTCGGAGGTGGCTGAGTTAACCATGTACATCTTTTCCCCATTTTCAATATGTTAAAAGGTGGAGAAGAAACTTTTATCAAAGCACACATAACGAGTAGCACACGTATCAATTCACCATTCCTTTATGTTTAAACCCACAAAATTCACCTCGAAAATTATTGCCGAGAAATTAATGTCGAAAATATCTTAAGCAATGCCTTCAATCATATTTTCCTTCTCGTTTCTGTTTCTCCTCGAAAACTTACAATTGATAGATTTGTGACCCATCTTGTCATAATTGAAACACTTTCCTTGAAACTTCGGCTTCTTGGAGATTTTTCCTTTCGGCCCTAACTTGTTTCACTTGCCTTTGTTCTTTTTCAAACTTTAACCATACTCCACAAACCTCTTAGAGCTTTGGCCATGTTCCAGAACTTTTGCCTTGGCCGCAAAAGTATTGGCCCTTCTCTTTTTTAATCTTTTGTTATTTTCTTCAATTCAAAATTTAACAATTAGATCATCCATTCTCATTTTCTTTCATTTGTGCTTTAAGTAATAATTCTTAAAATATTTCCATGTCGGTGGAAGCTTCTTAATGATACAACCTACTTGGAAGCTTTCACTTAAAAACATCCATTCGGCGTGTATCTCATGCAAGATCACTTGGAGCTCTTGGATTAACTAATTACAAATTTAGAATCAACCATTTTATAATCTAGGAAGTGGCCCGCAATGAACATTTTGGCACCGGGATCTTCAGTTTTATATTTCCAGTCTAGTGATTCAACAATTCTTTAGCTGTTTGTTTTTCATTGAACACATTGTACAAAGAATCAGCCAACCCATTCATTATATAATTTCGAAATGATTCCAAACATCAACTACACTAACAACTTGAACATCTTTCACACCCTCCTTGAACTTTGGTCGTTCCTCAGTCTATAACCTAGCCAAATTCAAGGTGCTAAGATAAAACATCATCTTTTGTTGCCACTTTTTAAAATCTTGGCCATTGAACTTTTATGGTTTTTCTCCTTTAACCAAAGATACAAAAGCGGTGGCAGCTATGGCTTACACGATAGAGGTATTTGTAGCCAAAATACGAGCAAAAAGGTTGTACCCTTGGTTCATTTCAATACCATTTCTATATTCAGTTGCCATTTTTTTCTTAAACACCAAACAAACTATATATTAATACACATATTATAATTTAGTACTAAATGTTTTAAGATTGTTAAGAAAATGACCGATTTAAATTAAAATAACAAATTAGAAATTAACAAAATTAAAAGGTGGAAATTTAAAACCGAGTCTTGTGTCTCACATAATCTCCTTAAAATAGTTACGCCGCCTTTTCGAAGTACTTCAAGGTTGCTAATGACATTTATTTCCTAAGACAAAACGGTATTAGAGTGTCTACCTTAGTACTTAGGTGTCACTCACGGAACGAATTGAATTTGTGTTTGAACTTTATTACCAAACTGAGATGAACCTAGTTATACTGAAGACCAGAAAGAATGCAAGAGTTTTAAGAAGGAATTTTGTGGGAAGTTATGTATGTTTCAATGTGTGGAATGAGAGAAAATATCACCAATCTATACAAGAGGGGAGTAGCCTTATTGTTAATTGCACGCATTAAACCAAAACTATTTATGGGTGTTAATTGCAACATTAACCAAACCCATTTTGGTATTTGAATTTAATTTTCACTAAAGAGGCAAGTCAATTATCTTGAAAACCAGTAATGGATTGCAATTAAAATGGCTATTGCAAAATGAAAATAAGACAAATATATATATATATATATGGGTGCAAAACATGGCCCCACACTAAATTGGCCTTTTTCGGAGCAGCATTCGTGTCTACAGCCCTACAGGTGTGGGCACGCACGAGTTACAATAAAATCGTGATTTGCACCCCGCCTGCGAATGCAAGATACACCTTTATTTTTTTTGAAATCTTAACAAGCTCATAAGGGGTAATGCACTATAAATCCCCTAGTTTTTCCACAAAGTTTTCATGTGGGACTTAAAATTTTCGATTCCATTTTCCATCTAAAGTAGTTCTCTTTAGATGACAATTTCTCATTCATCAAATAACCATTTTGGGCAAACAAATAACGATCTCGATGTCCTCACAGAGGAGAACACGAATCTTTAATGACCTTTCACAACCAAGTGTGAGCCTTAAATGGGCTAAAATGGTATTTAACACCTATTTTTCCAACAATTAAAATTTGAGAAAACAAGCGTTAGGGTATTCGTAGCTAGTAAATGCGAAACTAGCTCAATTGGGCAATCCTCATTGCAGCTTACCCTTGACTTTACACTAATTTCCAACTCTTAAACTCGATATCATACCATCAAATTCTATTGGCAATGAAAGTATATGATGGGCCATGCATGTCAAAGTCCATATTAATCGGCATTTAGTAATAAATCTAATTGCAAAGCTTTTAACTTTAAAAAGCATAATTGTAGACCTAGCAATACATGACAAAAACAATTTAAGTTATCTTAGACTTCTTAAAATTCAGTAGCCTAACACTTTCTCAAGTTTCGAATAGGTTTGAACATAATTCAAATCAAATATGTCTTAAAAAGATCACTGAAAGCTAAACCCTGCACTTTCATTTTAGGATCCGATCTTTGTCCAAAAAAAAAAGATAGAATGCAGTCTGAAGTATGGCATTTTATTTTCCTCTGGCGATAACACATATATAGTATGTGAGTATCTATCATTTCTTAGTCACAAATACCGTACATGTGACTGAAAAAACTCGTTTCAGCAGTTGAAGATATAGTACTTGTGACAGAGAAATCTCAATCACATATATGGTATTTATAATTTCCCACATAAACAGATACACAAAAAAAAGGATCGCAAGCTTTAAAAAATATAGAGAGAGAGAGACCCGCGTCTTAAAAATATTCCATAACAAGAATTTTTTTTCAAGGTTTTACGAACACATAATTGTTTATATTAAAAAAGCTGTTCGTATGAAATAACTAAGAATTAATGACAAATCATTCGCTTATATTTGTAATCATCAATGATGATGAAACTACATGTCTTTTCATTGATTAATTTAGAGCAAACCCGTGCATAATGCGGAATCCTCTTTGATTAATTTTGACAAGTGCATTGAATATAATACTTTTGATAGATAATTATTACGTCGAACTATGTACCAAATATACTATTCATCAATATCAATTAAATAATTGTTTGTCTTTTATACATTTTTAAGATTCAAAATCATTACCTCGTATTATGTAAATTGATCAGTGTTGAGATTTTGTAGTTAAGTATAGTACTACACAGTGACAAATTTGCATTAGTTTCTTTTATTTAGAAATTTGATGCTTAAGAACACGCGATGTATACATGCACTTTCTTTCTATGCACGTAAAAGTTTAATTTGAAATAAAAAAAAATGGCAAATGAAGTAGTTCAATGTTGAAGTGTCTATTTTTTTTTTTTTAAAAATTACAATAACGATTATAAATTCAAGCCTCAACAAATTATTTTCTTATTTAAAAAAAATAAAAAAGAAACACATGGAACACCAATTTACGTAGACCAGACACTCAACACAAGAACAGTGTGTGCACTCTCTTTTTTAATGCATGCATATATATAAGTTAAACCAAAAGTTTTAAATGAATGAAAAAGTAACTCAGTGCTAATTTACCTTCCCTCTAATCTAGAGCTTGCGAGGTTAATATCCACATGAATTTTATTTTGAAAAAAAATATATAAAAGGAAAATAAGAAAATCAACAAACTCTTATTGTTATAGCCATCGTGAACAGCTTCAGATTTATAAAAACTTATATGATAAAAGATAATTATTTTTTAAATAATTTAATAATATCCTCAACGCGAGTTACAATTAAGTAATATAAATATATAGAATCCAAACCATTGGTGTCGTAGTCAATATAACATCAGAATATTAATGATAAAATAATTGGCGGTCGATATTGAGGGGTTTCTCAGTGTTCAAATCAAATATTAAATAGTTTTTCCAGAAATTAAAGTATATGATTGATTGATGGTCACTGCCGTCAAGACAGCATATTTCGAAATTCAAATGTTGGGTTGGCCAGCTTGTATGCACCAACACTTACAAAATTTGGTTATGGGCCTTTGAAAGCGATTTTGTTGATCTCATCAAATAAATTATTTTTGTCGTTTAAATGGGATCTTATTGATGTTATTTGCCGACGTATTTTTTTTTCTTAATTTAGTTCTCTGGGTATTTTTTATTTTATGGGATACTATGGGTATAATTATACTTACATGTCTTTATTAGACGTTTGAAAACAATAAATTGAAATACCTCAAATTAAAGTTTAAAAATGGATACAAATTCAAATAAATAATACTCATCAGCAAAAGATTTTATGTGGTTTTGGTCAAATATTTTGGAAACATGAAGTTTGGAAATCATGAATATATTTATGAACAGAGGGAAAATACCACATTAAAATGGATTGAACCTATAACTTTTTTTGTTATAAAGATAAAGATAATACTTACTAATCAAAAATGTTTTTTGTACCTGGTTAATTTAAACCATGTGCAATGGTAATACTGCTAAGTCTATAGATTAATAATTTAGTAGGTAGAACTCACAACGTGTTGAGTACGAATTAATCTTATTGATGTATTAAAAGACAAAAAAAAGTCTTATGGATTACTTTCGTTCTTCAGTCTCTCTCTATCATAATGAATTTTGCTTTTTCTTCATTCGATACTCCAATCGACAAAGTATCTCTTGATCAGTTGCGGTGATTCTTTGGTCGGTATTTTCAATGAACCATGTTGATTCAGTTGCCTTTTCTGATTGATTGATTGATTTCTGGCGGTAATTAATGTATAAACCGATGTTGATCTTTTCTAAATTGTAAAGTTCTTTCTTGGAAAAATGTGGAGAGTAATTTCAAGAATATTAATGTTCCAGTAGATAACAAGACTAAAAATGGTAGTAAAAACCATTTATTTTTGTGAGAAATTTGAAAAATGAGTCAACTGATATCATGATATTTTCCCTATTCGTAATTTTTTACTCGGAATGAGTTTTATTCAAAACAAATTTGAGCAAATCCATGGATTACTGTTATTTTTGCTATTAGCCACTTAGTTAGTGGTCCGCAATTGTCATTGCATAAAAGAAGGCACAATCATACCAGCGTTTAATTAGTATTTATACATGAACATATATTTATCTGACATAAAAAACAGGAATATCAATCTGGTGGTTAGGTTATAATGTATTGTGATAAGGATGAGTCTTATACGAAACCCATGTACTAACCAATACATATATGGTTGCCGAATTACTAAATTAGATGTCTGCTTTTTATGTCACATTCATATATTCCTCTTTATTCAGTCCAAATTTCTATAGAAAATCAGTGAGAAAAATTAAACATGTAGAAGTATCAGACATCGATTTCTTTCTTCCTTTCTGGGGTATTAATCTTATCATATATTGATCTTACCTTTGATGATGACTTCTCACATGGTTGAAACTCATGGCTGTTTTCTTGATAACGTCGAATTTTGGGTTTTGAAATATATGAATTTTTCATCTAGTATACGCAACTTCTGATGTAACTTATGGTTTTGTGCTTGTTGAAATGAAGATAATGCCCTGCTTGTCGTTTCTTATTATGGTTCATTTATCCACACATCCAGGATGATGGATTTCAAAGACAGCACGAGTATTAATAACCATGCAGTTACTTGAAGTTTTGAAGGTATACCCGGTTTTCAAATTATGTTTTATTGTTCACAACTAAATGAAAGGCTTGAAGTGGATCTCTAGGGTTGTTTTTGTTATGCGCGCACAAGGAAATTGAAGAACCCTTTCAAGAATGCACTTCCATTGCTATTAGTGCAGGCCTTGAGGTTTTGAGGCCCAAAGCAAGCTCTAAATTTGCCCTCTTGCATATTGAGAAAGTTGCTAAGAAATCATTAATTCTAAGATAATTGATAACATAAAATTTGAATTCTTTTTGGTATTACTACATATATTGCATCTAAGTAATTTTAGGGCCACATATTTTGTTGTCCAACGAAAAGAGAATATGGATCTTCGGTTACTTGCGCATTTATACACGTAACCACAAAGTGTGGCTGCTCCGGCTCCAATAACACAAAAAATATCACAGAATGTTTCATATGTATGTATATACGTATACACATGCATATACACGTTAAAATTAGGGGCCCGGGAACGGGTTCAGAAATTGGGGGCCCAATTCTGCGGCCTCTCTCGCCTCACCCCTGGATTGGCCCAAAAGGCATTCCTAAGTAGGTCAAAAAAAAAGAAAGATCCAATCACACACCCCTTCTGTTTGCAAAAATTACCAACCATAAAACTTTGAAAAGAATTCAGCCAAATAATTATTATCACCAAAAGATTTTGTGATTGTCATAATCATGAAATCGTTTTCTTTCATATAAACACGCAGTGTTGGGTTTGATTCGGAGGCGGGGCGAGGGAGTCAAACTAGGGAGCTTTTTTCTGTTGAGCTGTAAGGCATGTGTTCAAAAATTGAAAAATGTGGTTAAAAAATATGTGGTGGAACGAATATTGGACCAAATTTCAGTTGGGCTAGTAGTCACTGCCCATCCCACTCATACTACTGCAGTCTTATTTCCCCCACACTCACTAAATTCTCTTCGTTCGATACTCAAATCGACCAAGTATTTCTTCATCAGTTTTGGTTAGGACTTGTTTATTAAGATAAAAATTTGTATTCGTGCTTGTCGAGTCAGTAAATAGACTACTTATCCGGTTTTGCTTGAGCTTGTCGTGTTTTATGCATGTTGTATTTGTGTTAGTTAAAAATAACATTACCTCACAACATGTTTGCGTCATCGTTTTTCTTGTTGTCTCGGGCAAAAACACTGCGAATTGCCTCCCCTTATTATCAGTGGAGAAAATCAGCTATTGCGTATTTCTCTGTTTGTGGAGTATCAATTAATTCCTCGTTCTACTTTTCATGATGAATTGATGATTATTCTTAACGTATATTGAGCTTTTCCTTTATGATGACTCAATGGTTGACACCGGCTGTTTTCTTGATATTGTCGAATTTAGGGTTTTGAAATATACGAATTTTTCTATTTGAGAGTTTTTATCAACGATTGTCTAGTATTACACAACGCCCGATGTAACTTCAGGTTTTGAACGGATTGAAATGAAAATAATGCTCTTCTTGTCATTTGTTATTATGACTCATATGTCCTTTAATTGCCATATCCAGGATGATGGATTTGAAAGATGTCACAAGGAATCATAACCATGCAATTACTTGAAGTTTTAAAGGTACGCCCAGTCTTCAAATTGTGTTTTTATTGTTAAACATTAACCGAACGGCTTGAAGTGGATCACTGGGTTTGTTTTTGATAATGACCAATATGGGAAAGGTGATCACTCTTTCCCGATAGATTTTCTCGTTAACTTCTAAATGATTTTAACCTTTCTAAGGGAATATTAAAAAGATACATACATATATACTAAATATCCTGGTCACTCTTCCCTCAAAGAAATCCCTGAATTACATACAATTAAGGTTCTGCCCAAAGCAAGCTCCAAAAATGGTGCCCTCATGCATATGAAGAAAGTTGCTGTTTAAAGTAATGCTGATCATTCTATTTTCTAATTTGTGAATTTATTTCCTGGACAATTTCGAGAGTAATTTCAACTAGTTCTTGTATCTGATCATTGTGTATATTAAGTGTTGGTTTGTGTGTCCTAAATTTTGTTGAATTTATTTGTCATTTCATCTCTATAAGTAATGATACATGTATAAATTTAAATGACACAGTGCAAATGATGTATAGAAAGTGGAGTGGTTATTGTGTAGTGTCTATTTCAAACACTGGCCAATGCACTTTTCGCGATGCATTACTTAGACTATTAACTTGGTCATTTAAACTGGTACATTATCTTTATCTTTTTATCATCTGAGAGTGATGTTTGAATGGGGTTTTTTCCTGAGAAAGATGTTCAAACAAAAATTTCGTGGAGGATCCTTATCTTGTCCATCCAGTTGGCTTTGTTATGTATATTCCTGCCCACTTTATATTTATTAATTTTTCTTTAGCAATTTCTTTTTTTTTTCTTTTACAATGAATTTTTATAAGAACAAATTAAATGTGCAAATCCCAAATTGTCAATTCCATTCCTGTCAAATACATGGATGTTGTTCTCAATTTGCAGTGCAATGCATTAGTGTTATTTTGTTATTGATCACTTTTTTCTGGGGTATTAATCAATTCCTCTGTTTAATTTTCATGCTATTATTCTTATCAAATACTACTGATCTTCCCTTTGATGCTGACTCCTCACTTGATTGACATAGGCTGTTTTCTTGATAATGTCTACTTTAGCTTTTCGAAATATATGAATTTTGCTATTAGTGAGTTTTTATCATGATTAGTCTACATGAGGCCGATGGTATGTCAGTCCACCACGCGACTTCTGATGTAACGTCTGGTTTTGGACTTGTCAAAATGAAGATAATGCTCTGCTTGTCATTCGTTATTATGATTGATCTTACTTATATTTATACAGTCCAAGACACACCTTGTTATTTTGATTGATCTTGTCAACATTGTTACTTTGATTGGTCTTCCCCACTAATGGAACCACCACAGCCGTTTATCATAGAGTCATATTTCATTTTAACTGAATTACCCACCCCAAAGTCGCCTTGGATTTTGATGAGTCTAGGACACAATTTCTAAGTAACTAGGTGATATCTCCTTCTCAAAAGATTTCTCATTAACTTCTCAATGATCGTAACCCTTCTAAAGGAATATTAAAGAGATTTATAAAAATTTAAAGACACTATCATACTACCAATAACCGACCTCCTCCCCGTTAACATCGGTCCTTTATCCCACCCATTTAGTAACCTGGACAAGCTTTCCTCTACCAGATCCCTGAATCACTAAAAATTAAGGTTTTGCACAACGGTGCCTGTCTTGGGGTTTAGGGGCCCAAAGCAAGCTCCAAAAATGGTGGGCATATCAAGAAAGTTTCTGTAAGAAATCATTAATTGTAAGATGATTGTTAACATAAAATTTGAAATTTTTTGTGGTATTACTATATATTGCATCTAATTTGATTGTAGGCCCACATATTTGTTGTCCAAAGGAAAGAGAATTTGGACTGTGGTCCTCTCTCGGTCCAACACAATTACACATTACCCACGTACATAGTCTGTCTAATCCCACTCCAGTAGAATACAGTTACAGTCACTTAAAAATTGTCACAGAGTACTGCGTATATATTTATAGATATGCAAATACACATTAAACTAGGGGCCCAGAAAGTAGAACAGAAATTGGGGGCCCAAGGATGTGGCCTCTCTCACCTCACCCATGGGCTGCTGCGAACACATTCCTGCTGCGAACATCATTCCTAAATAGGTCCAAAAAGGAAGGCAAGATCCAATCTCGCACCCCTTCCTATTTGCAGTCATTACCAACTTCTCCTTTTCCACATTGATACCAAGTGCAGAAGTCTAAAACATGTTAAGTTGTTAACCTTCAATCTTGAAATCCCTACAAACAAGTTCCCACACTCTTGGCATTTCTTTTGGTCAGCCTGTCGTATTTTTTATATGAATCAGAAGGTTGAGAATGTAAATTGCTCAACAGTATGCTTTATTTCTCAACAGTCATATAGTTGCTTTGTTGGAGGTTGCATGAAAATAACCACCCTTTATTAACAAAGGCATTAAGAGTCCAGGGAACATATACAAATGAATCAGAAGGTTGAGAATGTAAATTGCTCAACAGTATGCTTTATTTCTCAACTGTCATATTGTTGCTTTGTTGGAGGTTGCATGAAAATAACCACCCTTTAATAACAAAGGCATTAAGAGTCCCATTAAATCTGTCTCTACCGAGTTGTCTGCTAAATTTATAAAAATTAATGAGTTTCAATGGGCTTAAAAGGCTGTTAATCTTACTCGAAATGTTTTTAGTTTCATTTACTAGTGGTAGGGGTAGTTAATCTAAGTTGCTTTATATAGTAGTGCTAACAATATAAGGTTTTCGTACATTTCTCAACCACAATTTTATATATATGCAAGTTCTCTTCAGGTGCATTGAGTCTGTTGAGCTATCTTTAAGAACTGTCCTTTTAAGATTCTTCACCTTCAGATGATAATTTCTAAAAAAAATATTCACCGATTTCACTTTTACATTTATCTTACCAGGTTTGAATGCACTTGTGCCGGACGTGGTAGAATACCTAACTAAGATTAATGATTCCGGTACGTAAAGCAATAATTATATTTGACAGTTGTTGGTTGACAATCCTTGTACTATTGTTGCTAATTCTAGCTGATTAATTATTTGATTGATGGACCATTTTAGCATATACCCTTTGTGATTTTGTGTGTTGAAGGCCCATATTGATATTAATGCATCGAATCGACGTGTATGTTATTGAAGGACCAGGTACATAGAATTGTCTCCATATCTTTGGCACACCTTAATTTCATTATCCGTTGTTTTTTTGTGTCACCACTCACCGTATTTTGGTAATTGATTTGTAACCTCACAAGATTCGAATACCCAAGAAATTGAAACCTACTTTGCCCGTAGCTAAGGACTAAAGTTGTCATTCTAATTCTAATCCGTAGATATTCTTGAACTTGATAATCTTCTAGTAACCTTTCTAGCTGGGACTAATAATTGTTAAAGTCTTCGTGATGTTGATAATTTAATCTCTTTTTCTTTTTCCTTTTATTTTTTTATAGCTAGAAGTGGAGTTAGGAATGGTTCCAAGTTAAAATAGGTAAAGGAATGATTATAATAACTCCGCTTGTAGTCTGGATTTTTTGCAGCGGCTTCTCTTGGTTTTTTAGAAATGTTATTGTCCGTTCCTAAAGAACAAGAACGTAGCCTTAGTGGTGAAAACATCTTTATGATATTTTAATTGTATCAGTAAGAAAGTTTCTTTATGCATTAAGGCTGATGTCTGGTGCAAAGGAATTGTTGAAATTGATACATAATTGGAAAAAAACCGAATATAGGATAGGTTGCTGTAATTTATCGCAGAAATTAGATCTGCTGAAGTTTTACTCTGTTGTACATTGCAATAGATCAAAACTGAAAAGAAAAGAGTAGTTTTAGTTAAAGGTTCTACAGTAAAAAGTGCCTAAAAATTACAGTGCAATACTAAGAGGAATAGATGATGCTATTATGATAAAGTGAAGCAGGGGTGTTCGCTGAAATTATTTCAATAATAAAATCCAAACAAACTTCATTTAATAATCCCACCCTCAACAATAAAGAAACATAAAATCTTAGAACAAAGAAAACAGAGAGACAAGAAGTAATTAAAAAACCCATTTGTGGGTTGCACTATAGATTTCAAAGGAAATTGGTTGTTTGATTCAAACTTGAACAGCACTAAGATCAACCTAGTATTTGTTTCCATTTTATTATTCCCCAATTCCATAGAAACCGGATTGAGTCAGAAAAGTTATTTTACCTGTGTTGACTGTGGGTGGTCTCACCAAATTGGCGTTGAAGGGTATTGAAAAGTCTTAATCTATGCATTTTGATTCACTACTTTATTGGCGGGTGGTTTAGTTAGAGATGATGTTGATAGAGTTAGTGGTTGAACTTGTAGGGCAGATATTATTGAATTCAAATAACAAATGGGGCGGTCATATCTCTTGACGAGTGAATTTATTATTTCTTTTCTAATACAAGGGAGTAATAGTAGCAGGCAGATTCGAGAATGGGGAGGGGTGGAGATTGAACCTAGAGGCATGTGTTAATACTAAATAGTCGAATACGTACACTTTCAAAAACTTAAATTTAATGCTGGATGTGGGTGAATTTGTTTAAGAAATGTAAATGAGCTTCACAAATGGGGTGGGCTATGGAGTATTTCTCCTGCTCTTGGTGTTGGTAGAAACGTTGATTGCTCGCGTCAAAAGTGGATACTAATACCGTGTGAGCTAACCCCATTGGCGGTCAAGACTTATTGATTATGTTGTAAATCGACGCGTTATAAATATATTATAACTTCACTTTGAATTTTCAACCAGAGTGGTCCTTTGGCAAACTGGCTTCAGCATTTTGTCATCCTCAATGCATTTATTGCTTAAAGCCGGTCCACGAACGGATCCCTTCATATACTCCTTCCCTAATTAAGATTGCACTAATTTCATGGCAACCAATCATTCATAATAAAATGTATTTTCTAACATGAGTTTTAATACGTTGATTATGTTCCGGAAAGAAAAATGTATTCTTAATAAGGGATAGCAGTAGTACTATATAATATATACACAAATCCATATACATATATATATATATATATACACACCCGTAGTTTTTTATTTAATTACGCTTGAGTTGTGTGGTTGAGGAAAGATGAGTAATTATTTAAATGAATGAAATGGAAATGAGGGGACCGGAGTTTGGCCATGAGAATGTGTAGACAACAAGTTGAGGACTTAATTAAAGAGTTAGTTGAGAGACAAGGGATTCCGTAAAAGCAGCTGTGAAATGCCCCCTTCCTTTTGATATTGTTCTGGCTAGGTTTCATTTTTAATGTTTGTTTTTTTCTTTTAAAAAAAAAATCTTATTTCCTACTACTTAAACAATGCACTTCGCATGATTTGTGGAGTGGGATGTAATCAATCTCTTGATTTACTACTAATTTAAAGTTGTTCTTTTCCGTAATATTTCATGATTATGTGAAACTTTAAAATCCTTCCTTTACAACTGGTGGCAAATTTAAATTTACATCGGAAGGGGTGTAATGTTAAAACTTTTAGTTATATTTAATGTTGTAAAAAAAATGTTTTAAGGAAACAAAGATAACAACCTTCTTTAGCTAATTTCAGAGTGACGTCAGCCTTCATGTCACGTCGTCATATAGGTTCCTCATTTGGAGTTTTTTTTTTTTTTTTTCAAGAATTACAGTAGTGTAATTTTACTGTTTCTATCTTTGAGTTCAGAGATTTGTGGAATATTTCTCTCTACCCAAATTTAGAGATCTTTTATTCAAATTTATCCTTCTTCCTATTGCATAGCGGGCTAAAGAAATAAAATATAAATAACACGTTTGTATTATTTCTAAATAAAGGGCACTGGCCTCTATCTTAAATTAAACAAATAGTTTTCATAATTGAAAAGGGCCTTTCGGTTACAAACCTCAATCTCAATCAGGATAGTTACTAATCCATAAATAAAAAATGAGCTAATGACTGCGGGTTAATTCAACTGAACAAAAATCACTCTTGCCGACCTTGACAGCAAAATTGAAACTTAATTGTTTGTTTATACTCGTAACAAGCACACCCTCCACTCCTAAAGCGATTTATGGTGACTAGTTTAAGGGAAAAAAAAGGAAAAAAAAAATGAATTGTACAAGTGATGGTCATATTTATGTAATGGAAGAGATTTTCGATGACACTTTACTATAATCAAAAGAGTAATAACTTTTATTAATAAAAATGAAACTCGTAACAATATGTAATCTTGTTACAAGTATAAAAAGTACGTCAAGATCATACTACAAAACCGTCAGTTTTTTTGCAAACAAAAATTAGTGCTAAAGGTAGGTATAATATTAAAACTGCATTACATTAGACGTAAACAAGAGTTTGATAAATGGAGGGAAGAAAAAAAAACAAATATTGGTGTACACCTTAAAAGTATTTTACAAAAATTATCCTATAACGGGGGAAAAAAGTATGTTACAAAAGGTAATAAACATCAATCTATTTCAATCTTTAATAGAACACAAATTAGACATTGTCTCCTCTTTCAAATTCTCTGTGGAATTTTGTACTGTACAAACAAAAATCGCAAAGATCAAACCAAAACCAAAACAAGGTAAAGATGAATTCTTTTGCTAATGTCGTTGAAATTAATCGCAACAAACTGGACAGCGAATCAGACCATTCTCATTGCAGTCCGGGCATCTTTGAAACCCAAATTCACCTTCATCAAATTCTTCTTCACCATCATCATCATAGTCACCTTCTTGATATATCTTACAACTCCCCCAACATGTCTCACATGGCATAAACCTTATATCCCCACATGCCTCACAAACTCCACCACCAATGCCGCCACCTCCACCCCCATCAGCCAACATTTCGCAGCCCTCAAACACCTTCTCAAGCTGCCCCACCTCATGCATTCGCCGGATTTCCTCAACCCCACCGATCAATTTCTTTCCCAAAAATACGCTTGGCAATCCACCACCATTGAACCCATCGCCCAGTAACTCCTTCAACTCTTCCTTGAATCCAGAATGCATTGATACATCCCTTTCGTCGAGTCGAAAACCTAAGCCTTTAAGTATTACCCTAACATAGCAACAATCCTCGTATGTTTTCCTCACTCCTCTTAGGCTTGTGAAGTAAACAACCAATTTGTCCTTACTGGGGAATTTATAGCCGTTCAACTTATCCACATCCTCTACATCCAATGGCTCACTTTTGCCGTCCGTGGCCTGCTGCTGCTTCTCATTGACCAATGAATTGAAATCAAACAGATCCACCGGCGGGAGCTCTTCAAGCGACTTTCTGAACGAATTGATGACATCAGGATCGAAATCAAAAAGGTCCTGCTGTAACGAACTGGTATCAGAGGATAACAAACTGGTATCTGGGCGCAACAAACTGGTATCAGAATTCGAACTGAACTCATTTTCAGCAATCTCCGGCTGAAATGTTCCACCATTTTCAATCAATTTGGAACTAGTGCGATCAGAAATAAATGGAATTGAATTAGAATTAGAATTCGAATTCAATCCATAGCTGAAGGAAAAGCTACGAGTATGACGATGATGAGATCGAATAGGGCTAAGGCTAGTATCCTCTAGCCCTGCCATTAACTCGAAAGCATCAATCGTCTCCGGTTCACCGGGAGGGGTTCTGATGGGAGTTTTGGGCACAACTTTGGAGATCTTCTCGGTGATCAAAGTGGACCATGTTTTCGCCTCGATCATCTCCATTGGAAAGTTTCTGTTCTCATCGCTCCCGTTGATCTTATCATCAAGGTCATTGAGAATTGTGGCACTTGCTTCACTGCGGCGGCGATTTTGATGGAGAGGATAACCCAATGTGGAGGAGGTGAGAGCGACGACGTGGTAGGTGTCACCATCACGCTCCGGCGGGTGGTGGACGTGAACGGAGTAACTCTGGGGAATTGAATGGTGGTATGGGGTTTTGCAGTTTTTGCATACCGGCTGCTTTGAAGTTGCGCAACCCATTGCCAAACTTGAAGAAAGAAATGAAGGGATTCAAAAGGAAGTAAAAAAGAGTTTATATGAAAAGAAAGGAAAAAAAAAATGGATAGTTTTGGTGGACCAAGAAATTTAAATAATAATAATGAAAAGTTGTGAATTTGGGGGGGAGAGGAATTGGAGGAAGAGACTAAAAGAACATTCCCAGATGAATGAGCTGTTTGGGTTGTGTTAAAAGGGTTTTGGGTAGGGATTCCCAGGATTAAATATAAGATGGAAGAGGAATTTTAAAATGATGAAATTTTAGTATTTGCCATGAAAGAGAAATTTTGGGCTAAGCAGAAAGAAAACTAGATAATGAGTGGGCCGCGGAATTATTTGCTTGCAAACATCACATTCATATTTTTTTTTTTTGTATAATTATTTGTAATCTGCCGATGGACTCTAGTTTTGTAAATGATTTTAAAGATTTTGCTCGATAACAATATAAAAAATAAAGTATTTTTGTGAATCGGGAGATATTGTAAAATGCTTTTTTAGCTTTTTTCATAAAAAAAAATAATTTTGAGTGGTAGTGAAAGAAAAATACAGTATAAGACATTTACTTATAAAAATTAAAATAATGTAGAGAGGATATCATCACATTTATTCTCTTATTTTTTATATTCTCACATAAATTAATTAACAAATAATTGAGAATGTTAACACCCATTTTGTCCTTCGAGAAGAGGCACATGACATGCAACGTTACTTCCATCATTAAATTTTAGTGGACTGTCTTTAATTGGATTAAATTAGAATAATATCTAGAAGTTGGGGGTTTATATGCGCAAATTAAAACAATAGGGGTAAAAGTTAGATGGGAACCATACTTCTTAACTCCTCGTCATCATATGAGTTGTACGGATCGAAAGAAGGGAACCAGCACGTGGATCTGTGCATTGCATGGGCATCGGATAATTGTTACAGGTTGTTTATATATATGTGTGACCATCCACGTGACGCCATTTGTATCCTTCTCTTTTACCCTTTATCATCATATCTGGGTGATGGGCTGGATTCCAAAGTTACCTACACGCAGTCCATTTTACCAAGTAGAAAAAATGTGTCAAATGAAACAGTGGAGTTTTGTATCATTTACGTCGTACTATTATTAATTTACACCCAATTTTAGTAATAATATAGTATATATTGATAATTATATCGTTTTATTGACAACTAAATCTCTTATTCTAGTGGTATAAAATTCTCCCAGGAACTTATTGACTGTCTATAATTTTGTTAAAGTAAATTATATCAGTAATATATTATCAGTAATTATAGTAATTATATTATACTAATAGCATATGATAGTGTAAAGGTAAATCATGGCGATTATATAACTTTATTGAAAATTTGCAAATTAAACCGGCATAGTTTTAATAGGCACATCTTGTCACATTTTTGGCCCTTCATGTAGATCGTCAGATTTCGTGTGTTGGATTCCAACATTTATACCGAACCAATTCTATATTTATTTATCTTTTGGTTTTCTTTCCTACTTTGATTGAAATTTATTTTAGACAAAAATTAGTATGATCTCAATTTTTATTCTCCGCTCTTACCTTTAACAAATTTCATTTTAATATCTACCAAACATTTATACCGAACCAATTCTATATTTATTTATTTTTTGGTTTTTTTTCCCTACTTTGATTGAAATTTATTTTAGACAAAAATTAGTGTGATCTCAATTTTTATCCTCCGCTCTTACCTTTAGGCCTCGTTTGGTTCACGGGAGGAAAATCAACTCTCTTATCTTTCCCATAAATGTGGGAAACTAAATTTTATGTCAAAGTTTCTTTCTTGTATTTGGTAAAGTAATTAGGTAAAGGTATTGTTGTCTAAAATTTTTATAATAAATGCTTGAAAATCACATGAGAAAATCAATCTCATGTATTTTGAAAGGAATGATTTTACCCCCTACTTTCCCTTCTCTCGAAAAAATATTTTCAGAATTTGTGCTTAACAAACAAAGAAAAAGAACTTTTCTTTTCCAAGTACTAAAATCCGTGAACCAAACGAGAACTTAACAAATTTCATTTTAACATCTACCAAAAAGAATCATAACCCTCATACTCACACTTGTTTCCACTGCCAACCCTTTTCATCGCCCCCTCTACTTTGTAATAAGTGTATCACCGGCATTTCAATTTCTCCCCTTTTTTTTCTTATACTTTCCCTTAGGGTTTAATAGTCTTATGTTTTAGTACTATACCGTGCTAAACCAATTTTTCAGTATGTCAAAATTTTAAGATGATAATAGTAATAAATTTTGACGTATTGAAGTTTCAGTACTATTATACATAGTACAAAAGTTTTAGTGCGGTAACCATACTAAACCCACCCT
Organism: Lonicera japonica; assembly: GCA_021464415.1. Taxonomy (NCBI): domain Eukaryota; kingdom Viridiplantae; phylum Streptophyta; class Magnoliopsida; order Dipsacales; family Caprifoliaceae; genus Lonicera; species Lonicera japonica. The sequence goes on along the minus strand of CM038469.1, from coordinate 4,062,572 downwards.
TAGTTAAAAGTATAATTTAAAAAGAAAAAAAATCCTTTTTTATAAGATAATTGGACCGTTTGTTCTTATGAGGTGTATTATGTAAGTTTAATCTTGCAAATCTACAATTCAATGTAATACATATCGATAAAAAAATATATTAAAGTTACCCAATAAAAATAGTACTACTCAATGTAAAAGTCTGTTAAGAACTGTTTAAAGCATACTTATATTATTTTTAAGTTAATCGTGTTGAGTTATTAAATATGAGTGGGTGACATACCAACTAGGTTAAGCCAGATCACTAGCCGGACAAGAGAGAGACTAAAAGCAAATTTCAGTGTATCTTCATCCCTCATCATTTTATCTATTTTAATTTGAGTATAGATGTGTGTGGTTATAAGATTAGTTTTTGTTTTTCCTTTATCAGAAAAGGTAAATTAGAAGGATAGTTTAAACGAAAAAAGGATGAAAGAAACGTGCTTGCATCTTTTGCCAATCCCCACAACCGAAGAAAAAAGTTTTATATAACTTTAAAATTGAGTTATATATAGTCTAAAATATATATTAACTTAGTAACACTTTTGGCAAGAGAAAAGGAGATATATATATATATAATATAGACTTAAAAGAGGGGTTTGACCTTTCTTTAGGTGTAGGAACTTGATATTATTAATTAATACTAATAAGATATGGTGAAGAGAGGCGGGAGTCAGTGGCTTCTTGGATGGAATATGCGTCTCCCCAATGCTTTTACTTCCGTGTTCATGGTCACCCACTAACCATATAAATTACAATCGCCCCTTTTTAATATTTTTAATCCTACTTTTTGTGTTTTAATTCTAAAGTTGAATATATATTTGGTAATGGCTAGAAAGTTCACTGGTTCGATCTTGCTCTTTTTATCTCGTGAATCAAGGTTATGAGATTGATTGCACACTGCATTAAAAAAACTACGTTAGTGTGACAATTTGACATAAGTTATTTCTACCTTAAAAACACCCCTCCTATCTTTTATGCATCGATTTTAGTATTTATAAATAAAAATTAGTGTCAACATAATAATCGGTTAAAATATAAAAAATATAAAATATTTTTTTATTGCAAAAATTGGTATATCAATTATATCTACCTTCTCAACAAATATATATATATATATATATATATCAATTTAATACATTTTAAAAAAAAATGTAAAACTATCCTTTTGATGCAAAAAGAATATGTAACAGGGTAACGTTTGCCTATACCTAAATTTTCATGCTATGCTTATGCACATTTAAACTATTAGTGCACGCACAGCACGGTATTTAAACCCCAAGTCGACCTACAAAAACTTGTGATAATTAACAACTTATGGTGCTTTGACATTTTCCTCCTGTACGTAGACTACATTTGTCGATGATAACATTGTATTGGTAGTCAGAAACATTGTGCATAAGGCGTTTGTTCACATTGAAAACAAATGGGATGGTGTTTGGAATATAATCGAGAGTTAAATAGTTCAAATTATCACTAAATTTTTCTATCTAATATTATTTTAGCCAATTTTAAAACAAACCATTTTGGCCATCTAATTTTGGAGTGAGTTTCACTTTAATTATTTATTCCAATTTGATTGTTAAATTAAATAGAATGAAATCAAGTGCAAAACACATGACTTCATTTAAGTATATTTTGATCATTTTAATTATAAAATAATCCAAATTGTACTATTTGCAGAAAATATCTTTATGTTTTATACGCTATGCGTTTTTCATTTTGACTAAGACTAATGAAGGGAAATGTCGTTTTGTTACAATACGACAAAAAAAAAAAAACAAAGAGTTGTATATAGAACCTTGACAAGGTAGACATTAAGATCTTAAAAAGTACGGACGTAAAAATGAGAGCATCGATTTGATAAAAAGGGAGTATATTACAAATCAAGAATGCATAGCAGTGATAGCACTATTTTTTTCACAGTCGACTAATTCATTTCTCAACAATGAATTCTTGAATCTCTATACCCGTGTGACGAGCACCACCCTGTAGTCTCAACATAACCTCGTCGCCAACTTTAAGAGAGGTCACTGGAATCGCCCTCTTCTCATTTCCATTTGCTACTGAGATTGAGAACATTGATCAAACCGAGAAATTTTGGAAAGCAATTACGTTATGTATAGGTATGGCTAAATGCATTCCACTTTTTTTCACTCTAGCACTCTAAAATGAATGTATATTTGATACTTTTAGTGCTTTACTAACACTTTCTGCGATACTAGAGTCCTAAAGTGGTGTGCATTTAGCTGTACCTGTAACACCTGAGGTCCTAACGCTACCTTGTGTAACGTGTGCCTCATTACAATGCCCATATACTCCCTCTTATCTCAAATTAAATATTCCACTTCCACTGTTTTTTTTTGGTATGTCTAAAAACAAGTCTCCCTTCCTAAAATAGGCGATAAAATAGTTTTCTGTACTAAACCTTTTATTACTGCAGCTAATAATTAACATAATGCTAGTTACGCACTCCCTCACCTTTTTTTTAATATTGTTTTGAAAGATAAGTCTAAATTCTCTTCCTTCAAAAATACTACAAATCCTATTGGGAAGGAAATGGAACCACAACCTCCCAAGTGAAAAGTGAAGGCGATGGCACTTGAGCTAAAGCTCTTGGGCATTATCTCCCTCACCTTAGATTAAGGGCAATTTGTGAAACTTCATACTGTCTCTTAAATAAGTTTGACTTTCAAACTAGGACTACATAAATTTGAGAAAATGGTTTGCAAAAAGTGAGGATATACCTTGGCAGGGAGACACAAGGGCAACTGTCTCTGCATTCTGGAGAAGAATGCTGTAAGAAGTTTCATTATCTGAATCTATGATCTGCATAACAAAAGTTTCGAATACTATAAACACTTTTTTTTGTCTAGTAATCAACATTGGCAGCTGTAATTATATTAAAATTACAGAAAATAATTAGCAACTAAATCTGAAATAGAAATAACAATGTTCTTGCTTAAATATGAACTGAAAACAAAGTAGAAGAAGAGAAGAGTGGGGAGAACTCCAATGATATAACCATGTAAGCTTGTTAAAAAGGAGACATGTAAGCTTGACCATGGGACTGAACTCTTACCAACTCTCCTCAGAACTGATTTCCTTGTTTTTGAGGAATTGGATGGGTTGCATGGCCTTCCCACGGAATTGCTTCAATGAAAGATATTGACTAACAAAAACCAAAATTAATTGAAAATGGACTATTTTCCATGAAAAATTTTGTCACACACCCTTAAATCTTTTCTTTACTTTCCCTCTAACCACTCAGTCCAATGCATCTTACTTGAGTTTGAATGCAGTCACAGATCTCAATGTATAATGTTGACTAGGCAACTGAGATAAGTTTAGCTTTATTGGGACTGCAACATGCGAACTAATGTTGACTTACGATTAGATAAATAATTGGTGCGTCAAAAAATTAAAGGTATTTCGATTATCTTTCGCGACAGTAAATAAATTAACAAACCTTTGCCTCCACAAGGATTAATGGTCTCGCCTCTATCTTTACGCGTCCAACAATCGCTGTTCTTTGCTTACCACTGTGATCAACTACAATGACCTCTTTGCCTGTTTGTAACTCCGAGAGGTAGCAAGTTTTTCCTCCTGGAACAGCGACGTAGGCATGTACTGGCCCCTGCAAATATCTAAAGAACATAATTATTGCAGAACAAGAGATCCAGATGATGGCCGTTTGACATTCACCTAGTGTTTGAGATATAACAAAATTTGGATACTTTCTTAGGTTTTTCTTCTTTTGAGAGAGAGAGAGAGGGAATTACCGCAAATATTATAAGAAAAATGTGAGATATTATTGAAGAAAATATAAGGTATATCTAGTTATATTTGGTTTATAAACACTTCACGAAGTCTAATCAAACATGGGTGTAAAATAAACATTCTGAAAAAAAAAAACCTCTGCTTTTCCTGTGGCAACTGATGTACCAAACAAGATTTTTAACTTGTTTTACAATGAAAAAAGTTTCCAAGATATCATGACTAGTGTTCTTCAATGGCAGCCTTAGCTAATGGCCGTTTGACATTCACCTAGTGTTTGAGATATAACAAAATTTGGATACTTTCTTAGGTTTTTCTTCTTTTGAGAGAGAGAGAGAGGGAATTACCGCAAATATTATAAGAAAAATGTGAGATATTATTGAAGAAAATATAAGGTATATCTAGTTATATTTGGTTTATAAACACTTCACGAAGTCTAATCAAACATGGGTGTAAAATAAACATTCTGAAAAAAAAAAACCTCTGCTTTTCCTGTGGCAACTGATGTACCAAACAAGATTTTTAACTTGTTTTACAATGAAAAAAGTTTCCAAGATATCATGACTAGTGTTCTTCAATGGCAGCCTTAGCTACTACAAACCAAAACTCACAGCGTTGACTCGAAAAGGTCTGCTAGAAATGTAATTTGATTCCAAGCATTCGGAGTGAACAAGGAATAGCCCTCTAGCAAAGGATCCTACCTACAGTAATAAACATTTGAAATAAGAATGAGAACCTTAACATCATTAGTGAGAGACCAATAATAAACTAAGAAAAACCACAAAAAAAGAAAAGCAGACAGGAGGCTGGAAGCATACAAGAAGACCTTCACCAGATCTCATGAGGCTGCAAATATCCACGCAGACTCTATCACCCATTCCAGCCGTTTGAACACAAGTTACGGTAGCTTTTGTTAATTCCAATAAATTGCCTACTTCGTTTCTTCTGTCAAAATATTCCTGAAAATATCAACCACAGTAAGAAGCAATGCTTCACTAGGGAAGTAGCTTACTCTAGAAGGTAGGTTTACCTTCAGTTCAAGGACTGCATTGACATCCTCAACTTTTAAAACTACTCCTCCCAGACCAAGCTCCAAGGCCTACAAAGTCATATTATGAAACTGAATATTGAGAATTGAAAGAGAAAACTTCAAAGCAAGACGAATTTTAAGAGGTGCTTTGAACATGTTCCAAGGTACTCTGCTTCTTAGTATTTAGGAAGACCTCAAGGAAAATTTGAGCTTCAGAGGGAGTTTTTGAGATTGCAAAGACTGTTTTACGAGTGCCTTGAAATGCTGCAACAATATTCTCTGCAGGTATCACCTAGAAACACACAGCCAAGAATCAATTGTTAAGTCTGCTTCAGCAAAATTTAGTACTTGACGAATCATTTGTTCATAATATTCACACTAGACTTTTTAATCTGGAGTGAGATAAGCTAATTGATAAAAGTCAGAAGCAAGCACAGTTAACACCATAATTTGTTCAGCTGGCAACCCTAAAGGTGAAAATTGTTTATGATGCCCAACTTTCATTTAACGTGATCAAAAAGGCCGCAGCCTCTTCTAGCATGCTAAGCGGGAATATTAGTTAATAACCTTTGCAGTTTTGCATGCCACATCATTATTGCATTAGAAAATCCCACATTTGAAAGCCACGGGAAACACAAAAGCTTGAGGATGAAACAAAAGTTAGGCTCAAGTACAAATGAGAAAAATCAACATATGTCAATCTACAAACAATATCCCACAAGTTCTGAAAAACTATCCACGTAGCACTTCGATAACAAGAGGTCATCTAATATTTATCATCACTCCCATTATATAGAGTTGGTCTAAATGACTTGAACAATAGATCAAACAACAGACATGCAGTAAGACACTATGCAGAAATGAAAATGAATGAAAGCATTTTGGCGAACAATTACAGATTCAAGTGCAAGAGCAGAAATCGAAGTGCATACCTGCCAATCTAGTAGATCGATAATAACATTCTCTGGCAGCCCAACCTCTGGCTGGAACTGCTTTAATTGCTGGGGAGAAGAAATCTCCGAGAATGTCGCGACTCTTCTGTCATGATTATCGAAAAGCTCTCCCTCTTTGATAAAAAGTGGACATATTAATGCAATTGCTGCACATTCCACAACCAAAACATAAGAATGGAAAATCTAGAACACCATCACGTTTATAAGGTGACATGGAAGATTCACTATTTCGTTGTTTTCTACAAAGATGCATGCCCTGTTGCAATCCGTCATATACAGCAATTGGCAAAATCTATAAAGACTCTGTTTGTGTTTGAACCTATGAAGCACGGATACTTCATTTTAAGCGATGAACACTTATCGGCTTCTGATACGCTTTGACCACTAGCCACTTCAGTCATAAAATACATAGTGGCTAGTGTTATATGTTTATGACTGAAGCAGCCTGAAATCACCCGATATCAGTTCCATCTGAACCTAAGGCCCTAAACACAAGTATTGCTTTTAGGTCTATTATGAAATCATGAGTAAATCGCCAATATTCAGTATAATAAATCTGGTCGATTTTTGAGAGAAAATATCAAGACTGATTGATAAGTTCTGGTTGAAGTTATGCCATATATCAAATAATCCAAAGTGCACAAAAATGATATTTCACAACTCATGGTAATGCTAAAACTATTCAATAGTTGTATGAACCTTTTGTGCAAACATAGCACTTAGTGCACTATTCCACATTGTGAACTACAAAAAGTTTGTACAAATTATAATGTAAGAGTAAATTTTGCAAATGAGAAAAGGATATGATAGGTATGATATTCAGCATCTAAACAAAAGAGAGAAATGTAGAGACAGCATGCTTATACCACAGAAATGTAGAGACAGGATGCGGAATGTCTCACACACAGTATCTATCACAATATGTGACTCTTGTGAGGATTCAATTTTATAGTATATGTATCAGGTTACACCAATGGTATCTGTGGACTGCATATTTCAAAAAGAAAAATCAATCAAGCACCGCATCCAAAAAGTGTTTGAATTTCAAGGACCACATCCTAATTTATTTTTTTCTGAAATCTAACGTAGAAAAATGCAAAATTAAAGCTTACATGACCAGTCATTGGCAAGGTCGCGGGTATGAGTGGAGAAAATGAATGTGTTCCAACCTCTCTCAACAGCCGTAGTCATTACTTGCTTGTTCTCCGTCCATATCCACACCTCCTTCTTCGACATCGACATGGAACACGATACCCAATAATTTCTACGGAACTGAGTTCTCTTACTAGTGCTTTTCAATGTAAAATCGATCGGTCTGCAACATTTCCATTTGCCTACGAGTTATAATCAACACTAATCACAATCTATGAATTTCTACGGAACTGAATTCTCCGTTAATACTTTCAGAGTATAATTAATTGATAACAATTCCATTTGCCTAGGAATTACAATCAACACTAATCATAATCGATTGAGAAAATTGTACATATATAGTAATAATAAGTAAATGAAACTTTTTTGCAAAACCTAGGTCAGTGCTAATATTAAGTTCGGGAGTGAAAGGAGAGGAGGAAACCTGTAATGGAGATTTCGAAGGAAGAAGCTCCACCGGACGGCGACAACAGAGCCATTTGTTGGTTGAACTTGAACTCAATTTGCACAAGCGCCGCGTTGTTATTGCTTGCGTCGGTAGAGTATGGAATCCCGGTCCGGCATTGAGCGGATGACAGTTGGGATTTGGGTACCAATGAATACTTGCCATGTCAACTTACATTTGTACATATTTTAAGAGCATCTCATGATAGATGTACAAAATAACGCTTAAATCCTACTGTTTTGCGCCATCTTTAATGGTATTTTTTATCTACTTTATTTTATTGTATGTATTATAATGCTTTTAGTATATTTTTAGATTTATTTAATAATATAATTATATAAATAAAAAAATCTCAAATTAAGGTTTTTTAATAGTGCCATTTCTATCTTACATTTATATCTTAGTTGGTAATTTATTTTTAAAATATAATTAATTTGAATAGATAATGTATTGTAGTGTCTATTTAATTATTGACATATCGGATAGAAAATTTCTATAACCATTTGTACATATAGAGATAGTGATAAAAACTTTCTATATAACTCACTTATCATATCACATAGAAATGCATATAAAAACTTTCATTAAAAAGAGTTTTACCCGATTTGAATTTCTATTATAGATATTTCTATGGGTATAAATGACCAATTTGCATTTCTATTCGGTTATACATAGGAGCTTGTGTAAAAAAGTTTTGTTTCAATGATACATTTGTAATTATTGTGTAAAATTTTGAAATAATTGATAAAAATGGCATTTTATATAATTATTTATTTATATTTTTTATTCATTATTTTATAATCACAATAAATCTTATTTTATTTATTTTAATGATTAGATTTTAAATATATATATTTTATTAAAATTCATATTTTATATCAAAAGTTATTACAATTTAAAGTTTTATAAAAAGATTGAGGATAGAGAAAGTTGATATTGTAGTGTAAATAGATTGTTTATTTTATACTACACTTTTACACAAATTTTAAATTTCCAAGTATTTTAATAGATTGCTTGAGATAAAAAAAAATATTATAAATTATATATATTTCACACAAAATAAAAATTTACAATACTATTAGAGATACTCTGATAATAGTACCACCAAGACTGTTTGTCCATAAAAAATTTTAATGGTCACTTACACTTTCAGGTTCGCAATTTCGATCAATATTTTGGTCATCACGACTACTATTTTTTTGATTTCTAAGGTTTAATGCCAAAAACGAAAAACAAAATATGATGTTTAAATTTGATGAATCCATCACACTCGGGTGACAGCGAAAGTTCGTAACGAGGGTATTTTTCTCTATCATCCACTTATCTTCCTCTATAGTCGAACAACAACTATATACGTATATGGAATACATTCATAATTATTTATTTATATTTTTTATAAATTATTTTATAATCAAAATAGATCTTGTTTTATTTATCTTAATGAATAAATTTTAAATATATATAATCTTTATTAAAATTCATATTTATATCAAAAATTATTATAATTTAAAGTTTTATAAAAAGATTGAGAAGAGAGAAAGCTGCCAAGGCAGTGTAAATAAGCTGTATGCTTTACACTACACTTTTACACAAAATTTTAGGTATCTAAGTATTTTAATAAATTGCTTGAGATAAAAAAATTTATCAGTTATATATATTTTACACAAAATAAGAATTTACAATAGTATTGAAGATGCTATAATAATAGTAACACCAAGCTATAAAAATAGTAACACCAAGACCGTTTGTCTATACAAATTTTTAAAGTTTATTCAAACTTTCAAGTTCGTAATTTCCAGCGACAGTTTGGTCATCACAACTACTACTTTTTTGAACTTTGAAGTTAAAAAAAAATTGAAGTTTAAAATGAATGAATCCATCACACTCGGGTGATTCAAAGTTGGTAAGGGGAGTGTGTTCTTTACTTTCTCTATCCTCCGCTTCTCTTCCCCCTCTTCCGTTGTCGAACAACAGGTACATCTGTATATCAATTACATCAAAAAGGGATGAATCCATTGGACAAAGTTATATTAAATCAATACAATAATTGATCCAATTCTATAAGTTCAAAGTCAAATATTAATTTATTTTACGGTAATCTTAAATCTACCCTCCAAATTAGTATTCTCACTCTTGTGAAACTCACCATACTTAATTTTGTCAAAACTTTTCTTCTCTCCCCATCTTATTTTAACAACCAAACAAGGCCTTAAAACATTCTCTTATATTTTTCTTTCAAAGTCCATATTAACCAATTAGGCATCCGGCATGGTTTGAAAATTTATTGTAATTATCACAATCTTCAACCTTCTCCCACCACAAGCGCAAGCTTCGGCGAGCCACTTTTGAGAATGGTTGGCTCAAACCATTGATCTCACATGAAAAATTTGTAGAACTCAACATAAGCATATAAGTAAAGGAAAGTCACTACATAGGAACGAGGCCTTTTAAGGTAAAACTCCACGCATGTAGCCCAAAGGTATTTAAATTGGGAACAATATCGTTATTATGTAAACGGATTGGTGAGCCCTGTATAGGCCTGGCGGTGAACACAACAAGTACAACCACCATTTTTTTTTTTTTAATTCAAAGATCGCATATAATCAAATTCTTTTAATTTTACTGTGAAACCCTTTTTAAGAAACTTGTTTAAAAACTTGTTCTAAAGAATATATAAGAAGAATGAAAAGAAAACATTGTTCTACAAATAAAGATCAAGCCAAGGAGAAGTTTTGTAGATAGAAGCATGACTTTGATTTGCGATTCAAACCCTTCCCTTACTTTGGAAAATAACGATATGAATAGAACTAGTATTTATCAATTTGGAAATAAATACTTGGAATATATTGTTAGAAATTCGATGAATTTAAAGAATAACTATTTGAAACAGAGCATTAAAAGTTTGATGAATTAAGAAAATAACTACTTGGAGCTTGATATACTAAAATCAGTCAAATATTCTAGAGAGAGAAAATGGAGAGAATGAATGATATTCGATACATTAACATAATACAGAGAACCCTTTATATAGGGTGATGTTGCGGATTACTTGTGCAGTCTACCCCGCCGACCTCGGACTGACACGTGGCCACCCACTAACCCTACCGCTGAGCTCATTGCTGGATAAGGAGCTCGGAGAAGACCTACCATGACCTCGTGAGGAAAATGAATTTCTTATCTGAGGATCGATTTTGAACTATGTATTGCAAAACGAGAGCTACGAAGCCCTTTCGACGAGCTCGGAAACTCTCTCTCTCTCCTTCGTCGTCCAACCACTATGCCAGAGTGGGTTGTGAGGGTATGGGCAACTGTTACCTACTCTACAGAGCGGGCAGAGTTTCTTTTACCTTCATTAAATACACACCCACTGCATTTAATGCACCGAAATTCATGGAGAAGCAAGGTCAGAGTTGGTACTGATGCAGGCATGGCTCCATGCTCATTCTAAACACCCTGGCCGCACATTTTCTCCAATGATATATATACCAGGGGCATTTACTCCCCTCACCAACCAAAAAAAAAGAAAGAAGAGACCGTTCACAACCGAGCTCCTTTTTTAGAAATTAGACTAGCATCAGGTTAGCCTCCCAATCCTACTGTAATATTAAGAAAGTGGAGCGATAAGAGAGACCTTTGTGAGTTTGTATACTTGTGAATCTATTATTAATACAAGGCAAACCGAGCTTCGAGCTCCATTTCACAGGGGAAGACTAACCCGTATCTCCATACGAGGCCAACCTCCTGTATAAATCATTGACTCTCCTAAATTCAGCACTTTCCTCTTCATTACTCTAATCATTTGTCATTATTGAATCGACTGCGTGGCGTTAAAAGCAACTTTCTAATTTTTAGCACCAACAGTTTGGCGCCATCTGTGGGAAAGAATAGTGTTTTTTTCTACCAAAGTCACGTACCTTTCCTAGAAAACTGCATAACCACCTAAGAATCTCACTATGTCTTCAAGACAAATCAGCCAGATCCGGTATTAGCTTTACAAGAACGGCAAGCCGCCCTTCAAATCCGAATCAACAGACTCCTAGCCCAAAGGCAAAGCCCCCAAGATAGCACGAGAAGTAGGTTGTCCTCGGCCTCGATGTTTGCTGCCGTTCGCCCGATCCCTCCACGAGTTTCGGTCAGAGAAAGACTAGGAGACCGTGGTAGAGGATTCGAAGGGAACCACGGCAGACCTAGTGAGCTCGAGTCCCTCCACTCCATCTCCAAAAGGGGGATCTCGTATGAAGAAATTCCAGCCTCACTCCCTCCCATACCAACAAGGGACCCACGGATCAATATGATTCATGAAAGATGCCCGGACGAGTTTTCGCGACATCGGGGCCTGAGTATTAGACTGCCTCCACCCTCGCCGGATAGAATGCCTGGGCGTAAAGCGGAAGCCAAGCCCAGAGGGTCCGTTTTTGATAGAATCTCTTATAGAGAATCGGTCGAAGAAGTCGAAAGAAAACTGATGACCAAAATTGAGGCCCAAATGGCAGAAATGATAAAGACTGTAGGTCATATGGCAGGGAGCTCGGCGGCAGCTCTAGTGAGGGACGACGGGTCTCCATTCACTGACCATATTCATAATTGCTCCGTCCCAAAGAAGTTTAGACTCCCGGTGCTGGAATCATACGATGGAACCACTGACCCGGTGGATCACTGGCAGCAATAAGGAAACATGATGGGGCTCCAGAACGTTCCGGATGACGTGGTATGCAGAGCCTTCGTCACCACTTTGAAGGGAGCAGCCAGGACATGGTGCAACAGTCTACTACCAGGGTCGATCTCGAGCTCTCAAGAGCTCGGCACCAAGTTCGTTTCACACTTCATGGGAACCAAACGACATTCCAAAACCTCCACTCATGTGTTCACCATAAAACAAGGGCCCACCGAAAGCCTGAAAGAGTACGCCCGTCGTTTTAACCAAGAGAGCCTCACAGTCACCGGCTTAAACGAAGGAGTGGCGGTGGCGGCCTTCATGGAGGGGGTAACCTCCCTATACTACCTTATGACATTGGTAAGAATGACACCAAAGATAATGTCAAAGCTCCTAGATGAGGTCAACAAACATGTCGGGGTTGAGGAGACTTTACAAGGCAGAAATCTGGCGGGTTTGTCAGCCCTCTTATCCTCTTCCAAGCGTTAGAGGAGGGACAGCCCTCCTCGCAGCCAGGAGAAAGAAGGTAAGAGGAGTAAAAAAAAGCAGACAGAACCGAACCAAAGGATGACAGGGCATGCCAACAGTTCACTTCTCTGACAGCCCCCCTGGGGGAAGTCTACGCCCAGCTAGACCCAGGGCTAATCCCAAAAGCTCAAAAAATGAGAACGCCTGAGGAGAAACGAGATACCACCAGGTACTGCAGGTACCACAAGAACCATGGTCACGAAACCAATAGCCGTTGGAAGTTAAAGGGAGAAATTGAGAAGCTCATTCAGAGAGGGCAGCTCAAGCAGTACGTTGACAAAAAGAAGGGGGCTCCTCCCGATACTAAGGGAAAGGCCACGGAAAATGAGATTTTTATGATTGAGAGAGGTTCCTTTTACTCCGAAAATAGCAATTGATCAAGAAAGGCCTACATCAGGCTGGCCAGAACCTCGAGCTCGGAGGCAGAATGCTTCGGATTTTGACTTACCAAAATAGTGAAATACGAGGTCAAAGAGCTCGTTTTCAGCGATGAAGACATGATCGGAGTAGATTTCCCTCACGATGACCCTTTGGTAGTAACAGCGATGGTGGGCAATCACAATGTCCATAGGATCCTCATCGACACAGGGGCCACGTCCAACCTCATGCACTACAGTGCCTTTAAGGCCATGGGCCTCACCATAGAGCACTTAACTCCATCCTCGGTCACCTTGGTCGGATTCTCAGGGGAGAAGACTAAATCTCTAGGAACAATCAAGCTCGCTGTAACCCTGGGGACAGTCCCCAAACAGATCACCACAATTGTCGAATTTTTTATACTAGATAGAGCTCCCCATTATAACTCCATTCTCGGCAGAGGAACGCTCAATGAAATCAGGACTGCCATCTCGACCTGTAGCTTAACCCTGAGATTCCTGGCCCCTCACGGAGTCGGCGAGTGCAAGGAAAATGAGGCCGAAGCCCATAGCTGCCAATTCGAAACACTGAAGAAAGTTAGGACCTCTGACATCATAGTGGCCAAGGTAGAAACCCCTGCAAAAAAATAGGAGATAGACACCTTAGATCCCAAAGATGAAGAGAAGGAGCTCCGAGGTGAACCAGTGGAAGACTTAGAGAATTTTATCCTGGATCCCTCCCAGCCTGACAGAGTCCTGAAAGTCAGCGATCAACTATGTGTAAAAGTTCGAGAAGAGCTCTGTCAATGCCTCCGAGCTAACGCAGATGTCTTTGCGTGGTCCCACGATGACATGAAGGGGCTTAACCCAGAAGTTATGGTACACAGGTTAAACGCCGACCCCTGTGTCACTCCTGTAAGACAGAAGAAGAGAAGTTTCGCAGCAAAAAGGAACTTGGCTGCCAAGGAAGAAGTTCAGAAACTCCTCAGAGCTGACTTCATTCGAGAGGTACACTACCCAAAATGGCTCTCCAATGTAGTGCTCGTAAAAAAGCACAGAAAAAAATAGAGGATGTGTGTGGATTTCAAAGACCTCAACAAAGCATGCCCGAAAAACAGTTTCCCGTTACCCAAGATCGACCAACTTGTGGACGCCACCACAAGCCACGAAATGTTAAGTTTCATTGGCGCATACTCTGGCTACAATCAGGTCAGGATGGCTCCAGAAGATGAGGAGAAGACCTAATTTGTCACGAACGAAGGCACGTATTGCTACAAGGCTATGCCCTTTGGTTTGAGAAATACGGGGGCAACCTACCAAAGGGGGATGAATGCGCCGTTCAGGAACCAAATAGGTCAAAATATGAAAGTCTATGTCGACGACATATTGGTCAAAAGCCTTAAAGCCGCGAGCCATGTGTCCGACCTCAACGAAGCTTTCACCATACTCAGACAGAACGGCATGTCCTTTAACCCGACCAAGTGTGCTTTCGGAGTTAAAGGGGGGAATTCTTGGGCTTCATGGTCACCCAAAGAGGGATTGAAGCCAACCTGGAGAAAATACAAGCACTCGTTGACATGAAGTCCCCGTCCAAACCAAAAGAGGTCCAAAGCCTAGCAGGGAGAGTGGCCGCTCTCAACAGATTCATCTCTAGAGCGACTGACAAGTGCCACCCTTTTTTCAAAACATTGCGGAAGGCCTTTGAATGGACCGAAGAATGCGAGTTAACTTTTCAACAGCTCAAACAGTACCTTGGAGCTCCCTCTCCTAAGCTCCCCAAGAAATGGGAAAGTCCTGAGCTTATATCTGGTTATATCACGAACAGCGGTTAGCTCAGCGCTGATGAGGGATGAAGAGGGAACTCAATTGCCAGTGTACTACACGAGCAAAGCTCTGCAAGCTGCCAAACTGAACTACCCCAGATTGGAGAAATTGGCCTATGCTCTACTCATGACCTCTCGAAAACTAAGACCCTATTTTCAAGCCCACACCATAGACGTGTTCACTGACCAGCCGCTGCAAAGGATCCTCGACAGGCCAGAGCAATCAGGCCGGCTGGCCATATGGGCTATAGAACTCGGGCAATTTGTGATTAACTACAATCCGCGGACCTCAATTAGGGGCCAGGCCATTGCCGATTTCATAGCTGAATTTACTTACGATGAAGACCGAATTGAAAAATCGCCAGAACTAATACCACTTGCAGACTCGAGCACCTCAACCCCGGCCAATTCAATGAATTTACTACTTGGAGTACCCATATGGGTCTTACACGCCGATGGTGCCTCTAACCTGCTAGGATCCGGAGCTGGTGTGGTGCTGATAACTCCTGAGGCTAACATCTTGGAGATAGCGCTAAAATTCATATTCAAAGCTTCTAATAATGAGCTAAGCTGAGTACGAAGCCATAATCTCAGGCTTAAGAATAGCCAGCGACCTAGGGGCAAGGCAAATGGTGGTCTACAACGATTCCGCAGTAGTGATTGGCCAATTACTCGGCCGCAATATGGAAAAAGAAGATCGCATGGCCGCGTACTTAGCAAAGGCCAAAGAGACGGCTCAGAAGTACTCCAACATAATCTTCGTCAAAGTCCCGCGAGCTCAAAACAACAAGGCAGACCGCCTGGCCAAGCTTGCCACGACTTCGGACCTACTGAGTGGGGTGCACGTCGAATATCTGGAGAAGAAAGCCATAGATGAGCCCACACGGCTAGACGTGGCCCCAGTACAAATCTGTAATTGCTGGATTGACCCAATCTTGAATTACCTTATTAACGGGACTCTACCTGAGGACAGAAAGATGGCCAAGAGAATAAGATATATATCCAACCGATACGTGGTCATTGAAGCAACACTGTACAAAAGGGGATACGTCCTCCCTTTCCTGCTATGTCTACACCCACACCAAGCCCAAGTAGCTCTGCTGGAAATCCATGAAGACTTGTGCAGGGGACATCCGGGAGCTCGGTCACTTGCGCTCAAAGTCGGCAGGCAGGGTTACTTCTGGCCCACCATTCTGCATGATGCTAAAGAGTTGGTAAAGAGATGTGACAAGTACCAGCGATTCGCCAACATTCCGTAACTTCCCTCAAAGCTCATGACTCCCGTCAACAGTCCTTGGCCTTTCTCTCAATGGGGCATGGACATAGTGGGACCTTTTCCGATGGACAAAGGACAGACCAAATTTGCAGTGGTAGCCATTGATTACTTCACTAAGTGGGCTGAGGCTGAAGCGCTAACAACCATTACCACCTTGAAGATCCATAATTTCGTATGGAGGAACATCATCTGTCATTTCGGGCTCCCCAAAGTATTGATCACTAATAACGAAAAGCAATTCGACTGCGATCACTTCAGGGACTTCTGCGAAGGACACGGAATCGAAAACCACTACAGCTCACCTGTTCACCCCCAGGCCAATGGCCAGACAGAAGTCACCAACCAAATGTTATTGAATTCGTTAAGAAAGAGACTTGACGATGCAAAGGGAAACTGGTCTGAAGAGCTCCCCTCAGTATTATAAGCTTACAGAATCACGATTAGAGGCCCAACAGGCGAAACCCCTTTCTCCCTAACGTATAGAACAGAGGCGGTCATCCCGGTGAAAATAGGGGTCCCGACTTATAGAATCAGCCATCGCGACCCAGCTCTCAATGAGAAGGACCTGATGGCCAACCTAGATCTTCTCGAAGAAAAGAGAGAACAAGCTTGAGTCAAAGAAGAAGCATATAAGAGAAGCATGATCAAGAGCTACAACAAAAAGGTCAAGCGCCTAAGTCTAAATATTAGCGACTTGGCACTCCAAAAAGTCACCTTGGCGACAAAAGTTTCTGAGCATGGCAAAATCGCTGCCAAGTGGGAAGGCCCCTATATGGTCATTAAAGTCTGCAGGCCAGGCATTTATTACCTAAAGACTTCAGACGGCATGGAGTTCATGAGGCCGTGGAACATAGAACACCTCAAGAAATACTACCCTTAAGCTAGGACATCCTATACTTTTGATTCGAAAGAATATGAGTGGAATGTTTCACTAGAAGTGTTTCGTTATTTGTAACTCAGTTTAGTGAATGTTCAGCTCGCCAGAAGCACACTCACACTCTGTTTGTAAAAAATCATTTCACAAAGAGGTTAGTTTAGTAAGTGTTCAGCTCGCCGGAAGCACACTCACACTTTGTTTGTAAAAACCCTCTCATAAAGAGGTCAGTTTAGTAAGTGTTCAGCTCGCTAAAAGCACACTCACACTCTGTTTGTAAAAACCCTCTCACAAAGAGATCAGTTTAGTAAGTGTTCAGCTCGCCAAAAGCACACTCACACTCTGTTTATAAAAAACCCTCTCACAAAGAAGTCAATTTAGTAAGTGTTCAGCTCGCCGGAAGCACACTAACACTCTGTTTGTAAAAATCCTCTCACAAAGAGGTCAGTTTAGTAAGTGTTCAGCTCGCCGGAAGCACACTCACACTCTGTTTGTAAAAACCCTCTCACAAAGAGGTCAGTTTAGCAAGTGTTCAGCTTGCCAGAAGCACACTCACACTGGTGGGAGCATTGTTCTTGTTTGATTTTTGACTACGTAGTGGGAGCATTGATATACATATAGAGCTAATATATCTACAAAAGCTCACTCCACTATATCTCACACGTACAACGTAGACAAAAACATAAGCAAGAATAAGAACAAGACAGGTAACAATGCTTTCCAACATCCAAACTGTCATTTCTAATCCGTGATAAAAAGATTACACGGTCCCTAGATTTCTATACAAAGGAGTTATCAGAGTTATAAAAAGATTACATGGGTCCTAAATTCTTATACAAATGAGCTATTACAACCACTACTCTTCACCATTGCCAGCTTCTGCTCTGGGCCTCGTGGGGAAAGGGACACCAGTCTCCCACTTGGTGAGAAAGTTAGGCTCCTCGGTCCGTATTAACTGCAGCACAACAAAGGCGTCGGTCCTCTTTTCTGTAATCTTAAGCCCCAGCTCGAGAGTTACCTCGATCTCTGAAGGAGCCTTTAACCCCTCGAGCTCCCCTAGTCGCTGCAATGCCCACTCTTTGTACTTGTAAAAACTAGTTACAAAGGAATCGGAGATCCTTAGTAACGGCCCCTCGGAGTTGCAGAATTCCTCGACGGCTTGAGCTCTTAACTCAGGGAAGGATTCCTTCAGTGCCTTTAACTCCCCTTCCAGATCAGAAAGTCAAGCCTGTGTGCTTCTAAGGGCCACCTCAACATCTTCCCTCTTTTTGCGCTCTAACTCGGAGGACTGTTGGGCCAGTTCAAGTGCAGACCCAACAGCCTAGAGATCCCTTATGGTGCTGATTAGCTCTTTCTTGAAGCTGAAGGCCTCCTACTTCGATGCCTCACACTCTTGTCCTAACGCCTTATACTCAGACTCCAGGCAAAAGAACATGGTGTTGAAGTCGTCCACTTTGTTCTTTAGACCCTCTGTTTCTGACAAGGCATTGCTCAGCTAGTCCAGCATGACCTTTTTGTCATTCTCGGCCCTCTCCAAGTCACTCTTGGCAAGATAGAGCTCGTTTTGTGTTCTGGTGAGCTCCTCTTGAAGGACAGAGTTGGCCACTACGCTGGAACCCTCCTCAGCCAAGTGAAGGGTCGAGAAGAATAGGTTCATGGCCTGCGAAGAAACAAAGAGACAGGTTATGCTTAAGGAACTCAGAAAAATGAACTCAGAATAAAAGAAACACGCACCTGACTCATGTGAAGGCTGAAGGAGCTGGCCAGCGAGCTCGTCCCTCTCTCCCTTGCCTGCTCCAAAACCTTCTGCGATAGGGGAGGTAGGGAGTAGCCCTGTATGAAGAATGCAAAACTACCTTAGACATTGGGATCGGGCGTTACCGCATTAGCTTGTCCCTTAGAGGTCGGCGCCGGG
The DNA here is from genome assembly GCA_021464415.1 of Lonicera japonica. Classification (NCBI taxonomy): domain Eukaryota; kingdom Viridiplantae; phylum Streptophyta; class Magnoliopsida; order Dipsacales; family Caprifoliaceae; genus Lonicera; species Lonicera japonica. The sequence goes on along the minus strand of CM038469.1, from coordinate 4,043,771 downwards.
GCATCTGTAGCTCTCGTGATCACTATCTCCTCTTTAGTGGTCCCTAGCTCCTTGACAGCTTCGAAGTTTTTGCGAGCAGGACTAGGGGATTTGCCTTCCGGAGTCCCCCCTCCTCTCCAAAGAAGTCTTCTCGGGGCTAAGAGGATGAAAATCTTCTAGAGGGGCATTGATGAGCTCCACCCAACTTTGCACATTTTTCGGTGGAGGACCAGTAGGTCTGACATCAGCCACTGGGGGTGGTATAGAAGCTTGAAGTTGCTTTGAGGTGGTTTCCCCAACTCTATCTAATCCCTTTGATCTCTTGGAAGGAGGCAAGCCCGTGGCCAGTGCAGTCCTCTTTTTGGTTACCTTCTCAGTGTTTACTTTGAAAACTAGGGCTAGAAAAGAAAACAACAAAGTCAGAAAAAGCGAAAAGCAAGGGTTATGAGTATAAGAAGAAAAAGAAGAGCGGGTCAAAAACTTACTTTTCTTTGGCACCACAGGCACCTGTTGGAGAGGGGCAACGGCTAACATTCTGTCTTCAGCAGAGACCGGCTGAGCTTCCCCTTCGGGGCTTTCTTGCGGGGGTCCAACTTCGGGAGCTCGGTCACTGCCCTCTTTCTGAATAGCCTTAGATGATTGGAGCTCGGGGTCGTTCCGCTCTGACGGCAGAAGTACATCTAAAGGAGGAAGGTCCTCCACAGTAAGGACGTGGGACTCTGTGTTGGAAGGTCTGGGGCCCAAGCCGTACCTCCACAGCATCTTGGGAGCCACGATATTCGCATAGTATTTAAGGAAGAAATCTTTGGCATTTTCCATCCAAGGTGTCTTCACTTGGACCGATCTCTTTTCCTTTACTGAGAAACAAAAAACAAAGAAAAATGTTAGGAGCCCTGGTGTTGAATACATAAACGAACCCATTTGGCACTGAAGAAGAAATTTACTGATGGAATCGGGCTCTGAGAGTTAGCGTTTGAGGTCATGGATACTGGGACATCTCGAGTCATGTTCCCAGTCCTCCCCTGAGATGAAGAATAATCATTTTTTTCCAATTGGGGATGCTATCGGGAAAGCCATGGATGATCTTCGAGGCCCCTAGCCTCATGGGGAAGTTGAAAACACCCTCATTCTTCCCACCGCTGTCCTTTGGCTGAAACAAGGAGGTGAACTCCTCCATGGTGATGTTGTGGCTCTCAGCGAAAACGGCCCTAAATATCAACACCGATCCTATTAGGCAGGACCACATGTTTGGACTGACTTGAGCAGGGGCGAGGTCCATCGTCACCAACAATTCCCTCACATGATCGTCCATGGGGAACCTTAGCCCATGTTCGAAGACGGCCTCGTAAAAATAGATCTCCCCAGGCCTATAGTAGCAAGCTTTTTCCTCTAGACCCGGAGCCCTGATCCTGACCGAGTCAGGAAGTGAGTATATGTCCTTGAGTCTGGGGATATCAGGCACAGAGAAGGTTGAAGGTATACGAAAACTGGCCAGAGAACTAAGATACTCTGAGTATTAGTCGATGGCCTTAAAGTCATCAGGCACACAGGGAGGGAGGTAGATGCGAACCAACTCTCCCTCGCTGTCCAAAATTTCAGTGGACCTCACGTCAAAAAAAAGGCAGGGTGCGTTCACCTCAGAGGGGCCCTGCTCTACGTTGGAAGGGTTTCCTTGATCATAGGTCTGACTGGTGAAGTGTTCCATCAGAACTGCTAAAGTATGGAGGGGAGAAGAATGAGCGAAGTGGGGAATCAACTAGATGAAGGTATCCAGAGAAACGCTCGAAAACCTCTTGAAGGAGTTCTCAAAGAAAGGTCTGTAAGCCAGGGTAAAGGGACGACGCGACAAGAAAGGGTGCTTTGGAGGCTCTAAGTCTCTAACATGCCTAGGGTTTAAGATAAGAAGAAATGGAAAGTAAAACAAAAATCCTCTAAGACAGGAGAGCCTTTATAGGGCGTGCTAGAGAAACTAAGTGTCTTTTCAAAAGCATTAACTTCCAATCGGAGACCCACCACCAGCACAATCTCCAAGGAATATGGAGCGGCCGTATTAATTAAACATTAATGGTCACCCCAAAGAGCTCGAACCAGGTCAGAGGCCTCTGAAATTCAAGATATCCGAGATGATTTAGGACGAAATTAATCCTGACCTCCCTCGAAGGTTCCCGTGCATGTCACTCAGTACGCAGAGCTCGGGGAACCTCCCAAATAACCTAAAGCGTTGATTCTTATCCTTCTCAACCAACCCCCTGCGCTGCATGACAAGGATAGGGGTAATTGATGGTGCGGATTACTTGTGCGGTCTACTCCGTCGACCTCTGGCTAACACATGGCCGCCCACTAACCCTACCGCCGAGCTCATTGCTGGATAAGGAGCTCGGAAAAGACCTACCATGACCTCGTGAGGAAAATGGATTTCTTACCTGAGGATCGATTTCGAACTACGTATTGCAAAACGCGAGCTACGAAGCCTTTTCAACGAGCTCGAAAACTCTCTCTCTCCTTCATCGTCCAACCACTATGTCAGAGTGGGTGGTGAGGGCATAGGCAACTGTTACCTGCTCTACAGAGCGCGCAAAGTTTCTCTTACCTTCATTAAATGCACACCCACTGCATTTAATGCACCAGAATTCATGGAGAAGTAAGGTCAGAGTTGGTACTAATGCAGGCATGGCTCCAAGCTCACTCTAAACACCCTGGCTGCACGTTTTCTCCAATGATATATATACCAGGGGCATTTACTCCCCTCACCAACCAAAAAAAAAGAAAGGAGAGACAGTTCACAACCGAGCTCCTTTTTTAGAAATTAGACTAGCATCTGCTTAGCCTCCCAATCCTACTGTAGTATCAAGAAAGTGGAGCGATAAGAGAAACCTTTGTGAGTTTGTATACTTATGAATCTATTATTAATACAAGGCAAACCGAGCTCCGAGCTCCATTTCACAGGGGAGGACTAACCCGTATCTCCATACAAGGCTAACCTCCTCTATAAATCATTGACTCTCCTAAATTAATCAATTTCCTCTTCATTACTCTAATCATTTGTCATTATTGAATCGACTGCGTGGCGTTAAAAGAAACTTTGTAGTTTTTAGCACCAACATAGGGCTTGAATGAACTACAAGAAATGAAAGCTAATAAACCCTAATCTCCTACTCATAAATTATAGGATATGAATGAGTTAATTATAGGTGCAATTATACAAAAGTCAACTGTACAATGAAAACAAAATATTCTCTAATACTTCCTCAAACAGACTTACGTTACAATTTCCCTCAAGTTGGGGCATACACATCAACCATGCCCAACTTTCTCAATGAGTCGTAGAATGCTTTTTTAGAAACCCCTTTTGTGAGGATATCTGCAACTGCTCTTCAGTGGAGACGAAAGCAAAGCTAATAAGATTGGTATTTAGCTTTTACTTTATAAAATGACGATCAACCTCCACATGCTTAGTACGATCATGTTAGATTGGATTCTGTAATATATTAATAGCTGCCCACTTATCACAGTACAACTGTATAGCGTTTATATGTTCGAAACCCAAATCATACATCAAATTTCTCAACCACATCAATTCACATACTCCCTGAGCCATTCTTATATATTCAGCCTCAGCAATCGATTTAGTCATAACTTTCTGCTTCTTGCTTTTTCATGTAACAAAATTACCTCTAATAAAGGTAAAATACACAAAGTTGACCTTCTATTAGTAATACTCCCAACCCAATCCTTAGCCATGAAACCCCAAACTTCGAAACAATCATTGTGTTTAGAAAACATCACTTATTTTCATGGGGATGACTTCAAGTATCTTAGAATTCTGATTATAGTATCCATGTGACTCTCACTTATATTATGCATGAATTGACTCACCACACTAACGACATAAGCTACATCTGGTTGGGTATGGTCCAAATAGATTAAACGCCCAACTAATCTCTGATAACGAGCTTGATTAGTAGGTATTTGGTCTGGATACTCTACTAAGCAATAATTCTGTTGATTGAGTGTCAACAGCTTTGCAATCCAGCATGCTAGTTTCTACGAGTAGGTCAAGAATGTACTTCCTCTAGCACAAATAGATTCCTCCACTCCCCCTTGTTACCTCGATCCCTAAGAAATACTTAAGTTCACCTAAGTCTTTCATCTCAAACTCAGAGGCCAACTGTTTCTGCAATCTATCAATCTCAGCAGTATCACCACTAGTGATCACTATATCATCAACGTAAATAATCAGAGCCGTTACCTACCCTTATTGGTGCTTGAGGAACAAGGCATGGTCTGAGTTACTCTATTTATAACCTATCTTCTTCATGAACTGCGAGAACCTTCTAAACCATGCATGAGGTGACTTTTTAGCCCATACAGTGATTTATCCAATTTACAAACAAAATTACCAAGAGAAGCACATACCCTAGTGGAAGAGCCATGTAAACTTCTTCAGTCAACTATTTATGAAGAAATGCATTCTTGACATCAAACTGTCGAAGAGGCCAATTAAAACTCGTCGCAAGTGATAGTAGGACTTGAATAGTATTCATTTTTGCGACATGAGCAAATGTCTCATCGTAGTCTATCCTATATGTTTGAGTAAACCCCTGGGGTACAAGTCGGGCTTTATATAGATTTACAGAACCATCCGCATTTTGCTTTACGGTAAACACCCAACGACAACCTATAGCTATCTTGCCTTATAACGGGAAAATAAGTTGCCAAGTATTATGTTTCTGTAACACCTTCATTTCTTCTTTCATTGCAATCCTCCACTTAAGATCATTCAATACATCATGCAATTTGTTAGGAATTGATATATCATTCACAAATGACTCATTTGATTTAGACAATCTATCAGTGGAAATGTAATTTACAATTGGATACATTGATTTAACATGTAAGGTAGGTTCATATTTTTTGACAGGTTGACCGACTGGGTAACACACTAGACTCGTTACTATTAGTACTAATGGCGGAACATACGTCAAATGGGTGATCTTCAGCACCAGGAGGAAGTTGTGGATCGAGGGTATGAGTAATAGTGGAGGGGGCAGATGTAACTTATTTTGTCTGAACTGGTGTTTGGACATGGATGTCAACTGGAATCGCCTGTATCTCCTCTACCATGTGCGAAGTTTTCTCTTCAATATGAGATAGCACTTCAAAACGAATTCTCCCCTTAAAGAACAGAGTCAAGTGAGGAGAAATAACTCCTCTCTTCGAAGAAAGTAACATCCATAGTGACATAATACTTTTAAGTAGGTGGATGACAACACTTGTACCCTTTATGAAATCTCCCATAACCAATAAACACACATTTGATCATTCAGGTGTCTAACTGGGACTTTTGATTTTTAGGAATATGGACAAAAACAACACATCCAAGACCCGAGCCAAAAGATTATGAATTGAAAGTAACAACACATGAGATGTAAGTACCTCAAGTAGAATTTTTTCCTGAAGTACACTAGAAAGAATACGATAATAAGGTAGGAGGAACCTTATACAACATCGCCCTAAAGATAATCAAGCATATGAGCACAAAAAAGATGGGCACGAGCCATATCAAGTAAGTGACATTTTTTTTTCTTTTAAAGACTCCATTTTGTTTTGGTGTTTGTGAACACGTAGTTTGGTGAATGATGCCACGCATTTAAAGAAATTCGCTGAAAGCATTATTGACATACTCCGCCCATTATTAGACCGAAGAATTTTAATAGTGTTATTATACCGTGTGTGAATGAGATTGCGAAAAGCTTGAAAAGATGGAAAGACTTCATCTTTGGCTTTAAGAAGAACTACACATAACAGTCTTATATAATCATCAATGAAAAACACAAAGTATCGTATACCATAAATAGTTGACTCTCTAAAGGGCCCTCAAATATCAAAATGAATCAACTTAAAAGGAATAATACTTTTATTAAAAATACTGGGAGAATAAGTAGCACGATAACTCTTAGCCAGAACACAAGTTTTATAACGTAAAATAGACTCATCAATACCAATAAACAAAGTAGGCCTAGTTTTTTTCATAATACTGAAAGGTGGATGCCCTAAACGGCGATGCCACAACTAAACTTCACTTAATTTCTCAGAATTTGAAATCAAAGCGGCGCATGACAGTACTCCTAGCCTCTCCCGAGAGAATATCTGATCCAAATGAAACAATTTGCCACTCAGATATCCCCTTCTAATTACCTCATTGGTTAGGAATCCTAAAAAAGTACATACATAGAAAAAAATGTCACAAAACATTGGAATTTAATATTCAATTGAGGAATAGATAATAAGTGATGAGATAAGGCATGAACATATAACACATGATGAAGTTCTAAAGTTAGGGTAATACGGACTGATCTCGTTCTTAACACAGAAAAAGCTTCAAATTTACATTAGTAATATAAGACACTGGTGGGGGAGACAACTCAGTAAAGTAAGATTTATCATAAGTCATATGATCAGATGCACCAGCATCAATCATTCAAGTATCATAATTAACAAAATGAGAAACCTTTAATGTCATACCAATTTTACCTCAACCAGCTATAGACGCGGTGGGAGCAGCCCTTTCTGATATGTGATGATCCTGTCAAGCTATTCCATAGAAATCTGGTTCTGAAATCAATTGAACAGCATATGTTTTCCCTTTATTACGATAACTCTGCTTCTGAGGTTTAAGATGTGGATTCAGCTTTTAACACGTTTCTCGAACATGTCCCAGATCATTGCAATAGGTACATTTTGGACGGTGCCTTGTGGAGGACGTTGCTGATGAAGAGGAATTGAACTATGTCGTTGATGGTAAGGTGCTATTAGCTTAGACTGAATAGCCATGCTAAAAACTTTAACCTGTGTTTATTGGAGGCTTTTTTGTTGGGATTCATCCTTACAGATGTATGCAAAGCTGTAGCCAGGTTAGGAGGTTCAGGCATTTTGACTAATTCCCCCTTAGCACTGCTATGTCTAACATCAAGTCCTCCTAAGAAGGTATGAACCCACTCAAGTTCCTTTTCTCTTTGGTACCACACAATATCCTTAAGATTTTTTATTTTACAGGGTCGTTTCTGATCAATCTCTGCCTATACGTTTTTCAATTTAGTGAAAACACTAACACTGGTTACTCATTCTGTTGCATTTTGGTAACTTTGCACATTAATTCATGAACATGTATGAAGTTAGACTCATTGGTGTAGAGGTCCCCTAATGTCCTCCATATGACTTTAGCAGTTTCACATTCTTCTACCATCTGTAACACATCATCAATCATTGCATTGAACAATACCGACATCACATACCTATAATCATCTTCCCATTTAGCAAATGCGTAAGCATCTTCTTCACTGGGATTCTTGATTGTTCCAGTTACATGCCCCATCTTATGTATCCCACGGAGAAAAACGAACATGATTTTCTTCCAAATGCAAAAATTAGTACCATTTAGCTTAGTACGTCTAAAAGAGCCTCCTTCTGAACTTCAAATAGACACCTCAATCTTTTGGACCTATGTTTCACTTGTATCACCCATAATGATACGCAGTGGAATTAACAGTAAGCTATTTCAAAAGTTTTAGGACTAATGTGCAGAAAACTAGAGGTTTTAGGGCTAAACAGAAACTTCTTAGGGAAATTGAAAAAGGATATAACTTTCTGGGTCAAATTGTAGATAATATAAACTTTTAGGGTTAAACTGAGAATAATAAAACTTCTACTTAACGCTGTTAACTTTAACGGTAACTGTTAACGCCGTTAATTGACGCCATTAAAGTTAACAGTGGACATGGCGGCGCGTGGGATAAAACAGCTAAAAATTTTTTCCTCGCATAATGGGACGTGGGGTGGATTTTTGAGGTATTTTTGGTGGCGTTGTGATCGTCTTGGCTAGAAGAAGAATTCATGGTGTAAAAGTTTAGGGATCGAACTCCTGTAGATCTGGACTTGGATAATTGAAAAAGTGAACAAGACGAATATAATCACGGTGTCGCGTGGGTAGGCCAAAATTGGTGATTCAAACGCTGGATTGAACATCTCAAAGAGATAAATCTTTTGGTATAGGTTTGGTGATACTTGGAGGTCATTTGAGTAAAAAAGAAAGAACAAAAACTCATGAGATGACGGGGACGAATATATGAAGATGATGGTCATTTTTTAAGCAAGGAAGTTGATTTAAGATAACCCTAATAGCGAAGATCTATCCTTTAATACCAAGTCAAATATTCTAGAGAGGGGGAATGGAGAGAATGAATGATATTCGATACATTAAATATAATACAGAGAACCCTTTATATAGGGCTTAAATAAAATATAAGAAAGGAAAGCTAATAAACCCTAATCTTCTAACCATAAATCATAGGATGTGAATAAGTTAAATATAAGCACAATTATACAAAAGTCAACTATACAATGTAAACACAATATTCTCTAATACTTCCTAAAATAGACTCACGTTAACAAAATACACATTCTATTTCTCTTTAAAAATTCTGGTATAGTAAAACTTAGCATGAGAATGATGCTCAAAAAACATACCCTCAATTCTAATTGATGGAGTCTATAACTTTTTCTTTTTCAATAATTAGTTTAATGATTTATTTTTTTTGGGTCCATAATCAGTGTAATGATGATTGATCATAGTTTATGATATTGTGTAGTGTTTGAGATTATTTATAAGGTTTTTAAAAGTTTGCATTAATTATTGTGTTCGCAAACGAAATCTTACCTTTGATTGATCCGCCTATTTTATTTTGAACACCAACATATGAAAAATAAAACTATAGAGACCAAATTTAATATTGTGAACACTATAGACCCCAAAATTTAAATAATCCTTTTAAAAGTAATATATGTAAAGATAAATAATATTTTTTACATGCCCTTTAAGAAAAAAAGAAGAAGTATCACTTGTTAATTAAAGATAGACCAATAAAGGATTACTTTCCATATATCCTATAAAATGTATCATTTAATATAAAAAGTAAATTATGCAAATGGCCTTGGACTATAGGGTTAGTTTTACTTTTCACCCTTAGCTTTAAGAAATGTCATTTAACTGTTAGACTGAATTTCATTTTATCCTTTAAAGTTAATGTATATTAAATATTCACGTGAATCATACATAATTATTTTTATGAATATTTTGATCCGACTATTAAAAACAAAACATATTCCTTCAAAGAAAGAATAAAAGAATAAGAAAAATGCAAAGAAAGCAAAAAAACTACTATTTTTGCAAATATTATGGTCTAAATAAAAGGTTTTTTTGTTCTCTTCTTACTCTCTCTTATGCTGCTTCTTATTTTTCTTTCTTCTTGCCGGGGGAGGGGAGGGGGGGGGGGGGGGGGGATGTTAGTCAATACTTGAATACTTGAACCAACATACATTATGTGTAGTGCACAATACTATTTTTCGATGACTTTAATTGTGAAAGTGGACACCAAAGGCCCAAATGAAACTCGTCTAATAATTTGAGGGGTTAAATCGCACTTCTAAGATTGAGGGACTAAAGTAAAAATAGTTCCATAATTTGATGGGGCATTTGCGTAGTTTCTTTCCTTTTTTTTGGTAACAATTTTCTTACTTCCCATACAAGATTGATTTTGAACTCTGAAAATTGAATATGAAAAATGTTTTGTTTCTTTATAAATGTCACAACTGCATAGGTTTCATATAATTGAACATATCACATGCATCTCATATTGAATGAATGTTATTTGGATAATCTTATCCTTAATCTATACCTATATCTATATCTATATCTATATTTTATATATAAAAAAGGGATAGTCAGCATAGATTTCCCGCCCAATAGTTCCCTCCTAATTTTTTGAGAATAGGAAGAGTCCATTTTTTTGGCTTACTTTTTTTGTGGAAATGGAGAAGACATTTATTTCAAATACCAAAACCTAGAAAAATTTATTGCTTTCCAGACTTTTCTAATTCAATGAATAAATAAATAAAATATATTTAAAAGGTCTTTTTTATTGAAAAACAAAATCTTTTATTGGAACAAAAAGGACTCTTCTTATTCTCAAAAAAAGAAGAAGAAGATATTAGTAATTTCACAGAGTTTTAATTAAGATTTAAATAAAAAAAATCAACGGTACCTTTTGAACAGAAAATTAAAAGGGAAAATTAGAATCCTATATTGGTTACAAATTATTATTCCTTATTATCAGTCTTTATAATCATACGTAATTTCCATTTATTTGTTCTTTAGTTTAATAATTTTTTTACTTTTAACATTAAATTGTAACATACATCTAAAATTGTAATTGTTGGATTACCCAATAAATATATACTTAAATTTTTGTTCTAAGGTAGATTAATATAATAGAATATAATAGAAAAGTTGTATTAATAGTAATATAATAGAAAAGTTGTATTAATAGTAATATAATAGAAAAGTTGTATTAATAGTAACAATAATATTGGTAACATATAAATATATATTATTGATTTTGTTTATAAGAAGGTGACTCTTCGTTTTTTCCATCTTTATAAGTAAAAAGGGATGCTTCCATTCCCAAGGAACAACTTAATGATATAAATAAAGATCACTCTTACTCTCAAAATAAGAAAATGCTTTACAATGACAATAAATTCACAATAACTCAACAAGGAATATATTATGATCATAATCTTTATACACGATCGGAAATCGTGCCTTATTTAGTATATATATAGTAGTAAGTTTATTTATATGGTGTGTGGATTCATAATCCCTATACATGATCGGAAATGGACAACCTAAAGTTTGGCTTTATTTTTTAGAATTAACATTAATATTAGAAAAAAAATTATCGATCTATCGCTACAACAATCCTACAAAAAAATTAGTTCCACCTGTCTTGTCTGACTTTTCAACATACTCAAATATGGAAGAGAAGTTCGATTTGATCGATGAAATCAACTCTACCAAAACTCCGTGGAAGTTAAAGGTTCGAATTATCAAGCTTTGGAAAGTTCCGTGCTTTGAAGAAAAGTCAGAGATTTATTTTATTGAGATGGTCTTTACTGATATGTAGGTATTAAGAAACTAAAATAATTATACATATACTTATACTCTATATCTTTTTCCTTTTAAATATATATATAGATATATATATATATATATATAAAATTTTTTATATGACAGTGGGAAAACAGTGAATTTAGTGAGAATTCCTCAATAGCATTTAGCTTTACAATATACATATTGAGTTATGCATTTATCTCTATAATTGGGTTATCTAGGTGAAATATCTTGAAGTTTATAAATTCAGAAGCATATCTGCTGAAACTAAGAGCCATTAACATAAAATTTTCTTTTTCCCCTTCAAAAACTATTGCTATTAATATAACTCGCTACAATTAAACTGTATTTCAATCTCACATTCCTTATATATATATAATTTTTTATATGACAGTGGTGTAGTTGTAGAAAATTTGTAATTTTGAAAAGAAAAAACCAAACTATACCCACTGTGTGAAAAGAACAGAAAACTATTTGTACATATATAATTATTATGTTATTATTATATTAATAAACAAAATTGTGAAAACAAAATTGGAATTAATAGTATTACTAATATCAAACAACTATAAATTATAAGATTGTTTGTTGTCAATGACATTTTATTTTATTTTGTAGGGTAGAATGATTCATGCAAGTATCAAGAAGTCATTAGCTCGATCTTTTAAGACATCCATTTATGAAGGGCAATAGTACATTATCCGCAATTTTGTTGTAAGATACAACAGTACGAAGTACAAGATCACGAGCCATAAGTACAAGCTAAATTTTATGTCAAGGACTAATGTTGCAAATGTTGTTGATGAGAGTTTTCCCATATAGCATTATAACTTCAGACCGTTCTAATATTGACGAAAATGAATTATTTAGTAAGCATTGATGATAAGATAATTATGCATTTATTTATGACTTCAAGAAAATGACATTTATTAATTTTATTATAGATATAGTTGCAATCTTTTTTTTAAAACACCCATATTTTGCATTCTCATATGTACTTGAGTCATTATGGTCGGGTACTCAAAATAAAACATAACAATCAATTTATCTATATTATAATTTACTCGTATACCTAATTTTGTTTAAAAACAATTTGTAATTTTATGTGATTGGTGAGACTCAAACACGAGATATCTTAAAAATCTAAATGAGTGCCTCCCCAACTAGGCTATTCTACTTTTTCAATACCATAAGCATTGTGTTGCTATGAAAATTTTATTTTATTTTATGATTATCATATAAAACTTTGTAGAAATTATTTTTATAAAATAATCAATGATATAATGCAACAAATAAATTTTATGAATTGAGTGCCTAAGTTTTTATGTGCTAAATTTACTTTAATTAATTGATGCAATTATTTAAAGATGGCAAATAAAGAAAATCTAATTAGAAATAAAAATGATACTTTTTAATCTCAAAAGAAATCTGATAAAATAATTCCACGTCTTAAGTGAAATAATTAAATTCAGTCTTTTGTGAAATAAAAGGTTCAAGTGAAATTAATTTATACTCCACAATATTCTATTCAATCTTTTACCAAATATGAGACAATAAAATTACATTTTATCTTTTTATCCACCAAATACAAAATATAGTAGTTGAAAATGTTTTTTTTTACCTACAAATATTACTATATATTCTTACAAAATGTATTAAGGGTTCGACTTATGGGGTGAGATGGGAGGTTTTTTTTTTTTTTTTTAAGATTAAGGGAGAGACTTAGACCTCTTCTAATTTTTTTAAAAAAATTAAAAAATTATACATTTATTTTATTTTATATATTGATAAAAATAAATAATAAAAATACTCAATAATTATAAAATTATTCTATAATAATTTACCAAATATATGATGTATCCCACATTCCCACCTTATATCCTGCCCGCCCAAGACACCCTTGCAGTCCTATACCCTAGAAAATGCGGTGTAACCGTGCTCTAGAAGGCCCTGGCTTTTTCTTTCCTTCCTCGTCCCACGTATATTTTTTAATATAAATATAAATAGTTCCCTTATTTTTTCCTATCTTAAGAAAACAGCCAACTCTTGTTGCTTTCAAAAGGAAGGAAGGAAGGAAGGAAGGAAAAAGAGTCATCCGTTCCGTTTTTGACGAGAAAAAGCTTAAGGTCCGGCTATGGCGGTAGTGGTGCAACAGCATCTCAACAACAGAGGAGGGCGGAGGGTGGTGGCGGAAGATGACTCGAAGCTGCTGATATTCGAGCCGACAAAGGGGGTGGTGCCGGTGATGAGCTTCGACGAGATGGGGTTAAAGGACGATTTACTAAGAGGAATATACCAATGTGCCATGGAGAAACCCTCAGCTATTCAGCAGAGAGCTTTGCTTCCCATCATATCTGGCAGAGACGTCATCGCCCAGGCCCAGTCTGGTACCGGCAAAACCTCCATGATCTCGCTCGCCCTTTGCCAGATCGTCGATACCAACTCCACTGAGTACGTAGCTTTCTAGGTTTTTTTTAACTAAACCCTAGTTTACGATTTAGCTCTAATTCTGTCTCCCTCTTAAGTATAAAACCGGTCTTCCTAGTGGGGTTTATATTATTATTATTATTATTATTATTATTATTATTATTATTATTAAACCCTTTAGATCTGCTGTCTATTGGGTGAACTTTTGTCTTTAGAGTAAATACCATGGATGGCCATTTAACTATCGTAAAAGTTTTAAAATGGTCACCGGATTATAATTTATTTCATTTAACCCACTCAACTATTTAAGTAGTTCAATTTTGGCCATTCTGTTAAAATTTCCGCCAACCCACTTACGGATTCAAGGGCATTTTCGTCCAAACAGCAAAAAGAAAAAGAAAAACTGTTCATTCGTCTTCTCCAACTCCGGCCGGCGCCGGCGAACACTCCGCCTCCTCCTCTCTCCTCGCTTTCTCTTCTTCTTCCCTCTCTCTCCTCGCTTCCGCTTATTCCGCCTCCTCTCTCTTCCTCTTTTCTTCCTCCTCTCTCCGATACTGTTGCAACAGACGGTACCGAATCGAACAACGCCGGTGGGGCAGTCACAGTCAACGTCCGATGCTCCAATGGCTCAAAGTTCTCCGTACAGATTCGCCTGGAATCTACCGTCGGATCGTTCAAGTCCGTTCTCGCTCAGAAATGTGATATTCCGGCCGAACAACAGCGATTGATTTACAAAGGACGGATCCTCAAGGATGATCAAAGCCTTGAGAGCTACGGTATTTTTCAATCGATTCTCACTTTTTGTGTACATACGTAAACGGAGGAAGAAAAGAGGAAGAGAGAGGAGGAGGAATAACCGGAAGCGAGGAGAGAGAGGGAAGAAGAAGATAAAGCGAGGAGAGAGGAGGAGGCGGAGTGTTCGCCGGCGCCGGCCAGAGTTGGAGAAGACGAATGAACAGTTTTTCTTTTTCTTCTTTTTTTTTGCTGTTTGGACGAAAATGCCCTTGAATCCGTTAGTGGGTTGACAGAAATTTTAACGGAGTGGCCAAAATTGAACTACTTAAATAGTTGAGTAGGTTAAATGAAACGAATTATAGTCCGGTGACCATTTTAAAACTTTTACAATAGTTAAATGGCCATTCATGGTATTTACTCTTGTCTATATGCGGAGATAATTAACAGACGTCCGAACTTTTTGAAAAAGAAATTTTTTATTCCCCTGCATAATGTCAAAGCTTTTCTTTTGGACTTTAGGATCCCTTTGAAACTTGTCCCTGAATTTAAATTTGACTTAAAATCCTGCTCCAACCCTCCCCTATCCTTCCTTATATTTGAGGAGTCTCTATCCTTAAATATGGGGAGAAGAATAGGAGTCCCCAATCACCAACTATACCAAAACAAAAACGCAAAATTATAAGTTTTTCAAAATTATTAGTATACAATGGCTCTAAAGTTTGCGAATACGATAGAGCATTGTATAGTCTGACTTTTTCAAGGGAGAGGATTGGACTCCATGGGAAAACAATTATTTTTTATAGAATTTCGGGAAAAGTGACAATGGTTGTGTACTGTGCTCTGTCTTTCCCTTGTTTCTCATGGATTTTCGTTTCTTACCAAACTCTCACAGAATTGAATACCATATAAAATAAAAAAAGTAATATTGTAATAGAACATCTTACCAATATCACCATCTCATTTTCCCACTTGTCATCATAAATATTAGTTGTTTTTCTATGACTTTTTTTTTCTTTATTAATAATATTTCTATTTGTCCTTTAGAAAGTGATAGCACTTGGTAAAGTGTGCAGGATTACAAATACACATTGTTACTCTCACTCCATTCCTAGGTCTGGTAAGCGAAAATCGGAGAGAGGGTCATTTTTTCCATGTACCAAACTTTCTACTGGAGTTATTTTAAGTAAAATAGAAGAGAAGAAAGAAACACTTGAGTAGTTGTGACACTAGATGATTGCTGTTGGCAGTTCTTAAGAAATTTTAAATTGTAAGAAGTGTATCAATATTTTGTCAAATTGTAAAAACCCATTAATGTGTTATTCATAAAAGTTCTCAAATAATCATTTGGAAATAACAGTCACAGGACACCTTCAATTTTTATTTTTTTGGTTCTTTTTGTCTGAGGACTAGTTTTATTATGAAATATGGCATTTTTATATATCTGTTGCATTCCGTAATTTATCTCGTATGATTTTTCTGTTATTGAGTTATAATGTGATATGCTGATATCACGGTAGGCAAACGCATCTAGGACAATATTACCAATTAGACAATGCCGTGTGTACTAGATGGTAATTTTGGATTATTGAATTGAGTCAGCTTGTATTTATGTTTTAACAAATTTTCTATTTATTTGTTTTTTTAATTTTTATTTATCTTTTTGGTCTTCAACATAGAAAATTGTTGCCTATTACGTGCAACTGAAGCCTAATAAAATCATTTCTGACCAAGTCATTGGCCATACCTCATCTTTGAAGTCATACCTAGCTGCCAAGTGGGTTGAGGGGGTGGGGGCGGGGCGCTCTTGTTATAAGTTGTTTTTATGTTAGTTTTCTTTTTGGTGTTTGCTGGGGATATCTTGTCCCCTTTATTTGTACCTTTTTCAGTTGCAATGAATATTCTGTTTCTTATAATTTTTTTTTACTATGCAATTTTTGCAGAGTCCAAGCTTTAATCTTGTCACCTACGAGGGAGCTAGCAGATCAGACTGAGAAATTTATATTGGCGGTTGGTGATTTCATTAATATAAAGGCGCATGCATGTATTGGTGGCAAAAGCATTGGCGAGGATATCAGGAAGCTAGAACACGGAGTTCACATTGTATCAGGAACTCCAGGCAGAGTTTCTGACATGATCAAAAGGAGAACATTACGAACTAGAGGCATCAAAATTTTAGTTCTTGTGAGTTTAATAACACTTCGTTTGCTTGAATGAATTTTATGTGATTTTGTAATGTGAGATAGTCTGCTGTTCAGTCCACCTTTTCAATGTTGTCGCAACAGTGGAGACTTGACACTCGGTTTTTGTTGAAATTTCATTAGGATGAATCGGATGAGATGCTGAGCCGAGGTTTTAAGGATCAAATTTATGATGTCTACAGATATCTTCCACCAGAGCTTCAGGTATCTCCTCTTGACATTCTTCTAAATGCTATTTCCATTATCAACTAAATTCTTTGCTAACTGATAAACTTTGTGTACTTTTGTTAGTATGATATTATCCATATATGTTTTTGAACTATATATTTATTAAATTTTTTCCAGTTGCTTAGCTTATTCTTTGCATGTTTTATATTTGTGATTTTTCTTTAGATACTTCCTATAGAATCCCCCCCATAGTCTCATTTTTTTGTATTAGGGAGCCATGCTTGATGACTGTTCCGCTGCCCTTCTGAATTTTTATTGATAAAAGAAGTATTTATAGTTGAGGTTCAGTTAATAAAGTGAATATTAACGTCATTCCACTTTTAAAAAATTTAGATAAATTTTAGATAATACAAGTGTTTTACGCTTTTTTGGTCTAATAAACCTATGGTTTTGCCTGATCCTTGGGTTAAACTGCAGTTTTTTTATTAAATTATTTATTCTAATGTTGCAGGTTGTTTTGGTGTCTGCCACCCTTCCTAAAGAAATTTTGGAGGTGACAAGCAAATTTATGACAGATCCTGTGAGAATCCTTGTGAAACGTGATGAGTTGACTCTAGAGGTTAGTAATGTTTATGTTTATGTATCAACTATCTCGGGAAAACACAAATCCAGATTTTGATGCCAATCACTGAATTTTTTGGAGGGGCTTATTATTGCTATTTATCTCTTTTTATTATACGGCAGGGTATCAAGCAGTTTTTTGTTGCAGTAGAAAGAGAAGATTGGAAATTTGATACTTTGTGTGATCTCTATGATACCCTTACGATCACCCAGTGTGTTATTTTCTGCAACACGAAGCGGAAGGTAATATTTTGGTCTAATTTTTTCTTTAATTGGTGAGGGTGGATTTGTGTTTTAACAATTTTATAGTTAATTGTTAGGAAATGGTTTATTTCTAGTTCTTGTGCTGATTGTATATAATATGAAGTGGATTACTTGGGACTTAGTTTCGTTTGATAGATTCTGGTATTGGTATTTACTGTAGTTTTTAACATATATACAGGTGGATTGGTTGAGTGAGAAGATGAGAGACAATAACTTCACAGTGTCGTCGATGCACGCAGACATGCCTCAAAAGGAGAGAGATGCAATAATGGGAGAGTTCCGGTCTGGCACAGCTCGTGTTCTGATTACAACAGACGTACTGTCTAGGGGGATGGATGTTCAACAGGCAAGTTCATGTGGTTCTCTCTCTCTCTCTATATATATATGTATTTATTTGGAAGTACATTATATATAAGTATTTCATATAAATTTGGACAAACAATCAACTTTAGGATACATGCTATATGCTGCTTAAATGATATATAAACTTGTTGAATGAGCTATTATACGCCCAATTTGTTTGTGGGCATGGGCTCAAATTCATCCCCATAATGCATATGGCTTATATAATTGGTCATTTGTCTTATAGGTGTCCTTGGTGATCAACTATGATCTTCCTAACGACCGAGAGGTTTACATCCATCGCATTGGTCGCTCTGGTCGTTTCGGACGCAAGGTAGTTATTTATATATTGTTTTCCTTGAAAAAAGCTTTTTCCCATGATGGAGCCCTTTTCCCTTGCTATTTATGCTTATTATGTTTGCTCATTGATTTCTTAGAATTCATTCATGGATCTGGGTTTCTTGATGATGTGCAGGGTGTTGCAATAAATTTTGTGAAAAATGATGATATTAAGATTCTACGTGACATAGAGCAGTACTACAGTACCCAGATTGACGAAATGCCTATGAATGTTGCTGATTTGATATAGTTGCTCGCTCTCTGTCTGTCTGTCCCTGAGCTATTGTGATTCTGCTTACAGAATTTTGGGGGCTCTTCTGTGAACTTTTTGGTTATTAGCTTTTATAAGTATGGTGAATTCTAACTTAATTGATGACGAGAACATGTCCGTCTGTAGTAATCTAATCTATATTTTAATGTTCAGCTTGAATGAATCTAGAAAACTGGCTATGTAGGTATGGTATGTGCTTATCACTGTCACTGGGATTTGGGAAAGATGAACTCGTATTTTGTATTTATATACTTATACTATTATTATCATATGCCTTGATATCTACTTCGTTTTTATATACTTATACTATTTTTATTATCATATGTCTTGATATCCAGATGCATTTGCGTGGCATTATTGATTTCCTAAGACTTCTAGTTGAGGAGCCCAGTAGCCTATGATTCAAAACCTCTCATTTGGCAATTTGGGATTTGTTTATATGATTTGTAAATTATACCACTTTTGAGTATTTAGTCGTCTCACGGTGGGTTGTCTAATGAACCTGGAGGTGCCTTGTTCACTTAAAGTTCCAACTCCAGCACTCCTAGCATGATAGGTGAGCCTCTCTCTCTCTCTCTCCCTCTCTCCTCTTATTAGTGTTTGGTTGCAAAATGAACTATTACAGTTTTTTTTCTCAATTTATGTAAATTAATAAGAGAATTATGTATGCAAATTCCTAAGAGAATATTGTATGCCTACTTATTTGCTCTCGCTAATTTTTGTGCATAGTTTTGGGTCTTCTACCTAGGAAATTATGTACCAAATTTTCTCAACCCCGTCCTGTGATACCAAAAATTGGGACCTAACATAGAGTAGTGCAAGTATGTCTAAGCAACAGATTTATATATTAGACAAGCGTATAAGCAAACAAGCAAATATGTATAAGCAACGGAGTAACTAACCTCGGTAAACAGCTACGTTTATACTATTTATTGGAATTTTTTACGTATGTAAGATTTTATACTATTTATTGGAAATTTTTTATGACGCGGAACTTCAGTAGCCTTTTGTGAGCCGTGTGATGGGAACCTTCCCGCACGGTTCGTCTTTAGGTTAATGTAACAAAGCCGGTGGGAACAACACGTGCTGTAAGAAACAATATGGCTCACTTAAGCCTGACGCCAAGACGCTTGTACGAGAATAGCCCATAAGACTTGTGGGGATAAACTTAATATAAACCATGGGCCCGGCTAACAAAGGTACAAGAACCTTCTAGCTAATGGTAAAATCTTGGTCGCTGTCTATCGCCGGGACGTGTGATGCGGAGGCCTCCGTCCCCAAGGACGGACGGAGAAGTTATTCCCCTTCAACTTGACCACTGATTTGGAAAAAAAAAATGTAAGGATACTAATAGATGAGAGTAAGGAAACTAAGTAAAGGCGAAGTGAAAAAATTATATGAAAAAAAATGAAGATACACAATATAAATTTATTGTGTTTTTAATAAGTGGACGTTCCCTTATTAAACATGATAAAAAAATTAGAATATAACTTAATTGAATGTGCCTTAACTAAAAAAAATATGTAACTTTACCATTAGCCCTAACAAAAAGGTAATAAACTATGTATTACAGAGGAGGATCAACCGTCTTCATAGGACCTATTCCACCTCTGCAAATGAGGATATAGCTCGGATAATCTTTATAAATGATAATGAAGAATATAACTGTGGTTACAAAGTGTTTACAACTTTTGGCTAATATAATACTCTCTTAATAAATACAAATGACCTCTCTAACTCTATGCTATTTAATGTCTTACGAATCCGTGAGCTCTGATGCACTCAGCAGATCTGGTATGATGGCAATTAATAAATGCTCTAAGTGTTTTTCTCTTGATTCCCTCGATAAATGTTATGACTATGCCATAAGAATCTTAAACAAAAGATCACGTATCACGTCATACTATTAAGAGATTGAAACAGAGATGTGTACCCGTATCCATGACGATGATTAAGCGAAAAACTGAGTGATAGGAATACCATTGCCCCTACATTTATAAGTCTCCATGGTGGTTGGAGATTTTCACTAATTTTATTTCTGCCTTTTATAGAAATAGAATTTGTATAATTAAAACTTAATTGGATCACTTAAGTTTAGGCTTATGAATGATAACACACATAAATAATATACATGTGTGGTCCCAATTTGAATTAATATAAAATTAATCTAACAATCTCCCACTAGACAACATATGTATCTTGATAAATGTGTTTAATTTTAGTGAGCTCAGAAACATGTTATCATGACCTAAGGGTATCCGAACAATTTCTTCCATTAACTATATTAATATATGATCAAAGCGATCTTTGTTACATTAATCATAACTTAACCCATCAATGGTCACGTGCACTAACCAAGGGCGGATCCAGGATTCTTCGAAGGGTGCGGGGTGGGGGGGGGGGGGGGGGGGGGGGGCTTTTACTAAAGTAGAAAATCATAACAAAATAAAATATATTTTTTCATTTATAATATTAAGAAATTTTTACATCAAAGCATAGTAAAACGACAAAAATACCTATCAAAGTTGCGCCCGACGAGTCTTTAAATTTTCAAACTCATCAATTACCGAATCTATATCAATACTCAATGTGAGGTCCTGTTCAATGTAAAGAGTTAAGCAATCAACAAGAAATTCATCACCCATTGAGTTGCGAATCGCCGTTTTAACATGCTTCATACATGAGAACGCCCTTTCTGTAGTCGCAGTGAAAACGGGAAGAGTCAACACAAGACGAATCAATCTATCAACCAAAGTGTAATGCTCGGACTTTCTTCTTACAACTACTTCTCGACATAAATTAGTAAGAGTGAAAATTCTCTGAAACTCAAAATCAGAAGCAACATCAAGCTTGAAATGCATCAATTCAAATCTCAAAGTATGAATATCTTGAGTAGTGAAATCTCGAGGATAATTTTTTTTCGCTAAAATGCAAATATTATCCTCATTCAATGATTTAAAAGAATCACTAGGATCTAAAAGACAAGCTAAGGGTAAGAAGTTCCATAACCTGATCATTGAATCTATGATCTAATTCCATCAATTGAAAATCTATTGCCGAGTAGAATATATCAAAATGATAATGATGTTCAACTGTAACATGCTTTTGTTGTTGACAATGGCGACATGTACCCTCTCCGTAAGTAGCACTCATACCAGGCACATTAACATTATGTTTACAGCAAAAGGATATCACATTTTCAAGGAAAGTATCCCAATCATCTTGTCTTAATTTTTGGAAAAGAACTTTTGTTGTTGAGACTAACTTCATAGCATTTAAAATATCTAAAGACTTTCGTTGTAAGGCTTGACAAAGTGTGTCTGTGATTCCCATGATATTATTTATCAACTATAAAACAAATATGAATTCAAAACTCCTCATAACTTTGTGAACACCAAGAGCTTGCCCACGTATCACTTGACTTTGTCCACCGGTTTTTAGAATTTCAATTACTATGCAAGATGCATTATACATATCCAAGAGATCTTTAATAGAATCATAGTTTGAACTCCAACGAGTAGAACCGGGTCGATGCAACGTACCAATTTGATTTTCCCCTTTACCGGATTGACGTTCACCAGTAGCCAACATAGATTCTATTTCATCCCTTTGAGCATATTTTAATTCACTGAGTCGTTTTGGAGAAGAAGCAACAAGATTGACAATACAATTCAAATGAGAAAATAATTGCCAAACATTAGGTTGATCTTTTGCTGTAGCAATTAATGCTAGTTGTAATCAATGTGCGAAGCAATTAACATAATATGCATATGGGCAATCTTTGAGAAATAAGGCTTAAAGTCCATTCCATTCACCACGCATATTGCTAGCACCATCGTACCCTTGCCCACGCAAATTTTGAATAGATAGATTATACCGGACAAGCATATATGATATCTCTTTCTTAAGAGTTAGCGCTGAGGTATTATCAACACCCACAATGCTAAAAAAACGTTCTGCTAACAAGCTATCATGCTTGACATATCTCAAAACAAGTGCCATTTGCTCCCTCTTGGATTCGTCTTGTGATTCGTCAACAAGAACACAAAAATTGCCTCCCCTGATCTCATTACAAATCATATTTCTCACTTTGTTAGCGAAAATATGCAATATCTCCTTTTGAATCGTTGGAGCAACATACTTGGTATTTTGTGGAGCATTATCTAGAATGACACTTGAAAATTCATCGTTGCCTTCTGCTTTATACTTCAATATCTCAATAAAATTCTCCCTGTTTAATGAACTTGCAGATTCATCATGACCTATTAGAAAAATTACAAAATTATTATAAAGCAATATACTTGTGTTATTTGAATATATATAATTTTTAAGTTTCTAACAGTACCTCTAAAAGGCACTGCATGGAGTGCAAGCAATCGAACGGTTTGAATAGATGCTGTAAGCCTCATTCAATTCTTCGCAATTTCTTCCCTTGATTGTGCATTAATCACTTTGTCAATATGTTGTGATGATTTTTTAAAATCCTCATAACAATTTGCACAATTACTATGTGATGAATTTGGAAGTCCGGCATGAAGTAAAAATACACAATTTGCTCCATCATTGACTCTTTTCCAATTGTTAAACCCATCTCCGATTAGTGCAGAACGACTCACTGACTTGTTTTTACCTTCAAAGAGAAAACATGGAAAACAATATGCTTTATCCTTTGAAGGTGAATATTCTAGCCAAGGAAATTGTTTGAACCAAGCATGTTGAAATCGGCGATGCTGTTTTTCAAACGAAGATCTTGGATACTCTGAAAGTTTTGGTTGATAAGGCCCCAAATTTATATAAGCTCGCCTAACTTCATCTCTTTGATTAATGGGGTAGTCATGTATTTGAGCACTTAAACCGGATCCTGTTCAATAAGAGTGGAATTAAATTGTCTTGATTCAACTACTTGGGGTACAAAAGGAGGATGCAAATCCGGAGCAGGCGTGTGAATATTAGATGTAGGAGTGTCCTCTTTTGATTGATCAACATCGTCTTTCTTTTTAAAGAATGACAAAAGAGTTTTTCCTTTTTTTGATGGTGGTTGAGAATGTGCCATTTTTATTAACCTATTAAAACAAATTCAAAATTTTAAAGTTAGATAGTTAATCTAAACAATTAAGGTTATGTTATATATAATAATAAATTAACATTTAATAATTAACATTTGTCAAGAACTAATAGTCTAATAAATAAATATATATATAATATCTATTACCTATATTGAACAATAGTCAATAAATAAATAACATTACAACAATCAATGAACACATGAATAATAAAATTATTTATTAATTATACATTTATAATAATCTATTTGAAAGTTAAAGAAAAAAAAAGAAAAAAAAAACAAAATTTTTATATAAACAGTGAACAAATGTTAATCTAAACAAATGGGCATCAGTGCATAAATATTATATATATATATATGTAATATTATAAAACATATAAACAAAACAAATAAACAAAACTCAACATTTCTATGATTCTATCCTAATGCTCGTGTGCATAGTAGACATATAACATATATATATATATATTATATAATATTTTAACAAATAAATAAAAGAAGATGACAAATGTCTTTTTATAATATACTTACTTTATTTTATCAAAAGGAGCTCAGAAAAATCCAAACAAAGAGAGTTAGAGTGAGGAACACCAGGCACCAGCTGGTCCACATGCCATTTTTTGTCGGAGTAGTGTTGTTTGTGGCTCTGTGCGTTGCGACTGCTTCTTCTCTTCTATTTTCTTTTTGTTTTGTTTTAATCTATCTCTAGACTCTATTAAGTTAAGTGGAGGTGTGGGCTGGGCTAAAATATAAGGCTGGCTCAAAATTAATTACTATTCTAAGTAATTTTATTTTTTTTGGGTGGGCTTCAGCACAGTTGGGCCCCCCTCCCTACGCCAATGATACTAACACAGTCAAATGACATAGATCAATCATGGGGTGTAGCATGAAAATTACATGTAACGTGTTCCACACATGCCTATTTTCAATTGGTCTTACTTTACTTTTATTGTGATCAGTCTTTAGCTTTTCCTCTTTATGTCATTACCTCAATGGAAAGCAAACATTCAAAGTCAAAACCATATTCTTTATTCGATTGAAAAATTACAAGTATGTTCAAATAGAAGCAAATACCTACAGACTCTCACTAAACTGTCACACCATCAAATAAAATAATACTCCACGAGCAAGTTACCCATAATGGCCTTGGGTATCTAGCCTTTAGTGAATAGATCTGTATTAGTAGAGTATGTTCCTATATGCTCTATTTATACTTGTTGACTCTAAACTGATTTTCTTAATAATGAAAAGACATCGATGTCACAATTAAACTTTAATGATTCTTTAATACCTTATGTAGTTCTTGTGACAATCATAACTTTAATACATAATCAAAATACTGAATGATCTTTAACTGATTTGATTCAAACTAGTGAACATGTAATTTTTTTTATGAACATTGTAAAATCTTAATTACTGCTTTTATTAGTTCATTATATAAAAACATCTGCCAAACATCTATTACTTTAAACGCTAAAATCAGATGCATTATTCCTTAACCATGCATAAGATTTCTAATAGCCAATGCTTATGAAAAACTTTGCACCTAACTTTGAGTCCTTTAACAATAAGAGTATCCCCTAGAATTAATCTTGCATGGCAGAAAATCCAACAAGATTCTTTCAGATATAGCTCTTATGTGTTAACCGGAGAATACCTCGAGACTGGAGTCTTTATTCAAAAGGGTGCATCCCCAAGATCTTTTATATTGAAATTCTTTATTAGAAATTTCTTGGTTTTAAATGATAAACCTATATCGTCAATGGCTAGTAGAATAATATCTACATAGGTCCCTAGGAATATTAGTTTACTCCCACTGATCTTGTGGTATATACAAGCATCCATCACTTTAGCCTCGAAATCGTATGAGGTAATAATTTAATGGAGTTTGTAGCTCCAATAATAAGTAACTTACATAGGTCCATAGATGAATTTCTTTATTCGTAAACCATATACTTTGTATTTATCTGATACTTAACTATCTGGTTGCACCGTATATATCATTTCGTCAATATTTTCATTGAGAAAACGCTACCTTTATATTCATCTATGTATTATATGAGTCTCATTTACGATAATTTCTTTTGAGATTGTTAAGTTTGCCTTTTCTAAAGCTATTAATTTTTATTGGGAAGGTTCTTTATTATTGTTGTTTGATATTCTAGATTTTCTTGGTATCATTAATTTTTTCTTAACCAACAATCAAAATTGAATTCTGACTACTGTTAATAATATCTGACAAGGAAATTGATGCTTTTTTAAAGACAACATTGTAAACCTTATTCGCCCCCCCCCCCCCCAAGCTCAATATCCTTAAGATTTGTATCAATGTTGGCAGTAATAAAAGTAGATACTATTAGAACATAATTAAACATAATTACCATTACCGAATCTTAAAACATATTTTCTAAAATCCCATGTTGAAACAAAGAGAAGAAGAAAGATCATAACGGAAGCATACCAGAATCCATTAATAAATATTGAGTGGAAGAGCGGTTCTTGGGTTCGTCTTCCAATCTTATTCCCTTTCCCTTAATGCTTTTGATTTCACCTTGAGAGGATATGGAGAAAGCGTCATAAGAGAGTGGATTGGGGACCATTACCCAATATATATATGGCGGTTGGCGGCGGTTACCAACTTTCACTATTTCTAATTTTGCCCCTCATAGAATTAGAAATTGCCCATAGGTATCTATACATTAATTTCATGACAAATATACCCCGAAGCCTACTTAAAACCTTAATTTAGATCACTTGAGTTTAGGCTTATAAATGATAACACAATGATAACACACATTAATTATATTCATGTGTGGTCCCTAATTGTATTAATATAAAATTAATCCAATATAAATTGAATAGCAATTCAACATGTTCACAATTATTATGCATATACGAGGCAAATATTAATAACATTTAATATACGCATAATCTTTAATCCAATAATCAATAACATATACATTTCAAGATGCCTAATACAAACATTGATATTAATAATTTTGGTCAAAAATATCAACTTGTAAGTGGCCATCTTCACCCGTTAATCAAATATAAAAGTCTAATCTTATCAAATAACAACCTTTTTTTGGGCCAGTTATTATTTACATGGAAAACTTGATAGACATCTCATATTTATTACCACATGTATATCCATTATTCGGACAAATAATTCTCTTCCTTTGGGTCGTTCATTATATGCATGAATAACAAGCATACAAATCCAAAATATACCAAAAAAAAAAACAAATAAATCTAACAATAGACATCACTTTGGCAACATATTGTTTCGATTTATCGATTTTGAGATATTCGGACGATCCATACTTCGCTTTCCTTATGTTCTGGATAGTTCCAAAACTACTGTAGTGACGATAAGCGAAAAGTACAGATCAATTCTTTCATGTTTTGATGCAAAACCGCAATTGGATTTGAAGTTTCTATTTCGACACATGTACTAGCATTGGTAGACAAGAGTTATACTAGTACGCGATTTGGATAACAAAATTTAAATCAATTAATTCGATGTTAACATCTCAAGATTCTTAGCATAACATTAATACCAAATCTTTGGATAATGATATTAACTGTAAATGATACTCTTGGCGTAATGATCAAACATTGACAATAAATTGTGTCAAATAACAAATATATCTTTTGATTGATTTATTATTCACATTAGATTAACTTGATAATTGTCACATGTTTACCACCATAAATGTGTGCAATTCTGCCAAGTATTAACCCTTTCTTTGGATCGATTAATACTCTCATGAATTACATATACACTAACATCCAAACATTCCATACAAACAATCTAGACAATAGAGGCCACTTTGATGACATCTTGTTTTAATTGGCTTATTAGAATATTGGACAATTAATATAAATCGTAGATATTGAATGAAATTAATTAAATTTAAAGACCTCTTAATTAAGCATAGAAGCTTAGGAAAATACGCTTAAAAATTCATGATAATTCTTTAAAAGTACAAATCACATGTCAACAATATATACACATATATCCATGAAAATATAAGCACATAACCTAATCTCTCCTTAATTTTTATTTTTTCAAAGCAACAGTTATGACGTTTACTGTCATAATTGATCCTTGTTGTAAAACCATTACGACACCTTAAGGAATATGTTATAAATGCACTTTTCATCTTTTTTCCCATGCCAGATTCGATTGAGAACTAGACCATTTTCACAAGGCCATTACTTGCTCGATTCACATTCAAATTATGCGAGCCACATATGATTGGAAAGATCATTCAATATAGATCATGTATATGCAAGTAATTTTCCATTATAATTAAACATTATATAAGCCTCTAAATCGCTAAAAAAATCAAGTTTTTTAAAACAAATTTCACTAAACTTGGGCAAGAGTTTTCTCTCAATCTATCCAATGAAATTTAACAAAATTTCAAAGAGTTAATCCATATATATAGAGGAAGAGATCCTTGTCAAAATTTTGTTTAATAAGGCCTTGTATAATAAACCCAAAAATTGCACCCATTAATAGAGTTTAGAGACAAAGAATAACATTGGCATGTATATATATATGTACTTCTCTATAATTAAATATAAGAAACCAAAATTAATAATATATTTATATTATCTATACCACTACCATCCATAGAAAAATGATATTGGCATGATCCCATTACTATATCTACTTATACATATACACCTTGTAAACCGTGTAAATATATATGTTGACTAATGCAATCAATTGGCCGAAAAAGATGTGTGGCTATATGAATGCAACACAATTAAATTATGCCAAATAATAGTTATAAATATATGGTTTGAACATTCTGTCACACAATTAAATTAAATAATGTTGCATGCAAAAGTCAACCGAATTCAACAATTATTAATATTAATTACACGAATTCAATTATACTTGAATATCTCAAATAATAAATATGATACAATCTCGTAATGATACCACTTATTCTGAGTATGCCATAATAATCTTAGATAAAAGATTGTGTTTCACATCATACTATTAAGAGATTGAAACATATACGTGTACCTATATCCATGACGATAATTAAGCGTAAGAATGAGTGATAACAATGTTCTTCCAATCCTTTTGCCTTTTGTACTTGATTTTCTCTCTTGAGAGGATTTAGAGAAATTGGGGGGGGGGGGGGGGGGGGGGGGGGTAAATGGAGACTTTCATTAATTTTATTTCTGCCCCTCAAAGAAAAATAGAATTTGCATAATGACATTTACACATTATTTCTATGATAAATATACCCTTAAATCTACTTAAAACTTAATTAGATCACTTAAGTTTAGACTTATGAATGATAACACACATAAATAATATCCATGTGTGGCCCCAATTTGAATTAATATAAAATTAATCCAACAATAAATGCTCAAAATAATTGGTTACTTACTAACACTTGAAAAAACTTACCGTGGGGATCGAGTACTAAATGCGCTATGTTTATAGTTGGAGAGAAAATAGGCATGTTCATGGGGGTTGCTGGCTTTCAGCAACTCTATCTTCATTAAGGGATCTGAACTAACTATGCTAACTACTTTGAACTTGCTCTCTCATTAATCCAGGTATTAAATGCCAGAGCTGGACCTGAGCCCTTTAATTTTTTAAAGTTTGAGTTGGGGAAGTTCATTGATCAAAAAATCTTATATGTTATCATTGATAAAAAATAAGTAGTGATCATTTATGTAGATTAATTTAATTTAATTTATTTTCTTTGAATTTGGATGCTTAGAAAAAAAAAAGACCTAAAAATTTGAAAACGAAAGGCCTCATTGATAAATTTCTCTTCAAACTCCCGAATTCTCAAGTCCGGTCTTGTTAAATACTAGTTGGTAAGCATTTAATGTAAGCATGGTTTTCTTCTAACCTAACATATCATTGCACCTTTAATCACGTTGCATCTACCTGTTATGGTACTACTTGTGTCGTCGGCAAGGCAGAGCTTGGAGATCAACAACTTTAGCAGATCTAACTTGTTATTCCTCTAGCAAGTTGGAAGAAGCAGCTCTACAAGCTGGATGGTCAAAGGGGTTTCATTCTATTGTTAACTTAATTCGACTCTTGCTACAGGTCATACTCCCAAATTTACATGTAGGATGCCACGTTTTTTTATTTATTTGTTTATTGCTAACATATGTTTTTTTTTTGTTGGTTCGCAAATGACGCAATAATTAAATATTCGTCTGTTAATATTAATTCTTTATAATCGCGTCATAGAAATATGCACTAGTAACAATGTATTAGGGAGTAAAGGAGAAGGTAGAATATTATTGCATTCAAAAAGCTAAATTACATTGGATAGAAGTGGAAAAATAAAACAAATAACCTTAAAAGGAAAATAATTTATTTTTTTAAATAGAGCTGTTCGAACAGATAAATTATTCACTATATAATGGTTATACCATGTCATTGTTGACATGGTCAGAGGCAGAGCAGGAATTGATTTCAGGAGGGGCTAAAATTAATAAAATTATAATTTTTTTTGTATATACTATAATAAGGCTAAAATTAAATTATTATATTAAAATATTTAACATTTTATAGATCAAAAATCAAAATCACATACCTGATTACAATATTCTCCTTCGAAATTTATATTTAAAAAACACTAAATAATATCTTTACTACCGATAGTTTCATTGCTGTCATCCACAAAAACAAAAATTACAAGAATTTGTACTTTTTATATCTAATTAGCTTTTTAGCACGTGCGTTGCATGTGGTTATTAATGAGTATTTTATTTTGAAATTATAAATCAAATAACCAAAAATTAAAAAAATACCTTCATCTCTCTTCTTTGTAACTTATGTATCAAAGAACTAACCACAATAATGGATCGAACAACAATAAACAAAAAAATTGTTTGACAAATAGTGATGTTAAATAAAAAAAACGACGATAGTGATAACTGTATATAACTTGAACTCCTCTTTGCAATTTATCTATCAAAAAACTAACTATAATAATAAATCGATCGACAATAAACAAAAAAATTGTTTAACAAATAGTGATCTTAAATAAATAAAAAAAGAATAGCACTAACCTCATATAACTTGAATACAATAGTTGAGGAGAGATTGAAAGCTCTCAAAAATGCAATTGCGAAAAAGATTGTTAAATAAATAATGCAATTTAATACTTAATGTAGAGTTTGATTCTAATGTGAACTTTTTTTAATTAAACAATAAGAAATATCTATTAATATAAATTTTAATTATAAAGTAGACTCTACATATAATATAGATATTACAAAAATGCATAACCTTACCCTCAACTAATACATCTTATTGCACGTATACACCCTGCCGGCGACTTTCGCTGCAATTCGCACACGTCCCTTTCACCGGACCCGCCGGTTCCAAATTCTTCCTAAGTACATGTCCTTGCCCTACCCTCTTAACATTCCATACTACTAAAATTTTCCCCCAAACTTCAGGTGGGGCCACGGTCCCCCCTCGCCACAAGCTAGCTCCGCCCCTTCACATGGCATAACCATCCAATGAGAAAGCAGAAATTAGCCAGCTGGAAACCTCACTTGACCTCTTTCAACACGCATTTAGCCAGTTTGCATCAATTTTTTTGTCCCATAGAATCCAATTCTGGCTCTGCAAAGAAGAAGAATGGGGGCAACGAGGTTCATCAGAAAAGAAGACTACAAGAGAAAATTGGAGAAGAAGTAAATCGAAGAGTTCGAGGCCATGTTGCCGGAGGAAACTAAGGCGGGTTAGGGAACAAGTCCCTCAGGAGAAACGGGGTTCGGGTTCGATTCCATAGCAGAGCTTTGTTTACACAACTTGGTGATTTTTTAAGGAAGAAATAATAAAGTAGTTTCAGAACTAAAAAAAAACGAGGCATATGGAGATTAATGAAAAATCTACAGCAACTTGAAGTTTTTTAATTCAATTTACATTATTTGGAGTTAAAGCTGAGTAATTTAACCTTAATTTACTGATATCAATTTCCAATCAGTTAATTTACTGATATCAATTTCAATTTAGTTAATAAGAGATCTGAACAAATTGGTTCTATATATTCAAAATTAGCATAACCTTTTACATTTTATCGGTTAAATCATTTTTTGGGATGGAATGAAGTCGTTCGTTCTGGTTAGTGAAACCAAATTCAAAAAATAAAATGAAAGGAGGAAACGATCCCATTTCAAAAGGAAGAAATTAGAAAAACTTTAATAAGGGTTGTTGTAGATCATATATTAACAAAGTGAAAAAGATGGTCGAAGCAGGAAATTTCAAACATGTAATATTCAAAGAAAGAGAAAAAATGGATTAAGCAAATTAAGCATCCATCATACATATGGAGGGCCGTTCTCATCCGGTTAAGTTAGTGGAATTACAGCCGGCTTAGAATAGCAGCTTTTCTATTGGACTGTGATACCATATATGTCAGCTAGCAAAATTAAATGACAAGATATCACAGTTACGTTGTATTCAACAATTTCTCGTGCGAATACTTGCAGAGCTCGAATAAACATTAAAAATAAATGAATAAGCTGGATTTGTTGATAAAGGACCTTTGCAGCACATTACTAATTGCTTAATATCTCTCTAGCATGAGCATTTCAGGTCTTATTCCACACATTCACGAAATCCTCAAGCCTTAATTTCGCCTTCCATTTTGTCTTGGATGGCATGCATGCCTCTACTTCTACCCGGTCCTAGAGTTCATTGTCACTGCAGGAGATAAAAGAAAACATGCAGAAAAGAAAATCTAAGTTAGTCTCGTACTTTCTTAACTGAATAAATTAGAATAATATATGTAGCTGGAGGTAGCTAGGCACTGAGTCATCCCTGTCCATCTGCTCAATCGGAAGCTCCCTGAACTTGAAGGATCACAAAATCTCTAGCATCTTTGCAGCTCATTTGGATTAGTTGAGACTTGAGAGAGAACAGTGAATCAAACATACATAATTTTGGCAATGCTAGCTGGCTAGGTATATATATATATATATATATTAAGTATTCGATCCCTTTACGACACAATACTATGATGCTAGTTGATTAAACGGACAATACCCAATGTCTTAGCTAGCTAGTATGGCACATAGTACGTGAAAGAGATATGTCCTAGGACTATTCATAGATTATGATTTGTACTTGGATATCTTATGCTTATTGTTATTAATAAAGTTTATTTATTATACTTTATATTTTCTTGTAAATAATATATATTAATACTAGTTCATCAAGTACGTGACTTGATTGTGGGATGCTAGTAATATTATAATAATATTATTTAGATGTCCCTGATCATGTGTCAATAATCTAGGATCACATTGATATAATGATTAGAGTATGGGTCAGTTGATGACTATGTTCCACAAGTCATGGATATGGAGATATCAAGTTGAACACACTAATACTTGTTGGAGAACAAAATATTGGACCGACCCGCTTTTGGGATACTGCGAGGAGTGTTACATAATGTCATCAGTGATGTTCCCCATTTGTGATATCGTATTATCCTCAGACCTGAGATCGCCATGGTTACCAACATAGGGATTAGCATGTCAAGCATTATCAAACATTGCTCTTGACCGAGTAATTATAAAGATGATGACCGAGCATACTATGAACTATGTAGAGGTATGTGGTTGATCAAGATGAGATTTGTCACTCTTATATATTGAGAGAGATATCGTTGGGCCCCTTGATAAGTGTAATTAATATTTGCATGGCCATGCACAAATGAGATGTCATTTGTTTTGGATTAATTATACTTAGAGATCAAAAAATAAAGATTGAACTATACAAGAATGACACTTGCCTAGTCTTGTGTTCAATCTAGATATCGATTGACAAAAGGAGTTAATATGTGAAATATCAATTTAAGGTTGTGTCGTTTTTGACCTTTATACCCTTTGGATAGTAGTAATGTTTTACTAGAAACCGCTTACTGTTCGTATAATAAAACGGGTTTTTAATTATACGGCCAAAGAGTGTAAAACCTACAGGGTCGCACACCAAAACGAGTTGGATCAAAACGAATTAAAACGGGCCAAGTTGGACTTGGGCCCAGTTCGTTTGTTGCTTAGGGTTCTCACTAGGGTTCCCTTATAAAAGGGAACCTTTGTTCATCCTGGCCGTCATAGGAAATCATTGAGAGGTTAGAGAGTCGAAATAATTGTGAGAACCCTAGAAGGCGCTAGTACACCAAGCAAGGATCTTATCCCGTTCGTGTGTGCATACCGTAGAGGCGTCGTAATTTCTACGCTAAGGACGACGACAACAGAAAGGATTCGATCTATCCTGTTCGTTTTAGTAACATTGAATCACATATAAGGTATGTCTTCTGTCGATTTTATTGAACAGCATAGATCCTAGGATTTAAGATTAGTGCGTAAATTAGTATATGCGATGCATGATTACTGCCCTAATTCCCTACAGTACGTAGTAATAATAATAGATCAACATAGAGTAAAAGTCACAAATTAAAAAAGCAAATAAAATTAGGGTAGCTCCAAACAGTTAACTTACTACTGGCTTAAGGTTTAGACAAGCAGGAAAAGGAAAAAGAAAGTAAAGGATTAATTAGCTCTTACAGACCAACACATCTAGTACTAGCTAGTAATAAGAAACAGCCATAAAGCTAGGTCTAATACATAGAGCAACAGTTTAGTCCCTAAGCATAGTGTTTAAAGGAGTCAATGTTTTTGTTGCAGAAAATGCACTGGAGATGCCCGTTGTCCACGTTGCTTTGGTAGCATGCCTGGCACCAAACACGGTGATCACAGGGCCTCGCATATCGTGGTTCGTCGGCACTGCCACATCTCATGCAAGCTCCAAAAAAGACTTCAAATTCTTCAATCCGCTACAATACCACACAACATTAGCACCATTAGTTAATTAATTAATCGAAAAATCAGTACAAAGTCCCTTACTATTACGTTTGTCATGTATGTACCTGCATGATAGGAGCTGAATCACGGATCAATTCTGGAAGATCTAAGACATCAACGTCCATGAAATAGGACTTGACGTCCACTGGTCCAGGCACATGAACAAGCTCGCGCAGAGTTTCAGTGTAGTCGTTCACTTTGTCGCGACACTCATTGAACTTTTCAGACAGCTCATTTATCATCTCATTGATGGGCCCCTCGAAGGTGTATTCCTTCCCAAATAAAGAACAAGAGAGATTGTTCTCTCTCATAAAAGCTTGGAAGGCTTGGTTGTTGAGTTCTTTGAAGCATGTTTTTTCTGCACGAGCAACCAATCTTAGCAGCTTATTAGTATGAGTTGCTATAGCAGATTCGATTTGGGCGCTTCGAGTATAATCAGGGGGACTGTTATCAGCCATAAGTAGCAAGAGGAAGAGAAGAAATTAAACAGGAAGGTTTTAATTAAATAATTATAGGAAAAAAGAAAATTGAGTTGAGTTGAGGACTTGAGGAAATGGATGAAGATATTTATAGACCAATAATATTTGCCAGTGTAGTGGTACCCTTTCGCCATCATATTCCTGGAACCATAGCAGAAATATATATATATATATCCTTTTCATATCAGAAAGCTTTAAATACAAAGATTTCACATGTACATGTACATGAACATATATATATATATATATCAATGCAATAGTACGTACTATTGATACACATATCTACGAACATGATCTTCATCCGGGCAATGGATACATCAAGCATCAAGAAATGTGTACTGGTTACCTTGGGCAGAGACCAGTTTTACAAAGACCATTTATGTAATATTGTAGTCCAGCCCATACACCGAGCATGAAGAAGAAAGGAATCAAAACCAAATCCTTCCATATGGAGTAAATGATAGTGAAGATCACTTTCTTGCAAATACGATCTCTCTTCAATTTTATATTTTGTAATATCATTCAAGAGCATGCACATAGGATGCGTCGCTCTTATACATACATATATATATATATATATTGTTTTATAAGGATGGAACCATGACCTTTTCTTACCTTAATTAACCGTCATAATTTCTCTCTTTAATGAAACAGTATCATGCACCTATTTTCTTTTTTCTTTTTAGGAAAAAAATTAAAGAAATCTTTAATTAAATTTTATTTTAAAAAAAAAAACACTCTATCCCATATGTGTGGGGCTTAAACTTGGGAACTCCCCATATTTAAATCGGTCCGTTTTATCATTAGGCTAACCAATAAGTATACTAAAGGGATGGACCGGTGTGGTATAAATATACGTCTTTACATATTGAACATCGAGATGCAACACCCTTAAGTGGACATCATGCAGTTTAGCAGATGCCAATTTTAGATACTTATTTTGCATGCCGACGGTGACATTGTACGAGAGAGAGAAAGAGATAAAGAGGGGGGGGGGGGTTGGGGAATCTCTGCATAATTTTTAATACAGGCACGTTCTCTAAAATAACACTGTTTAAGTAAACAGATGTAGAAATCACTTTGGCCTGAGCACAGAGCTCTGTCGCATCTTTTTGTTATATTGAGCATGGAGAATACATATTATCAATTAAGGTAGATCCGGATTCTTCTCATTTGTGTCTTACCGAGGGGTATAGTTGGTAGATCCAACTCTTCTAAAGTAGGTAAAGTTGTAAAATTTAAAATATTAGTTTGAAATTGGATGGTTACTTTTAGGCCTCGTTTGATTCAGGTATTAGGATTAGTGAGATTAATAATACCAGTATTAATAATACTGGATTATTAATCTTGGTATTAATTTAATAACAATACTTTGTTTGATTTGTACATTATTAATACTGGGATATCTCATGCTAATGTTAATACTATGTTTGGTTCTGTAACACGTATACGAGATTATATTTTGGACTAACAAAATAAAAAAAAAATAAAAAAAATATTTCAATTTTTTAAAAAAAAAAATTAAAATAATAATAATATAGTAGTAGTAGTAGTAGTAGTAGTAGTAGTAGTAGTAGTGACATTTTTGAAAATATTATAGTAGTAATGGCATTTTTGAAAATATATAGTTCATTTCTCTTAATCCTGAATAAACAATACCACCTCTCTCCTGATATTAAATTATAGCACAAAGAGTGGTATTAAGTTAGTACCGGTATTAGTAATCCCAACATATTTGTGCAAATCAAACAAGGTATTATAAAAAAAGTGGCATTAACAATCTCATCCCACTTTTTAATACCCGAATCGAACGAGGCCTTAATATATTGCATGGGCTTAACCTGAATGCAATAGGTTTGTTCTCTTAGTGTCGGCTCGACCCGTTGAAATATTTATCTAACCCTAAGTAATTCTCATACATATATCTAGTTTATGATAACAACCCTAGGGTTTAAAAACTAATCATTCATCATTCTAGCCTCCATTATTTATCAAATATTCAGATTCTCATTCTCTGTGGTTATCAACTAAGAACCCTATGATTTGTGAGGCGGAGAATAAAGGGCAACTATAGTAGCCAATCCAAGTACCCAACGTCATTGCTGAGATCCGGGAGCACACAAGAAGACGTCGTACATTAAAGCCTCGAAGCCAACAAGCCAATCAACTATCATTTCTGCATATTCGGGATCCTTTTGTCGAAGGTATATCTAATCATGGTAATGCTAAAACTATTCAATAGTTGTATGAACTTTTTGTGCAAACATAGCACTTAGTGCACTATTTCACATTATGGACTAAAAAAAGTTTGTACAAATTATAATGTAAGAGTAAATTTTGCAAATGAGAAAAGGATATGATAGGTATGATAATCAGCATCTAAACAAAAGAGAGAAATGTAGAGACAACATGCTTATATCAAATACAAAATTAAAACAATTTAAAAAAAATAAAACACCCAAAATATTTTTTAAAAACCTAACCAAACACCACCTTAGGATCTAGTCCTTGAAACAAAAGTTTTAAATGATGCGGAATGTCTCACATATAGTATCTATCACAATATGTACCTCTTGTGAGGATTCAACTTCATAGCATATGCATCAGATTATACCAATGGTATCTGTGTACCGCATCCTTCAAAAAGAAAAATCAATCAAGCACCGCATCCAAAAAGCTAGTGTTTGAATTTCAAGGACCACATCCTAATTTTTTTTTTATGAAATTTAATGTAGAAAAATGCAAAATTAAAGCTTACTCCGCCAGCACTCCCGGCTGCTCTGAGTCTAACTCCACCATAGATTCCACCAACGATACTGCTTCACAAGTTCGTGGGTCCAACATCGCCTCTGAAACCAATTGTTGTGCTCGTCAGCACTCGGGTCGGGCTTGGGCACCAACCGGGCCCGTCAGTCCGCGCGCATAGTAATGATACTGTCCCCAACTTAAACACATTTGGGCCACAGGTGTAGGGTTTTCATTTAAAAGGCCTCGTTACTATGTGGAGACTCTCCCCCACTTATATACTCATGTTGAGTTCTACAATTTTTCCATGTGAGATAAATGGTTTGAGCCAACCATTCTCAACACTTACATGATCAATCATTGGCAAGGTCGCGGCTATGAGGGGAGAAAATGAATGTGTTCCAACCTCTCTCAACAGCCGTAGTCATTACTTGCTTGTTCTCCGTCCATATCCACATCTCCTTCTTCGACATTGACATGGAACATGATACCCAATAATTTCTATGGAATTTAGTTCTCTTACTAGTGCTTTTCAGTGTAAAATCGATCGGTCTGCAACATTTCCATTTGCCTACGAGTTATAATCAACACTAATCACAATTGATGAATTTCTACGGAATTGAATTCTCCGTTAATATTTTTAGAGTACAATTGATAACAATTCCATTTGCCTAGGAATTACAATCAACACTAATCATAGTCGATTGAGAAAATTGTACATATATAGTACTAATAAGTAACTGAAACTTTTTTGCAAAACCTAGGTCAGTGCTAATATTAAGTTCAGGTGTGAAAGGAGAGGAGGAAACCTGTAATGGAGATTTCGAAGGAAGAAACTCCACCAGACAGCAACAACAGAGCCATTTGTTGGTTGAACTTGAACTCAATTTGCACAAGCGCCACATTGCTATTAGCTTGCAACGGTAGAGTATGGAATACCGGTCCGGCATTGAGCCGATGACCGTTGGGATTTGGGTACCAATGAATACTTGCCATGTCAACTTACGTTTGTACATAGAGCATCTCCGTGTAAATCCTATCTGTTAATTCATTTATTTATACGCAAAAGCTCGTATGAAAATATTTTGTTTTAATGTTATATTTGTAATTTATGGGTAACATTTTGAAATAACTAATAAAACAGTGACACATGTTAGATGATATTTTATATAATATTTTATATAATTTTTTATTTATACTTTTTATAAGTTATTTCACGATTACAATGAATTTTATTTTATTTGTTAAATTATATATGTCAACTTATTTTTACAAAAAAAAATTAATATTAAAATTAATATGTTTTAATGGTGCTTTTGTAAAATCTTGTATAAATTTTAAAGTAATTAATAAGATTCCAACACTTTCAAGTTCGTAATTTCCATGGCAGTTTGGTCATAACAACTATTATTTTTTTGAACTCTGAAGTTTAATGCAAAAAAAAAAATAAAAAAAAATATCTAAAGTTTAAAATGGATGAATCCATTGCACTTGGGTGATGGCAAAGTTGGTAAGGGGAGTGGGTTTCTCAGTTTCTCTATCCTTTGCTTCTCTTCCCCCTCTCTCGTAATCAAACAACAGGTATATCTTTGTATCAATTGCATTAAAAATGAAATCGATTATATCAAAAATAAAGAATCCTTCGGACAAAATTGTATTAAATCAATACAACAATTGGTCCAATCCTATAAGTTGAAAGTCAAACATTAATTAATTTTAGAGTAATCTTAAATTCACTCACCAAATTATTATTATCATTCTTGTGATCGAAACTCATTCTGCCTAATTTTGTCAAAACTTTTCTTCTCACCCCATCTTATTTTAGCAACCCAAAGAACCAAGCTCCCAGAGAACCAAGGCTAATATGTGTCACAAGATATTCCATATTTTATTGAATTATGGAATTAAAGATATAATATATATATATATATATATATAATTTATTGAATTATGGAATCTAAGCACCGGTCAATCAATTAATTTATTCAAAAACATGCCACAAATAGACAAAGAGTATTATCATCCACCACATTACAATTTCAAACCTTGAGCTGCATAAATTGCTTAAATCATGGGCAAATTGGACTCTAGGACTGTAATCCTAAATATTAATCTTGTGGTTTACCAAATCTTTGAGAGTTAAAAAAAAGGGCGACATTTTCCTAGTGTTCTATATTATGTTAACTAACGAAATCTTACCTTTGATTGATCCGCCTATTTTGAACACCAACATATGAAAAATAAAACTATAAACCAAACTTAATATCGTGAATCCTATAGACCCAAAATTAAAAAAAATCCTTTTAAAAAGTTATATATGTAAAGATAAATAATAATTTTTACGTGCCCTTTACGAAACAAAAAAAAAGTATCGCTTGTCAATTAAAGATAGACTAATAAAGATTTATTTTCCATATATCTTACAAAATATATCATTTAATATAAAGAGTTAATTGCGTAAATGGCCATAGGGTCAGTTTTACTTTTCACCGTGAACTTTAAGAAGTGTAGTTTAATTTTTTAAATTATTAATTGAAATTCATTTTATTCGTTAAAGTTGACAGATATTAAATAGTCATGTGAATCATACATAACAATTTTTTATAAATATTTTAATTCAACTATTAAAAACTATACATATTCCTTCAAAGAAAGAATAAAAGAATAAAAACTAAATGCAAAGAAAGCAAAAAACTATTATTTTTACAAATATTATGGTCTAAATAGAAGATTTTTTTGTTCTTTTCTTACTCTCTCTTATGCTGCCTCTTATTTTCCTTTCTTCTTGTGGAGGAAAATATTAGTTTTCAATACTTGAATACTTGAACCAACATACCTTTATAAATTACTGTGTAGTGCACAGTACTATTTTTCATTAATTTTAATTGTCAAAGTGGACAGGAAGGCCCAAATGAAACTCATTCAATAATTTGAGGGGTTAAATCGAATTTCTAAAGTTGAGGGACCAAAATAAAATTGGTTACATAATTTAGGGTGTATTTGCGTAGTTTCCTTATTTTTCCTTAATTTTTTTTGGTACCAAGTTTTCTCACTTCTGATGCAAGATTGATTTTGAATTCTGAAAATTAAATTTGAAAATTGAATATGAAAAATTTGTTTATTTTTTTTATGAATATCACAACTGAATATGTTTCATATGATTGAATATATCACATCTCATACTGAATGAATCTTATATAGATAATTTAACCCCTACGTTCTTGTTTTATAAAAGTAATTATATCTAAGGACAAGGGTATAAAAAATATTTTATCGCTTTAAAAATTAAATGTATAGACTAAATATGGAAGCCTTGAATTTTAAAAAGGCAAAATACGTAATCAGATCTGAAATTTAAAAACCCAACAAATAAATTTTAAACCTCAATAGACTACTCCTTCGTACTTAATATTCGCAAACACACATTCCTTAAATAATGCAACGCTATGCTTACCAGTATTCTTATCACATACTTTTATCGGTATACATTACATGAATTACATCTTACTAATATACAACTTATATAAAACATCCGATGAAAATAAGTAGTAAAAAATCTAGGTAAAAAATCTCCCTAAATATCATATTAGGTTACGTTTGGTAAATCGGATAAGGAACTAGGATAATAATTGGATTCAATGCAAAATTCAAGTATTGAATTTTCCCGGAACAACTTTTCCAAAATATCATAATCTTCACCCAAGAATGGAAGCATGGGATGCATATGATAATAGTTAAAATTAGTCAGATAAAAATTACATAAGATAAGATGGGAAATGAATTAATTGAATAAAGATTATGGAATTGAATAACGCAACATTGCCACTTTTAGTCTAGTTTTTAAAAGTTTTTTATTACTAGTACTACTAATAGTTTTCTATGTGGTTGGTGAGACTCAAATACAAGATTTTTCACAAATTTAAGCGAACGCCTCTCTGAATAAGTTATCACAGTTGTTTAACACTATAATAATTGTGTTGCTATGAACATTTTATTTTCTTTTATAATTATCATATAAAACTTTGTATAAATTATGTTTATAAAATAATAATTAATGATATAATACAAGAAATAAATTTTATAAATTGCGTGCCCAACAAAATATAATAATTTACCAAACCTTGCATCCTGTCCGCCCAATATACCCTTGCAGTCGTAATCCCTAGAAAAGGCGGTATAAGCCGTGCCCTGCAAGGGTTTCTCTTTCCTTCCTCGTTCCATGTATATAAATAAATATAAATAGTTCCCTCATTTTTGCGTTCTTAAGAAAATAGCCCACTTTGTTATTTCTAAAGGAAAGGAAAAAGAGTCATTCGCAGAGAAAAAGCTTAAGGTCCGGCAATGGCGTTAGTGTTGCAACAGCATCTCAACAACAGAGGAGGGCGGAGGGTGGTGGCGGAAGATGACTCGAAGCTGCTGATATTTGAGACAACAAAGGGGGTGGAACCGGTGATGAGCTTCGATGAGATGGGGTTAAAGGACGATTTACTGAGAGGAATATACCAATGTGCCATGGAGAAACCGTCAGCTGTTCAGCAGAGAGCTTTGCGTCCCATCATATCCGGTCGAGACGTCATCGCCCAGGCCCAGTCTGGTACCGGCAAAACCTCCATGATCTCGCTCGCCCTTTGCCAGATCGTCGATACCACCTCCACTGAGTACGTAGCATTCTAGATTTTTTTTTTGACTAAACCCTAGTTTAATGTTTATTTCTAATTTTATTCTGATAGCTTTAAACCCTAATTCTGTCTCCCTCTTAAGTTTAAAACTAGTCTTACTAGTTAGTGATATTATTTTATTATTATTGTTAAACCCTTTGTCTATTGGTCAAATTTTGTCTATATGTGGAGATTGATGTATAGAGATGATTAATTACAGATATGTCAACTTTTTAAAAGGAATTTTTTTATTCCCCTGCATAATTTAAAAGATCAGCCCTTTCTTTGGTTTAGTTTGACTTTCTATTGCACCTCCCTTCAAAAAAGAAAAAGAAAAATACTGTTAAGTGTTATGAGAAGTTGGAAAGGAGATAATTGGTTTGATGAGATATTCTTCGGTTTTTTTTTTCTCACAGATTTTTTTTTCCCATAGAATTAGATTCCATGGAAAATCGCAAACCATAATAAGTTAGAGCAACTCCAATCGTTCCTCAAGCTTGTCCCAAAATTTAAATTTTCGGAAGAAATTACTTAAAATCTTGCTCCAACTCTCCCTTATCACGAGTACCCAAATTTATTCATAAGTAATGGGACAAGAATAGGAGTCCCAAAACAAAAACATAAACTTAGTTTTTCAAAATAATTGTCTCTAAACATTTAAATATGGGGAGAATAAGAGAGAATTGGCGAGGCACTGCTCAAATATGACATTTTCCTCAAATTTGAGAAAATACAGGAGAGGATTGGAGTTGCTCTTTACAATATCTTACCCATTCCTCAAAGAATTGGATTCCATCAAAAACAATTAATTTTTATAGAATTTCGGAAAAAGAGACTGGTTGTGTAAGATGTGCTCTGTCTTTTCTTTGTTTCTCAAGAAAATTTTTGTTTCTTACCAAACTCTCAAAGAATTGAATACCATGTAAAACTAGAAAAAGTAATAGAACATCTAACCAAATCACCATCTCATTTTCCCACTTGTCATAAATATTTGTTGTTTTACAATCACTTATTTTCTTTATTAATAATATTTCTATTTGTTATATAAAAAGTTATAAAACTTGATAAAGCGTGCAGGAATACAAATACACATCGTTATTCTCACTCCATTCCCAGGTCTGGTAAGCCAAAACTGAAGATAGAGTCATTTTTTCCATGTACCAAACTTTCTATTGGAGTTATTTTCTGTAAAATAGAAGAGAAAAAAGAATTACTTGAATAATTGTGACACTACACGACGCTGTTGGCAATTCTAAAGAAATTTTTAGTTGTAAGCAGTTTAGTAATATTTTGTCAAATTGTACAAACCCATTAATGTGTTATTCAATAAAAGTTCTCAAAGAAACCTTGGAAATAACAGTCACAGGACACCTTCAAAACATTTTTTTGTTCTTTCTGGATGATGTTAACCCCATCAACTAGCTTTGTTATGAAATCAAGTATTTTTATATACCTGTGGCATTCTATAATTTATCTAATATAATAAATTTAGTGGATTATTATCTTTTTGCATATTAGAGGAATAATCTTTTATTGAATTATTATATGATATCAGTATATCACATTAGGCACATGCATCTAGGACAATATTACCAATTAGACAATGCCGTGTGTACTAGATGATAATTTTGGCTTATCAAATTGAGTCAGCTTCTTGTATTTATGTTTTAAGAAATTTTC
Organism: Lonicera japonica; assembly: GCA_021464415.1. Lineage (NCBI taxonomy): Eukaryota > Viridiplantae > Streptophyta > Magnoliopsida > Dipsacales > Caprifoliaceae > Lonicera > Lonicera japonica. The sequence continues at coordinate 3,999,914 of CM038469.1, read as the reverse complement.
TATTTAATATATATTTTTCGGGTTTTTTTTTGGTCTTCAACATAGAAAATTGTTGCTCATTCCATGCCACTAAAGCCTAGTAAATTCATTTCCGACCAAGTCATTGGCCATTCATCGTCTTTGAAGCCCTACCTAGCTGCTACGTGGGTTGTTTTGTACTTTTGTTTTGGGGGGCTCTTATGGGAATTTGTTTTTGTGTTAGTTTCTTTTTGGTGTTTGCTGGGGACATCTTGCCCCCCGTATTTTTAACTTTTTCAGTTGCAATAAATTTTCTGTTTCTTGCAAAAAAAAAAAAGAAAAATACATTTTTATTTACCATTCAAGTTTTGCAGAGTCCAAGCTTTGATCTTGTCACCTACAAGGGAGCTAGCAGCTCAGACTGAGAAATTTATATTGACAGTTGGTGATTTCATTAATATAAAGGCACATGCATGTATTGGTGGCAAAAGCATTGGCGAGGATATCAGGAAGCTAGAACATGGAGTTCACATTGTATCTGGAACTCCAGGCAGAGTTTCAGACATGATCAAAAGGAGAACATTACGAACTAGAGGCATAAAAATTTTGGTTCTTGTGAGTTTAACAACACTTTGTTTGCTTGAATTATATGATTTTGTAATGTGTGATAGTCTGCTATTCAGTCCACCTTTTCAATGTTGTCGCAACAGTGGAGACTTGACACTCGGTTTTTGTTGAAATTTCATTAGGATGAATCAGATGAGATGCTGAACCGAGGTTTTAAGGATCAAATTTATGATGTCTACAGATATCTTCCACCAGAGCTTCAGGTATCTCCTCTTGACATTCTTCTAAATGCTATTTCCATTATCAACTAAATTCTGTGCTAACTGATAAACTTTGTGTATTTTTGTTAGTATGATATTATCCATATATGTTTTTGAACTATATATTTATTAAATTTTTTCCAGTTGCTTAGCTTATTCTTTGCATGTTTTATATTTGTGATTTTTCTTTAGATACTTCCTATAGAATCCCCTCCATAGTCTCATTTTTTTGTATTAGGGAGCCATGCTTTATGACTGTTCCACTGCCCTTCTGAATTTTTATTGATAAAAGAAGTATATATAGTTTAGGTTCAGTTAATAAAGTGAATATTAACGTCATTCCACTTTTAGGAAAATTTAGATAAATTTTAGATAATACAGGTTTTTTACGCTTTTTTGGTCTAATAAACCTATGGTTTTGCCTGATCCTTGGGTTAAACTGCAGTTCTTTATTAAATGTTGCAGGTTGTTTTGGTGTCTGCCACCCTTCCTAGCGAAATTTTGGAGGTGACAAGCAAATTTATGACAGACCCTGTGAGAATCCTTGTGAAACGTGATGAGTTGACTCTAGAGGTTAGTAATGTTTATGTTTATGTATCAACTATCTCGGGAAAAAACAAATCCAGAGTTTGATGCCAATCAATGAATTTTTTGGAGGGGCTTATTATTTCTATTAATCTCTTTTTATTAAACGGCAGGGTATCAAGCAGTTTTTTGTTGCAGTAGAAAGAGAAGATTGGAAATTTGATACTTTGTGTGATCTCTATGATACCCTTACGATCACCCAGTGTGTTATTTTCTGCAACACGAAGCGGAAGGTAATATTTTGGTCTAATTTTTTCTTTAATTGGTGAGGGTGGATTCGTGTTTTAACAATTTTATAGTTAATTGTTAGGAAATGGTTTATTTCTAGTTCTTGTGCTGATTATATATAATATGAAGTGGATTACTTGGGACTTAGTTTAGTTTGATAGATTCTGGTATTGGTATTTAATGTAGTTTTTAACATATATACAGGTGGATTGGTTGAGTGAGAAGATGAGAGACAATAACTTTACAGTGTCGTCGATGCACGCCGACATGCCTCAAAAGGAGAGAGATGCAATAATGGGAGTGTTCCGGTCTGGCACAGCTCGTGTTCTGATTACAACAGATTTACTGTCTAGGGGGATGGACGTTCAACAGGCAAGTTCATGTGGTTCTCTCTCTCTCTCTATGTATTTGTTTGGAAGTACATTATATATAAGTAGTTTCATATAGATTTGGACAAACAATTAACTTTAGGATACATGCTATATGCTGCTTAAATGACATATAAACTTGTTGAATGAGCTATTATTCGCCCAATTTGTTTGTGGGCATGGGCTCAAATTCGTCCCCATAATGCACATGGCTTATATAATTGGTTATTTGTCTTATAGGTATCCTTGGTGATCAACTATGATCTTCCTAACGACCGAGAGGTTTACATCCATCGCATTGGCCGCTCTGGTCGGTTCGGACGCAAGGTAGTTATTTATATAATTTTTCCCTTGCAAAAAGCTTTTTCCCATGATGGAGCCCTTTTCCCTTGCTATTTATGCTTGCTATGTTTGCTCATTGATTTCTTAGAATTCATTCATGGATCTGGGTTTCTTGATGATGTGCAGGGTGTTGCAATAAATTTTGTGAAAAATGATGATATTAAGATTCTACGCGACATAGAGCAGTACTACAGTACCCAGATTGACGAAATGCCTATGAATGTTGCTGATTTGATATAGTTGCTCGCTCTCTGTCTGTCTGTCCCTGAGCTATTATGATTCTGCTTACAGGAATTTGGGGGCTCTTTTGTGGACGTTTTGGTTATTAGGAAATCAATAGCTTCTTTTTGGTTATTGATGACGAGAAACATGTCCGTCAGGAGTAATCTATCTAATCTAATCTATAGTATAATCTTCACCTTGAATGAATCCAGAAAATTGGCTTTGTAGGTATGGTATGTGTTTATCACTTTGTCACTGCGATTGGAAAAGGATGAAAACGTACATCTTAGTATTTTTGTTAATATTAATATTATATTATATACTTTATTATTATATTATTATATGCCTTGATATCTGGATGCATTTTGCATGGCATTGTTGATTTCCATAGTCCTGTGATTGATGAGCCCAGTAGCCTATGATTCAAAATCTCTCATTTGGCAATTTGGGCTTTTTATTCATATGATTTGTATGCTATCCCACTTTTGAATATTTGTTCTTGTCTCAAGATACAGGTTCAGTTAAATGCAAGTTATCAATTTGTTTAAACTCCGAAGAGATTGTGTATGTAAATTCCTACTTAGAAAAACACCTTTATAGTTACGGAATCTACAATTATAATAAATTTCACGAGGAAAAATCGCGTTATACAAATCTATGTTAATAATATGAACAAATTTAGCATCTATCAATCAGTCTATGATTTGGAAGGCTCTGTGCCAAAGTTTAAAATGAGACCCCTTTCAACTTTATCATGTAAATAACTATATCAAAAAAAATTATCAATTTTTTTTTTTTTAGATAAGAAAAAAGTTACACAAAAAAAAGAAGATATAAATATAACAAACCCAAACTAAAGAAGAGACAATTATCTTTTCTTCTGAAAAAAATACAATTAATGGGTATTCAACAACAATTGGAGATCGAGAGAAGGCGACAATAAGAGCACAGTGGACTAGTGGAAAATATTATAGTTATCTTTGAAAGATTTAAAAAAATATACCTAGAAATATAGAATTTAACATCCTTTATAAACTAGGTCCTTACAATTCTAATTTTAAATTTGGGTCCTTTCATTGTCAACAAATAAATATAAAAACTGAAATTTAGACCCCTAATTTTATAAAAACTAATTACTATTTAGAACATGGGCCATGTGCGGTTGCCTACTCTATTCACCTTTACCATCAATTCTAGATAGTCATAATTTATGGATTAGACGATCGTACAACCAAACAAGCAACTTGAGAAACATTTGGTATTGAAACTTGAAGCATTCATCGGGGATGTTGTCATGTGTATTGTTTCGCATTTTTGATAAAAAGAAAGAGTACAATTTGTTGTTGTAAGTCACCTTGATAAACATTCTTTGTTTGTAAGATTTTAGATTATTTATTGGAAACCTTTTATACTGTGAAACTTTACTAGCCTGTTATCTATACAGGCATTGCTTCAATCACTATATATATACATGACACTGGTTAAACCATTAGTGGTCGATATTGTTTCCATTTCTAAACATTTATAAAGTAGGTACTTAAATATTCGAAGTGTTAATTAAAAAAATTCGATTACGTACCACTAGGCAACACAACATGAAGGGAAAACCAATTATAAAATGTAAAAGTATGAGGGTGCGTTTGGCATGTCGGATAAGGAGATATGATATAATAGGATAAAAGCCAGATAGGATAAGAGTCGAAATTAGTCGAATATGAATTATGTGGTATAAGAAAGAAATTAGTCGGATAAAGATTAAGCGGGATCAGACATGATAATGACTACTCGGATAAAGATTTAATAAATTTTACATTTGATGGAGTTCCGGATTACAAGTCCAGATATTATATAATACAACTTGCTTTTCTTTTAAAAATATATGCAATTTTAATTGTTATCCACATTTTTTTTAACTAATGCAATTTTCATATTTATAAATAAGTTTCGTAAAAAAACTCTTTTGGTGGAAAAGTTTTATATTACATACAATATTTACAAACTAGGCATTAAGTACAGTTTCAAATTCTAATGTCACTCCTTTTTTTTCTAAAATTAAAGTTTCTTATAAATACCTTCATTTAATAAAAAATAAATAAAAATACCATATTATACAAGAAATGAATTTTATTACTTGAGTTACTGTGATTTTGGGTGGTAGAAAATTTTCATTAATAAATTTGATTATTTAAAAGGGTAACGTTATTTATACCTACCAAATTTGTCAAAAATACCCCCAAAGGTAAACTTCTAGTCACTAACACTCTCTAAGACTCGCATAATGAGAGGTGAGTGCAGATGCACACTCGCCTTATTTGATGAAAGTTTGTTTGTAATAACTTGTCTAACATTAGGTAATGAATTACTGGACTATTTTTCAAATAAAGCTCGCCTAATGAGAGGTTAGTGCACTTACGTAAACTTGCCTTACATGAGAAGAGTGTGTTGCTAAGCACTCACATAACACCAGGCAATGAATGTGGGTGTTTGTGACAAATAAGGAGGTGTTAAAATGTGTTTTTAGTTAAATTTTGGAAGGGGGTATTTGTGACAGATTGAAGAGGGTAAATAACACCACCCATCTAAAAGGCGTAAAGAAAAAGATTAAAAAAAATTAATTAAATATTAATTTTTATATTAATTTTGTTATCCGGCAACCATGGGATAAAATAATACTACCTATAGGGATGGTATATATTTATCCGGTTTTAAAAGAATAAAATGATAATTAATCCTGAGTATAAACCAATCCCGTGTTGCACCAAATGCAGGGTAGTATTAAAATATTATATCCACCCTAGTGCCAAACACATGATATAATTTATTTATCATATTATTTTCAATAACAAATACCGAATATAATTAATTAATCCAATCTTACTTTTAATCCTGCACGATAAACGTACTCTTAAGACATTTTAACTGCTTCATCCGCTATCTAATCCAGTGGCTTAGTGGCTAGGACAAGCTTATGGATTGAAGAATGGAATTAATTGTGTTTTATTGGCTGTGTTTACTTGCTGATGCTGTGTAGTTTCTCTGTTATGAACTTGGAGTCTCGCATGGAAAAAATTGTATCTGGGCTGGTGCTTAAAGCCCACAAATACTCTCTCCTTGTAAGCCTAACTATTTATCCGTTTTAAATAGCAAGTTCAACCCATGGCAAGCTTATGGCTAAATAACAATTTCTATCAGAAGTAGACACCATGCCACCATTCCAACTCGAGTCATTTGGATGAATACTAGTAGATAAGTGCGTTAATAAGATCCAAAAATTTTCTGGATCGATGCTAAAGTGGAAAAGGTTACCAATGAGCTAGCGTCGATAGGGTGCGCCAGCTGATTTTTTTAATTTATTTTTCTAATTAAAATATTCTTTGTCATTGACTTCCTTTTCAAATTTCTATTAAAGGTTTATTTTCTCAAAAAGAAAATAATTATCTATCCACTAGATCAATTAAATAGGCAGCAGTACAACACTAGAATCTTATTTATTATTATCATCATAACAACAATTGAAAATCTGTCACCAAGAAAGCCCACCAATTTTTTGCAACAAACCATTGAAATATAACTACAAATTAGCGGTCAGCACAATTTGTTTCCATTTTTAATCCTCTAGCATATGTCAAAGGGAGAAGATTCAATCATAGTTAATCCAGTTTGGAAGTTGAAGTTGAAAAAGGACTAAAACTTAGTGGTGTGTTACGAACACAAATAATCCAACATGGAAAAAATGATAAATTTAGGAGTAGTTTATATCTATGGGCGCCCTTCTCTTGCAATCATGGGCAAGTTCTACCCATGGGTTCATAACAAGTGATATCAAGCACTATGTTAAGTATGGGACTGGATGTTAAATAGTCTCACATGGAAAAAATGATAAATTTGGGAGTAGTTTATAGAGCCCATCGATTCCTTACTTTTGCAAACTGGTTTCCAGGGGGAAAGTTTTACCCATAGGTTCATATCGTAGTTTTACCCATAGGTTCATATCGTACTGAGCACGGTTTGTTTTCATCTTAATCTTCTAATAGGTCAATGAGGGTCATTGCATACTAAAGTGCTTTTTTGTCAATTTTTTTTCTTGGAATTGCTCATTTTCCTCATTTTTAAACAACTTGTGAAGTTCTTCATATGCATTGTATTCTACCTCATTTATTTTTCTTTTGCCTTTACTTTTACCCTCAGTCTTACTCTCCTCACCCTTAGTTTCACCCTCATCCTCATTGGACTCCTCACCTTCACTCACATCCTAGCTACTTTTTCCATAATTATAACAGTCTTTAGGTTCTATGTTTTCAAAACTAAATCAAACTTAGTTTGGTTAGAATTTTGTTGTTGGTTTATTTGAGTGTGGTCCTTTACCTTCCTGGTTTGCTTCTTGGTTCTCCGTTTCATTAAGGAGGTCACCAAACTCAATTAAGTTATCTAAGGCTCAGTCCTCATCTTCATCGATCATAATAAGACAACTCACATCATTTTTACTTCTTTTTTTATTGTGTGGATGCTTGAAAACCCTTATTTTGCAGTGTAGATAACCTTTTAGGCTTTACTACAAAGGTAACTTTATTGGATGTGGTTGATTCTTTAAGCCTTGAGGGTGATGGTGACTTAATATTCTTTGTTTGGGGAGCAAGTGGTTGGGGACCACCTAATTTTTTCTTACAAGTAAATGTGACACATAACATTTTTACTCTCTATTTGGTCCCATGTGTTCATGAGTTGTGCATCACTAACTATTTAGGCCCTTGCTATTTTCAAAACTAATTCTAAAACCTTTAATCTCACAGCCCTTTTCAATATCTTTAACAAGATCAATTGAACAAAATTCATCTCCATCTATGCCAAATAATACAAAATGATTCCTACACTAGTAAGTTTGACCCTTATTAATCAATGTAACCCTATAGTGAACAACAAAGTCCTTCTTCCCAATTAGAGAAGTATTTTGATTACTTGTTCCTACAACCAACACACAACATAGAAATGGGACAACTCAGAGAGAATATATTGGATACATCTAACAAACAAACAACACTTAAACCCTATATGTTAATATGTAATGCATATAATATACATGAAAGTTTGGTTCTCTATTCAATTTGTAAACTTGAACCCAACTAACATGGACAAAAACATCATTATTTAACTACATTGACAAAAAAAACCCTAAAAAATTGTACAAGACTAAACACTAAACTAAACAACATAAAATAAACCCTAAATCAACAACTTAGTAAGCCCTAAATCAACTTGGCTTTACACATAAACAACATATAATAAACCATTTGCATACCCTTATCTGCTTTCTTCCTTGTTCTCATCGCAATCAGTCGCATACAAGCCCTAATTTTGATCTCATTTTTGTTCACTTCTTTGATGTTTCCCTTGTCACTAATCTGATTGTATACTAATTTTCACTTTTGGGGACTGATGTTTTGCGTATAAGAATAAAGGGGAAAAATATGTACTTTTTCCCCTTATTTTCACTTGACTTTTTTTTTCCAAGTAACTCCCATATAAATTAAAAGTTTAGTAAGGTAACTTTTTAACTTAAACCAACATAATGGAACTCTAATAAACCAACATAAACTAATAAACTAATTGTGATAGTTGAGAATCAATGATTGGATAATTTAAGAATTCTACTAAGATGAGAACCTAAATCTATTTGTAAGGACATCATTTTAATTTAAAACGATTCAAATATTAGGAATCTTAATACGATTAGGAATATTTATAAGAGAGGGTATCTTAATTTAAAACAAATAAATATTAGGAATTTTACTAAAATTAGAAATCTTTATAAGAGATGGTTATTTTTGTCCAACAAAAAGGAATAAACACTTTAACCTATTTGAGATTTTATATATGGTATATATATTGATATAGATGATACATATTAATCGAATTGAGGGTTCCTTGTCCTTATTTCACAAAGTAAAACTTAATTTCTCCATTTCTTCAAAACTCCCTTGCTCTTTAAATCCCTTTCTAAAATCTCAGTCTATAAGCTTTCTTGTGCAAATATATGTTAAATTAAATATATATATATATATACATAGAAAATTTCTCATACGGACAGATTTGTACAAATTGGGCCTTTAGCCACGTTTATTGTAGCTAAAAACATCTCTCCAATATTTTAGTGACAGGAAATTGTCGTTGATCCATATGAGAAACATACTTTTTTTATATATGTAAAGTATTCTCTAGAATAATTGATCACGGCATAGACATGCATGCGCCATAAATAGAACAAACTACCATTAACAACGAGTCATTGACTACTTTCATTCATTTTCCATGCCATTAAGTATTCTTTCGAGTGGTCTCTTTCTCCTATAGGCAAAGGATATTTATGCTTAAATTTTTCTACTACACAAATTAGAATTCTTCTTGGATTTCTGGCCCAATCAACTTTAAACTAGGTACTTTCAAGTTGTCTAAGTGGGTCAGGGATTTTATCCAAGAAAAAACTGAAACAAACCACTGCTCATGTTTGGGTCAGACTTTATTCAGTTCCTTGGGAGTATTGGGATGAATAACTTTTGCTTAGTGTGGGCAAAACTATTGGCATTCCCTTTCAAGTGGATCCAGCATCTCTCAATAGAAATTTTTATCTTTATGCTAGAGTTCACATAGATGTTGATTTACAATCCAACCTGCCATCTAGAATGCTAGCTTATTGAAAGGGAGGGTTTTAGCTTTGAAATTCCTGTCTCATACGAGAATCTACGAACTTCTGCACTCATTGCTCCATTATAAGGCATTTTGTTGGAGAATGTAGGGCTCTCAAGAAGGTTCAAGAAGAATATGCCAAAGCAGCCACTAAAACTCCTATTACCATTGATGCTAAGGCCAAATCTCAACAGAAAAAATCTCAGCAATATATTCGCGAGCAAGCAGCTCCTATACATGGTACTTCACTTGTCCTAATGCCACAGTTGTTCCAACTGTCCATTTAACAATAGATCCAATTGGTGTGCAACATAACCATAAAGGAATTTAGCACTTCAAAGCTCATGATAGCTCCCCTATAGGTGTACAAATCAATAATGATGCCAACTAGAAAAGACGATCTTGCAGTAGTCCCTCTATCATAGTGGTTGTCAATGTTCAGCCCCTTCTTCTTCTCAGAACTCCCCATCCTCTTAACACTTTTTTTAGCCATTTCTACTCCATATTTTGTCCTTAACACAACAAATATACCTACATCTTCCCATATTCATCACAAACAGTCTCACAAGTTTGTTTCTCCTACTATAGCTCCTTTCAATCATCACTGTCCTACTCCCTCCTAAAACATATATCTTTCCTCTCGCTCTTATCCTCAATACACCAAAACTATAATAGCTAACAAATACTCTCCTTTGAGTGACTATTTGATAGATGATGATGGAGATGGTGAATCCCGGGACCAATCTTCTGATGATCAAAACACTGATCATATGGCTTTTAATGATTCAACAGGATATTATTCTGTTACAAGCAATGATCAATTCATTGCAATGCCAAGGCCTGGCATAAATTGGATTAGTTTGGAAGAGGAGCCACCTCTACAATCATGGGCTACTAGGGCAGATGAGGAATTTGTTGCTGCTATAGACATTAACAACAATGAATGTTGCATTCAATTGGAACAAGATAACATTCTTCACCAACACTTTCCTCCCCTTATAGTTACAACTGCCTCTCCCTCCTCTCCACACCACTATGTTAATGATAGCTCTTCTAAGCACATTCCCACATCTAAATCACTTAGATCAGAGTACTCCCCTTCTCCAATTAAAACCCGAGCTCAAAGGAAAACATAGGGCCCTTCCTCATCTCTCCGTAAGCATCAAAAGATGAAGAAGGCAGCAACTAAGGAAGCTAAGGCTTTAGCTACACTTTCCAAGTCTAATTCCTTTTCTTCTTCCTAGCCACTATATCAATGGCAAGTCCATTTGCAGGACAAGAAGAAAAAAGAGAATGCATTAGTGGATCAATCTACCAATGCAACAGAACCATAGTCGACTTCATGCCTTTTAGTGAGTTCGACTACATGTGGCTTGTTTGTTGCAATATTTCTGTCTTTGCTGCAAGTATTTTTTGTTGCATATTCACTTTGTTCTACAGACATCTGTTTAAGCTTTATCCTTTTGTTTTGAATTGCTTGGTGGACTTTCAGTCTTGTCCAATTGTCCAACAACAACAACAACAACAACAAGCCTTTATCCCACTAGGTGGGGTCGGCTACATGGATCAAACGACGCCATAGTGGTCTGTCGTGAATCATATCTCTAGTGAAACCATTCGCCTCTAAATCCTTCTTAATAGTTTCACCTATAGTTTTTCTAGGTCTTCCTCTGCCTCTAACAACTAGGCTTCCCTCCATATGATCAACTCTCCTAACCATGGCATCTGCAGGTCTCCTCCATACATGCCCAAACCATCTAAGTCGAGATTCAACCATCTTTTCTGTAATAGGTGCCACCCCAACTCCCTCTCTGATGGTAACATTCCTGATCTTATCTTTCCTAGTCTTGCCACTCATCCATCTCAACATTCTCATCTCAGCTACACTTAGTTTATTCTCGTGTTGGCTTTTGACCGCCCAACACTCAGTCCCATACAACATTGCTGGTCTAACCGCGGTACGATAGAATTTTCCTTTTAACTTGAGTGGTACCTTTTTATCACATAACACACCCGAAGCTTTCCTCCATTTCAACCATCCTGCTTGAATCCGGTGATTTACATCTCCCTCTATCTCCCCATCTTCTTGTATAATGGATCCAAGATACTTAAACCGAGTGACTTGTGGTATGACATTATCCCCAACTTTTACCTCTAAGTTAGTAGTGCTCCGCCTTTTATTGAACTTGCACTCCATGTATTCTGTCTTACTTCTGCTTAAACGAAAGCCATGCGCTTCTAAATTTTGTCTCCAAGTTTCCACCTTCCCATTTAGCTCTTCTCTGGACTCACCCACTAGGACAATATCATCTGCAAACAGCATACATCGCGGTGCTGGCTCTTGAATGTGTTCCGTGAGTACATCCAAGACCAAGGTAAACAGATAAGGGCTCAAAGCTGACCCTTGGTGTAGTCCTATAGTTATAGGAAAATCTTCTGTGGACCCACTATGTGTTCTCACACTAGTCATAGCTCCTTCATACATGTCCTTGATAACACGAATATAGGCAATCCTAACCCCTTTCTTGTCCAATTGTCCATCTCGTATTTTTTGCTCATTTCTTTTTTCTTTTTTTTTTTTTTGGGGGGGGGGGGTCCTAGAGGATGGCCTTATTGTATCCCCTCTATATGTATCTTTTTTCGTTATTTATGGCACTACACTAGCCCTGTAAGGAGGCTAGTGATTTTATATATATATAAAAACAAGTGTTCTTTCGAATAATTGATCACTAGAACATTGACTACTTTCATTCATTTTCCATGCCAATTTGTTTCCCCAAACTTCCCCTCAAATTAATTTGCCACAAATATTGACAAGTGAAACATCCGTTTCATAGAATAAACTGAATTTTAATTTAAACCCATCAAAGAAAAAAAATATGTGGCACAACCCATTCAATAAAATACAAAAAATTGCACATTTCAATCCAAAACCTCCTTCTATGTGCGCCCCTAATTGGTTGAAAAAGTATACAACATCTTATGCCTATAAACCTCCCCTGGACCAACAATCTGTGAAGGGAAATTAGGATGATGCACTGCATCAGGGAACCCCTGAGTCTCCAAAGCCAATCCAGCATGGTCCCCATAAACAAAATCACCTTTCCCCCTCACATTCTTCACATAATTTCCTGTATAAAACTGCATCCCAGGAGCACTTGTACACAGCTCCACCACCCTCCCTGACTTTTCATCACACACTACAGCCACTTCCTTCATTTTATCAACCCCGCCATCAAGCACATAGTTGACATCGTATCCATTGTCAGGAACAAGTTCTTTTAGCGGATTGATGATTAGAGCATGTAATGTAGTGTCGTTCATCATGCTTGTGATAGTGTGGGGTTGAAGGAAGTCGTAGGGTGTGCCCTTGACCGGTAGGATTTGGCCGGTGGGGATGGACCGGACTGTGGGAGTTAGGTGGGAAGCAAATATCTTGACCTTGTGGGAGAGGATGCCGCCAGAATTGTGACCACCGAGGTTCCAGTAAGCGTGAAGGGCTAGATTCACTGGAGTGGGCTTGTTTAGAGCTTTGGCCTCCATGTTTACTTCGAGTTTGTATGGTCCAGTGAGAGCATAAGTCACATTGACAAGTAGATCCCCAGGAAATCCTGTATAAGATAGAAAGAAAAAAAAATTGTGTTAACGCACTCATTTGTATGTTTCTCGTCAATTAACAGTTTCTCTCTCATCATGCTAAGAGAGAGAGAAAGAGAGAATGATTCTGAAAGACAAGAAAGAGCAATGCTGAAGTTACTCTCCATTGTTGCAACCCTTCCTAAAAGCGCAAATTATTCATAACACATATACTGTAAAATAATATACATTGGATTAAAAATTGACTAGTGAATATCTCCCTTGTTGCAACCCTTCCTAAAAAGGAGGTTTCCCTTGAACTACGAAGAAGAAGGATATGATTAGAAATTGATTATTTATAACAATTTCTCTTTTAAAAAGAGAGGCTGTTTTTCAAAAGTTTGTATCAGACCCCAAAAACATCGGGTCCGGCTGCAGAAAGATCATTGTAAATAGAAAGAGTGGAGTTTCAATAGTCACCTTGATCACCATCAGGACTGTAATAGCTGAAGGTAATACTAGGAGAGGGGCCATCCTTCACATGATTTTGCACCTTCCAAACAACTTTATTGAATCCATGCTTCCCACCTATAAGCATTCATATAACAACATTTGTTAAAAAAAAAATGGACAAAAATTAACTAACAGATTAAAAGATACAATGAACTATGTAATAACAAGATTTTAATCACATATATACTTACCATGAAGGGTTTTGTTTTTCTCGTTGTTATCTAGCTGGTAAACGATTCCATTTAAGGTGAAACTGGCTCCTGAAATCCGGTTAGCAACCCGACCCACAATAGCACCAAAGTACTGTGTATCATTCTGCAGCAAACAAAAATGTTTTTCTTGAATACCATTATTAGAACATTTAACTCCCATACATATACCATAATTTTAATAAGCCATTTTTATCTCACTATTGTAGCAAAGAACAGGAAATCAATAAGAGGATTTTGACATACGCCAAAAGAAAACTCACCATGTAATCTTCGACTGAATCGTAACCAAGAACAACATCAGCCAAGTTTCCTGGGGAAGACAAGGAGATCACAAAAATCATAAAGGAAAAAATGAATTGTGAAACAATCACAACAATCCCAAAAGCAAGAGCTAAAACTGATGCCAATTATCTTTAACATACCATATCTGTCAGGAACAACGACGGACACGAGAGATGCACCCCAGTTAGTTAACTTTACAGAGAAATTTCCTGTCTTTATTTCATAAAACCCAACCTCTTCTCCATTAATATATGTTGAACCATTCACAACAATTGCAAAAGAAAGAATGGTGCAACAGAGCAAGAGGGATACATTGGTCATTTTTTTTGTATTAGTGTGGGTCAGTGGGTGAATTGGAGAATTAGAGCTGCGGTTGATACTTTCCAAGATATGTCTGAATGGGATTTGGATCTTCTTGTGTTTTTCCTCAATATATATACATACAATATATATACACAGAGTATATATGTTATGAATGTATATATATATTTGAGGATGAATATAAAGTTGGGTTGGCAAAATTGGTTTTAGAACGAAGAGCCAACTAATAGCAACATGCCAGTTTAGGCTTGAAAATGGGTCTTTAATAACAACAAAGAAACACAGAGAGAAAAATACGGTAAAGCTTTTTTTTAGACTATGTTTACAGCCATCAAACTTATAGGTGGTGGTTCTATTTTTGGGAAATTGTTTGCAATAATCAAACTTTTAACAGTACCTATCATTAGTGCATATATATATATATATAATGAGGGCCAATAATTTTTGAATCTTGAAGACAGGAGCGTGGCTACACGTAGTTTTGTGGAGTCTATTGACCCCACATAATATTCATTTGAATGTAGTAGATTTTATGTAGCAATGGTTAATATGTACAATTGACACCACCTAAATTCAGAAAAAATAGTTAATAGTGAGGTCAGTCCAGAAAATATCCAAAATTGTGTCACAATTCTTTTGGATCACACATATAATAGGAGAAAGAAAGTTATGAGTAATAGAAATGCATTTACATTTGCTATTAGATTGTGTTTTTTAGGCTGAATAGCATTGCTCATTTCTTGTTTTTCCGATAAATGATTTAGTCACTGTAATACAATATAGAATAACTCTACTAGCCAAATTTTCTAGCTACACCGTTTTATGAAAATGTACAAGAGATAAAGAATTGTATGGTTAAGAATGAAAATATTTCTGTAAGGGTAGTACTATTGTCAAAGAACTTATGTTTATTGCTTGAGCAATGTACAACTTTAGAATCATACAATACTTCTCAAAACAGTATTATGCTCTGACAAAGAGAATATTGCTTTTGTAACATTACTACCCTTTTTAAAGATGTATCATTGCCCCACACGTTTTCTAGTTTAGAGTCAAAAGCTTAAATTGTTAGAGCAATGTTTATCTTTATTGGTCAAGCGCAGACACATGGTGCCACTCATCTGGGATACTTTCCTCATAAATTATGCATCTAGTATACATTGTCATGGGAATTTTCTGTCCTCAATTTTATTATAAAACGTTCATAATAAATTCCAATATAAAAATCAGATTTTAATAGAACTTCTATATTTGAAACAATAAAACTACTCCACTAGAAAGAAAACAACGAAAACTATTACGTGTATCTTATTGGTCCTTTTACCAGTGGAGCAAAAAAATAATTGCGAAGCTAAGCTTAATGTAAAATTGGTTTGACAAGAAGGCGTGCTGCAGGCACTGCGTAAAGGAAGTGCCGTAGGTGTGTCATAACCAGGAACGCGAGTACAATGAACAAATTTGCGATCAACATTAATTAGCTTCTTACAATTTTCATGCCAACTTGGTACAAAATCATTATGCAAACAAACTTGAGATGCGACCAACATAACAGGGAAGCTTTATAGATGCGCGAGCGTTTAACATGATGTTCATAACAAAGTTTTCTACATATCACCTATTATTACTGCAACAATGATACTTGGACGGGCTTTTGAGTGAATAACAGAATTACAGATCTTCCTACCAGGAGGAAAAGGCCATGTACTGAAGTAACCTGGGGAAGCTTCAAATTCAACAGTCTCTCTCTCCCCTGTAAAACCCCGGCCACAGAAAAATTTAGTCTGTTGTCCAGCTCTGCTCAACGATCTCACGCACTTTCCTGTTGTACTCTCGCTTGTTCTCACTAAACATGCGTGCAGCTTCCGAATTTGCTGGTGAGTTCGGGTTTGGGTCACAAAGCAGTGACTGCAATGAGCAAACAAACACCTGTTAGGTTTAATGCTATGAGTGATACTATTGGTTCAATTACTAGTAACTACAACTCTCTTCCAGAAACAAGAGCCATATTGAGGAAAGGATTTATAAACACTCCAATATGACCTATCAAACACAACTACTTTAAGCAATCCAAATACTGAGTTTAGGTTCAAAGCCCTAAATGAGAACAACATCCTAATATACTGTTTAATTATTTTTTTTTATTTACTTTTTTTTCTTTTACTAATTAGAGATATAACTTCATGGATTTTAAGTCCGATTCAGAATACAACTAATTGAAGTAATCCAAATAAACCAGGCATTACACAGTTACTGGTCACATTTGGTGAAGAAGAACACAGTACCTGGATAGATGTTAGTATTGCAGCTACATCATATATAGGACTCCACTGGTTTTGTAGGATATCCAAGCAAATACTTCCATCTGCATAAACTGGTCAGCAAGAAAACACCAATATGAGGAACCATCGTGAACAAAATTAAACTGCCTAATAAATTTCACCAAATAAAATACAACATTGCACCAATATGCAAAACAGCAGAGAAAGATAGTGCTGTTCAACAAACTTAAAGTGACAATAAACAGTTTGTACACTGACAAAGTGATAGCTATTATATAAAATCGCCCTTTAGAATGGTCACACGAATGACTAAAAGAAACATGCTGCAATTGAAATACACTTACTGTTTGGATGGAACATTCGGGAAATAAATCGCACTGTTGGTGGCTTATTTGGATAATCCTCCGAAAACTGAAGTGTCAACTTAAATGTGCCTGGAGCAAACAACAGTAGTCATTAATGCAAAAACAACGATAGTCATTAATGCAAAACTCATTGTATTATATTATTAGAATAACAGACAGAGGACCTCAAACCAATAAAAGCAAAAACAACAACAATGTAATCAAACAAAATAAAGAAAAGCAATGGAACAAGATGGACAAAGTTACCAATGTTTCACTTTTGGGCCTAAAAATAGAAGACCGGGACTACAATCTAACTCTCTAGATTCTAGACTGCAGTGAGTATTCTCATCTTTCTCTCTGTTAAACACTCTCTGAAATTAATGAACTTCTCGGTAGACATAGGATTATGAGGCTGAACCACTAAATTTCTCTATGTTCTTGTTTGTGATTGTTGTCCATCATCTCATAAGCATAATTTTCAGTCAGTACACAACTACTGCTATCACCTAATGAACACAGCAGTAATTGATGACACGATTAGGTATTCCAAAAAAAATCTAGCTGTTTAAGTTGGTAACAAACCTAATACTATCCTACCAAAATAATCAGCTTAAAGCCTTGAACACTGTCTCAAGAATTTGACCCAAATATCCACTTAGACACAAAATTGTTAGACAACTTGAACGCACATAAGCCAATTCTAATGCACTTAAAATGTAATAGGAAGAAGGTTAGCAAGCACAATCAAAAGAACCAGGGGCGTAGCCAGGAATTATATATGACCCGGGCTAAGAATTAAACAATGACAACGTTAAAATATAACAAACCAAAATGCAAATATAATATATTCAAATACATACAAAATATATCAACTTTTTATATACGTTGAAAGTGTAGATATGAAATATTCAAAAATATACAAAAAATATAATAATTGTCCTTTATATCTAGCCATGTACGCCATAAACACAAACAAAAAGACAATCGGAATTCGGAAAAGTGAAAAAAAAGGGTATTTAACATTTATTTTAGTTGATATTATTTAAATGGAGAGTGGTAAATAAATGGATAAAATTTTAATAAGTGTAAAGTAATAACATTAAAAAAAATGAGGTGAGCTATACACATATATATACATATATATTTAAAAATAAAATTTAAGCTTATTACTAAAAAAAATTTTTGAAAAAATTAGACCCGGGCTACAGTCCGGGGTAGCCCGGCTGTAGTTCCGCCCATGAAAAGAACCATGGGAAATCACTAAATTATATGTGGAGATTGAGTATAGAAACAACAAATAGACAATTCCCAAATCACAGTAACTGGGTAGCTTCCTCTTGACAAGAAAAAGAATACTTTGATACCGGAGAGTGATTTACCTCCATCCCAAGCAGTGTCATCAGGGCTGTAATGGAAATGGGTAAAGCAATCATTAGACTTAAAACAAATAAAAATAAAGCCTTCATGTTAGTAGCACCAAATAAGTCTCATATTCAACAAATCTCATATTCAATTCACAACTTACCCAAATATAACAGCATTCCAGAGCATTATATTGTTGTCGTAGGGAGCACCACTGATGCCAGCAGGAGGATCCAGCTGCAACCTCTTAAAATCCCTCATCAACCTCTTTCTCGCCGGAGTTGACATCCTCGCCGCCTATTGCACAATCCAAACAAAAGAAATTAAGCCCATGAGGCATATCATGACATTAAGTGCTTGTGAAATTTAAGAGTTCTACGCGGACATATTAATTTGACACAAAACAGTGACATCTTAATATGGCAATTACTCATTGGTTATATTGGATTTTGAGAAGGATGGATTGGATATGAACTCCATAAACAAACCAATACATGGAGATTACTCATCAGCTAGAATTGATTTTGAGAAGGATGAATTGGATATGAACTCTATCTACTAACCAATACATGGCGATTACTCATGGATTATAATAGATTTTGAGAATGATGAATTGGATATGAACAGCATATACTAACCATTTAACCAATACATGTTGACACACTAGATATGCCGGTTTTTATGTGAGATATATATACCCAAATTAGAATTATTGTAAAACCCAAAAATAAAGTTCAAAAAAGTTAGGATGGCCTGGTGACAAACAACAAAAATGAGACATTTTTGCCAAAACTCAAGTATCAAGTGTGAAATTTTCATATTATGATTATTGGAATAAACAAAAACTCGAACCGAACGAAGAAACACCATCATTATCAAGTCAATTTTGACCTAAAAATAAATAGGATCAGACACCGAACCAGCTAAAACCCTAGATCCTTTAATCCCAAATACATAAGTAGATTAGCTTTAATCTCAAATACATAAGTAGATTTGCATACAATATGGAGAAAGATTAATTGATGAACCTATAAGGAGAAGCGGCAAGAACGAATCACTGGCGATTCTTATGGAATTGGAATGTCTTCGTTGATGATTAGCCGTCCATGAATTGAATTCTGCTGCCTCCTTATTCAATAGTTTTATTTATGTATACAATAATGGAGCTTGCGTCGCTTATAAGCTACTCCACTAGTTATGCATACGGTCGTGTATGTATTTGAATTTGTATGTATCAACCAACAAAGAATTAGGTACTTCGTCGTTAACACGTGTAAGATAAGCATGCCATTTGTTCCAAGTCTTTCCATAAAAAAATATATTAAGGGGCAATTAAAAAAAAGGATTTATTAGAAAAAGATTTTTACACTAAAATCAAGGAATAATTTTTTTAAAAATAAAGGGCCTATTTTTTATTTTATTGATAATATGACATGTGTCTTTTTTTTTTATTATAAAATGACATCCCAACCCTTAAAATAAACTAAAAAATACCAATATGCATTAAAATATGGACTGCAATATGAACTTTGCAATCTATATTTCACTGCAATATAAACTTTGCACTTCATATTTCACTGCAATATGAACTTTGCAGTCCATATTTCACTACAATGTGAACTTTGCAGTCGATATTTTTAGTGCAAAGTTCATATTGCAGTCTATATTTTATTGCAATGTGAACTTTGCAGTCCATATTTTTAGTGCAAAGTTCATATTGCAGTCCATATTTCACTGCAATATGAACTTTGCAGTTCATATTTTATTGCAATATGAACTTTGCACTCCATATTTTTTGTGCAAATTTCATAAAAAGGGGTAATTCAGGTAATACATAACATGTTTTTATTAATTAAATGATATTTAAATTTATTTGAATACATTTATTTAAAATATAAAACAAAATAGGCCTCTTACACTAATTACCAATTAAAAATATGCCCTTCATTCAAAAAAATATTATTCATTGAATTTTTGGTAAAAATCAATGTATAATAAGCACTTCTACCTAATTTATAGATATATTAATTAGGTCAACTACTCTTGCATTGCAAGAGAATTAGGATTCTAAAATGAGGATTAGTCTCAGGCCAATACGTGTAAAATAGTATTGATGGTGTCAAAATCTAGAAATAGATAATTAACCAATCAATAAGCGAATATCGATGAATAAAAAATAAATGCGGCGCAATGATGAACACATGACTTTTTTTTTAAGGTAGGTTCTCCCGGTAGCGCTTATGCTATTCCAGTGGTACGTCCTCCTTTCGTGTGTGCTTGCTTTGTATTAGCTCAAAGGCGATCAATTTGGATTATAATACAAGCTACCAACTTCTCTCTCTATAATTTCCTTAATTCTATTTATAAGTATAGAATTAGAATTACAAATATTTCAACAGAATAAATAATAAATTGTGTAAGAGAGAGTGTATAAGGGTTGTTGGTATTTTTCGGGGTATGAAAATAGAGAGTATATGACTCTTTTATTTTTTTGGGGTATGAAAAGAGAGGGTATAAGACCCTTCTATTTCTTCTTAAATTGGCTTGTATTTATTTTGCCAATGGCTTTATATCTCTTGGATGAGATGGATGAATCTTAGATGAGAAGGATGGTGTTGGATGAGAAGAATTATGTTTTTTGGTGTGATTTGAATGAATGAATGAAGGGGGTATTTATAGGTAAAATCTAGAATGGTAAAAAAATAAATTTGATGAAGATGAGGGGCAAAACGGTAATTTTACAAAGGTGATTGGATGTAAGTGGAATTTGAGTGGAAGTTAATGGAGGTGAGTGGAATTTGAGTGTAAGTTAATGGAGGTGAGTGGAATTTTAGTGGAGGTAAACATGAGATTTTACCGGGGGTAAAAATGGGATTTTACCGGAGGTAAAAAATGTTGAATTACCTTTGTAGGCCAATGGTAAAATTACTATTTAACCCCATCAATTGCCCCCTATCCTTTATTTTTATGCTGAAAGCTAAATATGAAGGATAAATGTTTTTGTCGGTCAAGTGGTCCGGCTCAAAGCTAAGGTGTGAGAGCGGATACTTGTCAAGGAAGATAATCATGGAAAGAGCTCGAGTAATCGACGTGTAATGTTTCGTTAACATTTGACCATAAGTTTGTGGAACTCAGAACATTAACGTGTAAAGCTAGCTAGACTTTGATCATTAGTCTTTAGAGTTTTAGAACATCATTGTGTAAGGCTGGCTAGACGTTGATCTCGAGTCTTAGTTCAAGGACGTTAGATCTCGGATGCTAGTCATTGAGCTCAAAACATCAATGTGTAGAGCTTTTAGAGCTTCAGAACATCATTGTGTAAGGCTGGCTAGACGTTAATCTCGAGTCGTAGTCCAAGAAAGCTAGATCTCGGATGCTAGTCGTTGAGCTCGAAACATTAATGTGTAGAACTCGTTAGACATTGGATGCAAGTCATAGAGCTTGGAACATTAATATATAAAGCTCGCTATACTTTTTGCCATAAATAGTTTGATTATATTCGGGCATTTTCCAACTGTTATCAAATTCTCGAATTTCTTTCTTTCTTCTTCTTCTTCTTCTTCTTCTTCTTCTTTTGTCCCTTTTTTTTAGGCCTGCCTTTGTTGTCAGCCAATTTTCAGCTAGATCTCTTTGGGTTGGGGTGGTCCAGCTGTTGTCTGACGGATTTCAAAATCGCATTTAGCTTTGTGGAAGTTTGATATCCGCTGAAAATTTCTTTAATTTATTTCTTGTGGTTTGTTGGATGAACTTGATGAAAATTACATTTAATTGTAATTTTTTGGAAGCTCGTCAATTTTACCTACAATAAAGATTATTAATCGTAAGAAACTGATACAACTTTAGATATATTAATATAGAGAGAAAAATCATATATGAGTTATTATAAAATAACTTCTCTCTCTATAAGTTTCTTAATTCTATTTATAAGTATAGAATTAGAATTACAAATATTTCAACAGAATAAATAATAAACTGTGTAAGAGAGAGAGTGTATAAGGGTTGTTGGTATTTTTTGGGGTATGAAAATAGAGAGTATATGACTCTTCTATTTTTTGGGGGTATGAAAAGAGAGGGTATAAGACCCTTCTATTTCTTCTTAAATTGGCTTGTATTTATTTTGCCAATGGCTTTATATCTCTTGAATGAGATGGATGAATCTTGGATGAGAAGGATGGTGTTGGATGAGAAGAATTATATTTTTTGGTGTGGTTTGAATGAATGAATGAAGGGGGTATTTATAGGTAAAATCTAAAATGGTAAAAAAGTAAATTTGATGAAGATGATGGGCAAAACGATAATTTTACAAAGGTGAGTGGATGTAAGTGGAATTTGAGTGGAAGTTAATGAAGGTGAGTGGAATTTGAGTGTAAGTTAATGGAGTTGAGTGGGATTTTAGTGGAGGTAAAAATGAGATTTTACAGGGGGTAAAAATGGGATTTTACCGGAGGTAAGATGGGGTTAAATATTAATTTTATCATTGGCCTACAAAAGTAATTCAACATTTTTTACCTCCGGTAAAATCCCATTTTTACCCCCGATAAAATCCAATTTTTACCTCCACTAAAATCCCACTCAACTCCACTCAAATTCCACTCACATCCATTAACTTTCACTCAAATTCCACTTACGTCCACTCACCTTTGTAAAATTACTGTTTTGCCCCTCATCTTCATCAAATTTACTTTTTTACCATTCTAGATTTTACCTATAAATACTTCTCCTCATTCATTCATCCAAAAACATCTTTCTACAATAAAAACACACCAAAAAACATAATTCTTCTCATCCAACACCATCCTTCTCATCCAAGATCCATCCATCTCATCCAAGAGATATAAAGCCATTGGCAAAATAAATACAAGCCAATCTAAGAAAAAATAGAAAGATCTTATACCCTCTCTTTTCATACCCTCAAAAAATAGAAGGGTCATATACTCTCTATTTTCATACCCCGAAAAATACCAACAACCCTTATACACTCTTTCTCTTACACAGTTTATTATTTATTCTGTTGAAATATTTGTAATCCTAATTCTATACTTATAAATAGAATTAAGAAAATTATAGAGAGAGAAGTTGGTAGCTTGTATTATCTTCCAAATTGATCGCCTTTGAGCTAATACAAAGCAAGCACACACAAAAGGAGGACGTACCACTGGAATAACATAAGCGCTACCGGGGGAACCTACCTTAAAAAAAAGTCATGTGTTCATCATTGCGCCGCATTTATTTTTTATTCACCGATATTCGCTTATTGATTGGTTAATTATCTATTTCTAGATTTTGACACTATCAAAGTATAATAGTATATTATAATAAAGTCAAAAAAAAAAAAGAAGAAGAGGTAATACCGAAATATGCAATATTAAGGGGTATTTGATTATAAGAAGTTTTCATTTTTTGGTTGATTCAAAAAATTCACAACCGAACATTTATGATAACTCTTGAAAATTAAAAGGCAAGCGTACAACTTAAGTTTAAGTTCTTGATTTGTAAAGATGTAAAATATTTATTTTACTTTTATCTTTTTAGATATATTTATTTTTATAAAATAAGTGTAAAGTTGTCCAAAACATTTAAATTCAGACATTTGAAAGTAAACACACCCTAAAGGCTAAAGTTGTGAACTCTATATTCTTTTTCAATATAAATTAAATTTGGCGTAAATAAATAAATAAATATCAATGTTTTAAAAGGCACATACGTAAGTCTAAGCATTTATTTGTCTAAAAATAAGATGTAGGTTTCAATTCGGCGAGCTGTAAACCTTTTGTACATAGCATTTTTATATTAAAAAAATAAGAAATAATTAATACAGGCATAAAAATATATATTTTTATTGTTATCTTCATGTTAATTTTTATTTATTTAAGTGGTAAAGTGTTAAATAAAAAAACTTAAAGGGTCTGTTATAATTTATCAAAATTAAGACCACCCCACCTTTAATACTCGTATCCATATCCATACCCATATCCAGCACCACACTTCATCCAAGTCATATGGCTTCATGCTCTCTCACCCCCTATAAAAATCTCTTTCTCTCTCTCTCTTCATAAAATCAATGATTTCCCTCTCGCAAAACCTAAATTACACTCCATCCAACACAATCAAATCCAAATCAAGCCCTAATTGAGGACCGCAAAGAGATTTCAGCTTAAATCAATAATTCCATTTACAATTTAGGGCTTAAAATTCGGTGTGTGCTGCTCGGTTACTCTGTCACGGCTTGAAGAGTGTTTAGGTTTCGTGATTACGTAATCTATTTTGAGGATTTCTCTGTGACTATGCATCTTAAAAAAATGCACAAAAATGGTAAACATTCAAAGCCTAAGCGTGAAAGGCGTACGCCCAACCCAAAAGGCGTTAACCCAGGCTAAAAAGCGTAGGCCTAGTGTGCAATTTGCAGTTCGCAATGGGCAGCGTATACATCAAAAGCAAGAGACTCCTTTAACCATTAAGAGAAATTTTCCAAGCAAACTAACATATCAAAAACATTAAGCGCAAAACAAGAAAAGGCATGGACTACACAATTCTCATCCCACTTAACAAAAGAAAAAGAATATAATCGACAACAATAAGCTAAGGGCTCATTTGGTTCAAGTTTTAAATCATTCTCGGAATGCTACATTCCATTCCAGAAGGATTCCGATATTTGGTTCAAGTTTTGGATTAGGAATGCATTATTCCAAGAATGAAGTATTCCTTCAAAGTTCTCCCTCTTAAATGGATGGGAATAAAGGATTACTTTTTTTAAATTTTCTCCTAAAATTTTATCTTAAGACCAAAATATCACTTTTATTTACCAAGACAACTTTTATTTTTCATTTATATTCGTTTTTTTAAAAAAATGTTATTAAACTCATTATTATTAAATACATACAACGACTTTTCACAAATTTTAACAATAAAAATTTAAATTTTAACTTTGTAAAATTGTTAGAATTTGTCTTTTAATTTTATAAATGAAAAACTTTTTGGTAATTCACACTATTCTCGTTTGAACTGAATATAGATAAGTAATTCAACGTTCCAAGAAAGAAAATTTCTTGTGTGAACCAAATATTGGCAAGTCATTGTAGTTGCCAGGATAAAAGTCTTCCACTAATTTAAAACTCAAACCAAACGAGCCCAAAATGTATAATATCTGCAACAAGTTGACAACCATTCCTTTTATCGTGTCCGCTTGTTATTTTATCATGGCATTTTAATTAGGGAGTTTTTAAATAAACCCACAAAATTAGTCTTTTCACCCTAGTGAGAGAATATTTTCTTCTCACTCCACTTATTTTTCAAAAAAACTTTCAATTCACCCCAGTGATGGGTGAGTTTACAGAATGCATTATAGGCACATTAATGTCCGTCGTCACTAAAACTAAAACATAAAAATCATATATAAATCCACAAAAAAAAAAATCTTCGCACCTAGTGAAAAAAACTTGCACTTCACCCGTAAACCTTCAAATGTTTCATTTATTCATATTTAACAAAAGTATTTTACTTTTCATATTTTACTAATCATTAGAAAATTACACAATTAAATTTGAGCGACATACAAAAATAATATAACTTATATATTGTATAAATAAATATCAAATGCAAGTCATAACAATTCCCTTTTTGCTATGAAAGTAGTTCATAAAAATACGTCTTGAATTTATTTTAGGTAAAAAATGACGTTTGACCACTAGCATGGCATGTTGTAATCATCAAACTTGTTTTTCCGTATCATGTATATCATTGAGTAAAATTATATTTAAAGCATCTATCCATTAGATTTCGGATGGCAAAAAAATTTCTGGGGTTGAATATCCACAAGTATCTGACTCAACAGGGTCGATTATAGAGGATAATAATCAGTGTTATGTATGGGTTTGGGTCGGAGATTTTCAAAAATAGTCGAGGTAGGGACGGGGATTAGGGTACCCACCCCCAAAAAACCCTCAGTATAATATGTACATATAACACTACACCAGTTGGTTTAAATGTAAGCCACTTTCAATTTTTGAATTTTAAAATATTAATATATTGTATGCAGGCTGCAACTATATATATCTATATATTATTATTAATTTATATTTATATTATATAATATTAAAAAACCTTAAAAGCTAAAATCAAGTTTACTAATTTATTTCTCTTGTTCTCTTTGCACAGCTTAACCTCTCTCCACTAACCAACACCACCGACTACATTTGAATTCCAGCAAGTGTTTTACCATTACATTGATTTTTTGTCATTTATATTCATATGCTTTCATAGTTCACTGTTTTCCTCCCATCTTTTCAACTTTTTAAGCAAGGTTTATGTTGATATATGTTTTTTTTCATCTCAAATTCATAGACTTTAAATTTAATTAGAGTTTTAAAAGCAACTGTTGGAAGGAACAATAAAACTTTTTTAACATTTTTTGTCTAGTTAAACTACATTTTTTTATCTTTGTTAAAAAAAAATCAGGTTCCCCATGGATACCTGTTACCGGTGGGGACAAGGATGGGCAACACCCTCAACCTTAAAATAGGGGATGAGGGCTGGTATGGGGACATATTTGGGAGTTGGGTTCGGGGATGGAGGAGGCAAACCTGTCCCCACCTCGACTCGTTACCATCCCTATTAATATTGAATCAAATTAATACAATAATGCATACAATAATGCAATGATCATTTGGGTAATCATTATTCAATCAATAAAAATATGTAATCAATTGAATAATAATAAAAAATATATTTTAAATCCATAAATCTAGAAATCATACTAGTAATTATTGTAAAAATAACATTAAGTTATATCATAAGTATTGCTTTTCTTAATTAGAGTTGTAATATATATACATATGTATGTATAAAGACTCATGCAATTTTTCTATCGTTAAAATAGGAAAGGATAAACAAATATTGGTTTTGATTGCACGTAGTTTCTTTAGCTTTTTTTTTTGGGTATAACGCAAAACCACCGTATTAATTTTACCGACAATGGAAGGTGGATTAAGAAGAGAAGAAAAAAAAATTAAGAGTGAGTATTAAGATAAAATTAGGGTAAGCTTATATATTTTTAGGTAAAATAAATAAAATACTAAGTGTGGTGAAAAAAAAATTAGTATGTGCATTAAAGATAATTCAAAAAAAACAGATCATTTGAATTTGGACTTTGACTTTTATAGGAGTGAGAAGAATAATAATGTGGGTGTGTTTAAGAACACCCTTTAATTATCTCCTTTTAAGTCAAAAACATGAATTCCGCGATGTTATGCCCGACCATTCCCACTGCCCGAATAGTATAAGACTGTAATGTTAAATTAATTATAGTCAAAATTCATACTCTAGAAGCAACTACATTATTATTATTTTTGTCATTCAATTACAATTTTTAATAATTAACTTAGACTTTTTGTGTGAAAAAATAAATTATATTAATCATTACTAATCATAACAAATCTAATCTAATAAAATAAAATGCTACACTGTGTATCAAATTAAGGGAACCCAAATTCAACTTTACAATGCTCATTGTTTCTGTTTTTTCCAATATATTCCATAGTGGATCTTCTAACTGTAGACACCAAATTGCACCTTTCACCAAATGACCCCTTAATTCAAAGAATTACACTGTTCACAAATCACAATAACAAAAATTAATTTGCCGGACTCACATTTGTGATGTATTTATGAATCTCATTACAATAATGTTTTTTATCCAACCTAATAACAAATTATGCATACCAACAAAAGCTTTATTTGAGTAATGAAACACTAGGACAAAGCGCAGGGAGGCATCAAAGCATTACCATGGATGATAAAGAAACAGACATTTATGGGGAGAAAGATTTACAAAAGAATCAAATAGCCGTACATAATAAAAGTAGTTGTAGATAAGATAGTTTAGTAGGAAAAGGCTGAAAGCAAAAAACCTAAAAGATGAAAACAACACTATCGTAGACCCGGGACTTTTGGTTTTGACTTTTGAGCAACACATTCCGATATCCACATCAAGTTCCTGATCTCCTATTCCCTCAACCTCATAGTGGAACTGCACAGCATAACAAAAACACAGAAGCATAAGTGCAACTTGTTTAGGCTCATTCGACCCATGATGACGAGTTGGTAAGCCAATCCTAGGTTTTCCATGGCCAAATGGACATTAACAAGATGAATATTTCCTTAGTTGGAATGGATTGAGTTAGTTTAGCTTTGCTCAGCCCATTACTATCGAGTTAATTGTTTTTTCTGAAGTCTAAACCAAATAGACCATTCTAGTCGAGAGCTTTTACCTCTACTCGGTGGACATGTGTCGAATATTATGTGATCCACTCGGCCCATTCCAACCGAGTCACCAACATGCATTTGATCAGGTACTGAAGGAAACTACTGCTCGGTGGAAGAAAATTACAGTAATAGTCCCTGGGAAGTCACTAGAGGAGTTGAAATTAATAACATGGGTTGAAAGTGAGAGATGAAAGGAAAACATGTGCGAAAACATTTTGATTTTTGAAGAAAGAGAACGTGTGTTGAAGATGAGAAAGGAGTGGATAACATGTGTTGATGGATTTTGACTATTAATAATTAATTGTTTTTTGAGGCAAAAATTATTCAAAAAGTTATAGGACAACCTTCTCACAGTGGGAAGCCAACGATTTTGCTTACTCTTCCAAGCTATATAAGAAGAACAAAGTTTACTCTTCTGAGTTTGAATGAGTAACATCTGTTTGTCTGAGGGAAATTTAGGTATGTTGTTAGTTTGTGATGGTCATTACCATGTACACACAATTTTTTTTGTTCACAATCATGCACGTTAGAGGTGTTTATGCTAAATCAAAAATAATCCTTTATGTATTACTTAACTACGCATGATCTCCCCTCCCCTCCATCCTTAGGCAACTAATAGATGCGTTTAATTTATAGTCCTATGCTCCTATGTTTAAGAAAGAATGATTAATTATTCTTTTCTTTACATTTAAGTAGTTCAAATTTATAAACAATGCACAAGAGGATCGGAATTGATTTTTCTTTGTTTGATCCAAGCTTAGTTCAATGCTTAGGTGGCTTTTTGTCCTGGCTCTATAAATTCTTCTACAAGTTCCTTATTTACATAGACCAAAAAGGTTATTTTAGTGGTGGTTGTCATTAAGATTACTCTTGTTATTAAAGATGTTTATATGAAATTAATACTTTTGCATAAGTACTTCAAAAACTGGTGTAGTTAAAATTAATTTTTTAGATCCTATTGGCATCCTTAGTTAACTCGAACCTTAAAGGACCATTATAATCAATGGTTGGATTAAAGTTTGATAATTGTACGCTAAAAAAATATAATTTACACATTATCATCAATAGGAATGCTTTAAAAAAAATTAAAAATTAAACATGAATACTTAAAAATTGAGTGTTTAATTGTTCTTTTACCAGCCCCCTTTTACTTTTGTTAGTAGCTCGTTAATAAAAAAAAATGTACTTTTTAATTTTGTTGGTTAAGTTAGAAAATTTTAGCAGCCTAGGTTAAAAAACAATTGAGTTGATTGAGCAGTTAAATTTATGTCAACTTAAATGACAGTGAGAATGATTTAAATGATATACTAAAAACCTCAGACGTTGATCACTTTTTGATGTGCTATTTACATTCAGTAATTTTTTTAACTTGTAAGAGCATCCACAATACTTACGAAAAAGTAAATGAGAATTTTCAAATTTGAGGTCAAGTTATGCATTATTTAGACCGCATATAATAAAAAACTGCTCAAAATGTTAAGGCAACCATCTCATACTAGAAAGCTGAATGTTTGCTCGTCCAAGAATTAAAGAGGAAAGAAGAACAAATTTTAGCAGTCTAACATAATATTGGATAAAGGTAGTTAATTTATTATTTTAATCAAAAGGGTTGGCCTAATGGCATAAGTTATTACTTAATTCTTATGTTGGGAACGATCTATATATCGGAGCATCTCGGTTTTGATTTGCCCAACGTTCAAATACTTTGGTGGCCAGGCAAGCGCGGATCTACGAGCATGAATTACCTACATCTAAAGTGGTATAGAAACAACTCATGGGAGGAAAAAAAATAGGGACGCAATTGAAAAGCTGAGACATGAATCTTACTCTCCAAGCTAAGAAGAACAAATTAAGCTTAAACTTTGAGTTTGAGTTTGAATGAGCATCATCTGTTTGTATGATATTAGCACTAACTAAACAAGCCTAATCAAATTTATCCTTTTGCAATCATACAACATAAAGGGGTTTTTCCTAAATCAATAAATTTGGCATAAGCGCATAGATGCTCTAACTACATGTAAATCCTTCTTAAAAGAAACTAATTTTAAAAAGGGTAATGATTTTAGCTGTAACGACACAATTCTAAAAGCAATGTTTCTCATGGACAGTACGAGTAAAAGATACGTCTAATAACAATTTAAAATTTAAATACGAAATATTTATTAAATCAATAAACACAGTACATAATTTTCCTAATACATGTTTATTGAAATTTTAAAATCATCAAATATAATACTCCTTCGTTTCTTATTTATTATTCCTAGAAAATCATTATGACAAACCCCATGAGAAGTACTCATTTTCTATTCCAGGGTTAGCAAAATATTATTAGGTCATAAATTACAAATTTAAAAGACATTTCAGAATAATTTATCACATAATTATAAATATTGAAATAATTTCTTGTATGATATTCCACTTCTAAGGTCAATGAATAACCCCCATTGACCGGGGTCTAATATTCCACTTTCTAATCAAATAATTGATCAATAATGAACTAGTTTAGAATAACGTATGCCGGTGTTTGGCACGCCACTCAATTATTCTAGAGATAATACATGTCAAATAATTGAAGTGGGTTTTCAATAAAAATATGCCATCTTTGAGGATACCATTGCAATCAATAATAAACAACTGAATTATAAATATACAAAATAATATTTTACTTAAGCCTTAAAATAGAGAATATGTACTACTCATATTTCTGCACTTAAAATTTTCCTTAATACCTAATTCTTGATCCTAAAATTAATATCAATTTAATAAATTAGAAACTTAACGAAATTCTGATAAATTATTATTATTACTTATTTTATAACTAAACCATTAAAATACCTTAAAATGAATTAAGTAATCATCATAGTTATTTATTATTAAGTACATATGCAAATATATATGTGGTATGTACTTTTTCTTAAAAGTACATTAAATTATAAATATATATATATATATATATATGTAAGATTGCATTATGTGTGTAGATATATATGTATGCTATGTACTTTACTTAATCATCATCGTCATCATTATCATTATTATTATACACACACACATAAATATACGAGACAAAAAAAAATCGTTACCTCTTTCTTTTGTAAACCCATGACAACAAACTCTGTGATTCATTGCCCATAGCTGAGACATTTCCTGATGAGCAGCTTATGCATATTTCCCAATCACCTTGGTATGCAGATATCGTTAACTATCTTGTCACACGTGAAATGCCAAATCATTGGTCGAAACAAGATAAGTACAAATTCTTGTCCGAGGTGAAGTACTTTTACTGGGACGATCTCTATCTCTTCAAGTACTGTCCTGATCAGGTAATTAGGAGATGTGTTCCTGAGGATAATCAAATGAAAGTTCTCTCCTTTTGCCATGATCAACCATGTGGAGGCCATTTTAGTGGAAAGAAAACCGCTGCTAAGGTTTTGCAGTGTGGATTTTATTGGCCTTCTTTGTTTTGTGATGCCCATGCCTATTGTGTCGCTTGTGAGAGATGCCAGAAGTTAGGTAGTCTTACACGCCGAAGTATAATGCCCCTTAATCCAATTCTGATAGTGGAGATCTTTGATGTGTGGGGGATAGATTTTATGGGACCTTTTCCTAACTCTTTTGGTAATCTCTATATTTTAGTAGCTGTTGATTATGTGTCAAAATGGGTCGAGGCTATTGCGTGCAGAACAAATGACCATAAAGTGGTGGTCCGATTTTTGAAAGAGAATATTCTTGCATGTTTTGGTACACTCCGCGCTATCATTAGTGATAGGGGGTCGCACTTTTGCAATAGACCATTTGAGGGTCTAATGAAGAAGTATGGAGTGATTCATAAAGTGTCGACTGCGTACCATCCACAAACTAGTGGACAGGCTGAAATTTCGAATAGGGAGATCAAGCATATATTAGAAAAGACGGTAAATCCTAATAGGAAGGATTGGTTAGTCTGACTGACAGATGCTTTGTGGGCATATCGTACTGCGTACAAAACTCCTATTGGAATGTCTCCCCACCGTTTGGTGTATGGTAAGGCATGTCACCTGCCTGTTGAGTTAGAGCATAGAGCTTTTTGGGCTGTTAGACAGCTTAATTTTAATATTGACCAGGCAGGAACTCATAGAAAGCTTCAAATTGCTGAGCTGGAAGAAATAAGGAATGATGCTTATGATTGTGCAAAGTCGTACAAAGAAAGGATGAAAAGGGTGCATGATCAGAAGATTCTTAGGAAATCCTTTTACCCTGGCCAAAAAGTTCTTCTTTATAATTCTCGTCTGCATCTGTTCCCAGGAAAGTTGAAATCCAAATGGTCAGGTCCTTTCATAGTCCAACAGGTTTATCCTCATGGAGCTATTGAGATTCAGAATCCTAAAGATGGTAGTGTGTTTAAAATGAATGGCCATCGTTTGAAACCATTTTTGGAGTTGGAAAACCCAGAAGTTGAAGTTATGCTTCTGGAGGATCCCGTTTATCAGGATTGATTTTTTTAAGGCCATGATTCATGTATATTATTATGTATAATATTGTATATTTGGATTTTCTATTTTGCTTTTCTTTGTTCTATTTCTAACAAAAGTGCAGGTTTATCTTTTTCGTCGAGCTCCCTTGTTTTCAGGTGATATCCTTTCCTTTCTTATTTACTTGTCTTTATACATTGAGGACAATGTAAGAATCCAGTTGGGTGATGGGATTTAATTGCCTTATCATTTCACGCACTTCACATGTTGCACTTTGCAATAAATTGAACAAACTTTTTTTCAAAAAACAAAAAAAAAATGAAAAAAAAAATGCAATGGTTCTTAGATTGATATTAAGTTTCCCTTTGTTTAGCCAGTATGATAACGATGACGCATTCGTCTTAATACTTTACATGTGCATGTTTAGTTCACCTACTATCATTATTAAAAGAAATTTCATGATTTTCGATTATCATTATATTTGAGCACATATGACAACTTATGCATGACTAGATAGAAGAGTGAGCATAACTAAAAATTTTGGAAGAACATAAATGTATAGACTAAGTAGCCTGTGAGTATTTGAGCCAATCTTCTTATTTGGGGGTTTTTACATCAAGTCGTAATTTTTGAAAAGCGTAACTCGTTGAATAGTCTCATTATTCT
The DNA here is from genome assembly GCA_021464415.1 of Lonicera japonica. Taxonomy (NCBI): domain Eukaryota; kingdom Viridiplantae; phylum Streptophyta; class Magnoliopsida; order Dipsacales; family Caprifoliaceae; genus Lonicera; species Lonicera japonica. Next base: position 3,966,434 of record CM038469.1, on the reverse strand, counting down.
TTGTTTTGATTGAACACTAGAAAGGTACGTTCATGAAATGCAATTCTTTTAAGGATTCTTGATATTACTTAAACTGAAGAACTTTAAACATTAGGAAGTGACTTAGGCCGTCTTTGGCAACCTCAATATAGCCTAATCCTACCCTTATATATGTACCGCTAGTCACCCCTTTGAGCCTTATTTATAGCGTTTCTTTGGTAGCTCAATATCCTTACCCTACTCCAATTAGGAGTGTAAACCATATTTATAGCCTACCCTTTTTATCTAAGAATATGTTGAGATTATTTATTCTATATACGGGCAATAGTGAAAAGTGAGCTTAAAAAAAAAGAAGAAGAAGACAAAAAAAATGAAAAAAAATGATGAAATCTCCTTAGAAATATCAAAGTGAAAAATTTGTATAAGAAAGGAGATGTGAAGAAAAGAAAATAAAATAAGCAAAAGAAAAGCTCGAATGAAATCAAATTTAGCCCGAAGTGTTAATTTTATATCTCAATGTATTTCTTAGGTCTTTGAATCCCCTATATTTCCCTTCATTTGATTAACCCTTACCCTAAGCCTTGCGTTACAACCCGAAAAAGTCCTAAAGATCCTTTGGAATATGGTTTTGAGGTAAGAGTGGTGGAGGGGATCCATTTATGCATTTCGTTTTTCTAGTGGTATTTATCCTTTCATGAGACTCTTGTTTTTTCATTTACAGCGTTTTTCATGTATACATGTGAGAGGCATTTGAATTTGAATACATTTAATCTTTATAGTCCCGCATGTAATGAGAGCAATTACACCATATTCTTGAGTGTTTCATTTGTTGAGTGTATGCCATGTGAGGAGTTGAGTCGAAACATAATTTGGATGGGATTTGAAAGCTTTGCTTACTTAGATATTAATGATGTTATGTTGTTGTCAATTCACACGCACAATGAGATTGGAGAGAAAGAAATATTCTTATTAATCTTGCTAGTTTGAGAACTTTGATATTGTACATGTGTCACATTGATTAACATGTGGGTGTTTCGATGTCTTTGTTAAGTCATTTGCATTGGTGAAAGAAAGGGAATAATTTTTAGAAAGATCCGTTGCATTCGAATTTTGTTGGTATATTCACTGCAAACCATCACGAGACTTCACTCGTCCTCTTGGGGGAACCTTGAGGTTAATAAAAGAATTTATTTTAAGACTTTTGCTTTGCTCGAGGACTAGCAAAGTATAAGTTGGGGGAAATTTGATGTGCCAAGAAATTGGTACAATTTACGGCACTAATATATATCTTGAAGAGCATATATTACTACATCTGTTGTGTTTTTGAAGCTTTTCAGGTATTTGGAATTAAATCGAGAAGTTTGCAATTGAAGGAAAAAAATGGCTATGCGCAAGGCTTGAGTTCAATAAATTTCTGGCATTAATCCGTAAGGAATTTGAAGAAATCTCCAGATTCGAAAGTTCTATACCTTTGAGTTAGCTACGCGTGAGCAAAAACCTTGCGTCAATCGGAGTTCGGAGTGTAAAATTATAGCCGAAATACAATCAGTGCGCGAAAAAATTAATTCTAGAGGGCCAATTTAATCCAAGCCCACTTGCAGCCAAGTTAATTAAAATAGCGAGCCAATTTAATCCAGCCCATTCGGCCCACTTCCAGCAGCCATTCTCAGCAGCCCATCAAGCAATGATCAAAGCAATTATAAAAAGAACGGTTGCCGCAAATCATCAGAAAGCACAGCCGCAAGTTTCAATTTTCTTCCTCTCCCTCTCTACACATTTATTGAGATTCAAAGATAGCCACAATTAATAGATTTATTTTTTATTTTCTTCTTGTTACGTTTATCGAAGAATGAAAGCTGCCGATTGATTTTTTTTCTTTTTTCTTTCTTGCCGATTAGAGTGATAACAATTAATTCAGATTTATTTATCTTCATTAATATATTTGCGCGCATTCAAGTAAGTATTTGATTTATTTATTTATGCATTATTTAATTATGTATTGTGTTTTAATTGCAAGCATGTTAGGTTAGGTTATTTTCTAGGGTTGAGGATGAGTATGTTTGATTGATTCCATTGCACGTATTCATGCCAATTGACTCTACCAATTTAATGCTTTAATATTAAAAATAATTTTTCCTATTGAATGCCTATTTTAATTGATAAAAATAAAATTGGATTCTCACTATTTTTTTGTTGGATTCACCTTATGATTTGTTAAAAGCGGATATAGGGTGTGTTTTGACGGATATAGGGAGTGTTTTGATTTTATACATTTGTTTGGCTATGGAAAAATTAATACTTGAATTTTATAATTTAATTGGGCTTAATTTAATTTATTTTTCGCATCTAATAGAGTCGAGAGACCAAATTAGTGCGAGACAAAGAATAGAGTTTGCTGGGCATGAATACTAAGAACATGATATCAAATATATGATTCCGCTACCCTAGTATTTTATTAATTGATTATTTCATTAGTATTTTTATTATTTTATTCGTATTCTTAGTTGATAAATCATCCCAATCAATTTCTAAGCTAGATTAAGAATTAATTAGAGTTAGTGAGAGAGATACGTAGATTCCATCTGTCAAGTCCCTAGGGTTCGACCTCGCTTTTGCCTAAGCTATACTAAGTACCGATTCGTGTACTTGCAAGTAATTAAAACATTCACAACAATCATCCATTAAAACCTGCCACAAAATAAGTCTCGGTGAGGTTTGGCTCCACCTCTAATACTTGGGCCTTTAATTCCTCGAATTTACTTTGATAATTTTCTGCACTACTCACTTGTTTGAGATCATGCAGTTCAGCTATTGTATTTCTATACCCTTATTCAGAAAACCTTTTTTATGGCTTATTTATTAAAAATCTCCCAACTCACACCACCAATACGTTGCTTAAAAGTGTTAAAATACCATTTCCTAGCTCCGCCTTTCAAATAAATGGTCATAGAAAGTACTCTCTGTTATGTTAGGGTTTTATTAATGAAGAAAAAACATTTGCATTGCTATAGTCAATCTACTGCATCATCATCATCACCATCAAAAGTAGGGAACTCATACTTCTCGGATTTGAAGTTGGTTGCGTGGTTGTGGTGAATCATGGGTAAACTTGTCCATCTAATCTCAACAGGTTTACGGAGTGTGCTCCTTACTCATTTCACAAGACCAACCGGAGTTCCAATTATCCCTTTGTGGTGCAGATCTATTGGCAATGGAGGAGGTGAATGCAAATCACCCTTTGAATTTAGTTTCTTCCTTGGCTATCGAACTGTAAGTAGAAATTAGCTTACAATGCATTCATCGATGACTGCATATAATTAAATTTAGTATCTAATTCATTTTTTCTGTTCTCTAACCACTCATTTTTTTTTTCTATTTGCTAATTCGTGGCTTTAACAGCTGCTTAATTCACTTTTATTTGCTTTTTAAGTTGATTCACTCCTCCATCCATCGAATTAGCAATGAAACTTGGTCAAAGTATCACTTCTTGGATACCCATCGTTAGGACTCCTGTGACAGTAGATATTAAGGTTTGAAGAGAATTAACGGTGATATATGAGAACCAAGGTAAGAAAGCTTAAAGAGAAAATCAAGGAGGGATAGAAAAGTAAAGAGAAGAATAAGAGAATTTTATTAATCATCAACGTGCCAATACACCTCACTCATCCTCTCATTTATACAGAATCTTCTAACAACCTAATGGCTTGATACCCACAAGGGTCGTTTCTAGACTAGATTTGGGGTGAATCTGCGACCCGTTGCTTATATGGAGGCAAGAACCTTGGAACTGGACGAACAAATAGAGATGAAACCGCAACCCAACACCTATAATAAATGTGTGAACCTTGGTATAGTCGAAGAAGAACAATTGATTGGGGATGATTAATTGATAAGTCAAGAACAATACGAATTAAAATAAATTCGGAATTGTTGAACAAGTTCTTAATAACTCAAAAGTAAAAACACTATAATTTTATATATAATAATCAACTGATAGAAACAATCACATTCTCCCCTTTAAATATGAGTTAAATAAGCCTAAACAATAAGGAAATGAAATATAGACATTCCTATTCTAGTCCAACACTAAAAGGAAATAAAATGCGAAATAAGACGCGCCAAATTATACAAAAAAATAAAAACTCCATGGTTGCCTTTTAACACTCCGAATGATCTTCTAATGCCTCTATCTTCATTTTAAAGCCTCAATTCTCCATGCCTTCAATGGGTCTCCATGCTTTGGCTTGCTCCAAAACACCTCGAACCATGCCATTAAGCTCTTCCTTAAATTTCTTTATTCGAGATCTTGTAACTGGACCAACTGGAACTTTGATCCGATCATTGTGAGCCTCCTTCCATGCCTTTGAGCTTGTGCCATTCTTGCCCTCATCATTCCCCTCCTCTTGAAAATGATTTGTCCTCAAATCGTCAGTTACACTAAAAGGGCTTAAATCAATAACGTTAAAAGTAGCACTCACATTATACTCACCTTGCAAGTCAAGTTTGTAGGCATTATCATTAATATGCTCTAATACTTAAAATGGTCAATCTCCTCGCGGTAGTAACTTAGAACGCCTTTGAACCAAAAAATGTTCCTTCCTCAGGCTGGCTCGAAAACCAATTTATTCCTTCCTTTGTTGGCTTGTTGCTCATACTGTTTGGTCATTCTCTCAATGTTTTGCCTCACTTTCTCGTGGATTTGTCTAAGGAATTTAGCCTTTTTCCTGCCATCTAAATTAGCATGCTCAACAGGTAACGGTAATAAATCCAAATCAACTAATAGATTAAAACCATAAACAATTTCAAAGAGAGAAAACTTAGTAGCATAATGAATAGATCTATTATAAACAAACTCAACATGTGGGAATCATTCTTCCTATTCTTTCACGTTCTTCTTATTTATGGCACGCAACAAAGTAGACAAAGTCATATTTACTACTTCTGTTTGACCATCAGTCTGTGGGTGACAAGTAGTAGAAAACAACAATTTATTTCCCAATTTTCTCTACAAAGTCTTCCAAAAGTAACTTAAAAACTTTGCATCTCTGTCAGACACAATGGTTCTAGGCATGCCATGCAATTTAACTATCTCTTTGAAGAACAAATTAGCAATTCGTGGTGCATCATTAGTTTTATGAAAAGCAATGAAATGAGCAATTTTAGAAAATTTATCAATCACCACAAAAATTGAATCATTCCAATGCTTAGTCCTAGGCAAACCCAACACATAATCCATGAAAATATCAACCTAAGGGTCACTAGGTATGGGCAATGGAGTATACAAACCATGGGGTTTTAACTTAGACTTTGCTTTCATACAAGTAACACATTTTTCGCAAATTCTTTCAACATATCTTTTCATGTGGGGCCAAAAGAAGTGTTCTTGCAATACTCCTAAAGTCTTAACTACACCAAAGTATTCAATTAGACTCCCACCATGTGCTTCTTTAACAAGCAATTCGCGCAATAAACATTTAGGCACAATTTATTTTCATACATTAGAAATCCATCATGCCTAAAGTACTTATTAAACGCCATTTTTTCACATGCATTAAATATATCTCTAAAATTAGCATCATTAACGTACAATTCCTTAATACATTCAAATCCAAGAAACTTAGCATATAAAGTAGTAATTAAAGCATAAATGCGCAATAGTGCATCCGCTACAACATTTTCTTTACATTGCTTGTATTTGATCACATACGAAAATGTCTTTACAAATTTCATCCACTTAGTATGGCTCTTGTTCAACTTTTATTGTCCCCTCAAATGCTTCAATGATTCATGATCCGTGTGAATCACGAACTCCTTCGCCCATAAATAATGCTGCCACATCTCTAACGCTTAAACCAATGCATACAACTCTTTGTCGTATATAGGGTAATTTAAAGTCACCCCACTAAGTTTCTCGCTAAAGTACGTGATTGGTTTTCCTTCCTACATAAGAACAACACCAATATCATTTCTTGAAGCATTGCATTTTATTTCAAAAGTTTTGGAGAAATTAGGTAAATATAATAAGGGGGCGTTACTTAGCTTGCTTTTAAGTAATTAGAATGCCTTTTCCTGCTCTTCTCCACATCTAAACCCAACATTCTTCTTGACCACTTCAGTTAATAGAGCTACAATTGTGCTAAAGTCCTTTACGAACTACCGGTAGAAACTAACAAGTCTATGGAAGCTTCGCACTTGCTTAACACTTGGGGGACTCGCCCATTCTTTAAAAGCCTTTACTTTCTCTTCATCAACTTGAATACTTTGTGCACTCACAACAAAACCAAAGAAAACAAGCTTATCCGTGCAAAAGGTGCACTTCGTTAGATTAGCATACAACTTATCTTTTTGCAAGACATGTATAATTGGTTTTAGGTGCATTAGATGATCATTTAGACTCTTGCTATAAACTAAAGTATTATCAAAATAGATTACAACAAATTTGCCTATAAAAGATCTCAAAACATGGTTCATTAATCTCATGAAAGTGCTAGGTGAATTAGTCAAATCAAAAGGCATACCTAACCATTCGTATAAACCATATTTTGTTTGAAATGTTGTTTTTCATTCATCTCCTTCTTTCATCCTAATTTGACGATACCCATTTTTCAAGTCAATTTTAAAGAATACATAAGACTCATGCAATTCATCAAGCATATCATCTAGGCATGGAATGAGATGGTGATATTTTACCTTGATATTATTGACCGATCAGCAATCGATATACATTCGCCACGTTCCATTTTTCTTAGGCACTAGCAATATTGGCACTTCACATGGGCTGAAGCTCTCTCACTGCCCCTTCTCCAATAACTCGATCACATGCCTTTGAAGTTTTTTTGTTTCCTCCAGGTTACTTCTATAGGCTGGCCAGTTTAGAATTGACACACCAGGTACAAAGTTAATTTGATAGTTTATTCCACGGATTAGAGGTAAGACATGGGATATTTCCTCCAGGAAGACATCATCGAACTCTTGCTATAAAGACATAATAGAACTTGACAAAGCAGGGTTAAGTTCGTTAACGTTTAAAAAGGCTTCCTTATACAAAAGTACAAGAAGCTGATTAGAAAACATCGCTCTTTTGATTTCACTCACCTTTGCATAAATTTTTTTTTTCTTCTCTTAAATTTACTCTCAATAGCTATCACTGACTTTACTCTATTTTTCTCTTTTTTCTCATTCTCTTTCAAATTTTCATTTTCCTTTCCTTTTATTTTCTCTCACTCACTCTTTTTTGCTCTTCCTAGAGCTAAAATTTTAATTGGTCGGCATAAGCCTGTTGTGGTGACAATGGAGCAAGAGCAATGGTTCTATTATTCATCTAAAAATGTACTTGTTGGTAAAGCCGCTATGCCTAACTTTTCTATCAAACTGCTAGGGTCGGCCCAACAACATATGGCTGCCATGCATGGGAACCATATCGCACAACACTTTGTCTCCATATTTTTCAATGCTAAATAAAACCAACTTGCTTGTTTACTATAATTTCTCCATTACCATTCAACCATTGGAGCTTGTAAGGATGTGGGTTGGTTGTAAGCAATCCTAGTTTTTCAACCATCATCATGCTAGCAATGTTAGTACAATTTCCTTCGTCAATGATCATGTTACACACCTTGCCTTGTATGAGGCATCTAGTATGAAATATGTTCTTAAGCTGCTATTCATCTCCTCTTACTCGCAAGTTAAGGGCTTTTCTTACAGCTAACAACTCTCTATGGACAAGGCTCTCCTCATCTTCTATATCTTTTAGAGGTGGCATAGACTCATCGTCTTCTTCTTCCTCTATCTCATATTTCCCATTATCCCGAAGAGTCATTACTTGCTTGTTCGGGCATTGAGTTGCAATGTACCCTCTCCCTTGACACTTTCAACAAATGATATCATGGTTGCGAGTAGTAGTATATATTGTTTTGGCTTAATTCCCATCACTGTTTGATTCACGTTTTTGCTCAAGTTTCGGCTTTGGCACGATTGGTTTTTCTTCTTTCTTCCATTAATTTTACTTCCAATAAGAAGTATACGAATTTTGGCTCGGCTTGGTACTACCCCTCTTCTTAAGTTAACGCTCAATTTTTATCACTATGTGTACCATATCATCAATCTCCATGTATGGTTGCAACTCCACCGCATTACTTATCTCGCGATTTAACCCACTCACGAACCTTGCCATGATGGCTTCCCGATCTTCTTTCACATCAGCCCGGATCATAGCAATCTCCATTTCTTTGTAGTCATCATCAACATTATGGTTGCCCTGTGTAAGCCCTTGCAACTTTTGATACAATTTTTGATAATAATGGTCGGGGACAAACCGTTTCTTCATTATTATTTTCATCTCTTCCCACGACTCAATGGGACCTTCTTCAGTCATCTTTCATTATAGCAACAAGTGATCCCACCAAACGATGGCATAATCTGAGAATTTAATGGCTGCCAATTTCACCTTGTTTGAATCGGAATAATTGTGGCATGCAAACACTAGCTCAACATTCTTTACCCTATCAAGATAGGCCTCAAGATCATTCTTCCCCTGAAAGAAAGGGATTTTCATTTATATTCCGCTCATGTTGTCATCCTCCCGATTTCTACCTCCACTAAACCTACCACTATTCCTCATATTGGCAATGATCGAGTCGACGTTGCCATCCTCATCAACATGACTACCCTAATAGTAATTTTCAAATTCAGCCCTCCTTTCCCTACGCTGTGATCTTCCACTCTTTTATGCACTTTGAGATCTACCAGATTGTTCTATTTGGGTACTTTCTACCCTATCCACTTTTACACTCATTTGTTTCAGCTCCGAACTTGTCTCCCCAACCTGTTCTTGGACAATACCCAACTTTTTATCAAGAAAATCGGATTTAGCCTTCATGTAAAGCTTAGGGTCGAAAGGTCGGTTATCCTTTTCGTTCCCGCTTGACATTGTTCGCTGCAAAACAAGGTTAGCACAAATAAAGAATATAGTTTCCTCATAGCACTCCCTCTTGTGTTTCACTCAAGTGTGTCACTCCAATATTTTTTTTTTCTTTACTCATGTTGTTGACCTTAAAGTCAATTAATCTTATTTTGATAATTACAATAAGTTAATATAGTATTATTTAACTCGGTTGTTCCAATGATGATAGCCATTAGCCAATATCTTTTCCAATCAAGTGTGACGTCAAACCGATATAGTCAAACTCTCACACAAAGCTCCACAAATGCTTTCACTCACAAGAAATGAACTCAAATGATCTCCATGTGCTTCACAAAGAATCAAAACCAAGAAAGGATCAAGAACATCAAACAAGTAAAGATACGCACAAGAAAATCAAGCATCACGAAGACTCGAATTATCATTAAATGGAGTGAGTGCTTAGATTTTATGTAAAGATACTTAATTGATCAAATCCGTATACCTCAAACATATTCTTGCATCTTTTAAAGATTGATTTAAACTAGCTTGAAATTGAATTTATTTGAAAAACATCATTTTACAAAAATCGAGTTTCAAAATAAATTCATATTAATTTTAAATGATCATATTTTAAGCTATAATAAAAATGGGTATCTTAGAAACATATATTTGAGGTTCAAAAATCATTAGAATTTTATTTGGAACTAAATAATTAAATTGGAAAAATATTTTTATTTTTCGTTTAAAATTCGCTCAATTTTTGCCCAGTTTTGATCTAATGGTAAAATGGAGGCCTTCCCGAACTCCGATCATTTTGACATTTTTACAGTAGTTAGACAACATCCCCTGGCAATTTTGAATAAAATTTGAGCATGATCCAACGGTCTAATTGAGAGAAATTAACAAAACAATTTTGAATTTTTTTGTCAAAACTAGCTGTTGGAAAGTTTGAAAATGTATACCTTAGAGCCAAAACCTCTCTTAATCATCCCCAACGGCCATATGATTTTGTAAGCTATAAATATGATGTCTTAGACATGTTTTAACACACTTGAATCATTCTACAAACTCATTTTACATATATACAAAGTTATTCAAGTATTCAATTCATTTAATTGATCAATCTTTCATTTTTGAGCTATATACTTTGATCAATTTTGATATCTCTTATTGTGAGCTTTATTTGTATTTTGTTATACACAAGAGAGATATTGTACATTGGTGTTAGCCACCAAACCTTATTCAAATCATATTTGTGAGAGGTGTATCTCATAGAATAGCAAGATAGATTTCTTGTGAGAGTATTGAGGGTGTTTCAATACTTGTAAGAGTGTGTGAGAAGAATACACTTGTAGAGGTTTGATCTTCACCCGGAAGGAGATCGGTTATAGTGGAAATTCTCGGGGAACTAACCGAGCGCGGAGTAGGGGGAACAAGCCGAACCGTGTGGACAAAAAATCTTCGACTTCGATCAGTTCAATCTTTCTATCTCTTGCTATATTATATTGTTCTATTTATTCATTGTGTTTGGAATTAACTTTGTTCTTGATTGCTTGATAAATATAGACATCAAATATTTTTAAATCATTTTTAAAAATACGATTAAGTTTTAAAAACCCTATTCACCCCCCCCCCCTTTAGGGTATTTTCCGACCTACACATGTTTGTCACTCAATATGAGAACCTCACAATTTCACTTTTGGCCCTTTTCAAGCAAGTTGAACAAATTATAGTAGCTCGCAAGTTCCCTAGACAAATCAACTTCATAACCCACATTCAATTGGATGCTCGACAATGATTCACCAAGGAGTTAAATCAAGGAACTCAGATTCAAAAAAGATAGAAAGGAACAATAATAATCATTTCTTTGTGCACACGAGAATAGCTAAATGTCATAAAAAAATTTGGTCTTGAGGAAACTATTTTTTTTACTATTTGGAACCCTAATAGATGGAAACGCTTAAAAAAAACTTTTTTTTTTCGATTTTTTTATACTTTTTTTTTATTTTTTTATCGAAAGCCTCAACTAGGATTTAACGCAACTAGGGTTGTAGAACAATATGCTTAAAGCTCAAGATTCATGAATTGAAATTGACCCTAACTTGCAAATAAGAAACAAATTAGAATTCGTAATAATGAACTAGGGTTTTGGCCGAATTGAATTAACTTCACAACAAAATCGTAATCAGTACTATTATTAATTTTTTTTAAACCTAGAATCATCCAACAATCAAACCCTAAATCGCAATTATGGAACAATAATGAATCAATGATGAACTAGAGTTTATAGTGCTAATATTACGAATTGAATAACGAATAATTGACAAATCCTAAATTGCAATTATGAAAGAACAACGAATCGATGATGACTACGATTTTATATATGTGAATACTGTATGTAAGTCAAAAATCAACCTTAAAGGGGGTGAATAAGGTTTTTAACACTTAATCCGCTTTTTGAAAATTGTTTCAAAAAGATTTAATGTCTATATCAAGAATCAATCGAAACAATCAAGCAATCCCAATCACAAACAATAATATAGCAATAAATAAATAGCTTAGGGATAGAATGATTAAACCAAATGAGCCCAAGTCATTTTGTTCACGCGGTTCGGTTATTTAGACCATATGTCCACACCTGGATAGTGCCCTCGAGAAGTTCCACTAAAACCAATTTTTTTCCAGGTGAAAATCAAACCACTACAAGTGTATTATTCTCACACACTCTACAAGTATTGCTCTACTCACAATACTCACACAAGAAACCCTCTTGCTAACTTGTGAGATTTATCTCTCACCACACTCAACAAGAATTGACCTCCTTGTTATCCAATGAGATTAACCCCTCACAAATAAATATTCTAAATTGTTTGGTGATGCATACCAATGAACAATAACTCTTTAAAGTGTTTAATAGATACAATTGGAGTTCACACTAGAGTTATTTTGTTTGATCAAGATTTATAGATCAAATAATGAATGATTGATTGATCAAAACAATTTCTTAAATATTTGAATGATGAAGATAGATGAAAAATGAGTTTCTATATGTGTTCAAGCTTGTCAAAATGTGTTTTAGATGTCCAATATATAGTCCCAAAGATGATATAGCCGTTAGAGAGGTTTGGTATAAGTTTGATACCAAAAATGGTAAAAAATCATAAATCCAACGGCTATATTCTGAGGCATAAGTCGACTGATGACCTCTATCCATCAGGCCAAAATCCAAATTTTTGGACTTTTGCAATTAAGCTCCAAAATCAATTCTAATGCTTTGGGGACCTCAAAAACATGTTCTTAAGATACCTATTTTCGGAAAAACTCAAAATATAATCATTTGAATTTAATATGAGTTTATTTCAAAACCCGTTTTTGCAAGAATAATGTTTTAGAAGAATTTTGATTCAAACTTGTTTAAATTCAATTAATGAATGATGAATTAACATGTTTGAGCTATAAAAGTGATCAATCAATAAACTTTACATAAATCCTAAGCACTCACTCAATTGTCGAATTAACGAGTCTTCGAATGCTTTGATTTGTTTCTCCAATTTGTTCTTCACATGCATCATTTGCCTTGAAGCTTTTCATATATCCCTTTGATCTTGATCTTCAATGAATTTTATATCAATGTTACTTGATCGGATATAAATTCAATGATCCTTATCATGCTTCCTTTGAACAACCATGCTTTTCTTGATTTTTCAAGTAAATGAACTATAAACTTATATCAAGAAACATATTAAACTACGCATGATTAAGTTGTTGTTATTATTAAAAGGCTAAATGACCAATAAGTACAATGTATTTTACCACATTTTTCACTTATGCCAACAAACTCCATTTTCCATCAAAAGTACCAGTGAACTTTTTCAATTTTTTCACTTAGGTCCAAAATGTAACTTCCGTTAACTTCCTCTAACGAAAATGTGATGTGGCAGCTGATGTGGCATTTTATCTGACGTGGCTGCTGAGTTGATCAATAAGCACAATGTACTTTACCACATTTTTCACTTATCCAAACGAACTTTATTTTTTTCGGCCACTTTCATTAATTCCGGTCATCACCACCATTTTCTCCGGCCATCTCCATTTTTTCTTGTTTTCTCCTTTAATCATCACCATAGCTCTACATTTTCATCATCTTCGCCCTAGCTCCACCTTTTCACATCCATTAATTTCGACCATCTCCACCATTGATTCCGGCCACCTCCATTGATGAAGAGAGAGAATGATTCCGGTCAACTCTGTTGGTCGAAAAATAACCTTAGAGGGGGTGAATAGGGTTTTAAAACTTAATGCGAAATTAAAACGTTTTTAAACTATTTAAGCAAAACAATTTAGCTAAGCAACAAGATCAAGAAAATAATCAATTTCAAGTAATCAATCCCAAGACAAGCAAATAAGCAATCTCAAAATATAAGCAATAATATAGCAATAAAAAGAGAGTTTGAGTTTAGAAAGATTAAACCAATTTGAAGCTTAAGACTTTTTGTCCTCACGGTTCGGTTTCCTAAATCATACGCCCGTGCTCGGTTAGTTCCCCGAGAATTTCCACTATTCAATCTTCTTCGGGTGAAAATCAAACCTCAATACAAATGTTGTTATGCACACAACACTCACAATGTAGCTATACCCACTACACTTCTCACAAGATATGCTCTCTTGCTTTACAAAGAGACAAAATCTCTTTTAAAATAAAGAATGAATTATTTATGGTGATACACAATAATACAATAACTCTCAAGTGTATTTGAAGATTACAAATGAAACTCACACTAGAGTTATCAAGATTGATCAAAATATATAGCTTAAAAGATGAAAGATTGATCAAAATGTGTTCTTGAATCTTTGTATATTTGAATATATGAGTAATAGAGTGTTAGAATGATTCAAGGTGTGTTAAAACATGTCTAAGACCTCATATATATAGCTTGCAAAACCATATAGCCGTTGGGGATGATTAAGAAATGTTTTGGGTCAAAGGTATACATTTTCAAACTTTCCAATAGCTAGTTTTGACAAAAAATTAAATTTATTTTGATAATTTCTCTCAATTTGACCGTTGGATCATGCTCAAATTTTAGTCAAAAGTGCTAAGAGATGTGGTCTAACTACTAGAAAAATTTCAAAACTGTGCGAAAATTGAGCGAATTTTAAATGTAAAATAAAAATATTTTTGCAATTTAACAATTTAGTTCCAAATACAATTCTAATGATTTGTGAACCTCAAAGATATGTTGCTAAGATACCTATTTTTATTAGAGCTTAAAATATGATCATTTAAAATTAATATGAATTTATTTTGAAAATCGGTCTTTGTAAAATGATGTTTTTCAAATAAATTCAATTTCAAGCTTGTTTGAATCAATCTTTAAAAGATGCATGAATACGTTTGAGCTATAGGGATTTGATCATAAAAGTAACTTTACATAAATCTTAAGCACTCACTCAATTATTGAATTAACGAGTCTTCGAATGCTTTGATTTGTTTCTTCAAATTGATCTTCATTTGAAGCTTTTTCCTTGAAGCTTTTCATATAGTCTTTTGATCATTTGTATTTCATGATTTGCATTGAGTGATTTGATCTTCCTTGTTTTGTCCAATGATCGAATAATGAAAGAGTGATCCTTGTCATGTTTTTCTTGAATTTTTCAAGTAAATGAACTGTATACTTATATCAATAAACATGTTAAATTACACATGATTGATTTATTGTTATTATCAAAATAAGATTGAGACCTTAGGTCAACAAGCTCCTTTTTCACCTCCATTAATTCCGGCCATCACCATTGATGAAGAGAGAGAATGATTCGGCCAACTCCCTTTCACCTCCATTAATTCTGACCATCACCACCATTGATTCCGGAAAACAATGTTGTTGCCGACGCCAAAAAACCAACACTGAGCTGTCGAAAAACCATCACTAGGGTCAATTATTTCTTTCTCAACCATTGGCGAAAATGGCTATTTGATGAAGAGAGATAATGGATTGGGAAGAAGAAGAAGAAGAAGGATTAGAGAAAGAGAGAGAGAATTGACAACTCAGATTGCCAACTCAGCGCCAACTCAGATAAAATGCCACGTTAGCTGCCACGTCACACTTCCATTAGAGAAATTTAATGGAAGTTATGTTTTGGACCTAAGTGAAAAAATTAAAAAAGTTCACTGGTACTTTTGATGAAAAATGGAGTTCGTTGGCATAAGTGAAAAACGTGGTAAAGTACACTGTGCTTATTGGTCATTTAACCTTATTAAAATAAGATTAAAACCTTCAAGGTCAACACTATGAATTGAAATTAATAAAGAGAACTAAAAAGATAAATAAACCTGGAATAGAAGTTCTCTATGATTCCAATTTATACACATTAGGATCGTTTCTAAACTAGATTTGAGGTAAATCTATGACCCGTTGCCTATATGGAGACAAGAACCTTGGAACTGGACAAATGGATGTAAGATTAAATCGTAACCCAACACCTATAATGGAGGTGTGAACCTTGGTATAGTCTAAGACGCCACAATTGATTGGGGATGATCAATTGATAAGTCAAGAACAATACGAATTAAAATAAATCCGAACTTGTTCAACAAGTTCTTAAGAACTCAAAAGTAAAAATACTCTAATTTTATGAATAATAATCAACTTATAGAAACCAATCACGTTCTCCCCTTTCAATAGGAGTTAAATAAGCCTAAAATAATAAAGAAACGAAATATAGACATTCATATTCTAGTCTAACACTAAAAGGAAATAAAACACGAAATAAGACGCACCAAATTATATAAAAACATTAGAAACTCTATGGCTGCCCTTTAACACTCCGAATGATCTTCTAATGCCTCTATCTTCATTTTAAAGCTTGGATTCTCCATGCCTTCAATTAGTCTCCACGCTTCAGCTTGCTCTAAAACACCTTGAACCATGCCATTAAGCTCTTCCTTAAACTTCTTCATTCGAGATCTCATAACTGGATCAATTGGATCTTTGATTTGATCATTGTGAGCCTCATTCCATGCCTTTGAGCTTGTGACATCCTTGCACTCGTCATGGCTAAGCCAATTAGAAATTTCTACATTTAAAAATAAAAAAATTAACATAAATGCATTTTATAACTAATCCCTAATTGTTGAACGACGTTGCTCCCCTTAGTCTAACCTCCCTTCTTTTCCTTTAAAACAGCAACGTGTGACATGGAATTAATTTTAAGTTACCGGTTGTTGCTTCTTCCCTTATCGAAACCCTAACCCCCAATTTAATTCACTTCCTCACAAAACTACCATTGTTTAAGGCAGATTTTTAAGTTAAACATTCCGGAATAGAAAATAATGAAGAGAGTATCGAAGGGATATTAAACGGCCAAGAATATTCCCTTCTTTTCCTTTGAAACAGCAACGTGTGACTTGGAATTAATTTTGAGTTACCAGTTGCTGCTTCTTCCCTCATCGAAACCCTAACCCCCAATTTAATTCACTTCCTCACAAAACTACCATTGCTTAAGGCAGATTTTTAAGTTAAACAGTCCGGAATATAAAATAATAAAGATAGTATCGAAGGGATATTAAACGGCCAGGAATATTTAAAAAATTGGACATCCAAGATTACTTTTAAGTCGGGCAGTATAATTTATTGGATTAAAAAACACGAGGTTCACTATAGGTTATGGTGAGTATCTTTCTAAACTATATTTTTATTGTATTTTGGGGCGATAGTCCGTCAAATATTATTATACTAACTATATATGCAATGACTAATATGATAAGCATTTGTTGTTCTTGCTAATTTGCTGGAAATAATGGCATGATGCAACTTATTATAGTATGCATGCACATGCTATGGTAAATACTCTGTATTACTTTTAAAAAAAAAGTTCTCGAAAAAAATCTCAATTTGAATAGTTGGTATTTTTAACATCATGTAAATATAATTAAAATGTTAAATCACCAGCTCGAATCATAAATATGTGTTAATTTAGAAAAGTACCCAGCATAACCAATGGTAGAAAGTACCTACCATCCCACTATCTATTTTTTTATTATAAATTTGCAAAAACTAAAAAAACAATATTACTAATTTTACAATATTCTATATTGTTCATAAAATTTGTCCATTTAATTGGAAATATATTAGAATTTTTTTGAATGGTTAATTAGTAACGAAATAAATTAAAATTTTGATACCAAGATGAAAACAACTATAATTTGATTATATTTAAATTATTATCAAATTTAGTAGGATATATTCATAATCGTTGATTAAAAGGTGTACATATATTATATTAGAGCATCTCTAGTAGTAATGCATATTTTTTTTTGTGTAAAGTTTACATAATTTATGAAAAAAAATTCATCTCCAACAATCTTTTAAAAATGATTTTTGTGTAAAATGAAGGAAAAAAAAACACGAAAAACTTTGAAGTTTAGGGTATCGACAATCTTGAATTCGATATTTGAAACCTGGCAAGCATGCCTCCAAAATAATTTTTCAACGCAAATTTGACCATTCGTCTATTAAAGTAAACGAAAAGCTGATATGACAATTCTAGCTCAGCAATAATAGATGACGTGGCTACCAATTTTCAAGATTTTTCGTGTTTTTTTCCTAATTATAATAACAAAATAATTATTTTATCTGCCCAAAATACCCCTAAAACTTAAATCTAAATAAGTGCAGGCAAATTATAAAATAACTAAATAAAGATATAGAATAACTAACTAAATACTAACTACTGAAATAAATGCACAAATAAATATTTTAATAGAAGATGAAAAAATAAGTAAGCAATGAAAACACATCAAAAAGCACAAAAAAAGTACCTAAATTTTTTATTGCTTCGCAAAAATAACATAAAAAAGGAAATTACTAACTTACTAAATAAAATAGAAAAATAATTTTGTTTTTCTTGAACTAAATGGTTGTATTATTAGAAGCATGCATATTTAGTAAAAAAAATTATTTGCCTTTTTTATTTACTAAATCAGTAGGGTTTTTTTCATTGCCTAATTATTTTTTCATCTTTTATTAAAATAATTATTTGTGCATTTATTTCAGTGGTTAGTCTTTCTTTAGTTATTCTATATATTTATTTAATTATTTTATAATTTGCCTAGACTTATTTATTTATAAGTTTGAGGGGTATTTTGGGTAAGAAAAATAATTGTTTTATTATTATAATTTGAGAAAAAAAAACCACGAAAAAATCCTGAAGTTTGGTAAATACGTCATTTATTATTACTGAGTTGGAATTACCACATCAACTTTCCATTAATTTTAACAGATAGATAGTCAAATTTGTAGTGAAAAATTACTTTGGAGGTATTCTTGCAAGGTTTTAAATATCGGGGTCAAGATTACAGATAACCCCAAACTTCGGGATTTTTGGTGTTTTTTCTCTAAAATGAAAGTATAAAATACACCTTTGATTTATAATGTCATAACAACTTTTCCACTCCTCAATTTTTTTATAAACTTTTAAAATATAATAAACTTTAATATAAACATGAATTTTAATATAAATTATATATTTGAAATATGCTAATTAACACCTAAAAAATCAAGATCCATTTTAATATGTATTATTATATAAAGTTAAGACCAATTTCAACCGACATGAAACTGTGTCAAAATTTTCAATTGCCTATTTTACTCTTGCAATGTATATTTTTCATTAAAAAATATGTTTGCAAGATAATTCAAATCTTAAACCTTTGGCAAAACAATAAGCTGTTTAACCATTAATATCTTTATTTTATATTTTAGTTTGAACTAAATATATCTGAGTAGTACACACGTATGCATGTGATCTAGTTATAATATTATGTATACATAATTTCAAGGAAAGAATAATAAAAAAATTATATAAAATAGCATCTAACATTTGTTCCTATCTTATTGGTTCTTTTAAATTTTATGCAAAAGTTTGCAAAATTTTCATTAGAGCATATTTGTCTAAATTGGAGAATATTTTTATTAGTCGAGTTTTGTGTAAAAGTGAAAATAGCACTTTACTTACCTTAAATCTTACAACTTATTTTTATCAAGTGTATTATATAAATTATACTTTTACAAGATATAATTAAAAAATAACCCATTTAATATATACCGGATGATAATAAATGATAAAATTTACAAATAATAAAAGTATTTTTCATATAAAATATTTCACAAATAAAATAAACAAATTAATTTTTACATAATCATTAAAAATGTTCACGTATAAGACCATCTTTAGTGGGTAGTGTAAAAAGGTAGGCTAAAAATGTATATTTACACTATTTGGTAATGGAGAGTTACAGCGGGAATAAGTTAAATTTACCTCGCACGATTTATGAAATGTTGGGTAAGACTATGAAGCCATCCCACAATAAATGATGTATCGGCCGATCCTTTTGCTTCTCACGACACATCATGTGTCGTTGCATGCATTTTCTTTATTTCTCACGACACATGATGTGTCGTGAGAGTGTTATAACCTGCCACGATTAATTATTGATTGTGTAAGTTAAAATTTTATCGGGTGTTACTTTTAACTTTGATTTACACTTTTAACTACTTTTTTATCTTACCAAATAAAATACAAAATAACAAAAAAGTAAAATTTAACTATTTATTTTATGGAGTGGAGATGGTCTAAACAAAACTAATAGGGGGCTCATCTGCAATTACTATTTTTACTGCACCGATGAAATTAACATATCGTGGGATTCGTGGCTGTTTAATTTTAAAGGACGGTTCTGATTTTTACGCGTCATATATCCAGTTAAAGGAAAACTAGCATACGTATCACGCCGTTTTCTCGATTCTTCTCCAATTTGTTTCCGTTTCTCTCTCTAGCAATTCCAAAATTCTCCTCTTGATTTCTCTCATCATATTGAATTCCCCAGACTGCAAATATTGGATTCTATCACTAATTGCTCTCTATTCTTTAGAGTTATCTCCCAAAATCCCTAGGACACCTCCATCACCAATCATCAATCCTCAACTCCTTTCTTTTCCCCTAATCACCATCCCCCAACAATGAATAATGTTTTGGTTTGATGCAATACGCCAAAATAATGTTTTGACTGTAATCTAGGACATAAAATTTTGCTTGGTCTCTTTGAATTTTGGGTTGTGATGCAACAGAAGTGAAAAGAGGACTTCATTGTATTTAATTTTGCTATCCATCCTTTTAAGCCAAAGACAGGGAATTGATAAGGATAACGGCCCAAAATTTATCTCTTTTCTGTTGTTTTGTATTCTTAATTTATTTTCCTTCTCTTATTTCTTTGATCTGTTTGGATTTAGGAGGCAAGACGAAGATGAAGAGGCGGGTACAAATTTAAGCCTTTAATTAAAAATGGCTGGCTAGGATATGCCTAACCTCACCGGTGCAGTGAATATAACGCGACTTAATTGCAGAAGGGCTCGCTCAAGTTGGAGAGGAGATCTGATGGGAGTTTCATACCCGAGATTAACTTAGTTGCCGATTTGTTTGATACATCGCCGATCGACGACCAGTCTTCATAGGATCTGGGCCCGTCCCTCAGATCTGAACCTCCTCCGTCTGCCCTTCGATCTTTCCCTCCACCGTTCAAAAATCGCACTTTCCGATCTCTGATCTGTCATCCCCTCACTTGCCGACAAGGTACGCACAGTTTCAACAGAATGAATTTCATCCTTCCGGTGTATCTTTTTAAAATAATAGTAATTAATTTCTGAAAATCGCAGTGATTTTTGGTAAATTTTTTTTTTTTTTCTTTCCTAATCCTAGTTCTTCCTGATTTTGCTTCATCCCGTTGAAAAGTTGAGTCTTTGTTCTGAAAGGTAGTGTGAATTGAATCGGAGAATTTTGTTTCGTTTCTGGCAGTGTAAATTAATTAAATTATGGAGAGATGCCCTGAAGATTTGTTGATTGAAATTCTGTCGAGGCTGCCTGTGAAATCCCTAATATGTTGCAAGTGCGTATGCATGTACTGGTACACTCTTATTGAAAGCCCTATATTTGTTATTACACACTTCAACCACCCAAACAATCATCGTACGCGTCTCCTTGTTAATTATTACAAGGGTAAGGGTGGAGGCTCCGTTGATTCTGGTTTTATCTTGTGCCCCGAGGATTATGAAACTACTACTCTTGCCATCAATGAACGATTAAGCAAGCGCAAGCCTGTTCATGAAGATATTTATAATCCACTAGCACGCCCCAACGCATCTGCTCGTCCTTATGCTATTGCTGATGTACTTGGTCCTGTTAATGGCCTATTTCTGGTGCACTATTCCGCTAAGAGTCCTGAAACTTATAACGCGTTTTTGTGGAACCCTGCTACAAAAGAATTCTGGAACCTCCCTGCACCTACTTTCAACCTTCCACCCAATAATTACACCTACAACGACAGTGCATTCAATTTTGGATTTGGTTTGGACCCCTTCACCAATGACTACAAAGTGGTTTTGATCCTCTTTTACAAAAGTATAAATATTAAGCCTTCTGATCCTCGTCCTCCTCGTATTGCAGTTGTTTCAGTTTATTCCCTAGCAGCTAACTCTTGGAGACCAGTCGATAATGTATTGCCTTCAGTTAGTGGCATTTTTACTCCTCGTTGCTATATTGTCAGAGGGCGCAACTGTACATATCAGAACGGAGCTTATTACTGGATGTCAAGTGACCAAGGCGACAATAGTGTTGCAAGGATAGTTATGTTTGATATGGTCAAGGAGGTTTTTCGGGATATAGAACCACCACCATGTAATACCAAAAAATCTCCTTTGGTATTCTTTGATCTTATGTTGCGCAATGACTCTATTGCTTTCTTACTTTCCAAATATACAGCAACAGATAGGCCTTTCAAAGGAGCAGGTATATATGATGAGATGATTTTGGAATCAATTGAAGTATGGATAATGGAGGGAGAAGGGTATTATTGGACCAAACATTTAATTTATGGTCCCCATATACATGTCCGCCATCCCTTTGGGTTTTCTAGGAACGGCGATCTTCTCGTGGGAACTTGGGATTTTAGGCTGCTTTCGTACAACCCAATTACGCGCCAAATTAGAGATATTGGAACGGAGAGAAATATCTTTAAGGTTTTCAACTACAGGGAGACTATAGCTCCAATTATGCCCAGATCCAGGAAGTTACAGGAGGTTACCCCCGCACCTAGCTTTCTCCCCTTCACCTCTTCTAGCATGCTATCCACTAGCGCCGTTGTCCCCGTCCCTGCTCCACTCAGTTCATTGAATATTTTGGCACTAAAACTTGGGAAGTTTGCAAACATCGTGTTATATTATATAGGTTTGGCTTCTTTAAAAGAAGTTACATAGGTTTTGTCTGGTATGTGCCAGGTATGTTTACGCAATTCTTGGATCAGCCATTGGTTTTAAGTTAAAAAGAAGGAAGGGAGCCATGATTTAGAGAAGTTAAATTATTAGTATGCTGCTGCTATCATTCAGGTATTGGGTGCAAATCTCATCTTCTGAATTTTGCATGTGAAGGAGCCAAGAATGACTAAGAGGAGAAAGAATGGGAGGGTAATGCATTAAGTTATTTATTTATTTTTGTATAACCTTTTCACTTTAAATTATTCCTTAAAACTATTGTTAATTAGTTCTCTTTTAAATTATGCCAACATCGAATATATGTAATCACATGTTAGAACTTGTATTAAGATGTTTTATGAAGGGTATGAAGTGATTATTACATCTCCGGTTGTCTTGTTTTATTCTTTCATTTTCTATTTTACCTTTCTTGAATATCTTCTACTTATTTGACTTGCTCCAATTTCTTGATATGAACAGTTTGGGTTGAATTGGCTTTGTATTTTTAGGTTTAGCCATCTTGTAAACTGTTTTAAGTTGCCGGATATGTTTGATCATTTTTGAGGTTTTAACTGAAAAGTGACTGGCAGGGTTAGTCATCCACAAGGACTCATCTGGTTTACTCTGATCATTGTATTTTGGAATCGATATCTAGATCATTGAATTTTTTAGCGCTAAAACTCGCAATGTTTGCTAGCATTGTGTTATATTTTATAGGCTTGGCCCCCTTTTAAGAATTCGTATAAGCTTTGCCATACAATGATTTTGCGCATGATTGAGAGAAGGATAATTATTAGTATAGTGCTGCTGCTATCATTCTGGTATTGGGTGCAAATCTCAGCTTCCAAATTTTGCTTGTAAAGGTGCCAAGAATGACTTAGATGAGGAAGAATGGGATGGTACTGCATAGATTATGTTACCTTTTCTTTTCTTTTCATTTAAACTTAGCTTAAATTCTTGTGTTTTGTGCAATGAGTTCATTATGCCAACATCTATTATAGGCTTTTTCTTTGTAATCAGAAGTTTTCAAAGTTCTATAGCATATTTTTTAAGATCTTTTTTGAAGGGCATGAAGTGATTGTTATGTCTTCAGTACCTTGTGTGGTTCTTATTTTCCTCTTTACCGTTCTTGAATATCATTGTTACCTTTTCTTTTTTCTTTTTCTTTTTTTTTTTTTTTTTTTTCTCGTAGTAGTTGTTGATCTGTGGCTTGAACTTTTTTTTTTTTTAAATTAGTTGTCATTCAACCTCTTATTTTGAGTGAGCTGTTTAATCATAATTCTAGTAGCTGAGTCTACCATAAGTTGTGATGGCAGTTTCCAATTCTATTTTTGCTTCTTTCTATTTTTGCATTTCTATCCAATTGAGCAAGGTTATTTTTCCATCCCTAATCACCTTGAATTCAAAATTGCCCCTCAAGTCCATCTTTGAGAATAACTGCTCCCATATAGTTCATCTAACAACTCCTCAATAAAGGTTTTAATTTTTGGTTGTTCCTTCATTCAATCTCCTATAATAAACACGGAACATCCATGTGGCTAGGCTGTATAATTTCAGTAAAGTTGGCATTTTTTGTATGAGCTGCGCGGTCACTCCATTTTGAATGAAGGATTTTTGTAAGTTCTTTGATTAGTGGGTTCAAATTGGGTTTTTTTTTAAGGGAATATGATTATCCAATGTATGAGCAGGGCGGCCACATCTTAAAAACACTGGCTGACATTGGCTTTAAGGGCACCTCTTTTTCCCTCCTTGCAAGGTAACCTTCTTGTACGAGGATAGCTTCAAGTTTTTAAAATCAAAGAGCATATCAAAGAACTCTGTTTCGAATTTTCCATTTTTGGAAGGGAAAAGTTATGGAATCTCGGCGAATAGGATCAAACCTTATTCCATGGAACAGTTATGGAATCTCAGTGAATAGGATCAAACCTTATTCCATGGTATTTACACAAGGTTCCTCTTTCTTAAGGGTTTTTTTTTTTTTTTTTTGGTTTGTAATTTAGAACCCTTGACTTGAATGAAAAGTGACTGGTAGGTTTATTCATCCACAAGGATTCATCTGGTTTAGGGTTAAGAGGGATTGGTATTGCCATTATATGAAAAATATTATCAGTGGAGATTAGATTTATGATCAATTTTAGGGAGATGGATGTTCCACGAATTGCGCTGAAAAAAAGTTACATGAGGGATACGAAGGTTTCTGGCGGGTGATTTTGACCAATATCCAATGTAAAAGTCAAAGATTGTGAGCCTAGGCAAAAATCGATGTGACCCAATCCTAGTATGGTACTTCCTATTTTATACAAGTTAATTCTGGTAGGTGTCTAAGAATTCCTTTCCGTGCCCAAGAGGGAGTCCATTTAGTCTCTGCATCATTGAGAGCACATTTAAAGAAGAGAACTATAAAATCTAAACTAACTCAATTCTTATTCATTCAAGGCCATTTACAATGGTAATTTTTATATTTCTATATGATATGTTGAGAGATTCTAATAATAAAATTTCTATATCTAGTTGGAATTGTTTTTACATGAATAGAGAAAAGCATATAAAAAATTAGTATCAAATGATATTTTATTTCTTTTTTGCTCATTATTTATTTAAGAAAAAGAGAGAATTTGAGGGTTTATAATATCCAATGAGACTCTGTTTACTGTGTCATAGAAATTCTTATAGAAAGTAGAATCACATAACATCCTTTTCTAGCAAACACAAATGTACAGAGAAAGTGGGCAGGAGACACCAAGCATAACTGAAGTGCAGAATGTGTGGCACCGATTTTAAGAGCATCTTCAATGGGCATGTGTAAATTATGACACATAAGATTTGTGTAAAATTTACACAATGTGTATAATTTTTGGTGCTTTAATGGTGTTGTGTAAAGCATGCCGCATCATCACTTGTGTAAAATGGGAGTGTATTTTACACATCCATTTTACACATTCACATCATCATTTTTTTTCTCCAACTTTTTACAAAATATTAAAAGTAATATAAGTAAAAATCAAAATATGATTTTATTATGATATTTTTATATTTGAATTCTACTCATCAAAAGCTTTAAAATAATATTCATATTGACTATTAAATTATAAATAAAAAATATTCATAAAAAAATATTGAATATTACATGTGAATATATATATTCTACGTGGTACAATATCATTGGTTCATTCAAATTTTACACAACAATCTTAAAGTGTACCATTGGAGCACAAAATGAGAATGTGTAAAATATTTGTGTAAAATTAATTTTTATCCTCCAAATGTCTATTTTTTATTGGTTCATATATTTTTGCACAATCAATTTACACATTCACCATTGGAGATGCTCTAATAATAGTTGGCCCAAATATAATAATAGTCACACATTGAAAAATGTGAAGGTTTATTTAATGTTGGGTTAATACATGGGACGAAATAATTAATTTGAACTGAGGTCAATAAGTAGTTCAGTTGAGGATAATATCGTATAAATATAAATTTTAATATCGGTATAAATGTAACTCCATGGATCTAATAATTGGTGTTGAACTAATGTTGATTTAATTGGTTATTTATAATAATTTTAATTATTTATTAATTCATTTATGATTATCTAACTTACATAAATTACATGGTAAAATATTTTTTTTATCAAGCAGTGTAATTATTCCAAGTGTTGTGGCAAATCATTCACAAGAAAAAGTTTCAAAAGATTCCAAACTCAACCATTCAAGAGTTTCAACAAAATTCAAGAGAAGAAATGTTTGTATTGGAAATATTTTGTTAAAGTTATAAATAAACGATCATTAGAGTTACTGCTCAAATTATTATTCCATTTAAAATGGTTTTAGTATTTTTTTATCAAAAGAAAAATATTATCTAATAACATCTTAAAACATGGCTATATATTACCGATATATACATACACACTCTAAATTGTAATCCATGCCAAGTACTAGTTATCACTGAAGAAATATTTTCAATCTCAGTTATACAATTCTTTATCTCATTATATATTTTTAAAATTAAAAAATATACCCCTTATTATACAAATATATCACTATTTTTTGTAAAATTATAGAAGGTTGGATAATGAATTTATCCATCTCAACTTTCACGCGTCTCTCTCTATATATATTTTAGTACTTCTTGAAGAATACAAACGGTCAATTCATTTCTGCCAATTATATTTTATTTGGCTCAATTATATTAAGTCAGTGTAATTTTTTTGGTACCTAACAATAACTCAAATATATGCAGTCAGTATTTGCTCATTCATAAATGTGATAAAAAGAAGAAGGAAGTTACAATATTAGAAAAGCATAAAAAAGGAGTAGTCCAAACTACCCAAACTAAACGGAAGTTACTAGGATCAAGCTAACACGACTGTTACAAACCACACGATCTACTGCTGTAAACCCTGTTAAAGTATATAAATCTAGAGAGAGAAATTTCATATATGATTGTATTGACTGAATTAATTAATTATATAAAAAGAGAGCTCTATTTATAAAATGAAATAACTAATTCAACAAGAAAAAAAAAATTAATATAATTTAACAAGAAAAATAAAGTAACTAAATAAATAAAATATCATGTAACAACCACCCCCCCCCCCCCCCCCCCTTCCCCCCCCCCCCTTTTGGTTAAATATATATCATTTATTGATTTACATTTTCCATTAAAAGAGAAAGCGGTCGGATAAGGAATGTTGGAATTTGACATTTAAATTATCTTGAATTTTGGTTAGTTGACTTTTTTAAAATTTAGTATACCTTTAATTTGGGCCTTTTGTTTTTAGTCCAAAAAATTTAAATTATTTTACATTTAACCCAACATGTTTTTAAAATCAATTTTTGGCCCAAAGTTATTGATAATCATTTTTTATTTTTTTATTTTTTCAGAGTTGCCCTTTTGACTTTTATTAATTAAAATAAAATTCTCCAAGGATTTAAGAAACACATGTAAGATACAATCCATTTGAAAATTTCAAATTCAAATAGTTTTGAAAAATCAAAATTTAAGTTTAACAAATTATAGATAGTATAGTGAAACCTACTATAGACAATATTGTCTTGTTGTTGTAGATATATTATATCCGAAAGAATTGTACAAAACAGTCATATTATGTCATATGATTGACATATTAAGTATTTGATGTATTTTAAAAAAAATGCATGTGACATACATATTAAGTGAAAGTACATATGACAAAACATATTAAGTGTTACGTTACAATGGGGGAAGGTGTTAAGCACCCCCATTGCACCTTTCGGGTCACTTCTTCTCATCACTACATGGAAAAATGTGTATATATATGTGTGTGTCCTACTCTGGTAATTGGCTTCGTTGTGTTATTGGCAAATAACAGTGTAGGTTTGATCACTCTCGTAGGTTATTTACAAAATTTCAATTTTAGTCCCTAAAGTTTAGGAAAATTACATATGCCCCCCTAAACTTTTAGAAATTTCACTTTGATAGCCTAATAGTGGGAAACGTCCAATTTATGCATTTATTATGCACATATGATTTTTCTTGTGAAAAGTGGGGTTAGGATTGCGTATTTACAATAAACTCCTCAATTATCAAAAATTGTAATTAGGCCCCCCAAACTTTAAAAAATTACCAAAAAGAGCACCAATAAATTGGGGAAGGACTATCCACTAATGGCTAAGCCTAGACCCACCTTATGGTGTTGACAACTTTGACGTCAAATTGGTTCGATCTAGTCTTAAATGAATAATATAGTGATATTTACGAAAAGGAATGTATCACTGGGGTATGGATCACTAGACCTTTTAGTCTCCGAGAAACCACTGAAAACTCCAAACGGACTAAAATTCAAGAAGGAGAAAATGTGTGTCTATGTGTAGTATGTAGAGAATGTGTAAATATATATGGGAGAAATGAAGAATGGATGGGGTTATTTATACCCAAAAAGTGGGGAGAAATAAAGGTTAGCACTACCCTTGGCATTAAAGCCAAGGACTGCACCAACCTAGGTGCCCCCCCTCAAGTTGCTCACCAAGCTAGGGGAGGTGGCTCACCTCCCTAGTTGGAGCAGTGTTTCGGCTTAGCTTTGGTTGGATTCCAAGGTTTCCAACCCATGTTTCAGCGCCGCTAGACATGAGAGTTTGGGGATTGTTGCTAGCCTGCTTACCTTATCAATTATTCAAGCGCTTTTTCGAAAATGATTTTGCAGTGGAAATTAAGAAAGACCTTATATTAAAGTTTAAATCCAATTTTACTTATGAAAAAGATTTGGTGTTGTCTAGCATGCGTGTGCCAATATCTAACAGTTCGAAAATTGAATAATCAATCTTTTATGTTTTTTGATCTCTTGTGTAGGTCGGAAAATACCCTAGAGGGGGGCTGAATAGGATTTTAAAAACTTAATGCGAAATTAAAACGTTTTAAAAATATTTAAGTAAAGCAACTTAGTTAAATAAGTTTATCAAGGAAAACAATCAATTAAATAATTAATCCCAAGAATAAGCAATAATATAAGCAACTTCAATCAATTAATATAACAAATAAATAAAGAGATTGAGTAAGAAAGATTGAACCAATTTGAAGTCGAAGATTTTTTGTCCACACGGTTCGGCTTGTTCCCCCTACTCCGCGCTCGGTTAGTTCCCCGAGAATTTCCACTATAACCGATCTCCTTCCGGGTGAAGATCAAACATCTACAAGTGTATTCTTATCACACACTCTCACAAGTATTGAAAACACCTTCAATACTTTCACAAGAAATCCCTCTTGCTAATCTATGAGATACACCTCTCACAATTATGATTCAAAATGAGTTTTGGTGACAAACACCAATGTACAATATCTCTCTTGTATATGACAAAATACAAATGAAGCTCACACTAAGAGATATCAAAATTGATCAAAATATATAGCTCAAAAATAAAGAATATGATCAATAAAATGAATTGAGTACTTGAATAACTTTGTATATATGTAAAATAAGTTTGTAGAATGATTCAAGTGTATTAAAACATGTCTAAAACATCATATTTATAGCTTACAAAATCATATGGCCGTTGGGGATGATTAAGAGAGGTTTTGGCTCTAAGGTATACATTTTCAAACTTTCCAACAGCTAGTTTTGACAAAAAAATTCAAAATTGTTTTGTTAATTTCTCTCAATTAGACCGTTGGATCATGCTCAAATTTTATTCAAAATTGCCAGGGGATGTTGTCTAACTACTGTAAAAATGTCAAAATGATCGGAGTTCGGGAAGGCCTCCATTTTACCATTAGATCAAAACTGGGCAAAAATTGAGCGAATTTTAAACGAAAAATAAAAATATTTTTCCAATTTAATTATTTAGTTCCAAATAAAATTCTAATGATTTTTGAACCTCAAATATATGTTTCTAAGATACCCATTTTTATTATAGCTTAAAATATGATCATTTAAAATTAATATGAATTTATTTTGAAACTCGATTTTTGTAAAATGATGTTTTTCAAATAAATTCAATTTCAAGCTAGTTTAAATCAATCTTTAAAAGATGCAAGAATATGTTTGAGGTATACGGATTTGATCAATTAAGTATCTTTACATAAAATCTAAGCACTCACTCCATTTAATGATAATTCGAGTCTTCGTGATGCTTGATTTTCTTGTGCGTATCTTTACTTGTTTGATGTTCTTGATCCTTTCTTGGTTTTGATAACTTGTAGAACATGTGGAGATCATTCTTGTGCATATCTTCACTTGCTTGGTGATCTAGATCTTTTCTTGGCTTTGTATAGCACATGTATATCACTTGAGTTCATTTCTTGTGAATAAAGGCGTTTGTAAAGCTTGTGTGAGATTTGCTTTGGTTTGAAGTTACACTTGGTCGAAAGATATATTGGTTAAAATGGCTATCATCATTGGAACAACCGAGTTAAATAACACTTTATTAACTTATTGTAATTATCAAAATAAGATTAATTGACTTTAAGGTCAACATCTTGGTTTTTAGATGAGCTCTCAAATTACGTTAAAACACATGTACCTCAAATGAAGCTGAAGCCTTTTGTTTATACTAAAGAGTATAAAAGAAAAAAACTATGCTTATTTTAGGTCCAAATGAATGTTGTAGCGGAGGGCTTCATACTATGGATCTTTAATGTGAATACCAGTATGCTTAGCTTAAGTTTCTAAGTGATTACTTTGGCAGCCTACGTTCCGTTATACACATTTAAGCTTCAACACTTGTATAGTTGGCTAACTTGTGAGTAATGCTTTGACAGCCTGCGTATTATACATATTTAATCTTTAATACTGGTACGATTGGCTTTTACTCAGGAATACATTGTGTATCGGTATACACATTTAAGCTTCAATACGTATACATGCATAAGCAATCCAATTTTGCCTAAAAGTTACTTGTGCTATAATTCAACTTTCGGATACCTTCATTAAGATCAATACAGTAAAACAAGTAAATGCTAAATGCTAAGCATTCTTTTTAAACTTAACTTAATTTTAAAAAATCCCTTTTGAATTAATTTAGATAAAAATCTAGGACTAAGGAATTCTTATTAAGTCCACCTGATCGAAATGTTTACCTGTTATCCATGGCATGTTGAATTGAATCTTTGGATAATGGAGCTTGGTTTCCATTGTAGTGTCTTTGTTGAATCTTATTCACTTTAAATGCAATTTTATAATTGAAAATTTGTTTTTATTCACGGAATAAAAGCAAACTAAATATAGTTTTTATGAAATAGGCATTACAATCTCCCCTTTTGGTTAATCCATGAAAAAACACTTCACATCATATATAGATTTTATAACGTGTTGCTCTCTATATATAGTAGCACAATCTCTTATGCCATTACAGACATACGAATCAAATCCTCAAGTCTAGTTACAGCTGCATTGCATTACTTTCTCAAAGTATACATGTTTAACATGAAACTCAAAAAACACTAAAAGAACCTTTGAGAAACAACGAGTGAATTTTTGATATAGGCAAAATTAGATGGGGTCATGAGGGCACAATAATAAAGTGTCACTTGTCAAGTCTTACATAACTCAACCTAGCTCTAGTTTAATAATATAATAATTTAAAACGCTTATTTTGCTGCTTTTGCACTTTCCACCCCTTGTTTTATTGTTTGTACCATATGATATAAATGGATTGTATATAACCTATTTAACGTAAGTCTTAATGTGTCAATTTCATGTTAATTTCACAATAATCATGTTAGATTTAATAACTCAAAAATGAACATTTATTAAATGGGTTAGTCGTGTTTGACTCAAAATTGACCTGGATTTGTTTATAATTTAGTCTTTTTTGACACAAAATTGACTCGAATTTTTTTTTAATTGACTTAAACCTGCTAACTTTATGTCAAATATTGCATGAGGGAAAAAGAATTTATAAAAAAAATAACGAGTCAAGTTATGACTATATAAAACAAATAAATGAAACTAAAAGGAAGAAGAAAAGATAAATCACCATAAGAAATTAGTATATTTGTAAATTGTATTTGAATTTTTAAATTATATATTCTTACAGTCAAGTCAAGAATTTTTTTATCTTAATCTGTACAAGAAAGAGATGAAGCAACATAATCTGAAAATAATTGGTGAAGAAGCACAATTTGAAAAGGATTATCTTCTTCTTCTTCTTCTTCTTTTTTAATTATTATTATTAAGCATGTTAAATTATGAAAAATTGAACCCCTAAGTTCTGAAAATATGAAAATTCTAAACATTTCTAAAGATTTAGTAAACCATTAGTGGTCGATATTGTTTCCATTTCTAAACATTTATAAAACATGTACTTAAATATTCGAAGTGTTAATTACAAAAAATTGATTACATACCACTAGGCAACACAACATGAAGGTAAAAACAATTATAAAATGTAAAACTATAAGGGTGTGTTTGGCACTCCAGATAAGGAGGTAGGATAGGATATGATAAAGGTCAGATAGGATAAGAGTCAGAATTAGTCGGATATGAATTATATGTGAAAGGATAGCAAAAGAATCAGTCGGATAAGGATTAAGCGGGATCGGACAAGATAAGGATTAGTCGGATAAAGATTTAATAAACTTTGCATTTGATGGAATTCCGGATTACAAGTCCAGATATTATATAATACAACTTATTTTCTTTTAAAAATATATGCAATTTTAATTGTTGTGCATAATTTTTTTTAACTAATGCGATTCTTCTATTTATAAATAAGTTTCGTAAAAAACTCTTTCAAGAGAAAAGTTCTATATCACATACAATATTTACGAACTAGGCATTAAATACAATTTCAAATTATAATGTTACCATTTTTTCTAAAATTAAAGTTTCTTATAAATATCTTCATTTAATAAAAAAATAAATAAAAATGTCATATTATAAAAGAAATGAATTTTATTAGTTGAGTTACCGTGATTTTTGGTGGTTGAAATTTTTCATTAATAAATTTGATTATCTGAAAGGTGTTAAGAAAAAGATTAAAAAAGATTAATTAAAAATTAATTTTTATATTCATTTTGTTATCCGGTAATCATGGGATAAAATAATACCACCTATAGGGGTGGTATATATTTATCCGGTTCTAAAGGGATAATATGATAATTAATCTGCAATACAATCCAGTCCCGTGTTATGCCAAACGTTGGATAGGATTAAAATATCCTATCCACCCTTACACCAAACACATGACATGATTTATTTATCCTATCTTTTTTGACAACAAATACTGGATAGGATTAATTAATCATTTCATACTTTTAATCCTGCGCGACAAACACATAATAGGATAAAGGCCGGATAGGATAAGAGTCGAAATTAGTCGAATATGAATTATGTGGTATAAGAAAGAAATCAATCGAATAAGGATTAAGCGAGATCATACAGGATAATGACTACTCGGATAAATATTTAATAAACTTTGCATTTGATGGAGTTCCGGATTACGAGTCCAGATATTATATAATACAACTTGTTTTTCTTTTAAAAATATATGCAATTTTAATTATTATCCACAATTTTTTTTAACTAATGCAATTTTCATATTTATAAATAAGTTTCGTAAAAACACTCTTTCGGTGGAAAAGTTTTATATTACATACAATATTTAAAAATTAGGCATTAAGTACACTTTCAAATTCTAATGTCACCCCTTTTTTTTTTCCTAAAATTAAAGTTTCTTATAAATACCTTTATTTAATAAAAAATAAATAAAAATATCATATTATACAAGAAATGAATTTTATTAGTTGAGTTATTATGATTTTGGGTGGTAGAAAATTTTCATTAATAAATTTGATTATTTAAAAGGGTGACGTTATTTACACTCACCTAATCTATCACAAATACCCCCAAAGGTAAACTTCTAATCACTAACACCCTCTAACACTCGTCTAATGAGAGGTGAATACAGATGCACACATTAGCCTTACTTGAAGAGAGTTTGTTTGTAATAACTTGCCTAACATTAGGTAATGGATTACTGGACTATTTTTCAAATAAAGCTCGTCTAATTAGAGGTAAGTGAACTTACATAAACTCGTCTTGCGTTAGGAGAGTGTGTTGCTAAACACTCACCTAACATCAAGCAATGAAGGGGGTGTTTGTAACAAATAAAGTGGTGTTAAAATGTGTTTTTAGTTAAATTTTATAAGGGTGTGTTTGTGACAGATTTGAGGAGTGTAAATAACACCACCCATTTAAAAGGCGTAAAGAAAAAGATTAAAAAGTAATTTTTATATTAATTTTGTTATTCGGCAACCATGGGATAAAATAATACCACCTATAGGGGTGGTATATATTTATGCGGTTCTAAAAGAATAAAATGATAATTAATTCTAAGTACAATCCAATCTCTGTTGCACCAAACGCAGGATAGTATTAAAATATTATATCTACCCTTGTGCCAAATACATGATATAATTTATTTATCCTATTATTTCCGACAACAAATACCGAATATGGTTAATTAATCCAATCTTACTTCTAATCTCGCACGATAAACACACCCAAAGACATTTTAACTGCTTCATCCGCTATCTAAACACACCCTAAGACATTTTAACTGCTTCATCCGCTATATAATCCAGTGGCTTAGTGGCTAGGACAAGCTTATGGATTGAAGAATGGAATTAATTGTGTTTTATTGGCTGTTGTTACTTGCTGATGCTGTGTAGTTTCTCTGTTATGAACTTGAGTCTCGCGTGGAAAAAATTGTATCTGGCGCTGGTACTTAAGCCCACAAATACTCTCCTTTTAAGCCTAACTATTTACCTGTTTTAAATAGCAAGTTCTACCCATGGCAAGCTTATGGCTATATAACAATTCCTATCAGAAGTAGACACCGTGCCACCATTCCAACTCGAGTCAGTCGGATGAATACTATTAGATAAGTGAGTTAATAAGATCCAAAAAGTTTCTCAATCGGTGCTAAAGTGGAAAGGGTTACCGGTGAGCTAGTGTCGATAGGGTGCGCCAGCCGATTTTTAAAATTTATTTTTCTAATTAATATATTCTTTGTCATTCACTTCCTTTTCAAATTTCTATTAAAGGTTTATTATCTCAAAAAGAAAATAATTATCTATCGACTAGATCAATTAAATAGGCAGTAGTACAACACTAGAATCTTATTTTATTATTATCTGTTAGAATATTATATTGTAATATTATATTAAAGGTTAGAATATATCAATGTATTAGGTTTTTTGTATCTTATTGTATTAATTGGTTTTCCCTATTTATAGAGGCCTTTACAATCAATGAAAGACACAACATAACAAATCCTCTCCTAATTTCTAGTTGGTATCAGAGGGATTTAGAAATCTCCTCTAACCATTTCAAACCCACCACCCTTCGTTCAAATAATTTCTAAACCAAGATCCACAAATTACCAAAATCAGATCTGCAAATTATCCCAAACCAGATCCACAACTCACCAAAATCAGATCTACAAATTATCTAATCCATTCACCTCCTCCAATTTTTCAGATCCATCAGATCCACAAACAGAAATCCTATTTCTCTCTCTCTCTCTCTCCTTTATAGAAACACCTAGATCCACACAAATTGGATCTGCTAATCTTACAAAGCGATTACGATTTTTTAGAACCTCAAACCTACAAATCTTACAAAGCAGCTTCAGATTCAAGTTTCAGAGCTCGAAAAAAAAAAAAAATTCGTCGAAGCATTTCTTAGATCCAAAAATACCCTCACAAGATCAAGCTTCGAACATACTCATATCATATCCAAATCACCAAAACGAAGCATCAAAACCATCGTCTGCAGAAGACAATCAAAACAAAAAAAGATTCAGCTCAAACCGACGCGTCACGCGCCCTCACGCGCCACCTCTGTGTTGGCGCTCCATTACCGCTAATTCACGCGCTTACACGCGCCGTTGCTCTGGTAAACTGACGCCGTTAACGGCGTTAAGTAACGCCGTCAGATCCGTTAAGTGACGCCGTCAGTAACGCCGTCAGTTCCGTTAATTAACGCCGTTAATCACCGTCAAGTAACGCCGTTATTAACGCCGTTGACTTCCGTTAACGCCATTCGTTCCTGCCGTCAGTCAACAGTAACTTCAGTTTGTTTGAACCGGTTTATTTCCATAATCCATTTTTGACCGGTTTTGCAGTTTTTTGACCGGTTCTCTACAAAGTTAAACCGTTCTTGGGGTTTTTGGTCGTCCTGATCTCAAATCCGGCCTCCGTTTTTTCAAATTTTGGTTCCATTTATCAGTACGAGTTATAATCCTATAAAATGGCTACCGGTTCAACTACGATTACTACATCGTCAAGTAACAACTCATCCCCAATCATTGTACAAACTGAAAGTTCTTCATTCAACATCGGGGTTACGTTGGATGAAACTAATTATGATCTTTGGTCTCAACTTATGGAGATGCATATTGCGGAAAAACAAAAATTCTCGTTCATTCGCGGTACAACTCAGATTCCGAAAGAGGGAACCATTGAACATGAAGCGTGGAGTGCAGACAATCAGAGGGTGAAAAGATGGCTTTTAATGTCCATGAAATCGGAGATTATGAAGCGGTACATCCGAGTTCCTACGGCACGAGAAATTTGGAAGTCTCTATCTAAAGCATTCTATGATGGGGCTGATGAACTACAGGTTTTCTCATTGAATCAAAAGGCATTTACAGCCAAACAAAGTGGTCGATCTCTCTCCGAATATTATGGAGAACTTACAGAAAATTTTAGCGAGTTGGATCATCGCGATAAAGTGTTCATGGAAAACCCAAATGACATCGAATCGTACAGAAAGTCAATCCAGCGTCTATGGGTTCACATATTTCTGGCTGGATTAGATAACGAAAATGAACAAATTTGGGGTGAGATCTTACGAAAGGATCCTGTTCCGGAATTGGAAGAAACATATTCACTTATTCTCCGGGAGGATATCAGGCGAAAAACTATGACCAGTGACATTGTTAATATTGATGCCACGGCTATAGTAGCTCGGAACCGTGGGTCACAAAACAACCAGGATCGAACCCGAAAGAACTCAAATTGGCAGAATCAAGCAACTTCGTCTCGTGACTCACAATCAAGGGATCGAGGAAGCAAGTCTCAATATCCCCCTTGCTCGGTATGTGGACAAACTGGACACTCTAAAAAGGGATGCTACCAGGTAATCGGCTATCCGGACCGGTGGGATCATTCTCGGAATCTTCGTTCAAGCCAAAAAAATGAAGGTGAGGGGAAGCAAGCATCTGCCTCTAGATTGCTTACCACTGCTGAAACCACTGGTAAGGCCCTAAATTCTGCATCTGTTTTGAATAATACATGGATAATTGATTCTGGTGCTACAGATCATATGACATTCGATTCTAGACATGTTACTACTGTTATCCCATCATCCACTAATTTTATTTCCACAGCTAATGGTGATCCGATTCCTGTTATTGGTGAAGGGACCACTTCTTTATCTGATTCTATGAATTTAAACTATGTCCTTATCGTTCATTCACTCAATTACAATTTGCTCTCAGTCACTCAAATTACTAATACCCTAAATTGTATTGTTGTGTTCTGGCCTACTTATTGTGTTTTTAAGGATATTCAGATAAGACAGACGATTGGTTATGGAATTAGGCAGGACAAATTGTACTACTTGGACTTAAAAGTGAAAGGCACGAACCAGTTACAACAAGCTCTACAAACTGGTACTACCCGAGAAAAGAAAGTTGGAGATGAAATTTGGTTATGGCATCGTCATTTGGGTCATGCGTCGTTTGGTTACTTAAAAAAGTTATTTCCTCAATTTTTTAAGAATGTTGATCTTTCCCATTTTAAGTGTGAAACATGTGAACTGGCAAATAGTCATCGTACTTCCTTTTCATCATCATTGAATAAATGCTCAGTTCCTTTTATGTTAATTCATTCTGATGTTTGGGGACCATCACCAAATAATTCTTTAAGTGGTTTTCGTTGGTTCGTCACCTTTATTGATGATTGTACTAGAATGACATGGATTTGTCCTATGAAATCTAAGAGTGAAGTAAGTTCTTTATTTCAATGATTTCATAAACAAATTAGCACCCAATATAATGCTACTATTCAGGTACTTCGAAGCGATAATGGAGGCGAATATATGGCTACATCTTTACAGGAATTTTTTTAATGTCATGGAATTATTCATCAAACTACATGTGCATATACGCCACAACAAAATGGGGTTGTCGAAAGGAAGAATCGTCATTTGTTAGAAATTGTTCGGGCATCATTACTTGGGGCAAATGTTCCGGTGTCTTACTGGGGTGAAGCTCTTTCCTCGGCTGCATATTTGATCAATCGTGTTCCCTCAGCAATTCTCGACTTTCGAACGCCATTTGATGTTCTACATAAAGCAGTTCTGGCTCCTCCAGAATCCAATTTGCCTCTACGCATCTTTGGTTGCATTGCATTTGTTCACTTGCCTAAAGAACAATGAAATAAACTCGAATCTCGTGCAATAAAGTGTATCTTTGTGGGCTATGCATCTAATCAAAAAGGGTATCGGTGTTATCATCCTCCGTCACGAAAAATGTATGTGACTAAGGATGTCGTATTTCATGAAGAAGAATCGTATTTTCAAAAGACTGAACTTCAGGGGGAGCACTATAGTGAAGTTCAAACCCTTGATTATAGTAATGATGACAAGCTAATTCAAGTCGAGATCTCTCCGCAAATTTCACCAAGTTCGCCGCAGTCATCAGAACCAAGTTCACTAAGTCCAAACTTACAATTGTCCCCGCCTGATACAAATAACCAATCATCTCTCTATGACACGTCTACGTCTGAATATCAGGTACATTCTCCTGAACCTTTTAAAAGGCAACTCCCTCTCCGAAATAATAGAGGCATTCCGAAACCAACATATGAACCTGATCTTACCAGTAAAGCCAAATACCCCATGAGTAACCATGTGTCTTATGATAAATTGTCTGAATCGAATAAGTCATTTGTATATCAGTTATCCTCTGTATCTATTCCTAACAGTGTGCAGGAAGCTGTTAATGATCCAACATGGAAAGCAGCTATGGACGAGGAGATGAGATCCTTGAAAAAGAATGGCACATGGGATATAGTTGAGTTACCACCAGAAAAAAGGCGTGTCGGTTGCAAATGGGTCTATACGATAAAATATAAGGCGGATGGAACTATTGAAAGATACAAAGCAAGACTGGTAGCGAAAGGTTACACCCAGACTCAAGGAATCGATTATCTAGAGACATTTGCACCTGTGGCAAAGATCAATACAGTGCGTGTCTTATTCTCATTAGCTACAAACCTGGAGTGGCCACTACAACAATTTGATGTAAAGAATGCATTCCTGCACGGGGATTTGGAAGAAGAAGTTTACATGGAATTTCCACTAGGGTACGAAGTCCCTGTGGAACACAGAGAAAAGGTATGCAAATTAAAAAAATCTCTGTGTGGTTTAAAACAATCCCCTAGAGCTTGGTTCGGAAGATTCACTAGGTCAATGAGAAAATTTGGTTACAAACAGAGCAATTCTGATCATACATTATTTTTAAAAAGGTGCAATGAGAAGATCACGGCACTTATCGTTTATGTTGATGATATGGTAGTTACCGAAAATGACTCACAAGAACGAGAATCTCTAAAGGAGTATCTATCTCGGGAGTTTGAGATGAAAGATCTTGGCGAATTGAAGTATCTAGGTCCTCTAAAGGCATATTTCTATCTCAAATAAAGTATGCAATAGATTTGTTATGTGAGACCGGAATGTCAGCTTGTCAGCCATCAGAAACACCTATGGAAGAAGGTTTAAAATTGGAGATTGAAGCAGATCAAGTATCTATCGACAAAGAGCGCTATCAGAGATTGGTAGGACGGTTGATGTACTTAGCACATACCAGACCTGACATTTCTTATGCATTGAGTATAGTGAGTCAATTCATGCATAATCCTGGAGAGAAACATATGAAAGCTGTTATGAGGATCATTAGTTATCTAAAGGCATCTCTAGGAAAGGGAATTTTGTTTACAAAGAATAGTGATTTCTTGAAGGTTGAAGGATACACTGATGCTGATTGGGCTGGAAACTTAAGTAATAAAAGATCTACATCAGGATATTTTACGTTCGTTGGTGGAAACCTCGTTACCTGGAGAAGCAAGAAATAGAATGTTGTATCTCGATCAAGTGCTGAGGCGGAATATCGAGGAATGGCAATGGGAGTCCAAGAGCTATTATGGCTAAAATTTCTGTTGACATACTTAGGTTATCCACCGAGAGGAGCTATGGTGTTATATTGTGATAATAAAGCAGCATGTGATATTGCTCAAAATCCAGTCCAACATGATAGAACAAAACATGTGAAAGTGGATAGATTCTTTATTAAAGAGAAACTGGAAGAAAACATAGTTGTTGTGCCTCATATACGTTCAGAAGATCAGCTGGCAAATGTTCTTACTAAAGCTGTTTCCAACATAATATTTTCCAGATTGATCAGCAAGTTGGGCATGTTTGATATTTATGCACCAACTTGAGGGGGAGTGTTAGAATATTATATTATAATATTATATTAAAGGTTAGAATATATCAATGTATTAGGTTTTTTGTATCTTATTGTATTAATTGGTTTTTCCTATTTATAGGGGCCTCTACAATCAATGAAAGACACAACATAACAAATCCTCTCCTTCTAATTTCTAGTTTTCATAACAACAATTGAAAATCTGTCACCAAGAAAGCCCTCCAATTTTTTGCAATAAACCATTGAAATATAACTGCAAATTAGCTGTCAGCACGATTTGTTTCCATTTTTAATCCTCTAACATATGTCAAAAGGAGAAGATTCAATTATAGTTAATCCAGTTTGGAAGTTGAAGTTGAAAAAGGACTAAAACTTAGTGGTGTGTTATGAACTCAAATAGTTCAACATGGAAAAAATGATAAATTTAGGAGTAGTTTATACCCATGTATGGGCGCCCCTCTCTTGCAAGCTAGTTTTCATGGGCAAGTTCTACTGATGGGTTCGTAACAAGTGGTATTAGAGCAAGCACTATGTTAGGTATGGGACTAGATGCTACGGCTCGAGTATGGGACCGAGCACTTGGGTTATAGGACCAGGCATAGTGACACCAAGTTACAACTCGAACTGTTCAACTCGAAAGGGGCAACCTATAGAGTTGGGCAACCTATAGAGGGAACGACCTACAGGCTAGATTAAAATGGTTAGGCATTTCTAATGCTAAATTATTCAATAGGTAAATAAGTGAAGCCGCCATAATGGAAAGGGTTTTACCGTTGGGCCAGTGTTGCAGTTGCGGAGAGTGGTGAAATGTTAATTAAATAGTCTCACACGGAAAAAATGATAAATTTGGGAGTAGTTTATAAAGTCCATGGATTCCTTACTCTTGCAAATTGGTTTCCAGGGGGAAAGTTCTACTCATAGGTTCATATCGTACTAAGCACAGTTTGTTTTCATCTTAATCTTCTAATAGGTCAATAAGGGTCATTGCATACTAAAATGCTCTTTTGTCAAATTTTTTTCTTGGAATTACTCATTTTCCTCATTTTCAAACAACTTGTGAAGTTCTTCATATGCATTGTAGTCTACCTCATTTATTTTTCTTTTGCCTTTACTTTTGCCCTCAGTCTTACTCTCATCACCCTCAGTTTCACCCTCATCCTCATTGGACTCATCACCTTCACTCACATCTTAGCTACTGTTTCCATAATGATAACAATCTTCAGGTTCTATGTTTCAAAACTCTTTAAATCAAACTTAGTTTGGTCAGAATTTTGCTGTTGGTTTATTTGAGTGTGGTCCTTTACTTCCTGGTTTGTTTCTTGGTTCTCCGTTTCATTAAGGAGGTCACCAAACTCAATTAAGTTATCTAAGGCTCAGTCTTCATCTTCATCGATCATAATAAAACAACTCACATCATTTTTACCTTCCTTTTTTTTTTACCTTATTTTGCAGTGTAGATGACCTTTTAGGCTTTACTACAAAGGTAACTTTATTGGATGTGGTTGATTCTTTAAGCCTTGAGGGTGATGGTGACTTAATATTCTTTGTTTGGGGAGCAAGTGGTTGGGGACCACCTAATTTTTTCTTACAAGTAAATGTGACACATAACATTTTTACTCTCTATTTGGTCCCACGTGTTTATGAGTTGTGCATCATTATCTATTTAGGCCCTTGCTATTTCCTAAACCAATTCTAAAACCTTTAATCTCACAGCCCTTTTCAATATCTTTAACAAGATCAATTAAACAAAATTCATCTCCATCTATGCCAAATAATAAAAAATGATTCCCACACTTGCAAGCTAGTTTGATCCTTATTAATCAATGTAACCCCATAATGAACAACAAAGTCTTTCTTCCCAATTAGAGAAGTATTTTGATTACTTGTTCCCACAACCAACATACAACATAGAAATGGGACAACTTAAAGAATATGATGGTGTCAAAATCTAGAAGTAGATAATTAACCAATCAATAAGCGAATATTAGTGAATAAAAAATAAATGCGGCGCAATGATGAACACATGACTTTTTTTTTAAGGTAGGTTCCCCCAGTAGCGCTTATGCTATTCCAGTGGTACGTCCTCCTTTCGTGTGTGCTTGCTTTGTATTAGCTCAAAGGCGATCAATTTGGATGATAATACAAGCTACCAACTTCTCTCTCTATAATTTCCTTAATTCTATTTTTAAGTATAGAACTAGGATTACAAATATTTCAACAGAATAAATAATAAACTGTATAAGAGAGAGAGTGTATAAGGGTTGCTGGTATGTTTTGGGGTATGAAAATAGAGAGTATATGACCCTTCTATTTTTTGGGGGTATGAAAAGAGAGGGTATAAGACCCTTCTATTTCTTCTTAGATTGGCTTGTATTTATTTTGCCAATAGCTTTATATCTCTTGGATGAGATGGATGGATCTTGGATGAGAAGAATTATGTTTTTTGGTGTGGTTTGAATGAATGAATGAAGGGGGTATTTTTAGGTAAAATCTAGAATGGTAAAAAAGTAAATTTGATGAAGATGAGGGGCAAAAATATAATTTTACAAAGGTGAGTGGATGTAAGTGGAATTTGAGTGGAAGTTAATGGAGGTGAGTGGAATTTGAGTGGAGTTGAGTGAGATTTTAGTGGAGGTAAAAATGAGATTTTACCGGGGGTAAAAATGGGATTTTATCAGAGGTAAAAAATGTTGAATTACCTTTGTAGGCCAATGGTAAAATTAGTATTTAACCCCATCAATTGCCCCCTGTCCTTTATTTTTATGCTGAAAGCTGAATGTGAAGGATAAATATTTTTGTCGGTCAAGTGGTCCGGCTCAAAGCTAAGGTGTGAGAGCGGGTACTTGTCAAGGAAGATAATCATGGAGAGAGCTCGAGTAATCAACGTGTAAGGTTTCGTTAACCTTTGACCATAAGTTTGTGGAGCTCAGAACATTAACATGTAAAGCTAGCTAGACTTTGATCATTAGTCTTTAGAGTTTCAGAACATCATTGTGTAAGGCTGGCTAGACGTTGATCTCGAGTCTTAGTTCAAGGACGTTAGATCTCGGATGCTAGTCTTTGAGCTCAAAACATCAATGTGTAGAGCTTTTAGAGCTTCAGAACATCATTGTGTAAGGCTGGCTAGACGTTGATCTCGAGTCGTAATCCAAGGATGCTAGATCTCGGGTGCTAGTCGTTGAGCTCGAAACATCAATGTGTAAAACTCGTTAGACATTTGATACAAGTCATAGAGCTTGGAACATTAATATGTAAAGCTGACCAGACTTTGATCATAAATAATTTGATTCTACTCGGGCCTTTTCCAACACATATATATTTTCTTTTTCTTTTTTTTTCTTTTTCTTTTTTATTTTCTTTTCTCTTTTCTTTTTTCTTGTTTCTTTTCTTTTCTTTTTTCTTTAGGCCTGCCTTTGTTGTCGGCCAATTTTCAGCTAGATCTCTTTGTGCTGGGGTGGTCCAGCTGTTGTCTGACGGATTTCAAAATCGCATTTAGCTTTGTAAAAGTTTGATATCCGCTGAAAATTTCTTTAATTTCTTTCTTGTGGTTTGTTGGACAAACTTGATGAAAATTACATTCAATTGTAATTTTTTGGAAGCTCGTCAATTTTACCTACAATAAAGATTATTAATCGTAAGAAAATGATACAACTTTAGATATATTAATATAGAGAGAAAAATCATATATAAGTTATTAAAAAATAACTTATCTCTTCTTTTGGGTTTTATCCTCTTGGGTAACCGAAATTTTGAATGATTATGCACCTGTAAATTTTGAGCTAGCGTAGGCTTGCCGGATTTTTGCATTTTTTGTTGCAGTAACTTTGTATCCCCGTTTTAGACCCCGAGATGGCCAAATTTGAAAAAGTATTGAACTGAAAAGTTGTAGATCTTGAAATTTTCTCCAAAATGAATTCCAGAATTGCATGATTTAGAGTTTTGAGCACAAAGTTATGCACCTGATAATATTAAGTCACCATTGGCCCGCGAAATTTCGTTCCAGAAAATTTGTATCGAAGTTTTGAACCCCGAGATGGCCGAATTTGAAAACGGCTTGAACTAAATGTTTTTTGGTGTGGTTTGAATGAATGAATGAAGGGGGTATTTATAGATAAAATCT
This sequence comes from Lonicera japonica, assembly GCA_021464415.1. Taxonomy (NCBI): domain Eukaryota; kingdom Viridiplantae; phylum Streptophyta; class Magnoliopsida; order Dipsacales; family Caprifoliaceae; genus Lonicera; species Lonicera japonica. The sequence continues at coordinate 3,922,160 of CM038469.1, read as the reverse complement.
AGAATGGTAAAAAAGTAAATTTGATGAAGATGAGGGGCGAAAATATAATTTTACGAAGGTGAGTGGATGTAAGTGGAAGTTAATGGAGGTGAGTGGAATTTGAGTGGAGTTGAGTGAGATTTTAGTGGAGGTAAAAATGAGATTTTACCGAGGGTAAAAATGGGATTTTATCGGAGGTAAAAAATGTTGAATTACCTTTGCCAATGGTAAAATTAGTATTTAACCCCATCAGAATATATTGAATACATCTAACAAACAAACAACACATAAACCCTAGATGTTAATATGTAATGCATATAATATACATGAAAGTTTGGTTCTCTATTCAATTTGTAAACTTGAACCCAACTAACATGGACAAAAACATCATTATTCAACTACATTGACAAAAAAAACCCTAAATTTTTTATACAAAACTAAACACTAAACTAAACAACATAATATAAACCCTAAATCAACAACTTAGTAAGCCCTCAATCAACTTGGCTTTACAAATAAACAACATATAATAAAGCATTTGCATACCCTTATTTGCTTTCTTCTTTGTTCTCATCGCAATCAGTCGCACTACAAGCCCTAATTTTGATCTAATTTTTGCTCACTTTTTTTATGTTTCCCTTGTCACTAATCTGATTGTATAATAATTTTCACTTTTGGGGACTATTTTACGTATAAGAATAAAGGGGGAAAATAAGTACTTTTTCCCCTTATTTTCACTTGACTTTTTTTTCCATGTAACTTCCATATAAATTAAAAGTTTAGCGGGGTAACTTTTTAACTTAAACCAACATAATGGAACTCTAATAAACCAACATAAACTAATAAACTAATTGTGATAGTTGAGAATCAATGATTGGATAATATAAGAATTCTACTAAGATGATAACCTAAATTTATTTTTAAGGACATCATTTTAATTTAAAACAATTCAAATATTAGGAATCTTAATACGATTATGAATATTTATAAGAGAGGGTATCTTAATTTAAAACAAATAAATATTAGGAATTTTAATAAAATTAGAAATCTTTATAAGAGATGGTTATTTTTGTCTAACAAAAAGGAATAAACACTTTAACCTATATGTAATTTTATATATGGTATATACAGTGCGCTTCATATACGCACAAATGCGTACGCATTTGTGGGTATATTAGTTTCCGCTCAAAACAAGCTGGGTCCCACTGCAATTTGAGAGAGAGAGATACTCCTATTCTCTAACCTTTGGTCAAACCGATTTTCCTCTTCTCTCTACAAGCTCCTCTCTCTCTAACCTCACTCTTCGCATCCATGGACCACCGCCGCTGGAGGAAAAGATAGCAGATTCACCGCCGGAATCCTTGAAGGTAGCAGACCCACCACTATTCTCTCACTCTCTACAACGATACCCATCTCTCTCTCTCAAACCGCCTGGCACACACGACCCAGCAAACCAAATTTCCCCATTGCGAAGCTTTCTCTCTCTCTCTCTCTCTCACTAAAATTGTAAGTCGTTCCACCTGAAATTTTTAACCTCATTTTGATGGAATTTCGTGTATGGTGAAATAATGGTTTGATTGAATTCCGGTAGTTGATGTAATTTCCCGTAGTTGATGTAATTTCGTGTATTGCGAAATTCCTACCAATCTGTGAGGGGTTTGATTGAATATTGCTTTGTGAAGGATTCCTGTAGAATATTTAAAGTCTTTCCACCAGATTGACATTGCTTCACTGTCAGTTTGGCCACATAATTTCGAGTCCCCTGCTGTAGGTCTGTAGAAAATTGGTTTGGCCAAATATTGCTTTGTGAAGGATTATGAATATTACTTCTTTTGGCCAAATATTGCTTTTTCCACCTGATTTCCATTGTCACAATATGTATGAATATTACTTCTTTTTGATGAAATTATGCCAGATTCTGTAGAAAATGAATATTTCCATTGGTTTAGTATATGCCAGAAAGTATGCCAGAAATTACATCTTTGGTTTTTTGATGTAGTTTTGATGGACGCATCTAAAGTATATGCCAGAAATTGAATGTTCAAATTCAGGTATCATTTGAAGAGACCCTAAATTTTGAAAATTCACTTAGCCTATGTTTGAAAATTCACTTACCCTGTGTTTGAAAATTATGCATCCCCATGTACTTTGCCAATGGTTCAATGAGGAACATTAACATAAATAACCAAAAAAAAAATCCATTATAGTTGTTTTCAACCATTTGATCAAATTCTTTATTTTCAGCATTAACAGCAATAATTCTATTGCTTCCTCCAGCCAATTCTTGTTGTTGCTACAAGCTCATCATCTTTCTCCTCTCTTTACTCTCTCACTCTACTCTTTGTTTTTGTGTGTGGGATTTTTAATAAATGTGATACAGTTGTGGTCACTGTCTTCACCAAATTAATGTGAAAGTGGAAAAAACCTAAAAAAGCAGTTCATTACAAAAGGAATTAATGTGAAGAGGTCACCGTCTTTACCAAATTATTAAAAAAAATTAATTTGCGGAAATACATATATACATAATTTGAGATAGATTGAGCTACATGTATGTTTACTTTTCTTTAACTAATGAAACTATACATTATCAGGAACTCTGTTGCCTTTTTTCTATAAAGACAGGATCAATGTACTTATTCTTAATCTTATGTATCAGTTTGTGGTATTTTTGCTCTTATGTTACCTGTGAAGCTATTTTTGCTTTTATGTATTAGTTTGTTGTATTTTTGCTATAATGTGCGGGTATGGACATAGATGAGGAATTCTATTAAAAGGCAACTGTTCTTTGAATTTTTGTTTGATTTTTGACAGATTAAAATGGCGTCTTCATCAACTGCAGAGGGTAATTCAAGTATAGAAGTGGATATCATATTCATGTTGAAACAATGTGAGTGCAGAGGATTAGCGGATGTGAAAATCACGAAGTCAAATAAGAACAATAATCATGGTAGAATATACTACTCTTGCAAAAGGCAAAGGTGTGGAACCTTCTTGGGTTGGTGCAAAATCGTATCATTAGGACAAGCATCAAATGTAATGGCCCCACTAGGAGAATGCAGTACATCACGCAACTTGGTTGTTGGTGAAGTTAATGCGAAGAGGGAAATTGTGCCGTGGAGAGATATCTTAATAATTATATCTTTTTTGGTGTCAATTTCTTTAGCCATAAAAGTCATGATATAAATACTATATTTTTTGTTGTCTTTTTTGTTGGCCATAAAAACCATAATGTAATGTAGTTTTTGTTATAATTAACGAAATGAAATTGCTTGGTATGTGATGGGGTTAAATACTAATTTTACTATTGGCCTACAAAGATAATTCAACATTTTTTACCTCCGGTAAAATTCTATTTTTACCCCCGGTAAAATCTCGTTTTTACCTCATCACCTACCACACCTCACCTACCATACCTACCACATCTCAAAAATGACCATTTTGCCCTTTATTTTTATCAAATTTACCTTTTTGCCATTCTCCATTTACCTATAAATACCTCCCACCATTCATTCATTAAAGACACAACAAAAACATATCTTCTTTCTCTCTTAAGATCCATCTATCTCTTCCAAGAGATATAAAGCCATTGGCAATACAAATACAAGCCAATTCGAGAAGAAATAGAGGAGTCATATACTCTCTCTTTTCATACCCCCCCAGAAATAGAAGGGTCTTATACTCTCTATTTTCATACCCCAAAAAATAGAAGGGTCATATACTCTCTATTTTCATACCCCAAAAAATACCAACAACCCTTATACACTCTCTCTCCTACACAGTTTATTATTTATTCTGTTGAAATATTTGTAATCCTAATTCTATACTTATAAATAGAATTAAGGAAATTATAGAGAGAGAAGTTGGTAGCTTGTATTATCATCTAAATTGATCGCCTTTGAGCTAATACAAAGCAAGCACACACAAAAGGAGGATGTACTACTAGAATAGCATAAGCGCTACCTGGGGAACCTACCTTAAAAAAAAAGTCATGTGTTCATCATTGCGCCACATTTATTTTTTATTCATCGATATTCGCTTATTGATTGGTTAATTATCTATTTCTAGATTTTGACACCATCAGTTGGCGCCGTCTGTGGGAACGATAAGCTTTCTAAAGCTCTCGTTCTTTAGAAATTACAAGTGAATTTTCGGTGAAAAACTCAGAATCCCGCGGGTCTACGTAGCTCAATATTCTCGGGGGCATAACTTTATGCTCAGAACTCCAAATTATACGATTCTGGAATCCATTTTAGAGAAAATTTCAAGAGCTACAACTTTTTAGTTCAAGCCGCTTTCAAATTCGGCCATCTCGTGGTTCAAAACTTCAATACAAACTTTCTGGAATGAAATCTCGCAGGCTTACGATGACTCAATATTATCAGGCGCGTAACGTTGTGCTCAAACTCCAAATCATACGATTCTGGAGTCCATTTTGAAAAACATTTCAAGATCTATAACTTTCCAGTTCAATCCTTTTTCAAATTTGGCCATCTCGGTGTCCAAAACGGGGATACAAAGTTGCTGCGACAAAAAATGCAAAAATCCGGCAAGCCTACGCTAGCTCAAAATTTACGAGCGCATAATCATTCAAAATTTCGGTTACCCAAGGGGATAAAACCCAAAAGAAGAGATAAGTTATTTTTTAATAACTCATATATGATTTTTCTCTTTATTTTAATATATCTAAAGTTGTATTGTTTTCTTACGATCAATAATATTCATTGTAGGAAAAATTGACGAGCTTCCAAAAAAAAAAATTACAATTAAATGTAATTTTTATCAAGTTCATCCGACAAATCACAAAAAAGAAATTGAAGAAATTTTCAGCGGATATCAAACTTCCACAAAGCCGAATGCAATTTTGAAGTCTATCAGACAACAGCAGGACCACCTCAACCCAAAGAGGCCTGGCTGAGAATGATCATCTACTGCTGCACCACTGGTCAGAGACCAAGATTTTGACGTTCCCTAGTAATAAATGAGAAAATTGTCAAAATTTTCCTAAGTCACAAGGGGGCATGGCTCTACTCAAGACTTAGCAAAAAAGAACAAATTTTTCTTTTATGAAACCCTGGTAATAAATGAGAAAATTGTCAGAATTTGTATAAGTTAGAAGGGAGCAAGACTCTACTCAAAACTTAGCAATTTACCTAAGTTAGAAGGGAGCAAGACTCTAGGGAGCAAGACTCTACTCAAAACTTAGCAATTTGCCTAAGTTAGAAGGGAGCAAGACTCTACTCAAAACTTAGCAAAAAGAACAAATTTTTCTTTTAAGAAACCAAGGACTTAAATGAGAAAATTGTTAGAATTTGCCTAAGTCAGAAGTGGGCATGACTCTAATCAAGACTTAGCCAAAAAGAACAATTTTTTCCTTTTAAGAAACCAAGGACTTCGAAAAAATTGCTATCGACATATAAGGGCCATGCTTTAAACAATCACAAGTGGAACATCTCCGGAACAGTTTTACAAAACCTTCACTAGAGATACATTATCTAGTCACTCAAAAAAGGCTGAAGAATCTGAAGATCATCAGCACCAAAATTCAAAATAGTACTTAAATCAGAAGAAGAATAATCAGAAAAATCATGGCGAATATTCCCTAAAGCTGTCTAGTCAGGGCTCGTTGGTTCGGCAAGCTCCGCAACAAAATCAGCTTCTGAAGATTGAGATAAAAAATCATCTGAGGCAGCCTGGTAATAGGACAGATTCGGAAATAACGGCAAATCCACTTCAGTCGGAAGAGCGCCGTTTTCTATAAGATTTGCGATAGTCGAAAGGATATCTTGTACACCCTCTTCAGACATGAGGAGCCTTAACTTCTATGAACAGGTTCTGGAAGATTCACGACAGTCAGAATAACATCAGGCACGTTATTTTCTGCCGATGAAAGGAATTTCGAGGAACCTCCAGGAGAAGTAAAGGAGCATAACGGGTTAACGCTAGAAGACCATCCTTCTAACCGAGCCTCTAATGCTGTCACTCGTGCTTTTAACTCTACCACCTTCTGTTCAAGAGAAGTAAGGAGAGTAATACAGCCTTTAGTGGGATTCTCGATTATCACCGTGACTTCAAGAAGATATGAATTAAGAGTCTCACGATGTTGGTCTTCGGGGACATCTTGCAAAAAAGATGCAACATTCTTCACCCTAAAAACAGTGAAGATTGTGTGATAATCCTGATGATCAATTATATTTCAAAATTTTTTGGCATATTCGCAAGATAGAGAACATCTTTTGTGGCTATAAGCGCAAGCCATATGACCAAAAGTATAGCGAGTTTTACATATTAATGTTCCAAGCTCTACGACTTGCATCCATTGTCTAACGAGTTTTACACATTGATGTTTCGAGCTCAACGACTAGCATCTGAGATCTAGCTTCCTTGAACAAAGACTCGAGATCAACGTCTAGCCAGCCTTACACAATGACGTTTTGAAACTCTAAGACTAATGATCAAAGTCTAGCTAGCTTTAAACATTAATGTTCCAAACTCCACAAACTTATGGTCAAGGACTAACAAAGCTCTACACATCGGTTATTCGAGCTTTTCCCATGATCATCTTCCTCGACAAGTGCCCGCTCTCATGCCTCAGCTTTGAAAAAGATTTCTAATAAAGGCAAAAGACCTAACACAGGCATTGAATTATCAACCTTGTTCACCTATGAAGGATTCGGGCTTAAGACATCACGAACATCAGAGCTCAGAGCTATTACTAGCTCCCGGGTTGAAGGATATCCTCACCAATCAGCTCATTCGAGCTAAATGATAAGGATAGGGGCAATTGATGGGGTTAAATACTAATTTTACTATTGGCCTACAAAGGTAATTCAACATTTTTTACCTCCGGTAAAATTCCATTTTTACCCCCGATAAAATCTCGTTTTTACCTCATCACCTACCACATCTCAAAAATGACCATTTTGCCCTTTATTTTTATCAAATTTACCTTTTTGCCATTCTCCATTTACCTATAAATACCTCCCACCATTCATTCATTAAAGACACAACAAAAACATATATTCTTTCTCTCTTAAGATCCATCTATCTCTTCCAAGAGATATAAAGCCATTGGCAATACAAATACAAGCCAATTCGAGAAGAAATAGAGGAGTCATATACTCTCTCTTTTCATACCCCCCAGAAATAGAAGGGTCTTATACTCTCTATTTTCATACCCCAAAAAATAGAAGGGTCATATACTCTCTATTTTCATACCCCAAAAAATACCAACAACCCTTATACACTCTCTCTCCTACACAGTTTATTATTTATTCTGTTGAAATATTTGTAATCCTAATTCTATACTTATAAATAGAATTAAGAAAATTATAGAGAGAGAAGTTGGTAGCTTGTATTATCATCTAAATTGATCGCCTTTGAGCTAATACAAAGCAAGCACACACAAAAGGAGGATGTACTACTGGAATAGCATAAGCGCTACCTGGGGAACAACAACAACAACAACAAGCCTTTATCCCACTAGGTGGGGTCGGCTACATGGATCAAACGACGCCATAGTGGCCTATCATGAATCATATGTATAGTGAAACCATTTGCCTCTAAATCCTTCTTAATTGTTTCACCTATAGTTTTTTTCGGTCTTCCTTTACCTCTAACAACTAGGCCTCCCTCCATATGATCAACTCTCCTAACCACGGCATCCACCGGTCTCCTCCATACATGCCCAAACCATCTAAGTCGAGATTCAACCATCTTTTCTGTAATAGGTGCCACCCCAACTCCCTCTCTGATGGTATCATTCTTGATCCTATCTTTCCTATTCTTGCCACTCATCCATCTCAACATTCTCATCTCAGCTACATTTAGTTTATTCTCGTGTTGGCTTTTGACCGCCCAACACTCAGTCCCATACAACATCGCTGGTCTAACCGCAGTACGATAGAATTTTCCTTTTAACTTGAGTGGTACCTTTTTATCACATAACACACCCGAAGCTTTCCTCCATTTCAACGACCCTGCTTGAATCTGGTGGTTTACATCCCCCTCTATCTCCCCATCTTCTTGTATAATGGATCCAAGATACTTAAACCGAGTGACTTGTGGTATGCCAATGTCCCCAACTTTTACCTCTAGGTTAGGAGTGCTCCACCTTTTACTGAACTTGCATTCCATATATTATGTCTTACTTCTGCTTAAACGAAAGCCATGCGCTTCTAAAGTTTGTCTCCAAGTTTCCACATTCCCATTTAGCTTTTCTCTGGACTCACCCACTAGGATAATATCATCTGCAAATAGCATACATCGCGGTGCTGGCTCTTGAATGTGTTCCGTGAGTGCATCCAAGACCAAGGTAAACAGATAAGGGCTCAAAGCTGACCCTTGGTGCAGTCCTATAGTTATAGGGAAATCTGTTGTGGACCCACTATGTGTTCTCACACTAGTCTTAGCTCCCTCATACATGTCCTTGATAGCACGAATATAGGCAATCCTAACCCCTTTCTTCTCTAGGGCTTTCCACAAAATCTCTCTTGGTACCCTATCGTACGCCCTCTCCAAGTTAATGAAAACCATGTGTAGGTCCTTTTGATCCCTCCGATATTGCTCCATCAAACGCCTCAACAAGTAAATTGCTTCCATGGTCGACCTTCCGGGCATAAAACCAAGTTGATTATCTAAAATGTTGGTTTCCTTTCTTAATCTCCGCTCAATCACCCTTTCCCATAACTTCATAGTATGGCTCATGAGTTTAATCCCCCTGTAATTTGCGCAATTTTGTATATCCCCCTTATTCTTATAAATCGGGATTAAGGTGCTTCTCCTCCATTCTTCTGGCATCTTCTTTGATCTCAATATCTCGTTGAAAAATCTTGTGAGCCAACCAATGTCTTTATCACCTAGACCCTTCCAAACCTCAATAGGTATACTATCTGGCCCAACTGGGGAACCTACCTTAAAAAAAAGTCATGTGTTCATCATTGCGCCGCATTTATTTTTTATTCACCGATATTCGCTTATTGATTGGTTAATTATCTATTTCTAGATTTTGACACCATCAGTATGCGTTTGTTAAAGAAAAGAATTGACTCATTTTGTTATAAGCTTTGTTAATGTTGAATGGAATGAAATTGAATCATTTGGTGTTTGTTATTAATTTACTTTGTCTTTAACGAGAAATATCCAATCATTCGAAATGTAAAATGTAAAACCAAATAAATACAAACATTCTCATCAAAAGATTCACACAATCCATTTAAAAACTCAAAAATATAGATAATTCATTTAAACACTCAATCTTTAACTTAAAAAACACAATAGACTAGAACCACTAAAAGGCATCGAGGCCAACGTTTTTTAATTTATGCTTATATCATCCCCATCTTTTGTTGACGACCCATTAGCCTCTTGCAAATTTGCATCATCGCACATAGAAGACCTACATTAACAAAAAAAATTCAAAAATCAAGATTCATACTACAATGTGAAAATAAGACAATAGAATTAATAATTGAATTATTACTTACAAATTTGTAATTGCCGGACAATTTCCTTTATCATGTGCTTGGTTCACTTTACCACACACCATGGCAACGTCGCACTTTTTTATTTTTCGCTTTCGCCATTGCTCTTTATTTTCTCCTTTGAGCCTTCTGCTGCACCCTTTTGCTCGCACTTGATCGGGTTCATTGTAACTTTTTTGAGAAGTACAAGAACCATGTGCATTAGTCCCTACCCCTATTGCATTACTACCAATTGGTATACTTTTTCCAGTGGAAGCCATTACACCTACGTGGTTACTAATATATTGGTCAATTTGCTCATTAATGGTACGTACCCCATCGGAAAACATCTGCCTTGTTTCTTCACATAATAGGGCCTTGTTAACTAAATCAAAAGATGATTGGATAAACTGACTATGCATCAAGACATAAGAATTGTCATCATCAATACGCATGCCTTTATCATCCACCACTGTCCCCGACTTGGTCCAACTCTTCAATATGTATTTATTAGGCAACTCGTCAATATATATGCAAAAATTTAATCAAATATGCAACGATGTGCTTACATGGGATTCCGGCGCTTTCAAATATTTTGCAACTACAAGATGCCAAATCCAAATCCTTATCATAAACAAGTTTGCAAACTTTAGCGTATGTGGCTTTTATTCTTTGAGTATCATATATACGTTGATTGGCAGTTTCTTTAACAAGCTGGATCATGTAGTTGAAGCTATCAAGCACTTCACACTCAAACTTATAGTACATCTCATTTTTGTAAATAGCAGCCATTTGATCCAAAAGATCAAGATTTATTCTAAGTTTAGGCTTTTCAATTATATCTTTGTGATCGACCATCAACTCTTCATGACGTTGGCGTACAAGTCCCCTGCCAAACTGTATCATAAAATCCACCAATGAGTTGCCCTTAGAAACAAATCTCTTGAAAAATGCATGACCACTCTTTGCTCATTGGCTACTTGACATGTTAGCTGAGAAAACGTGATTAACATATGCAGGAATCCATTTTGAACAAAGTTGATATTGATCTTGCAACCACTTGTTTCCTTGAAGCCCACTTTTTGTAATAAGACTTTTCCATTCTAATTCAAATTCTTCGGGAGTCTCTGATTTTCAAATATAAGCCGAGAACTCATTTTTGTAAATACCATACTTCACTGCATCAATTTTCTTCGAAAACTTCATCAATATATGCCAACTATAATACCTGTGATAAGAATTAAAAAAAGTATTATAAAGAACGTCAATGCATATATATATATATTATGAAAATTTCATTTATACATGTAAACTACAATACCTATGAAAAGTATTTGGAAGAACAATAGGGAATGCCTTAGTCATAGCTGGGTCTTAATCAGTGATAATCATCTTCGAGGCACCGCCGGACATACTTTTCAAAAATTTAGTAAATATCCATATAAAGTCATCAACGCTCTCATGATTTAAAAATTCACAACCAAAAATAATTGTTTGACCATGATTGTTAACCCCAATTATTGGTGAAAATATCATTCCATACCGATTAGTGTTATACGTAATATCAAAGATTACCACATCACCAAAAAATGTGACAAAAAACAACGAGTTATCTTTTGTTCCTCATCAGCGTCAATTTTGAAAGTAAACGAAGGATTCTTGCATTGTTCCAATTTCAAATACTCGTAAAATATTTCACCATCATGCCCCTTTTCATCAGCTCGTATATCCCTTTTATGGTTATACAAATCTGTTTGCGTGCACCCAACATTTTCAATACCACCAGATTGAACTCCAAGAAAACTAAATTGTTGATGCTGAGGTATATTCACCATGGACAACTACTTAGTTAGAGACTTTGTCGCGGGTGAAACATTACGATGAGACCTTAAAAGGTGAACCTTTGATGGGGTAAAAAGTGGGTGGCTGTGCCCCTCATTAAAAACAATAACTACGTATTTTTCAGAGTTTGACTTTAAAACTGCAATTTTAGCAGTACAATTTTCACCTAGACTTGATCGGCGTCTTTTGTTTCTAACTTTAGCAATTTTTGAAGATTTTTCTTGTTTAAAGCAAACATACTCCTTTCGTCTTATTTCGCCACTTTCCCGCTCTTTCTGAGTAGTCCAAGCACGTACACTAAATCTAGCTGCTTTAACATAGGCATTGTAGAATGTGACAACATCATCTATTGCATCAAACAGTTGCCCTTTTTTTGGCTTCAACTCATTCGATACTTGAGGAGTGTATATCATACTATTTTCATCTGAGTCTACATCTAAAGTAGCTTCATTATCCACATTTTCACTTGTTCCCCCTACTTGAGAGTCCAAATTTTCCATATTTCACTTGGTTCACTGTAATACAAATACATAAATTGCATAAGATACATATAAATGAGTTCATAGAAACTAAAATTAGACATTGCATGAGTCTGCATGAATCGAAAAAGTATAATCATATTACAAAAAAAAAAATGGGTCACATTGTCATAATCTGTTTAATGCCCACCAATTTGAATTACATCAAAACTCAAGGAGGATATAAATACCTGACTAAAAAAAAAATTAGGTCACATTGTCACAATCTGTTTAATACTTACCAATTTGAATTACATCAAACCAAGAACAGCAATAAAATGGGTCACATTCTCACAATCTGTTTAATACCTGACTCTAACCAAGAACAGCAATAAAATAGAAAAAACGCAAAACATGTTATAGCCCTCTCGAGCAGGGTACGTCTATCCACTGTAATTGGAGTTTTACTTTTCCACCAAAACTACATCAAGCCTGGCCAAACCGACAGTGAAGCAATGTCAATCTAGCTAAACTGACAGTGAAGCAATGTCAACCTACAGGAATCCTTTACAAAGCAATATTCAATCAAACCCTTCATTCAAAACAGGAATTTCACAATACATGAAATTACATCCACTACGGGAATTCAATCAAACCATTATATTGCTCAGCTCGAAAGTAAGCTTAAAATAAAAAACACGCCTACTTCAATCAAACCATTATTTCGCCATACACAAAATTCCATCAAAATGAGGTTAAAAATTTTAGGTGGAACAACTTGCAATTTCAGTGAGAGAGAGAGAGGAAGCTTCGCAATAGGGAAATTTGGTTTGCTGGGTCGTGTGTGCCAGGCAGTTTTAGAGAGAGAGAGGGGCATCGTCGTAGAGAGTGAGAGAAGAGTGGTGGGTCTGCTACCTTCAAGGATTCCGGCAGTGAATCTGCTATCTTTTCCTCCGGCGACGGTGGTCCGTGTGTGCAAAGAGTGAGGTTAGAAAGAGAGGAGCTCATAGAGAGAAGAGAAGAAAGAAGAGGAAAATCGGTTTGACCAAAAGTTAGAGAATATGAGTGTTTCTCTCTCTCAAATTGCAGTGGGACCCAACTTGGTTTTGAGCGAAAACTAATATAACCACAAATGCGTATGCATTTGTGCATATATGAAGCGCACTGATGGTATATATATTGACAGAGCCTATCAGACACGGACCAATCCTTACGGATTGGTCCTGTCTTTAAAACACGGAGCCTTTATTTAATTTACCAATACTTGTAACCAAACACAAGCCAAGCAGCTATATGCACAAACCAAACAAATATAATTTTCCCTTTCATTTTGCTGCTCTCAGTACGTTCTTCTCCATCTCCTCCCCTGCGACCTCACTTCTCCCTCTCCTCCCCTGCGCCTCACTCCTCCCTTTCTCTCTCTCTCACCGTCCTCCACCACACCCACCTTCTTCCACCGCTCGCCACTCCACCCACCTACGACCACCTCTCACCACTCCACCCACCTCCATCCCCTACACCCACGCACCTCTGGCTCTCTCTGCTCGCCACTCCACCCACCCACCGTCCACTCCACCCACCCACTGTTCCCTACACCCAGCTTTCTCCCTCTCTACTCTCCCTCGCAAGCACGAATTAAGGTATTTGTCGATTTCCCTCTATTTTCCTCCAAAAATTCTAGGGCTCAAATAATGCAAAGACTAGGGCTCGTAAATAATGCAGAGTGGTGTTGTGCTCGATTTCCCTCTTAATTTGAGACAGAGATTACATTACATTTTCTCTGTTGAATCCAAGTAAAATTGTTAGTCTTGACAGCATGAATAGACTAACTTGTTCTCAATTATTTCATGAAGAGAAATTGAGTTTGTTGGTAGTGATCACCAGCAGTGGCCTCTGGGTTAGCTTGTCCCAAAAAATGTGTATTGGCTTCAACTGCAGGTCTAAGAATATTGGTTTCAACTGCAGGATTGGTGTATTTTTTTATTTACTGTTTTCTTTAAATTTCAAATATTGTATCTGTCTCCTGTCCATCTGCAAATACATACATGATATTATCACTTTGGTGTTATATATTTTGGGTTGAAATTGTTTTAACTAGTCTGTCTCCTGTCCATCTGCAGCATATGATATTTGAATAATTGGTTTCTTTGCACTTAATGCTTGAAATTGATGTGTATTTATATTGACTCTGTCCTGCTTTGGTGCATTGGCTGTTAAAGTTTGAAGTATAGTAGAATAAGTAATTTTTAAGGGTTGCTTGCTTGCCTCAAAATTTCCAAGCAGTATTTGGTGCATTGACTGTTAAAGTTTGAATTATAGTAAAGTAAGTAATTTTTGCTTGCTTGCCTGCCTTCAAATATGCCTGGTTTGGTGCCTTGAATTTTAAAAAGTTTGAAGTACAGTAGAATTAGTCATTTTTGGTGCTTACTTGCCTTGAAATATGCTTACTTTGGTGCTTTGGCTGTTAAAGTTAAAGTTTGAAGTACATTTGAAGTAGAGTAGAATAAGTCATTTTTGGTGCTTGCTTGCCTTGAAATATGCCTGCTTTGGGGCTAATTAAATTTTCTTGAACTTGGTAGATTCAAATGCCTTCTTCATCAACCGTGGACAGAGACAGAATCATTGACATGGACATCCGATTCATGGTCAAAGAATGTTTGTGCGGAGATTTAGCGGATGTGAAGATAACATATTCAAATAAGAACAGGAATCGTGGCAGGATATACTACACGTGCAAACGACAAAAGTGCAAAACTTTTTTGGGATGGGGCCAAGTTTCTTCAATTCAACAACTACCGAATACCATTGCCACAGTGGACGAATGTAGTACATCGTCAATTTCAAATGTTCGTGACGTTAACACAAAGCGTGAAGTGCCGTGGAAGCTATTATGTGTTATATTTTGCATCTTGTCTATTCATTTGGCCATAAAAGGCATGATGTAAATGTAGTATATTCGAACTAGTTGTAATGAAATGACTTTTGTACCCTCAAGTATTGCTATAATGACATTTTGTATTGAACCCATGACTTTTGTACCATTTGAGCTTGTTTTAATGACATTTTATAACTCCATGACTTTTCTTCATTCCAACATTTTAATACAATAGAGTAGACCAAATAAAAGTTAACAAACCAAAGAAACTTGTTCTTAATTTAAAAACGCTAGTACATTACAATTCAATCATTCAAAAACGCAATCTTAATACAAACCTTCTTAAATAATAATAGAAATATTTTATCCAACAAACTTGTTCTTGAGGATTGTACAACAAACTAGAACCACAATTTTCATCTAAGTTCGTTTCAAGATTAGCTTCATTACATACATCAAAATTTGAATTTTTACAATTATCATCCAAGTTCGTCTCTAGATTAGCTTCATTTTCCATGTCTCATAAATGATTGTAATGAACCTATACAAAATACAAAAAATACAACAACAAAATGTCAAGCCTTACATAAAATGGATTAAAGAAGAAATTTATTATATACACTAAAATGGGTTCAACAATTAATAATACATTCTGCATTTTCCATTTTTCATTCTGCCTTACCATTTTCCATGGGAAAAATAATATATTCAACATTATTTTTTTCAATAGGAATAACAGTAGAATAACCCAAATACATTCTGCATTTTTCATTTTCCATTCTACCTTACCATTTTCCATGGGAAAAAAATATATATTCAACAGAATTTTTTTTCACTAAAATAACAGTAGAATAACCCAAATACATTCTGCATTTTCCATTTTCCATTCTCCCTTAGCATTTTCCATGGAAAAAAAATATATATTCAACAATATTTTTTTCACTAGGAATAACAATAGAATAACCCAAATACATTCTGCATTATTTGTTAATACAAATATTCAACAGATACATTTTGCATTATTCGACAGATACAATACCATTTTCCATGGAAAAAAAAATTCTTAACAGATTCTTTTCCACTACGAATACTAATGTCCTAACCCAAATACATTCTGCATTATTTGCTAATACAAATATTCAACAGATACATTCTGCATTATTTTCCGTATTCGCTGGACCGATCCTTGATTCGAGCCCTAGAATTTTTGGAATGAAAAATAGAGGAAAATATTACACCGACCTTAGTTCGTGCTTGAAACGCGCTTGCAAGGGAGAGTAGAGCGGGAGAGAGCCGGAGGTGCGTGGGTGTAGGGGACGGAGGTGGGTGGAGTGGCGAGAGGTGGTCGTAGGTGGGTGGAATGGCGAGCGGTGGGGGTGGCGAGCGGTGGAAGAAGGTGGGTGTGGTGGAGGACGGTGAGAGAGAGGGAGAGGGAGGAGTGAGGCGCAGGGGAGGAGAGGGAGAAGTGAGGTCGCAGGGGAGGAGATGGAGAAGAATGTACTGAGAGCAGCAAAATGAAAGGGAAAATTATATTTGTTTGGTCTGTGCATATAGCTGCTTGACTTGTGTTTGGTTACAGGTATTAGTAAATTAAATAAAGGCTCCGTGTTTTAAAGACAGGACCAATCCATAAGGATTGGTCCGTGTCTGATAGGCTCTGTATATATTGATATAGATGATACATATCAATCGAATTGAGGGTTCCTTGTCCTTATTTCACAAAGTAAAACTTAATTTCTCCATTTCTTCACAACTCCCTTGCTCTTTAAATCCCTTTCTAAAATCTCAGTCTATAAGCATTCTTGTGCAAATATATGTTAAATTAAATATATATATATATACACAGAAAATTTCTCATACAGACAGGTTTGTACGAATCGGGCCTTTAACCACGTTTATTGTTGCGAAAAACATCTCTCCAATATTTTAGTGACAGAAAATTGTCGTTTATCCGTATGAGAAACATACTCTTTTTATATATGTAAAATATTCTTTAGAATAATTGATCACGGCATAGACATGCATGCGCCATAAATAGAACAAACTGCCATTAACAACAAGTCATTGACTACTTTCATTCATTTTCCATGCCATTAAGTATTCTTTCAAGTGGTCTCTTTCTCCTACAAGCAAAGGATATTTATGCTTAAATTTTTCCACTGCACAAGATTAGAATTCTTCTTGGATTTCTGGCCCAATCAACTTTAAACCAGGTACTTTCAAGTTGTCTCAGTGGGTCAGGGATTTTATCACAGAAAAAACTGAAACAAACCACTGCTCATGTTTGGGTCAGACTTTATTCAGTTCCTTGGGAGTATTGGGATGAATAACTTTTGCTTAGTGTGGGCAAAACTATTGGCATTCCCTTTCAAGTGGATCCAGCATCTCTCAATAGAAATTTTTATCTTTATGCTAGAGTTCACATAGATGTTGATTTATAATCCAACCTGCCATCTAGAATGCTTATTGAAAGGGAGGGTTTTAGCTTTGAAATTCCTGTCTTATATGAGAATCTATGGACTTCTGCACTCATTGCTCCATTATAGGGCATTTTGTTGGAGAATGTAAGGCTCTCAAGAAGGATATGCCAAAGCAGCCACTAAAACTCCTATTACCACTGATGCTAAGGCCAAATCTCAACAGAAAAAATACCAGCAATATATTCCCGACCAAGCAGCTCCTATACATGGAACTTCACTTGTCCTGATGCCACAGTTGTTCCCACTGTCCATTTAACAATAGATCCTATTGGTGTGCAACATAACCATAAAGGAATTTAGCACTTCAAAGCTCATGATAGCTCCCCTATAGGTGTACAAATCAATAATGATGCCAACTACATTAGACAATCTTGCAGTAGTCCCTCTATCACAATGGTTGTCAATGTTCAGCCCTTTCTTCTTCTCAAAACTCCCCATCCTCTTAGCACTGTTTTTTAGCCATTTCTACTCCATATTTTGTCCCTAACACAACAAATATACCTACATCTTCCCATATTCATCACAAACAGTCTCACAAGTTTTTTTCTCCTACTATAGCTCCTTTCAATCATCACTGTCCTACTCCCTCCTAAAACATATCTCTTTCCTCTCGCTCTTATCTTCAATACACCAAAACTATAATATCTAACAAATTCTCTCCTTTGAGTGACTATTTGATAGATGATGATGGAGATGGTGAATCCTGGGACCAATCTTCTGATGATCAAAACACGGGATACTATTCTGTTACAAGCAGTGATCAATTCATTGCAATGCCAAGGCCTATCATAAATTGGATTAGTTAGGAAGTGGAGCCACCTCTACAATCATGGGCTACTAGGGCATATAAGGAATTTGTTGCTGCTATAAACATTAACAACAATGAATGTTGCATTCAATTGGAACAAGATAACATTCTTGACCAACTCTTTCCTCCCCTTACAGTTACAACTGCCTCTCCCTCCTCTCACACCACTATGTTAATGATAACTCTTCTAAGCACATTCCCACATCTAAATCACTTGGATCAGAGTACTCCCCTTCTCCAATTAAAACCCGAGCTCAAAGGAAAACATAGGGACCTTCCTCATCTCTCCGTAAGCATCAAAAGCTGAAGAAGGCAGCAACTAGGGAAGCTAAGGCTTTAGCTACGCTTTCCAAGTCTAATTCCTTTTCTTCTTCTTAGCCACTATATCAATGGCAAGGCCATTTGCAGGACAAGAAGAAAAAAGAGAATGCATTAGTGGATCAATCTGCCAATGCAACAGAACCATAGTCGACTTCATGCCTTTTAGTGAGGTCGACTACATGTGGCTTGTTTGTTGCAGTATTTCTGTCTTTGCTGCAAGTATTTTTGTTGCATATTCAATTTGTTCTACAGACATCTGTTTAAGCTTTATCCTTTTGTTTTGAATTGCTTGGCAGACTTTCGGTCTTGTCCAATTGTCCATCTCGTAATTTTTGCTCATTTCTTTATTTTTTTGGGGGGGTCCTAGGGGATGCCCTTATTGTATCCCCTCTATATGTATCTTTTTTCATTATTTATGGCACGACACTAGTCCTCCAATGAGGCTAGTGATTTTATATATATAAAAAAACAAGTGTTCTTTCGAATAATTGATCACTAGAACATTGACTACTTTCATTCATTTTCCATGCCAATTTGTTTCCCCAAACTTCCCCTCAAATTAATTTGCCATAAACATTGACAAGTGAAACATCCGTTTCGTAGAATAAACTGAATTTTAATTTAAACCCATCAAAGAAAAACATAATTGGCACAACCCATCCAATAAAATACAACAAATTCCACATTTCAATCCAAAAGCTCCTTCTATGCGCGCCCCTAATTGATTGAAAAAGTATACACCATCTTATGCCTATAAACCTCCCCTGGACCAACAATCTTATGCCTATAAACCTCCCCTAATTGGTTGAAAAAGTATACACCATCTTATGCCTATAAACCTCCCCTGGACCAACAATCTGTAAAGGGAAATTAGGATGATGCACTGCATCAGGGAACCCTTGAGTCTCCAAAGCCAAACCAGCATGGTCCCCATAAACAAAATCACCTTTCCCCTTCACATTCTTCACATAATTCCCTGTATAAAACTGCATCCCAGGAGCACTTGTCCACAGCTCCACCACCCTCCCTGACTTTTCATCACACACTACAGCCGCTTCCTTCATTTTATCAACCCCGCCATCAAGCACATAGTTGACATCGTATCCGTTGTCAGGAACAAGTTCTTTTAGCGGATTGATGATTAGAGCATGTAATGTAGTGTCGTTCATCACGCTTGTGATAGTGTGGGGTTGAAGGAAGTCGTAGGGTGTGCCCTTGACCGGTAGGATTTGGCCGGTGGGGATGGACCAGACTATGGGAGTTAGGTGGGAAGCAAATATCTTGACCTTGTGGGAGAGGATGCCGCCAGATTTGTGAGCACCGAGGTTCCAGTAAGCGTGAAGGGCTAGATTCACTGGAGTGGCCTTGTTTAGAGCTTTGGCCTCCATGTTTACTTCGAGTTTGTATGGTCCAGTGAGAGCATAAGTCACATTGACAAGTAGATCCCCAGGAAATCCTGTATAAGATAGAAAGAAAAAAAAATTGTGTTAACGCACTCATTTGTATGTTTCTTGTCAATTAACAGTTTCTCTCTCATCATGCTAAGAGAGAGAGAAAGAGAGAGTGATTCTGAAAGACAAGAAAGGGCAATGCTGAAGTTACTCTCCATTGTTGCAACCCTTCCTAAAAGCGCAAATTATTCATAACACATATACTGTAAATAAATTAATAATATACATTGGATTAAAAATTGACTAGTGAATATTTCCCTTGTTGCAACCCTTCCTAAAAAGGAGGTTTACCTTGAACTACGAACAAGAAAGATGATTAGAAATTGATTATTTTTAACAATTTCTCTTTTAAAAAGAGAGGCTGTTTTTCAAAAGTTTGTATCGGACCCCAAAAACATCGGGTCCAGCTGCAGAAAGATCATTGTAAATAGAAAGAGTGGAGTTTCAATAGTCACCTTGATCACCATCAGGACTGTAATAGCTGAAGGTAATACTAGGAGAGGGGCCATCCTTCACATGATTTTGCACCTTCCAAACAACTTTATTGAATCCATGCTTCCCACCTATAAGCATTCATATAACAACATCTGTTAAAAAAAAAGGACTAAAATTAACTAACAGATTAAAAGATACAATGAACTGTGTAATAACAAGATTTAAATCACACATACTTACCATGAAGGGTTTTATTTTTCTCGTTGTTATCTAGCTGGTAAACGATTCCATTTAAGGTGAAACTGGCTCCTGAAATCCAGTTAGCAACCCGACCCACAATAGCACCAAAGTACTGTGTATCATTCTGCAGCAAACAAAAATGTTTTTCTTGAATACCATTATTAAAACATTTAACTCCCATACATATACCATAATTTTTATAAGCCATTTTTATGTCACTATTGTAGCAAAAGAACAGGAAATCAATAAGAGGATTTTGACATACGCCAAAAGAAAACTCACCATGTAATCTTCGACTGAATCGTAACCAAGAACAACATCAGCCAAGTTTCCTGGGGAAGACAAGGAGATCACAAAAATCATAAAGGAAAAAATGAATTGTGAAACATTCACAACAATCCCAAAAGCAAGAGCTAAAACTGATGCCAATTATCTTTAACATACCATATCTGTCGGGAACAACGACAGACACGAGAGATGCACCCCAGTTCGTTAACTTTACAGAGAAATTTCCAGTCTTTATTTCATAAAACCCAACCTCTTCTCCATTAATATACGTTGAACCATTCACAACAATCCCAAAAGAAAGAATGGTGCAACAGAGCCAGAGGGATACATTTGTCATTTTTTTTTGTATTGGTGTGGGTGAATTGGAGAATTAGAGCTGCGGTTGATACTTTCCAAGATATGTCTGAATAGGATTTGGATCTTCTTGTGTTTTTCCTCAATATATATACATACAATATATATATACACAGTATATATGTTATGAATGTATATATATTTGAGGATGAATATAAAGTTGGGTTGGCAAAATCGGTTTTAGAACAAAGAGCCAACTAATAGCAACATGCCTGTTTAGGCTTGAAAATGGGTCTTTAATAACAACAAAGAAACAGAGAGAAAAATACAGTAAAGCTTTTTTTCAGACTATGTTTACAGCCATCAAACTTATAGGTGGTGGTTCTATTTTTGGGAAATTGCTTGCAATAATCAAACTTTTAACAGTACCTATCATTAGTGCATATATATATACGGAAATTTTCACATGCAAACCGGTCCGTACGGACCGGGACCTTTAGCGACGGTTTTCCGTCGCTAGAAACATATCCCCAATGTATTCGCGACGGAAAACCGTCGCTAAAGGTCTCGGTCCGTATGTGAAACGCTCTCTCTATATATATATAATGAGGGCCAATAGTTTTTGAATCTTGAAGACAAGGAGCGTGGCTACACGTAGTTTTGTGGAGTCTATTGACCCCACTTAATATTAATTTGAATAGAGTAGATTTTATATAGCAATGGTTAATATGTACAATTGACACCACCTAAATTCAGAAAAAAATAGTTAATAGTGAGGTCAGTCCAAAAAATATCCAAAATTGTGTCACAGTTCCTTTGGATCACACATATAATAGGGGAAAGAAAGTTATGAGTAATAGAAATGCATTTACATTTGCTATTAGATTGCGTTTTTTAGGCTGCGTAGCGTTGCTCATTTCTTGTTTTTCCAATAAATAAATTAATCACTGTAATACATTATAGAATGACTCTACTAGCGAAATTTTCTAGCTACACCGTTGCATGAAAATGTACAAGAGATAAAAGAATTGTGTGGTTAAGATTGAAAATATTTCTATAAGGGTAGTACTATTGCCAAAGCAATTATGTTTATTGCTTGAGCAATGTACAACTTTAGAATCATACAATACTTCTCAAAGTAGTATAATGGTCTGACAAAGAGAATATTGCTTTCGTAACATCACGTCATCACTACCCTTTTCAAAGATGTATCATTGCCCCACAAGTTTTCTAATTTAGAGTCAAAAGCTTAAATTGTTAGAGCAATGTTTATCTTTATTGGTCGAGCACAGACACATGGTGCCACTCATCTGGGATACTTTCCTCATAAATTATGCATCTAGTAATACATTGTCATGGGAATTTTCTGTCCTCAATTTTATTATAAAACGTTCATAATAAATTCCAATATAAAAATCAGATTTTAATAGAACTTCTATATTTGAAACAATAAAACTACTCCGCTAGAAAGAAAACAACGAAAAACTATTAAAGACTTTATCCAAGACATCTCATACGTGTATCTTATTGGTCCTTTTACCAGTGGAGCAAAAAAATAATTGCGAAGCTAAGCTTGATGTAAAATTGGTTTGACAAGAAGGCGTGCTGCAGGCACTGCGTAAAGGAAGTGCCGTAGGTGTGTCATAACCAGGAACGCGAGTACAATGAACAAATTTGCGATCAACATTAATTAGCTTCATACAATTTTCATGCCAACTTGGTACAAAATCATTATGCAAACAAACTTGAGATGCGACCAACATAACAGGGAAGCTTTATAGATGCGCGAGCGTTTAACATGATGTTCATAACAAAGTTTTCTACATATCACCAATTATTACTGCAACAATGATACTTGGATGGGCTTTTGAGTGAATAACAGAATTACAGATCTCCTTACCAGGAGGAAAAGGCCATGTACTGAAGTAGCCAAGTGCAGCTTCAAATTCAACAGTCTCTCTCTCCCCTGTAAAACCCCGACCACAGAAAGATTTAGTCTGTTGTCCAGCTCTGCTCAACGATCTCACGCACTTTCCTGTTGTACTCTCGCTTGTTCTCACTAAACATGCGTGCAGCTTCTGAATATGCTGGTGAGTTCGGGTTTGGGTCACAAAGCAGTGACTGCAATGAACAAACAAACACCCGTTAGGTTTAATTCTATGAGTGATACTATTGGTTCAATTACTAGTAACTACAACTCTCTTCCATAAACAATAGCCATATTGAGGAAAGGATTTATAAATACTCCAATATGACCTATCAAACACAACTACTTGAAGCAATCCAAATACTGAGTTTAGGTTCAAAGCCCTAATTGAGAACAACATCCTAATATACTGTTTAATTATTTTTTTTATTTACTTTTTTTTCTTTTACTAATTAGAGATATAACTTCAAGGATTTTAAGTCCAGTTCAAAATACAACTAATTGAAGCAATCCAAGTAAACCAGGCATCACGCAGTTACTGGTCACATTTGGTGAAGAAGAACACACTACCTGGATAGATGTTAGGATTGCAGCTACATCATATATAGGACTCCACTGGTTTTGTAGGATATCCAAGCAGATACTTCCATCTGCATAAACTGGTCAGCAAGAAAACACCAATATGAGGAACCATCGTGAACAAAATTAAACAACCTAACAAATTTCACCAAATAAAATACAACATTGCACCAATACGCAAAACAGCAGAGAAAGATAGTGCTGTTCAACAAACTTAAAGTGAAAATAAACAGTTCGTACACTGACAAAGTGATAGCTATTATATAAAATCGCCCTTTAGAATGGTCACAAGAATGACTAAAAGAAACAAGCGGCAATTGAAATACACTTACTGTTTGGATGGAACATTCGGGAAATAAATCGCACTGTTGGTGGCTTATTCGGATAATCCTCCGAAAACTGAAGTGTCAACTTAAATGTGCGTGGAGCAAACAACAATAGTCATTAATGCAAAACTCATTGTATTATATTATTAGAATAACAGACAGAGGACCTCAAACCACTAAAAGCAAAAACAACAACAATGTAATCAAGCAAAATAAAGATAAGCAATGGAACAAGATGGACAAAGTTACCAAGGTTTGACTTTTGGGCCTAAAAATAGAAGACCGGGACTACAATCTAACTCTCTAGATTCTAGACTGCAGTGAGTACTCTCATCTTTCTACTCTGTTAAACACTCTCTGAAATTAATGAACTTCTCAGTAGACATAGGATTATGAGGCTGAACCACTAAATTTCTCTATGTTCTTGTTTGTGATTGTTGTCCATCATCTCATAAGCATAATTTTCAGTCAGTACACAACCACTGCTATCAACTAATGAACACAGCAGTAATTGATGACACGATTAGGTATTCCAAAAAAATCTAGCTGTTTACGTTGGTAACAAACCTAATACTATCCTACCAAAATAATCAGCTTAAAGCCTTGAATACTGTCTCATGAATTTGACCCAAATACCCACTTAGACACAAAATTGTTAGACAACTTGAACGCACATAAGCCAATTCTAATGCACTTAAAATGTAATAGGAAGAAGGTTAGCAGGCACAACCAAAAGAACCATGGGAAATCACTAAATTATATGTGGAGATTGAGTATAGAAACAACAAATAGACAATTCCCAAATCACAGTAACTGGGTAGCTTCTTCTTGGCAAGAAAAATAATACTTTGATACCAGAGAGTGATTTACCTCCATCCCAAGCGGTGTCATCAGGGCTGTAATGGAAATGGGTAAAGCAATCATTAGAACTTAAAACAAATAAAAATAAAGCCTTCATGTTAGTAGCACCAAATAAGTCTCATATTCAATTCACAACTTACCCAAATATAACAGCATTCCAGAGCATTATATTGTTGTCATAGGGAGCACCACTGATGCCAGCAGGAGGATCCAGCTGCAACCTCTTAAAATCCCTCATCAACCTCTTTCTCGCCGGAGTTGACATCCTCGCCGCCTATTGCACAATCCAAACAAAAGAAATTAAGCCCATGGGGCATATCATTACATTAAGTGCTTGTGAAATTTAAGAGTTCTACGAGGACATATTAATTTGACACAAAACAGTGACATCTTAATGGCAATTACTCAATGGTTATATTGAATTTTGAGAAGGATGGATTGGATATGAACTCCATATACAAACCAATACAGTTTTTATGTGAGATATATATACTAATATACCCAACTTAGAATTATTGTAAAACCCAAATATAAAGTTCAAAAAAGTTAGGATGGCCTGGTGCCAAACAACAAAAATGAAACATTTTTGCCAAAACTCAAGCATCAAGTGTGAAATTTTCATATTATGATCATTGGAATAAACAAAAACTCGAACCGAACGAACAAACACCATCATCATCAAGTCAATTTTGACCTAAAAATAAATAGGATCAGACACCGAACCAGCTAGAACCAGCTAAAACCCTAGATTCTTTAATCCCAAATACATAAGTAGATTTGCATACAACATGGAGAAAGATTAATTGATGAACCTATAAGGAGAAGCGGCAAGAATGAATCACTGGCGATTCTGATGGAATTGGAATGTCTTCGTTGATGATTAGGCGTCCATGAATTGTATTCTGCTGCCTCCTTATTCAATAGTTTTATTTATGTGTACAAAATGGAGCTTGCGTCGCTTATAAGCTACTCCACTAGTTATGCATACGGTCATATATGTATTTGTATTTGTATTTGTATTTGTATGTATCAACCAACAAAGAATTAGGTACTTCGTTGTTAACACGTGTAAGATATGCACGCCATTTGTTCCAAGTCTTTCCATAAAAAAATATATTAATTAGGTCAACTACCTTAAAAAAAATATAATAAAGCTAAAAAAAAAAAAGAAAAAGAAAAGAAAAGGTAATACCCAAATACGTAATATTTAGGGGTATTTGATTATAAGAAGTTTTCATTTTTTGGTTGATTCAAAAAATTCACAACTGAACATTTAAGATAACTCTTAAAAATTAAAAGGCAAACGTACAACTTAAGTTTAAGTTCTTGATTTTTAAAGATATAAAAACATTTATTTTATCTTTATCTTTTTAGATATACTCATTTTTATAAAATAAGTAAAATCGTTCAAAACATCCAAATTTAGACATTTGAAAGTAAACACACACTAAAGTTGTGAACTCTATATTCTTTTTTGGTATAAATTAAATTTGGCGTAAGTAAATAAATATATATATATATATAGGGAGCCGCTCACCTATGGACCGGTGCGTATGCACCAGTCCCATGCACAGTTCCTGCAAGCGCGTGTTTCTCTCTTCTTCAGTAATTTCGGTCAAACCAAACTCTCACTCTCTCAGAAATAGATCACCTGCAACTCTCACTCTCTCAGAAATAGATCACCTGCAACTCTCACTCTCTCAGAACAGAGCACCTGCAACACAACCAAACCCAAAGCCGCCCCTTCAAATGTTCAAATAGCTCTCTCTCTCTCTAAAATGGTTATGCCGACTGCTCTCTCTCTCTAATTTTGAAGCTAGCCGACGAGTGCTCTCTCTCTCTCTCTCTCTCCGACTGACGAGCTCCCTCTCTCTCTAAAAACTATGATTTAAAATTTTTAAATTATGTTTATATATAGCATTTTCATTAATAAGACATCATTTTTTCTAATTTCCATTCACAGGCATAATTTAATGTTTTTAAATTATGTTTATATATAGCATTTTCATTAATAAGACATTTTTTCTGAATTTCATTCACAGGTATGCAATGAGAGAAGGGGGAGCTCGTCGGTCTGGGAGAGAGAGAGAGAGCTCGTCGGCTAGCTTCGAAATTAGAGAGAGAGAGAGCAGTCGGCATAACCATTTTAGAGAGAGAGCTATTTGAACATTTGAACGGGAAGGGGGTTTGGGTTTGGTTGTGTTGTAGGTGCTCTGTTTTGAGAGAGAGAGTGAGAGTTGCAGGTGATTTATTTTTGAGAGAGTGAGAGTTTGATTTGACCAAAATTACTAAAGAAGAGAGAGAAACACGCGCTTGCGGGAACTGTGCGTGGGACTGGTGTGAACGCACCCGTCCGTAGGTGAACGGCTCTATATATATATATATATATATATATCAATGTTTTAAAAGGCACAGTCGTAAGTCTAGGCATTTACTTGTCCAAAAGCAAGACGTAAGCTTTAATGCGGCAAGACGTAAACCTTTTGTACATAGCATTTTTATATTTTAAAATAAGAAATAATTAATATAGGCATAAAAAAAATTACTGTCATCCTCCTGTTAATTTTTTTTTTGGTTTAAGGGCTAAAGTGTTAAATAAAAAAACTTAAAGGGTTTGTTGTAATTTATCAAAATTAAGACCACCCCACCTTTAATACTCATATCCATATCCAGCACCGCACTTCATCCAAGTCATATGGCTTCATACTCTCTCACTCCTTACAAAAATCTCTCTCTCTCCCTCTCTCTTCGTAAAATCAATGATTTCCCTCTCGTAAAACCTAAATTACATTCCATCCAACACAATCAAACCCAAATCAAGCTGTAATTGAGGATTGCAAGGAGATTTCGGCTCAAATCAATAATTCGATCTACAATTTAGGGCTTAAAATTCGGTGTGTGCTACTCGGTTACTTTGTCACAATTTGAAGAGTGTTCAAGTTTGGTGATTACATAATCTATTTTGAGGATTTTTCTGTAATTGTGCATCTTTAAAAAATGCACAAAAATGGTAAGCATTCAAAGCCTAAGCATGAATGGCATACGCCCAACCCAAAAGGCGTAAGCCCGGGCTAAAAAATGTAGGCCTAGTGTGCAATCTGCGATTCACAGTGGGCTTCACTGTGGTTTTCTGTCTAGGCGCATCAAGGCGCGCCTCATACGCTTTTTAAAACACTGATATATATATATATATGTGTGTGTGTGTGTGTGTTGAGAGCCAAAGCACAACCAATTTATTAATTAACCAGAGCGTGTACATCAAAAGCAAGAGACTCCTTTAACCATTAAGAGAAATTTTCCAACCAAACTAACATATCAAAAACATTAAGCGCAAAACAAGCAAAGGCATGGGCTACATAATTCTCATCCCGCTTAACAAAAGAAAAAGAATATAACTGACAATAATACGCTAAAATGTAGAATATCTGCAATAAGTTGACAACCACTCCTTTTATCATGTCCGCTTGTTACTTTATCATAACATTTTAATTATCTCCTTTTAAGTCAAGAACATGAATTTCGTGCGATGTTATGCACAACCATTCCCACTGCCCAAATAGTATAGGACTGTGATGTTAAATTATAGTCAAAATTCATACTCCAGAAGCAACTACATAATTACCAATATATTCCACAGTTGAGCTTCTAACTATAGACACCAAATTGCACCTTTCACCAAATGACCCTTTAATTCAAAGAATTACACTGTTCACAAATCACAATAACAAAAATTAATTCGCCGGACTCACATTCATGATAATGTGATGTATTTATGAATCTCATTACAATAACGTTTTCTATCCAACCCAATAACAAATTATGCATACCAATAAAGGATTTACTTAAGTAATGAAACACTAGGACAAAGGGCAGGGATGCATCAAGGCCCTACCATGGATGATAAAGAAACATAAATTTATGGGGAGAAAGATTTACAAAAGAATTAAATAGCCGTACATAATAAAAGTAGTTGTAGTAGAAGATGAAAACAACACGGTTGTAGACCTTGGACTTTTGGTTGATCTAAGCAACACATTCCGATATCCACATCAAGTTCCTAATCTCCTGTTCCCTGAACCTTATAGTGGAACTATACAGCATATACAAAAACATAGAAGCATAAGTTCAACTTGTTTAGGCCTCGTTCTTGATGACGAGTTAGTAAGCCAATCCTGGGTTTTCCATGGCCGAATGGACATTAATAAGATGAATTTTTGCTCAGTTGGAATGGATCGAGCTAGTTTAGCTTTGCTCGGCCCATTACCATCGAGTTAATTGTTTTTTTTGAAGTTTAAACCAAATAGACCATTCTGGTCGAGAGTTTGTACCTCTGCTCGATGGACATGTGCCGAATACTAAGTGATTCACTCGGCCCATTCCAACCGAGTCACCAGCGGGCATTAGATCAGGTACCTAAGGAAACTACTGATCGGTGGAAGAAAATTATAGCAATAGTCCCCGGGAAGTCACTAGAGGAGTTGAAGGAACACTGGTTGAAAGTGAGAGAGGAGATGAGAACATGTTTGAAGAGAGAGAGAGAGAGAGAGAGAGAATGTGTGTTGAAGGTGAGAGATGAGAGGATAACATGTGTTGATGGATTTTGACTGTTGATAATTAATTATTTTTTGAGGCAACCGTCTCACAGTGGGAAGCCAATGATTTCGCTTACTCTTCTAAGTTATATAAGAAGAACAAAGTTAACTCTTTTGAGTTTGAATGAGTAACATCTATTTGTCTGAGGGAAATTTAGGTATGTTGTTAGTTTGATATGGTCATTACCATGTATAAACAAATTTTTTTGTTTACAATCATGCACGTTAAAGGCGTTTATGCTAAATCAAAAATAATCCTTTACGTATTATTTAACTCCGCATGACCTCCCTTTCCTCCATCCTTAAGCAACTAATGGATGCGTTTAATTTATAGTCCTATGCTCCTATGTTTGAGAAAGAATGATTAATTATTCTTTTCTTTACATTTAAGTAGTTCAAATTTATAAACAATGCACAAGAGGATCGGAATTGATTTTTCTTTGTTTGATCCAAGCTCAGTTCAATGCTTAGGTGGCTTTTGTCCGGGCTCTATAAATTCTTCTACAAGTTCCTTCTTTACATAGACTATGAAGGTTATTTTGGTGGTGGTTGTCATTAAGATTGCTATTGTTATTAAAGATGTTCATAAGAAATTAATACTTTTGCATGAGTACTTCAAAAAATGGTGTAGTTAAAATTAGTTTTTTAGGTCCTATTGGCATCCTTAGTTAACTTGAACCTTAAAGCAACATTATAATTAATTGTTGGAATAAAGTTTGATAATTGTACGCTAAAAAAAATATAATTCACACATTATCATCAACAAGAATGCTTTAAAAAAATAAAAATTAAACATGAGTACTTAAAAATTGAGTGTTTAATTGTTCTTTTACTAGCCCCCTTTTACTTTTGTCAATACCTTGTTAACTGAAAAAAAAAATGTACTTTTTAAGTTTGTACGGTTAAGTTAGAAAATTTTAGTTGCTTAAGTTAAAAAACAATTGAGATGATTGAGCAGTTAAATTTATGTCAATTTAAATGAAAATGAGAGTGATTTAAATGATATACTAAAAACCACACACATTGATCGACTCACTTTTTGATGTGCTATTTACATTCGTTATTTTTTTTTAACTAGTAAGAGTATCCACAATACTTACGAAAAAGTAAATAAGTAAATTTACAAATTTGATGTCAAGTTTATGCATTGTTTAGACTGCATATGATAAAAAAACTACTCAAAATGTTAGGGCAATCGTCTCATACTAGAAAGCCGAATGTTTGCTCGTCCAAGAATTGAAGAGGAGAGAAGAACAAAGTTCAACAGTCTAATGTAACACAATATTGGATAGAGGTAGTTAATTTATTATTTAATCACAAGGGTTGCCCTAATGGCTTAAGTTATTACTGAATTCTTATATTAGGAACAACCTATATATCGGAGCATCTCAGGTTTGATTCGCCCAACATTCAAATATTTTGGTGGCCAAGTAGGCGCAGGTCTATGAGTAGGAATTACTTACATTTAAAGTGGTATAGAAACAACTCGTGGGAGGAAAAAAAATAGGGACACAATTAAAGAGCTGAGACATGAATCTTACTTTCAAAGCTAAGAAGAAACAAATTAAGCTTAAACTTTGAGTTTGAGTTTGAATGAGTATCATCTGTTTGTATGATATTAGCACTAACTAAACTAGTCGAATCAAATTTATCCTTTTGCAATCATACAATGTACAGGGACTTTTCCTAAATCAATAAATTTGGCATAAGCGCATAGATGCTCTAACTACATGCAAATCCTTCTTAAAAGCAACTAATTTTAAAAAGGGTAATGATTTTAGTTATAACGACACAATTCTAAAAGTAATGTTTCTCATGGACAGTACGGGTAAAAGATACGTCTAGTAACAATCTAAAATTTAAATACGAAATATTTATTAAATCAATAAACACAGTACATAATTTTCCAATTACATGTTTATTGAAATTTTAAAATCCTCAAATATAATATTCCTTCGTTTCTTATTTATTATTCCTCACTCTATAGCTTAATTTATCCACCACCTTACGGACTCCCTGGAAAATCATTATGACAAGGGTGAGCTTCACAAGCCCCGTGAGAAATACTCATTTTATATTTCAGGGTTAGCAAAATATTATTAGGTCATAAATTATAAATTTAAAAGATATTTCAGAATAATTTATCACATAATCATAAATATTGAAAGAATTTCTTGCATGATATTCCACTTCTAAGTTCAATGAATAACCCCGATTAACCGAGGTCCAATATTCCACTTTCCAATCAAATGATTGATCAATAATGAACTAGTTCAGAACAACGTACGTCGGTGTTTAGCACACCATTCAATTATCTCAGGGATACTGCATGTCAAATCATTGAAGTGGTTTTTAATAAAAATATGACATCCTTAAAGATACCATTGCAATCAATAATAAACAAGTGAATTATAAATGTATACAATAATATTTTATTTAAGCCTTAAAATTAGGGCTGTTCAAAAACTAAACTGGACCGCTAAACCAAATAAATCGGACCGAAAAACTGACCGATTTGGACAGGACCATTTGAATTCGATCCGGTCTAGTCCAAAATTTGAAGGACCGAAATGGTTCGGTCCGGTCTTTGGTCTTGCATTTTAATACTTCGGTTGGATCAGACCAGACCGGTATTAATATATATATATATATATTTAAATATATATTATTAATATATAATATTAATACTAAAATTAGACCCTTGGAGGGATATCCACGGATTCAAAGCAGTTGAGCATGCATAACATATATTTAAAATGAAAAAAAGAAGAAAAGAAAAGAGTATAGAGCCTTCAGTATTCATACCCTTGGAAGGAAGGTAGGATTGACAGGGAGTATAACAGTTTTTGAAAGTAAGAAACAAAACAAAAGTAAATTGCTCGCTTTTAGAGCCTTCAGTATCAACTGATTTGACCAAAGTTTATTTATTACTCCAAAGAAACAACAAAACAATAGAAACTCAAAAATGTCCACATAATATGTCACTGTTTTTGCTTTTTTTTTTTGAAGCTTTCTTTGTGCAAAAAATTAAGTTTCAAATTCATATTATTGTTGTGCAAAAATTTCTTTTTGTTTCTAATACAACTTTTGGGCCCAAAAAAAAGCCCAGACCGAATGGACCGACCGGAATCGGACCGAATTAGTTTGGTCCGGTCTTCACAAGCGTTTCGGTCTGGTCTGGTCCGGTCTTCTAATTTTTAGAACCGAAATATCAGGTCCGGTCCTATGCCATTTGATTCGATTGACCAGACCTTGCACACCCCTACTTAAAATAGTGAATATGTACTACTCATATTTCTGCACTTAAAATTTTCCCTAATACTTAATTCTTGATCCTAAAATTAATATCGATTTAATAAATTAGAAACTTAACAAAATTCTAAATTATTATTACTTATATTATAACTAAACCATTAAAATACCTTAAAATGAATTAAGTAACCATAATAGTTATTTAATATTAGGTACATATGCAAATATGTGGTATGTATTTTTTCCTAAACATACACTAAATTATATATCTATATATAAGATTGCAACAGTATGTTTGTAAATATTTATGTATGCTATATACTTTACTTAATCATCATCATCATCATCATCATCATCATCATCATCATCATCATCATCATCATCATCATTATTATTATTATTATTATTATTATTATTATTATTATTATACACACACACACACATATATGAGACAAACAGAACATCCTTACATTTTTTTTTGTAAACCCACGACAACAAACTCTCTCTTCTCTCTCACCTTTTGACCAATTTCTAATGTGGAATTGTTGTCCCAAAATTACCCTTTACATACTACAAATGTGAGCCTTGTCAATCATTGCCTAGGGGATATATGTTTGGCCAAAAATACCAGCTTTCATCTTTACTTGACACATGTCTCTTTTAAGTTTTTCATTTGCAGCCACATATGACTCTTTCAATTTTTTTCATTTATCTTTTTGTGTACTCACTACTTACCCAATGTGTATAAATAAAGACACTAAATTTTAAGAAACTAATCATATATAATTTAAATTGTGATTTTAGTATAATATACATTATTTTAGTGCAACCAAATTTCATAGTATAAATTTCTAAATTTTTCATCTATTACTAATTCTCTGTACCCAAATTTACTCTTTTTTAAAAAAAAAAAATTGGGTATTACAATTCTTCCATTCTTATAAAAATTTTGTCCTCGAAATTTTGCCTTATAAACGTGTATAGGTTATAGATTATATTTACCTTACTCGTGAAAAAAAGTGAGGATACTTTTGTCGTATCTTGTCTTCTCGTTCCCACGTTGCCTCCTCCGTCAAATGATTTTTCCATAATACTTTCATTAAAAAGATTGTCTTATTTCTTAAGACTTAATATATTCTGTCCAATATTTTTATAGGATGCTTGAAGTAGGTGAGATCTTCTTGAATTTGGAGCGACTCATATTTTAAAATATAAGATGGGTTAGCCACATATTTACGCATCATAGAAACGTGAAAGACATTATGGATATTGGATAGGGCGGGTGGTAAGGCGATTTTATATGCCACGGGTCCAATTCTTCTAAAATTTCATATGGTCCAATGTACCTTGGGCTAAGTTTCCCCTTTTTTTCTAAAATGAAATACTTATTTTATTGGTGAAATTTGTAAGAATATTTTATCCCCGACCTTAAATTCCAAATGCTTTCGTCGAGTATCAACATAGCTTTTCTGAAAGTTTTGTACAGTATGAAGTCGGTCCTGTATTCATTGAATTTTCTCTGTTGTCACTTGTACGAGTTCAAGTCCTAATAGCTTCCATTCTCCTACCTCTGTCCAAGATATCGGTGACCAACATTTCCTTCCATATAAAGCCTCATGTGGTGCCATTCCTATACTTGCTTGATAACTATTATTGTTCGGGAATTCTACCAATGGCAAGTGTTTATCCTAATTTCCTCCAAAGTCAAATGAGTAAGCTCGCATCATATATATATATATATCTTCTACAATTTGGATTACCCTTTCTGATTGTCCGTTAGTCTTAGGGTGAAATGCCATCTTAAACTTAAATGATGTCCATCTTGCTTGTTGTAAACTGTTCAAGAATTTCGAGACAAATCTATAATCCCAATATGATATTATCGACACAGGTGCGCCATGTAATCTTATTATCTCTTGGACATATAATTCTGCTAATTGGGTTAGCGACCATATGATTTTGATGGATAATAAATGAGTTGATTTGGCGAGCCTATCAATAATGACCCATATTGCATTATTTCTTGAGGTTTTTCGTGGTAATCCTACGACAAAATCCATTGTGATATGTTCCCACTTCCATTCAGGTATAGGAAGAGGCTGAAGTAATCTAGAAGGTCTTTGGTATTCTACTTCTACTTGCTGACATACTAAATAAAGAGCCACCAAATTTGCGACATCATTCTTCATCCCTCGCCACCAGAATGTCTCACGCAAATCTTGGTACATTTTGGTACTACTCGGGTGGATAAAGAATAGCGACTGATGAGCTTGTGCCAAAATTTCCTACTTGAGTTGTTGATCATTTGGTACACATATTCGTGTCTTATATCTTAGTATTCCATTATGTATTACAAATTCTGGCTCTTCCTCTTTCTTTATGTTCTCTCTAATCTTTTCCAAATAGGGGTCAATACCTTGCTTTTCTTTTACTTTGTCAAGCAACATTGGCGTAGCAAAAATAGCGTAAAAGTTTTCCTCAACTTGTGATCCTCGAATTTTTAATTTTAATTTCCTTATTTCCTTAACTAATTGATATGTGGCTTTCGACTTAAAGCATCTGCTACAACGTTGGCCTTACCTGGATGATACTGAATTAATGCGTCATAGTCCTTGAGGAGATCTAACCATCTTCATAGTCTCATATTTAATTCATTTTTGCGTAAAAATATACTTTAAGCTCTTGTGATCAATAAAGATTTAAATACGTTCTTCATAGGGGTAATGCCTCTAAATTTTAAGGGCAAAAATAACTGCTGCCAATATCAAATCATGGGTTGGGTAATTGAGTTCATATGATTTCAATTGCCTTGAGCTGTAGGTAAACACCTTTCCATTTTGCATTAACACGCACCTAGTCTATTCTTCGAGGCATCACTATACAGGACAAAGTTGCTTGTATTTGATGGGATAGCTAAAATAGGAGCGGATACTGTGAGAATCCACAAATGCGACCCCCGGGTCTCACTCCCGTCGTTGGGCGTCTGAAACGTCAAAAAGGATTCCGTCGTTCCATTTGCTTCGTCGTGTTGATATTTCATATCGGGTGTCCTTATATTCTATTTATAGATGCAAGAGGGTTCGTTCAGAGTCGCCAGTACGTTTTACGAGAAAACGGACAAAATAATTATGTAAGAGAAAAGGTTACAGATAAGCCTTTATTTACACGTTTGTCTATGAAACCAGGATTCTATAAGGTTCGAGAACTATATTACGGTTTAGGAAGGTGTTAAGCACCCATTCCGCCCTTTCGGTCTCTAGTGGTCTTTATATGTTTATTTTATGTTGAAAAACTTGAATGCTTTTACTGACAATCTACTACTTTCCAAGTAAAAAACCCTAATTTCTGGGAAAAGCGGGAAAAGGGATAAAAACCTTTGTGTTCCAAGATCCGATGTTTTGTTTTGAAAGATGTAGATACAAATGATAAAGTTATTATATTTCAGAGAGAGTTTCTCGTGTTATTTCTCAGATAATGACGGTTTTCTCGGGTTTTAACTTCTTTTGGAAAAGTTTGGATCTTGTATCGGGACTAATTTAATATGGAATTAGAACTCTTGAGGGGAGTTCTACCAGACATATCACAATCTATGAAAGAGATAGGATATACCGAGTTTTTAATTCCTAAGTAAGTTTTATTGGTCCGGGTTTTGAAAACAGAATTTTATCCGGACAATAATGTACTTACTCTTCTGGTTTTGTAAATGATTTTATCAGGGTCTTTTGTTTTGAAAACAATAGACTATTTATAACTCGGCAATAAGTTTATTCAAATAAAACGTGGACAGAACAACAGAAGTAAAACAAGTACACAGATATCTAATGTTAAATACTAAAAGAGACTTTCTTTACCTTCCCGACAAGAATAATAATAATAATAAAGAAAATATAATACGGCAGAGAGATCTCCGTCGATAATAATCTTTTCTTTCTTCAGATATTTCCGAGAATTCGATTCCAGAGACGGGACACGTTGAGTGTCGAGAATAGATTCGATAATTCTTTAGAAATAAGACGAGAATCTAGAATACTTGATGAAATACTAGAAAATCAGATATAAGCCAATAATTCTTCAATCCCAAGTTGCTGTCCTCAACCCTTGGGGGTGTTGGCCTATTTATAGTGCTCGGGGAGGATTGTCGCGCGACATTTCCCCAAAAAGGGCATGTGTCGCGCGACAATATGCACAATGACGCGCGACAAACAGCTGAAGTGATGTTTCTGACAGACTGATGTGTCAGAAAATGGATGGTCTGGTGTCAGAGGTGATTGTCGCGCGACACAAGGGAGATTGTCGCGTGACATACTGATTTGTCGTGCAATAATTCTCTTTAAAAATAGGTTTGTTTGGCCAACAAACCCTTTCGGGGCAGTTTTGGGTGCTCGGGTGGATCCCGGACTCCAAAAACAGTACTTCTCGAAGGTCGTTAGGATTCTTGTAGGGATCACGGATTGGGGTGTCTACAGACCCTCTCGACTCAAGTTTCTTGTTTACAAGGAATTGAGGCGACTGGAAGAGACCGTGGTCCATGGCTCCCGCAAGAACTCTAAGGAAGTGTGTGTTATGCAAACGTGTTCGCCAATGCCTCCGGAGAGGGCTTGTGTTTGGTTTTGCCTCCGGAGAGGGCTTGTGTTACCTTATTGCCTCTTTCGAGGACTTTCATTTGCTCCACTCGCCTCAGATGGGAGGACTACCATTGCTCCACTGTACCTCTCTAGGAGGGCTTTTGATCTTCTCGCCTCAGGTGGGAGGACTACCATTGCTCTACTGTGCCTCTCTGGGAGGGCTTTTGTTCTTCTCGCCTTAGGTGGGAGGACTACCATTACTCCACTGTGCCTCTCTGGGAGGGCTTTTGTTCTTCTCGCCTCAGGTGGGAGGACTACCATTGCTACACTGTGCCTCTCTGGGAAGGCTTTTGATCTTCTCACCTCAGGTGGGAGGACTACCATTGCTACACTGTGCCTCTCGGGGAGGGCTTTTTGATCTTTTCGCCTTAGGTGGGAGGACTACCATTGCTACACTGTGCCTCTCTGGGAGGGCTTTGTTCTTCTCGCCACAGGTGGGAGGACTACCATTGCTACACTGTGCCTCTCTGGGAGGGCTTTTGATCTTCTCGCATCAGGTGGGAGGACTACCATTGCTACACTGTGCCTTTCTGGGAGGGCTTTTTGATCTTCTCGCCTCAGGTGGAAGGACTACCATTACTCCACTGTGCCTCTCTGGGAGGGCTTTTGATCTGTAAAAAAGAAAATTGCCTTTGGGAGGGCTTTTGTGAGTATTTTTGCCTCTGGCGAGGGCTTGTACTCGTGATTTGCCTCGAGGAGGGCTTGTGTTGTATTCCGGTGAATCTGGTTATTTCTCTCTTTTAGACTGCTAGAGTGAGAAAGAGAAATTTTGTGGGGGTGAAAAGAGCTTCTCGGGGTCTAGTCTGGATGTCCATTTTCCTGTACCTTTCTGAATTTTACTCTCATGTTTTCCTCGACTAAAAAATACTTCTCTCGAAAAGCAGTTTTTGGATTTCTTTTGCTCTTCACAGAGTGATGATTCGAGGCTTTCCAAACCATCTCTTTTGTATCGTGCTGAAAAGAAAATTTGTTTGAAAGGTCAATCTCTGATCTCTGGTATACTTAGTTCTCAATTTTGGTGGTCCCACATCGTTTTTTTTTTTTTCGATGCCCTTATTTCTCCCTCTCTTTGGGAAAGGCTTTTCCTGGCCTTCTCTGTTTTTGACCGGGAGTCTTTTTATCCCTTTGTCGTGATCAGGAGCCTTACTCACCCAAAACGAAGCCCTGAGCCGATTTTGGCCTAGCTATCACTTTTGGTGTGGCTCTCCCTGTCACTCTGCATTTCTGTTTCTCTCGCTCACTCTGGGTGCTCATGCGGGTTCTTTCTCTTTTCTACTTTTTCAATTTTTTCTATTCCCGTCTTATTCTGATATTTCGCTTGTTCTCATTTTGATGGTCTTGGTCCCTTCTTGGGGGATCAGAGATTACTTTTAGCCGTTGTATTTTGTTCTCGCATTTTCGAATAGATGGTTTGGAAGTCCTTTCCTTGAATTTTCATCATGGGTGTGCGGTACTCATAAAGGTTTTCGAAAACTATTTCTCAGAAGCATTCCTGCAGAAGAAAAAAAATGAGACAAAGGTCAAAAAATCTGGGAAGAGGGCCAAATGTCGCGCGACACCTCAGTGGAGAGGTGTTTGTCGCGCGACAATGAGCCTGTTTGTCGCGCGACAAACTGATCCATTATATAAGCCCCTTGCTGAGCTCATTCCACCTCATTCTCTCCTTTCTCTTTCTCTCTCTAGCTCTCTTTCTCTCTTCTCTCAAGTGCGAAAGCCCTGCTGCTTTGTTGATTTTTCCGACTTTCTCACCACTCCCTATATATACAGATGGACCCTGCTCAGCCCGATAAACTGGAGGGTGACCAGGAGGAGGTCACCTTCACTGACGCTCAGGGAGTTCTTCGCTGCAGCCCTCATCATGATGACTGGGCGGACTTAGACTGGTATGGCGAGGACGAGGTGGACCGCGGTTGGGCGGTGGTCTACCGAGATGTGACCCGGGCTACTCTAGTTCCGGACGTTCCTTGGCTCTTGATGGAGCCAGTTTCGCACGAGATCCGTCGACGGTCTCTGGTATGTCTTTTTATCGTGCATTTATTTGTTCGATTATTTCTGTCATTTCCTGCATGTATTTAAACAATTCTTAGTATGCATGTCTGCCTAGAGATAGCGTCTGATTTAGTGAACACATACTTTTACTTGTGATACCCTTTAGGTTCAGAAAATTTCATAATTTACCCTTATAACCCTATAACTCTTATAATAACACCAAAGTACCCTCAGGTTTTGGAAAATTACATAATTTACCCTTCTAACCCTATATCTCTCATAATTACACTAAAGTACCCTTTTGGAAAATTACATAATTTACCCCTATAGCCTTACAACTCTCATAATTACACCAAAGTACCCTCAGGTTTTGGAAAATTACATAATTTACCCCTATAGCCCTATAACTCTCATAATTACACCAAAGTACCCTCAAGTTTAAAAAATTACATAATTTACCCCTATAGCCCTATAACTCTCATAATTGCACCAAAGTACCCTCAGGTTTGGAAAATTACATAATTTACCCTTATAACCCTATAACTCTCATAGTTACACCAAAGTACACTCAGGTTTGAAAAATTTACATAATTTTTTCTTATAACCCTATAACTCTCATAATTACACCAAAGTATCCTCAAGTTTGGAAAATCACATAATTTACCCTTATAGCCCTATATAATTACACCAAAGTACCCTTAGGTTTTGGAAAATTACATAATTTACCCCTATAGCCCTATAACTCTCATAATTGCACCAAAGTACCCTCAGGTTTTGGAAAATTACATAATTTACCCTTATAGCCCTATATAATTACACCAAAGTACCCTCAAGTTTTGGAAAATTACATAATTTACCCCTATAGCCCTATAACTCTCATAATTGCACCAAAGTACCCTCAGGTTTGGAAAATTACATAATTTACCCTTATAACCCTATAACTCTCATATTTACACCAAAGTGCCCTCTGGCTGGCTCTCGAATTTCTTTCAACACGATGTCGTTCTCATTGATACCCCGAGTCTTTACTTTTTAGTTAAATGCTTGAGCAATTCTCTTCTGACATCCTTAGTGGTGGTACGCGGCTTTCAATCTCTTTTCATCTAGCAATGTCAGCTCGTTATAACGTGTCTGGACCCATTCCAGCTCATTGATTTGATTCTCTAACGTTACTCTGAGGGAGGAGACCTCTAATTCAACGGGGAGAACTGCTTCCATCCCGTATGTAAGGGAAAACGGGGTTGCCCCGGTGGAGACCCTCTCGGTGGTGCGGTATCCCCATAATGCATACGGTAATTTCTCTGGCCAGTCCCGACAGGTGTCGGTCATCTTGCTTAGGATATTCTTTAGATTCTTGCTGGCGGTCTCAACTGCCCCATTGGTTTGTGGTATATATGGCGAAGATTTATGTCAGGTGATACCGTATTCCTTCATGACTGTATTAGCCTCTCCTTCGAAGTGAGTGCCGTTGTCCGAGATGATCTCGTGTGGGACCCCATACCGGCAGATGATATTCCATCTGATGAATCGGGTAACCTTTCTGGCATCAAGGGTTTGGAAAGACTCGGCTTATACCCATTTGGTGAAGTAATCGATGGCCACTAATATGAATTCATGGCTGTTGCTGGCTTTGGGCGAAATCTTTCCAATGATGTCGATTCCCCAGGTTGCGAAAGGCCAGGGAGCAGTCATGTTGTACAATTCTTTCGGAGGAAGCTTCTGAGATTTAGCAGAGATTTGGCACTTGTGACAACGGCGTACGTGATTAACGCAGTCGTTCTGCAAGGTAGACCAGTAATAACCTTGTCTAATGATTTTGCGGACAAGTGTATAGCTGCTCATATGAGGTCCACAATCGCCCCCATGTATCTGATCCATCATTTTGATAGATTCTTCTTCAGTGAGACATTAGAGATGGGTCCCGTCGTAGTTTCTCTTATATAGCCTTCCGGCACAAAGTATGAACCTTGACGCTAATCTTCTGAGTGTGACCCGCATTCTCTTATCTGTTTTCTCGGGATACCGATGGTTTTTCAATAGGTTTCAGATGTCGTAAAACCAAGTGGTTGAGTCCCCATTCTCTTCATTCTCTACTTCAAGGGCCATGCAGTGTGCTGGTCATGATCTCCTTTGTACGGTAAGAGTTATTTCTTTCATCCCCTCCGGAATGTCGATCATAGATGCCAGAGTTGCTAGTGCGTCAGCAAAATTATTTTGTGACTTAAAGACATAGTAGAACTCCGAACGCTCAAATCTTCCAGCGACATCCTCTAGCCGGGCAAGATACGTGACTAACTTTTCATATCTGATCTTCCATTCCTTCAAAACTTGGTGGACCACTAATGCTGAATCTCCGTATACTTGTATTCTCTTTATACCCCTTTGGAGCGCAATCTCTAACCCGATTATACAAGCTTCATACTCGGCCATATTGTTGGTGCAGAAGAAGTCCAGATGATATGATACCGGGGAGTGAGTTTGGTCTGGAGAGACTAACAGGATGCCTATCTCGTTCCCATTTTGGTTGGCGACCCCGTCAAAGTACAATTTTCAGTCTTCATCGATCTCAACATTCATGATAGTTTCGTCTAAGAATTCGGCTTCTTCTAACATGTCCCCCAATATTGGATTGTGGGCTAGGTAATCAGCTATGATCTTGCCTTTG
Organism: Lonicera japonica; assembly: GCA_021464415.1. Lineage (NCBI taxonomy): Eukaryota > Viridiplantae > Streptophyta > Magnoliopsida > Dipsacales > Caprifoliaceae > Lonicera > Lonicera japonica. The sequence continues at coordinate 3,880,415 of CM038469.1, read as the reverse complement.
ACTGCCTTTTGGGTCATGTAGGTGATGTCAAATTCGGAGAGTAAGAATAACCATTTTGCCATACAGTTCGAGAGAGCCGGTTTTTCGAAGAGGTATTTCAGTGGATCTATTTGTGATGCCAGGATGACCGAGAAAACCAGCATGTAGTGCCGTAATTTCTGTGTTACCCAGACGAGAGCGGTGCATGATTTCTCTAATGGCGTGTAGTTTATCTCAAATGGGGACAATTTTTTGCTGATGTAGTAGATGGCCTGTTCTTTTCGTGTATCGGTCAGATGTTGGGCTAGCATGGCCCCTGCAGCCGAATCGATGACAGTCAGGTATAGAATTAGTGGCAGTCCGATCTGTGGTGGGGCTAATACTAGGGGTTTGGAGAGGTAGTCTTTTATTCTATCGAAAGCTTCCTGGCACTGATCGTCCCATTCTTCTGGTAAAGACTTCCTCAGGAGTTTGAAGATGGGTTCGCAAGTCTGAGTAAGCCGAGAGATGAACCTGCTGATGTACTGTAAATTACCCAAAAATCCCCGAACTTCTTTCTCGGTACGAGGCTCGGGCATGTCTCGAATAGCTCAAACTTTGGAAGGGTCTATCTCGATTCCCTTTTTACTGACGACATAGCCCGGGAGTTTTCCCTTGGTTATCCCAAACACACATTTCTGCGGATTGAGTCTCATCTGGTACTGGCGGAGGCGGTCAAAAAAGGCTCGCAAGGCTGGTACATGGCCTTCCCTCTCCTTCGACTTGATTATCATGTCGTCCATATATACTTCTACTTCTTTATGAATCATGTCGTGGAAGATGGCTGTAGCTGCCCTCTGATATGTTGCCCCAGCATTCTTCAGCCCGAATGGCATAACGGTGTAGCAATACGTTCCCCATGGTGTGATAAATTCTATTTTCTCTTGGTGATCTAGGTGCATCTTGATCTGATTATACCCGGCGAAACCATCTATGAATGACTTCAGGGCATGATTGGCAGTATTATCCACTATCTAATCAATGTTGGGCAATGGAAAATCGTCTTTTGGGCAAGCTTTATTGAGATCTCGGTAATCTACACACATGCGGACCTTCCCATTTTGCCTTTAGAACGGGCACAATGTTGGCTAGCCAGGAAGGGTATTCGATCACCCGTAAGAACCCTACACTCAGTTGTTTCATCACTTCTTCTTTTACTTTCAGGGACCACTCAGGCGTAAGTTTTCTTAATTTCTGCTTGACGGGCCTAAACTCCAGCTTGGTGTATATCTCGTGCATGACTATCTGGCTGTTCAAACCTGGCATATCTGCATAGGACTAGGCAAAGATATCCACATACTTATTCAGAGTTTGTGTGAATTCTTCTCTTTCTGTCTCACTTAGACTTGCCCCAATACGAACCTCTTTCCTTTCCTCTTTTGTCCCGAGATTAATTACAAGAGTGTCTCCTTCCTCGCTCTGTATACACTGCTCGTCCCATTTAGGGTGTTCGTTTAGTCTTTCTAACTCCATATAAGCAATTGCAGAATTAAAATTAACAGGATAACGCAAAACAAAGTCTTCTTCATTGATAATAGTGCTTACAGGTACAAGTTTAAAAAGTAAATCTAGGAATGACTCCTCCCTAGCCTTACCCTCACTCTTATCTCTCACCCTTACAATTTCACTATTTCCCCCCTTTTCCTGGTAATCTGGATCAGCGTGTATTAAGTGTACAGGGTCGTCTCTTGACTTATCATCCTCTAGAGCCATGATGTCGAAGAGATCTCTGATCAGTTCTTCCTCTTCATCTTCATTGTCTTCATTTTCTTCTCTTGGCCCGATTGTTAACTTGGTAGAGAAGCTGTGTATAGTGTTTTCCTTGAGGAAAAGGTCCTCTTCATAGAAGACTTCCCATCCTGGAAGGTTCTCTCCGTCGCTGTTTCTCCAAGGCTCCTAAAAGCCACAAAAGGGGAAGTGCTCTCCTTCCTTGATAAAAAACTCATTAAGTGAGCTAAAACTTGGATACTGATGCCCTCGATCCCTTTTCTCTTGGTTGTCTTCTTCGGTGCGTTGGTATCCCAAACCTTCTCTTTCATGCCTCGTTACTGGTTCTAAGGCCTGAAGTAATCCTAACTGCTCCATTCCCAGACTGGCTCCAGGTAAGTATTTCATCATTCTCAGCATATTTGTGATTTTGGTGCTGGGACCGGGGATATTATCAGGGGGAAGATACTTGATTCTATGGGTGGTGAGAGCTTGTACTTGAGGCTCGTAAGAAAAGCCTCCCAGCTGTATGCTTTGACTCCCGATGACCAAGACAGGTAATTCTAAATCTGCTAAGGTCCATTCAGGATCTCCTTGGATGGTGATTATCTTCCCTTCAAATGGTATCTTGATCTTCTGGTGTAAGAAGGAGGGTAGTGCTCCTATGTCATGTAGCCACGCTCTTCCCAACAGGAGGTTAAAACTTGAGGGAATGTTTATGATTTGAAAGTCAGCTGGGAAATTTCCAGGACCGACCATGAAATCAAGCTTCAGAGAACCTAGAACGGCCCTCCTAGTGTTGTCATAGGCCCTGGCGGTTACAGCTAATGGAGAAAGCTCTGAATCTAAAATACCCAGACATCTGGCGATCTTCAAAGGGCATACATTTATGGTTGACCCATTGTCAATGAGGACTTGTGGCAGGATTTTTTCTCGGGTCTGAACAGTGATATGGAGGGCCAGGCTATGCTTCTTTCCTAGTGGAGATAAGTCTTCTTCTGAAAATGACAGACTTCTTTGGACTGTAAGTGACCTAATCATTTTTGGCAGTTGTTCTGGCGTGGAATCTGATGATATGACGGCCTCATCTAGGAGTTTGATGAAGGCGGTCCTGTGGGGTTTGGAGGCAACCAAGAGACCCCAAATGGTGATGTGTGCCTGGGTTTTCTTTAACTGTTCCAGTACTCGATCCTCTCTTACTTCCTTAGGAGGAGGTGATTTCTCGACATCCATTGGTGGTGGCTGATATACCCTTCCTGAACGGGTAATTTGTTGTATCCAAAGGGATGCTGGATCTGATCCCTCTGAGGCTTCTGGCGATTCTGGTTCTGCCGATCAACTGAAAGTTTTGGGGGAGGTCTTTGTCATACAGATCGTCTTCTTGGGAAGGCCTTGGGGCTTCTATGGTTGTTTCTTCTTGTCATGGGTCCATCATATCCCAGATTTTTCGGGATTGGTTTTTATTGTAAGTGGTTGTGAGATCCCCTGATTTGCCTTTCCTAACCCCTGTCTGGGTAGGAAATTCATCTTAGCCATCCATTGGTCAATTATTGGATTAATGCCTGGGGCAACTTGAGTTATTTCTGGCAGCACAGCGGGTGACTTGTAGGTTGGGTCGTCTCGAATGAGTCCCACGGGATCAAACCCTTCTTCATCTGTGGTCAAGGCGTTAATTCCTGCAGGTGGAGCATGGTTGGGAAGGGGGTTGTTAGTAACATTGGGCCCGCCGGGTGCGAGAATGGTACCAGTTTCGATTAAGTCTTGTATACGATGGCGGAGAGCCAAACAGCGTTCCATGTCATGGCCTGCGGCCTAATGGTATGCACAATTCTCATTCATTCTCCAGGTGCTGGGAATATGGTTTGGTGGGGGCGTGGGTTAAGTGGAGTGATTAGTCCGGCCTTTCGGAGTAGTTCCATACTTTTGACTAGGGTAGTGGGAAGGGTGCAAAAATTTCTCCTTTTCTTAGCCTCGGTACTTGAAGAGTCTCCTTGTGCGGGCCAACTCATCGGAGGTACTTATTGTGGCTGCTGAAACGAGTTTTGTTGATAGGGGTACGAGCTTAGTTGGTTTACGGCTGGGGTGGCAGTCTTTCTCCCAGTGTATGAGGCTTTCTTGGTATCAGTTTATGCTTTCTTGGCCAGTTCTTCCTCTACTTGTAACCCCATACTTAACAGGGCTCTGAAGTATGGGAATACATGCTTTCCTATGTAACTCAATACAGCTAGAGTGAAATTCTTGTGTATGATCTCCAACTGCTCTTCTTCATCTGGCCGTTTGGACATTTGGGAGGCCATCTCTCTCCAGCGTGTGACGAAATCGCTGAAGCTTTCCTTTTCGCCTTGCTTGGCCATTTCCAGGTATTTGCGGGTAATTTCTAAATCCTCGTTGGACCCGTATTTGGTCATGAACTCCTTGACGATATCTCCCCAAGTTTTTGTGTGATGTCTCTCCAAATCGAAAAACCATCTCAGGGCGGCCCCCGTGAGAGTCATGTGAAAGGCTTGAGCCAACTCCGGCTCTCCACAACTGGACACTTGCATGGATCTGATGTAAGATTGAAGATGGGTTTTAGGGGGTGTGGTTCCTGTGAACTTGGTGATGGAAGGGAGTTTGAACCCCTGGGGTAATCTTGCTTCCGGGTAGAGGGAGAAGGCATTCATATCTGTAATCTTGTCTGCCCCTTTTATTAGGAAAATCCCCCTTTGCAGAACCTTCATCTGCTCTTTCAGTTTTTTCATTTCTTCACTCTCTCTTGACACCTCGTCCGGCTGTTCCCGAGCTATAACCGATTCTGCATACACTGCCTGAAGTCGGTTGATGTCTGGGTACTCATTAGGAGGGGCTACTGGGGCCGGGGGTGGAATAGGCCTTGCGGGAACTTGTGGCCATGGTTGGTACCGAGGCTCAAAACCTTGTTGGGGTTGAGGCCAGACGATGGGTGGCTCTTGTTGTTGATAAGTGGGGCCTGAATTCGGGGCCCATTGATTCTGATTGTTGGGATCGGTCTGAACGAGACAAGCCATGATAGGGCCCGTTTGGGGTGGATTATTTCCTTGAACTGGGGAAAGTATTTGTGATGACTGTCCTTGGTTCGGATCTCGATTCGGTGGTAGTCGTTTAAACCCTGGTGGTGCGGCTCGTTCGGCTGACAACTCTTCTATTCGAATCCGGGTACCCTGTTGCTCGTTCGTGAGGTTTGCTAGATTCATGTTAACGGTCATTAACAAATGATGCATCTCGGCTAAAGTTGGCTGAGCTGTAGTCGCCTCAGCTAGGCTCTGATCTATCTCTTGATTCTCGCGTCCATCGGCCATTGTGAGTGTGCTTGGTCTTACTAGTCTTTCGGTATGATCTCGATTGGCCCAACCTTCCAGACTGTCGTTGTTTTTACGGCTGTAGACGAAACCACGTGGCGAAGATGAAAGAAGACTGTGATGCGACTCGATTTTTGCCAAAAGAACCACTAAAAATTGCCAAGAAAAGACTCGGGTTTTAAAAAGGTGTTGTAAAGTAAGCCATAAGGTGTTACATCCCCTACGGCTGTTTAACAAGTGTTTTAGCTGACTCAATCTTACATGCAGTGCGGGTGTACGAACGGTTAAGGCTTCAGGCTCCCTCCTATTTGGCAAGACTTTGCGATATACCCTAGGGGCGGTTACGTGCAAGAGCCTTTTGATATACTTCCCGGGTACATGAGTGTTCTCGTCACTCGATATACCTCGGGGGCGTACTTGGCCAAGGGGAGCGGAAGTAAATGCTTTCGGTTTATGTTGGCCCAAGCAAGCCAACTCCCTACTCACTTATAATACTTTCGAGGGTTTGGGGTAAATTCACACTCGTATAACCAATGCATGATTTGCGAAAGTGTGTGCAAAGTTCAAAAGGTTGGGTTTACAAATATCATTATCTTCATTATGTATTTTCGAAAAACTCCATTTTTTAGAAAAAAGTTTCTTCCCAATCAATTAACATAAGTAAGGAAAGCAGTAAAAAGAAAGTATTCAACAAATAAACAAAAGTCCACATATAAGAGTCTAGTTTTCTATTGTCCCCAGCAGAGTCGCCACTGTGAGAATCCGCAAATGACACCCCCGGGTCTCGCTCCCATCGTTGGGCGTCTGAAACGTCGGAAAGGATTCCGTCGTTCCATTTGCTTCGTCGTGTTGATATTTCATATCAGGTGTCCCTATATTCTATTTCTAGATGCAAGAGGGTTAGTTCAGATCCGTTAGTACGTTTTACGAGAAAACGGACAAAACAGTTTTGTAAGAGGACAGGCTACAGATAAGCCTTTCTTTACACATTTGTCTACGAAACCAGGATTCTATAGGGTTCGGGAACTATATTACGGTTTGGGAAGGTGTTAAGCACCAATTCCGCCCTTTCAGTCTCTAATGGTCTTTATATGTTTATTTTATGTTGAAAAACTTGAATGCTTTTACTGACAGTCTACTACTTTCCAAGTAAAAAACCCTAGTTTCTAGGAAAAGCAGGAAAAGGGTTAAAAACCTTTGTGTTCCGAGATTCGGTGTTTTGTTTTGAAAGATATAGATACAAATGACAAAGTTATTATATTTCAGAGAGAGTTTCTCGTATTATTTCTCAGATAATGACGGTTTTCTCGGGTTTTAACTTCTTTTGGAAAAGTTCGGATCTTGTATCGGGACTAATTTAATATGGAATTAAAACTCTTGAGGGGAGTTCTACCAGACATATCATAATCTATGAAAGAGATAGGATATACCGGGTTTTTAATTCCTCAGTAAGTTTTATTGGTCCGGATTTTGAAAACATAATTTTATCCGGACAATAATGTACTTACTCTTCTGGTTTTGTAAATGATTTTATTAGGATCTTTTGTTTTGAAAATAGTAGACTATTTATTACTCGGCAATAATTTTTTTTAAATAAAACGCGGACAGAACAACAGAAGTAAAACAAGTACACATATATCTAATGTTAAATACTAGAAGAGACTTTCTTTACCTTCCCGACGAGAATAATAATAATAAGAAGAGAAAATATAATACGGCAGAGAGATCTCCGGCGATAATGATCTTTTCCTTCTTCAGATATTTCCGAGAATTCGATTCCAGAGACGGGACACGTTGAGTGTCGAGAATAGATTCGATAATTCTTCAGAAATAAGACGAGAATCGAGAATGCTTGATGAAAGACTAGAAAATCAGATATAAGCCAATAATTCTTCAATCCCAAGTTGCTGTCCTCAAACCTTGGGGGTGTTGGCCTATTTATAGTGCTCGGGGAGGATTGTCGCGCGACATTTCCCCAAAAAGGGCATGTGTCGCGCAACAATGTGGACAATGTCGAGCGACAAACGGCTGAAATAATGTTTCTGACAGACTGATGTGTCAAAAAGTGGATGGTTTGGTGTCAAAGGTGATTGTCGCGTGACACAAGGGAGATTGTCGTGCGACATACTGATTTGTCGTGCGACAATTCTCTTTAAAAATAGGTTTGTTTGTCCAACAAACCCTTTCGGGGCAGTTTTGGGTGCTCGGGTGAGTCCCGGACTCCAAAAATAGTACTTCTTGAAGGTTGTTAGGGTTCTTGCGGGGGTCACGGATCGGGGTGTCTACAGATACCAATCTATCTCTAAGCTCTTTGAAGCCTTTCTCACATGCACTAGACCAATTAAACTTGCATTTTTCTGAGTTAATTGGGTTAGAGGTAGAGGTATTGCAATCCTAGAAAATCCCTCAATAAATCGATAATAATATTCTGCTAAACCCAGAAAACTCCGAATTTGGGATATCGAAGTTAGCCGATGCCAATTCACCATAGCTTCCACCTTTTGTGGATCGACCGATATTCCTTCTTTTGATACTACATGACCCAAGAATGTGACATTGGGCAACCAAAATTCACATTTCTTCAATTTGGCATAGAGTTTTTCCTTCTTTAGTATTTCTAAAATTATCCTTAAATGTTCCTTATGCTTGGCATGATTCTTAGAGTAGATTAATATATCATCAGTGAAGACCACTATAAAATGATTTAGATAGGGTTTGAAGACTCTATTCATTAAGTCCATAAAAATTGCGGGGGCATTCGTTAGTCCAAAAGGCATACCAAAAATTCATAATGACCATATCTTGTCCTGAAAGCGATCATAGGAATATCTTTTTTCTTAACTCTTAATTCATCGTATCCTGAGCTTAAATCAATCTTTGAAAATACTGTCGCTCCTTGCAACTAATCAAAAAAATCATCAATTTTGGGTAATGGATATTTATTATTGGTAGTTGCCTTGTTTAATTCTTAGTAATCAATGCAGAGTCTTAAAGTTACATCATTCTTCTTAACAAACAAAACTGGAGCACCCCATGGTGACACGCTTGGTCGAATAAATCCTTTATAAAAAAGGTCTTGTAATTGTATCTTTAAATCATTTAATTTAAATGGTGTAATTTGATAAGGGGATTTTGAAATGGGTTTCGTGCCTAGAGTTATATCAATTGTGAATTCAACTTCTCTATCAGGGGGTAGGCTAGATAGTTCTTTTGTGAATATATCAGAAAAATATTTTACTACGGGAATTTCTTCTAGGTTGATAAGTTGACTTTGGGTATCAGTCAAATAGGGCATATAACATTCACATCCTTTTTTAATCATGTGTTGAGCCTTCATTGGAGAAATAATATGATGTGGATTTTTTACGCCGCTTCCTTTAAATTCGAAGCAAGGTTCCCCCGGAAGGTTAAACGTGACCACTTTCTTGGAACAATCTATATATTGATGGTAGGTGGCTAACCAGTCCATACCCAAAATTACATCAAACCTTTAATATCCAGTAATATTAAATCAGCCACTAAATTACGGTTGCTAATTAATACGGGACAGGCCTTATAAATTATCGACATATCTAAAGAATCACTAGCAGGGGTGGAAATAGTCAGGACATACCCCAGGTCACTAAAATTTTTATTGAGGATTTTAGCAAAATTTTAGGAAACAAATGAATGTGTAGATCCATGATCAATCTAAATATGTGCAAGTTGGTAACATATTAACAATTTACCAGAGACCAAGGAATTGGGAGCCGTTTTTTCTTCTGGCATTATAGCAAACACCTTTGCTTGTCCTCCTCGAGCCTTGTGATCACCAGTTCCTTTATTTTTAATTTTTTGCATTTCTGGGTAGTCTTTGATCATATGACCTGTCTTCCCACACTTAAAACATGCACCAGTATTCCAATAGCACTCTCCTGTATATTTCTTACCACAGCGTGCACATGACTCTATTGTTCCCCCTGGCCTACATTTCTTGAAGTATCTGTGGTTCTTTTTTTTTAAAAAGCGTGTGTCATTTCTTTTTCCTACTTTTTTTCCATTATTAGCCCTCTTCCTTTGATCTTGCCTTTTTTTTTGTTTCCTCGCAATCTCGTTCAGCAATGGTGGCTCTTTCCATAATTTCATTAAATATTCGTAGCCTTTAGTATCGATACATGACTGCGAATATACATTTGTAGTCCATTTTCAAACTTATTCGTCTTGGCAACCTCAGTAGCAACTAAATGGGGCGCATAGCGTGACAATAAAGCAAAATTAGACTCGTATTAAGCCACCATCAAGCCTTTTTGAACCAGTTGGAGAAAATCTAATTCTTTCTGTTCTCGTATTGTTTCTAAAAAAATATTTTTCATTAAAGATATATATCCAGAAATTCCTTCCATGTGGCAAAGGGTTGTTCGACCTCGTTAACTTCTTCATTAATATCTTTGGTCCTTCTAACCATCTGCCACCAAATGATACACATCTCTTTATAGCATAAATACCGCAAATCTTACCTTCTGATCTTTAGTACATGAAAATATTTGAAATATTTTCTCCATCTCCGTTATCCAAGATTTTGCTACAGTTGTATCAGGAGTTCCCACAAAAGAATGCAGATTCAACTTTTTAAATTGTTCAATCGTTACACCTTCGGGTTTTGTATGAATATTATTATTATTTTGTTCCTTAAGTAATCTTGCTAAATTTTCAATAGCTTTGAACGCTTCTTCAGCACTTTCGGTACTAGAACTAGTAATATCTTACATCTACAATAGTAAATATCACAGTAAGATAGTTTTTTGTTATACTTATTATATTATACATATCATATATTATTATCATTACATTAGTAATACAACTATTATTTTAACAACCGACATTACAACATAATATAACACTACATTCCTTATTTATCTTACACACTATTATTTTATTTATACATATCCATTCTCTACTGTCCCTCAACATTGTTTTCCCCAACTTCAAATTGTGCATATGGCGGAGGGGGTCCCTCTTGCCTAATCTTTATAAGTATAGCCTCATACAGTGTCTGATTCATTTCCATAATGCTTATGACCTTCCTCAAAACTTCTTTCTCATAGTAAAATTCTCCTTGTACCCAGTCTTTCTTTTGTCCGTCAGTATATCCTTTTAGGAACTCTACTTGTCGCGCCTTGTCTTTCATTTTATATTACACATCTACTTATATATTATGTTGTTGATTAACCTAAAGTGCATGTATTTCTACATGACCATTCTCATGTGGTGCTGCCATACCTACACTTGACAAAAGTAAGTATTTGTATATAATAATAATAGAATAATTAGACCTTGAACAGTTTTCAATTTTAACTAATTATGTATGTTTTATACTCTTTTTATTAAATCATACATTCGATACCACTTTGTAACGATATAATTCTAAAAGTAATGTTTTTCATGGTCAATACGGGTAAAAGATATGTCTAGTAACAATCTAAAATTTAAATACGAAATATTTATTAAATCAATAAACACAGTACATATTTTTCCTATTACATGTTTAGTGAAATTTTAAAATCCTCAAATATAATACTCTTTCGTTTTTTATTTATTATTCCTCACTCCATAGCTTAATTTATCCACCTTATGGACTCCCTGAAAAATCATTATGACAAGGGTGAGCTTCACAAGCCTCGTGAGAAATACTCATTTTCTATTCCAGGGTTAGCAAAATATTATTAGATCACAAATTTAAAAGACATTTTAGAATAATTTATCACATAATCATAAATATTGAAATAATTTCTTGCATGATATTCCACTTCTAAGGTCAATGAATAACCCCGATTGACCGGGTTCCGATATTCCACTTTTCAATCAAACGATTGATCAATAATGAACTAGTTCAGAACAATGTACGCCGGTGTTCGGAACGCCACTCAATTATCCCAGGGATAGTACATGTCAAATCATTGAAGTGATTTTTCAATAAAAACACGCCATTATTGAAGATACCATTGCAATCAATAATAAATAACTGAATTATAAATGTACACAATAATATTTTACTTAAACCTTAAATAGAGAATATGTACTACTCATATTTCTACACTTAAAATTTTTCCTTAATACCTAATTCTTGATCCTAAAATTAATATTGATTTAATAAATTAAAAACTTAACGAAATTCTAAATTATTATTACTTATTTTATAACTAAACCATTAAAATATCTTAAAATGAATTAAGTAACCATAATAGTTATTTAGTATTAGGTACATATGCAAATATATGGTATATATTTTTTCCTAAACATGCATTCAATTATATATATATATATATAAGATTGCATTATGTGTGTAGATATATATGTATGTGTTGACCTAAAGGTCTTAATCTTATTTTGATAATAACAATAAATAAATCATGTGTAATTTAACATGTTCTTGATTTAAGATTATAGCTTTTTTATTTGGAAAATCAAGAATAACATGATTGCTCAAAGAAAGTTTGACAAGGATCATTCAATCAATATCCGATCAAGTCAACAAAGCAATAGCCTAGCAAGAGATCATTCTTATCACACACATGCTAGCAATGCATTTCATGAAGCATAAAATATCAAAGATCATATGCCAAAGCTTCAAGGGAAAATCTTCAAGTGAAGAATCAATTTGAAGAAACAAATCGAAGCATTCGAAGACTCGCCTATTCGGTAATTGAGTGTTTGCTTAGGATTAATGTAAAGTTTCTTAATTGATTGATTATATAGCTCAAACATGAATATGCATCATTCTTAGATTGATCAAAATCAAGTTTAAATCAAAATCATTTCAAAACATCATTCTTATAAAAACCGGTTTTGAAATAAATTCATATGAATAAATTTTGATACAAAAACTATATTGGAAGTCTTAGAAACTTATTTAGAACATTCCCCAAGCATTGGAATCAATTTTGGAGTCATATTGCAAAAGTTGGAAAATTTGCACAAAACCTCCCTACACCAGAGCAATTTAGTCAACTACATTACTATTGGGAGATCAGACTACATCATGTAGTCGACTACATGGGGACCAGGGGAGTCGACTCCCTTGAGAAAATATAGCCGTTGGAGATTTCTTGCAAGCCTAGTTTTGGTCTCTAACCACTCCTAACTACCCCAAACGGCCATATTGCTTCTTGGACTATTTATATGACTTCTAAGACTCATTTTGCACACCTTGAATCATTCATATACTATATTCTTCATCTATCTTCATCATTCAAAGATTCAAGAATTATTTTGATCAATCATTAATCATTTGAGCTATATCATCTTGATCAAATAGGATAACTCTAGTGTGAGCTTCAAATTGTATCCACTACACACTTTAGAGAGTTATTGTAAATTGGTGTGAATCACCAAACATTTGTTTTCAAATTGTGAGAGGTAAATCTCATACGAAAAATAAGAAGGTAAATTCTTGTTTAGTGATTGTGAGAGGTAAATCTCACATAGTTAGCAAGAGGGAATCTTGTGAGAAGTATTGTGGTAAAGCAATACTTATATAGTGTGTGAGAATAATACACTTGTAGAGGTTTGTTTTTCACCCGGAAGAAAAACGGTTTTATTGGAATTTCTCGGGGCACTAACCGAGCGCGGATTATGGTTTGGTAAACCAAAATCGTGTGGACAAAAAGCCTTGGACTTCAAATCGGTTCAATCTTTCTTACTCAATCTCTTTATTTATTTGTTATATTTATTGATTGAAGTTGCTTATATTGTTGCTTATTCTTGGGATTGATTGTTTGATTAATTGTTTTATTTGATAAACTTGTTTAGTTAATTTGTTTTACTTAAACATTTTTGAAATTTTTTTTAATTCCGCATTTAGTTTTTAAAACCCTATTCACACCCCATCTAGGGTTGAAATCCGACCAACAGTATGCTATGTACTTTACTTGATCATCATCATCATTATCATTATTATTATACACACACACATATATATATGAGACAAAAAAAAAAATCCTTACCTCTTTCTTTTGTAAACCTACGACAGCAAACTCTCTATCTTTCTCACATTTTGACCAATTTCTATTGTGAAATTGTGGTCCTAAAATTGCCCTTTATATAGTACAATTTTGAGCCTTGTCAATCATTGCCTATGGGATATATGTTTGGCCAAAAATACTAGCTTCCATCTTTACTTGACAGCTGTCTTTTTTAAGTTTTTTATTTGCAGCCACGTATGACTCTTTCAACTTTCTTCATTTATCTTTTTGTATACCCACTATTTATCCAATGTGTACAAATAAAGGCACTAAATTTTAAGAAACTACTCATATATAATTTAAATTGTGTTTTTAGTAGAATATCCATTATTTTAGTGCAACCAAATTTCATAGCGTGCGTTTCTAAATTTTTTATCTACTACTAATTTTGTGTACCCAAATTTACTGTTTTTTTTTTAAGTTGGGTATTGCATTAGCACTCTATAAAAGTAGTCTTGCAGTTAGATGCCATTTTATATCAATATTTTGAAACACTTTTTTTTTTGTCACTAAAGTTGATTTTAGAGTGTTAATATAATTACCCTTTTAAAAAACATACAATAAACAACAGTAAGAAATGGCGCGTCATTATTCTTTACTAAAACATGAAAAAGGAAAAAAAATTGGTAAAAACTAATGATAAACTTATTTAATTTTTACACTATTTTTTTATATACACAGTTGCAATGCAAATTAGTTTAAAATAAGGGTAGTAATATTGCAAAAGTAATATTCAATTTGTCAAAATATAATACTATTTTGAAAAATTGTACCATATTCTTTAACAATATAAATAATTACTTTAACAATAATATTCCCTAAAATGAACTGTAAATAAAACAAGAAGATCATGCCCTACTAGGTAAGGGTATGCAGAAAATTGAAGAAATTGACAAACCAACTTTAACTGGCCCAACCTAAATTGAGTTACTCGGTTTTTCGAGGTTTTCAGCCAATTTAGTTAGAAAATATAAAAATCGAAAGGGGTCAGTTCAATTGTCGGTTGCCAGAGTTCAAAAACCAGTAAAAACTAAATCGAACTGGTAATACACGCTTTGTTCTTATTAGTTAAATAGTTAAGTGTATACGTTTATTTCAGTTTAAAAAAATATCTAAGAAAAAATAACCTAAGTCCCTGAGCCCAAATTTCTAAACACATCGTCCGTTTTTATAATCATACATATATAAATATATATGTTTAGCTTTAATTACTCACTTTTGGCGCATATTTATTTGGTGTGACTTAGGTTTAGGGTTTTGACATGGAAAAATATTGAATTGCATTTAAAATGTGATTTTGATATAGTTTAAGTTTGTTGATTTAGCTATGCTGTCGACCGATTATGTTTCACTTTTCACTTTTATATTGTTTAAGCTATGGCCTAATAATATACAATCTTTTGCTTTGTTTATATAGATATATATAAATTATTTTTAAGCCATAACCAAATAATATAATGGGGCAATTGGACACAAAGGCTAATTCCAATAATAATATAATTATAAAGGACACTTATAAATTAGCCTTATAAATTAAGGACACTATACAAAAAGAATACTAATACCCCTTCCTTATAACATGTCACATCTTATTAAAATTTGTGCTAAACAGATTTAGCACCATGACAACAATTAAAAGGTGCTAATGCATTTAGCATCACAACCAGAAAATGCTAAACCTGTCAACATACACGACAACAACCAGAAGGTGCTAAATATATTTAGCACCACAACTAGAAGGTGCTAAATGCATTTAACACCACATGTCAACACACATGACAACAACTAGTAGGTGCTAAATAGTTTTAGCACCAATATAAAACAAAGAACAACAAAATTAATAAGATCATCATCCACTCAATTTATTTATGTGTATATATATAGATTGATGTAGGGTTCGTAAAAAAAAAGATTTGCGATCATTTTTTTTTTCAAATCTCGATAGATTGTCGAAATTGGTTCATTTCGATAGCAAAACATCTTCTGATTGTCTTTATTTTTTACGTAACTGTAATAACTTTGTCTTCCGAACAACATATCCAAAAATCAGCACAATTCAACGGTTCAATTAAAAGTTATATCTGTTTTATGATTGCACCTGCAGGAAAAAAGAAGAAGAAAAAGATGAGAACGACGATACGATCAGAGAGTCGGGGGTGGTAGTGGTGGTGGAAGAGGTGAGATTGTTGATGAGACAGAGAGGAATATTTGATAGTTGAATGAGAATCTAGGGAGAGAGAGGAGGTATTGGAAGTTTCGGTGCGGGAGGAAGCACAAATTGTTTTACCATTACTATAGCAAACATTGTCTATGATAAGAGATATTTATATTAGAGATATTTTTGTCTATCAACATTTATTATTTTCGTTAAAATAAATTAATATTATGAAAAGTATCCTTATTGTAAAACTAAATTATAAAATTAGTATTACTTTCATTTATTAAACATGAGTCTGTCCTTAGAGTTATAAACGGAGTGAGACCTTATGACCCATTATCTCTAATATAAAAAAGGTCCAAGTTCAAAACCGACAATTTCTTTTTTAACTAAATTGGACAATAATGGAATCAATCCAACCGGTTATATGTGATTAATGGTTCAACACAGTTGTCCATTGTTGTGAAACCAACATATTAATTCAGTTAAGTTACTATTAATTTATTTTATTTTTTTGTTTACATAAGCGTTATAAAAATACAGATGATAAACAGCCCTAGTGAAACAAAGTAATGTGAAAAAATCCACATCGTTTTCCATTATAAAAAGTTCATGGAAAAATTGAGGAATGATCAGGGACGGACCCAGGATTTTTCGATGGGGTGGGCTGAATTAATACAAAAATTTATGACAATTTTTTTAGCAAAAAATTTATTCCTACAGTGAAATTTTTCCCCTTTTTAAGAGAGTTTAACAAAGATAGACTGGACTAATTATAGGCTGGAGTGAGCTGAACTAAAAAATTAATTAATTTAATAATAATTTTTTTATATAACTAGTACTGTAACCTCTGTACCCGGCCACAGTTCCGCCCCCGGGAATGATCGATTTGCTTTACTAAAAACGTAAAATTTGTTAAAAATAAAAAATAAAAGGTGGTGATGTTGGCACCCCCAAAATCTCTTAAAAACACTCTCACTTTAATTCGGTCATTCGCAACCGAATAACGTATACGTTATTCGGTTGCGAATGACCAAATATAAACTTGCAAAAATTTAAAAAAATTTGAAAATGCCTTACTCGGTTGTCAAGAACCGAATATAAAATTTGAAAAAACTTGAAAATGACTTATTCGGTTGTCAAGAACCGAGTATATAGACTTATATTCGGTCCTCAACAATCGAATAATAGACACTTTACTCAGTTACGAATGACCGAATTAAAATGAAAATGTTACCAAGTGTTTTTGGGTGCCAACATCACCACCCAAAATAAAAAAAAATGGGTTCGGATCTGATATTCAAGTTCTCAGGATTTGATATTCATCATCTCCCACTCTCTAACACAATGGACAGTTGAACTGATCCGCGAAACCCTAACCCCCCGGATCTATACCCAAAAATGACAACCGCCGCCGCTCTCGGGCACCTCGTTCTCATCCTGCTCCTCTTAACCACCATCACCGCCGCCGCCCCAATCCTAGGCCTAGACTCCTTACTCTCCCGCCAATCCCATCTCGACCCACAAGCCACCAACGACACCTTCCTCTCTCTCTCCTCTTCCCTGAAAAAATCCCTCTCTCTCTCCTCCCCGACCACCCCCTCCCCCTCCTCTTTCCTCTCCTCCCTCCACCTCTCCGTCCCCATCACCGTCAAGCTCGTCGGCCCCACCTTCCATTCCACCTCCACCACCCAACTCAACACCCTCCTCACCGCCGCCATCTCCTCCGATAACTTCCACGTCATCACCCCCTTCACCCACACCCACCACACCCTCTCTCTCCGCCACTCTCTCCACCTCGATGTTTCTCTCTCCCCATCTTCTCTCTCCACCACACTGACAGAATCACTCAAATCTGAAATTAGCAAAACGCCCTCGTCTCTACGATCACCTCTCATCTCAGTCCCTTACTCTGTAATTGACCAAATTGTCAAACTAGATTTCGAAAAGGAGAAGCCTGTACAAGGGGTTTACATTTATTTGCTCAATTTGGGTACCCAATCGAAACCCTATGCGTACAATTACGGTTATGGGGATTCTTCCCCTGCTTTTACTAAGTGTATGGGAAGTATTTGGACCGGTAGAGATCGGTACTTGTGGATTGATTTGGCTGCTGGACCCGTCGATTATGGCCCGGCTTTATCGGGCGATGGGGTTTTACCTAAAGGAGAATTTCATCCATTAGCGGCATTACATGGAAGACCCAAGTCTCAAAAAGCTCTTCTTGCTGATTTGGCTTCACTCATCTGGAGTGCTTATCAGGTACTTTTAGTCCCCTCTTTAAGAATTCCTGTTCCATTTGAGAATCAATTGATTGTTCAGATTGTACATATACATGGGTCAGATAGTAAGAATTTGAATGATTTGGACTTGAAATCAATAGAGAGGATTTTTATGGATGAGGTTAAAGATGGCGGGTTGTTGTTGGGTGACCAATCATTAAAGTTTAAGACATATAAGGTTGATTTAGCCGAGTGTTCGATTTGTTCGTTTGCTATTTCGAGGGCGACTACTTCGTACACTTCAAGGTACTTGTTTGACAATTATACCTTGATTGTTAGTGAGTATTTGGATTCGAAGCGGTTGCATCAGACATTGTCGGAGTCAGCTGAGGAGTTTAGGAGAGTTGCGGAGTTGCCTGAGGAGGATTTTGGGAGGGTTCTTCCTGTTTATGTATTTGATTTGGACCTCAACACGATATTGCTTCTTGACCGGTATCATCAATCTGTTGCGTTTAAGGATATGGTTATTGCTGTGAGGACAAAGAATACACAGACTGTGAGTGATTATATGTGTAATGGTCGTCACGTATTTACGCAAACCCGGGAACTTGAGAGACCGCTTGTCGGTTCGATTTTGCAGAGTATGTGGGGAGTTTCACCCACTCACTTGTTGTGGAGCCCTAGGCATAATAGCACTTTGGTGGATTATACATGGAGCGTTGGACAAACACCATTTGGCCCTTTTTCCGAGATTTCGTCTTTGTCTTTTGTACAGAAAGATGCAGCTAAAAGGAATGTTCTTTTGACATCATTGAACTACAGTGTTACAAGTGCTATTGATGTTCTTGAATCCATAGCAGCACATGGTGGGGATAGAAAGCTTCTTAAACAGAATAAGCATGCGGAGTTCATACAAAGGTGGAACTTGTTCAAGTACAAGCTGGATAAATCGGTTTCTGCTTTGTCACATTTTGATTTTGAAAGGGCTTTGTATTACTTGAGGTCTTCCGATCACGATCTATATGCTATTCACTCTCTTGTTTATCAAGCATCACAAGGCGTTGAGGCATCACTTGTTTGCTTCAAAGACCCGCCTTTTCCGTGGGCATCGGTTTCTATGTTTGGAGGAGTGTGCTTTGTTCTTTTTTATGCTTATTCACAAAGAGAGAAACTTTTTGTAAACAAAAGAAAGCAGTTTTGAAGCATTTTAGGGCAGAAGTTTGTAACTGTTGAAGTAATACAAAAACCCATGTTTCTGTAAGAGAGATGTCACAAGGTTAGGAATTAGCTCTCGCAAAGCACTTGCAGTTTGAAGTAGCATATTGACTTGCTTCCATTTTCTTTTTATTTTTCCTATAAGTCTAAGGCTTGTGCTATAACTTGTTAGTTTATGAGTTGTATTGAACGAAATTTCATACGTCCACATTGTCTTTATCAGCAGTTAATTCTATTAGTTCCACATTTTGGTTTTTTTTGTGATCAATTTCCGAAAGTAGACAAACCTATCAAAGAAGACAAAAAGAAGAATATACACACTTAAAAATATTCCCTTTAGATAATTTTAGCTTTGTAAGTGTATACTAACATGCTTACAAAAAACATGACAGATACAGATTCATATAATTGAGATATTGTCACTTTGAATTTGTTTTAAGCAAATAATTCCACCCTCATACTGGTTCTTGCAGAGACTCTTCCCGCATCAGTTTAAGAACTATAATTGTCGGGGGTGTAAATTTTTTATATGTATCTGGACAATGATGTTCTCTGAATTGTACTATTCATGCGTAGGATTGTTTATGGTTTCAAGAGGGATATAATTTAGAGACTGAGTTTGAAACAATGAATGGGTTGAACTCTTTCCTTTGTTCCAGTGTTTTCGAAGGCGTCGCTGGGCGCGCATTGAGGCGCGCATTACTGCACCTTGGAAGGATTTCGCCTCAAATCTTCTTACGAACTGCGTTTTGCATATTAGGCGCAAGCCTTTTGAATGAAGCTCACGCATTTTGGTTGAGGCGTACGCCTTTTACGCCTGGGCGTTTAAGGCTTAAGCCTTTTGTGTTTTTTTTTCCCATTGTTTCTGCGCAATTAAAAAAAAAACTACGATTGTAGTGAAACCCTAAAAATTAAACGCTACTTGTTCAATAGATCGAGGGAGGGAGGAATATATACATACTATTATTGTTAATTGTGTGGGACAAACGAGGAGCTGCATAGGCGGAGGAGGAGGAGGAGGAGGAGGAAGATGAAGTGGGATTGAAGTCGCTGAGGAGGAGGAGGAGGAGGATGAGGAAGACGAAGCAAGAGTTAAGTGGCTAAGGAGAAGAAGGAAGACGAGGAAGACGAAGCAGGAATGTTAAAGTGTTGGAGAATGGAGATGAAAACGGAGGCAAGAGTGAAGTGGCTGAGGTCGATGGAGGCTAGGGTTTTGTTACCCAAAAGGCATTTTAAATGACCAATTTATCCCTAGTGGGATTGTTAAAGGACAACATTGTCTTCAAATTAATTGAACAGTTCAGTAAAATAAGTATTTTGACCCCTTAATTTATAACATACCCTTAAGTTATTTTTATTTAACACTTTTACCCCTTAAACTAAAAAGTCTAACAATAAGATGACTTAAAAAAATATATTTTTATACTTCTATTAATTATTTTTTATTTTTTTAATATAAAAAAGCTTTGCACGAAAGGCTTACGCGTCGCTGCATTAAGGCTTACGCCTCGCCTTTGGACAAGTAAACGCCTAAACTTACGCCTTTGCCTTTTAAAACACTGATTTGTTCTGTCGTGGTTATTTTCAAAATGAAGGAGGTAAGGGGCATTTTGGTCAGCAAGAAATGTTATATACACAAATAGAGTATCGAAATAGGGAGCAAAGTCTAATATATTTTTGAGGGGTCAAGTCTAATTCCGTATTATTTGCCCGGGATTCAATTCCCAAGTGTCTTGTGCTCTGCTTCTAACATAAATACTTGCGTAGAAAGAAAATCGTTGTATCTCAGGCATCCAATATTTGACGGTATGCAATACTCTATTTCTAGATATGAATGTCGAATATATAACGAACTTTAAAGTGTGAGTGAAGTGACAGCTTGCAAGAATGTACTCTACCTTCTTAGAAGTGCCCTTACCTTCTAGGAATGCCGTTAAGCCTTGTGCGAAATATAATGGAAGTGCAAAGTAGATGTCAGTTTGCTTGTGGAGGTCCAAATTCACAAGTTACGGTCTATGTATTCTAGATCTTTTGGGTAATATTTGTTTCTTTCTATTTCTTTCTTTTGAGTTTAGGATGGGCTTCTTCTCCTTTCTTAGATCATTTGGGTAATATTTGTTTTATTAATAGACCCAAGTTAATTTAGTAGAATATGTATATTCATGAGATTTAAGTTTCACAGATGAGCTGATATGCACATACTTAGAGCTTAATCTGCTACAGAAGCTAATGATACATGCTAATGCCTGTTTCTTTTCTTTTATTTTGTTTCTTGTTATGCTGATTGTTTCTTCTCAGATTATCACTTAGTAGCCCAGAATGAAATAACCGGTTGGAGAAAAGCAAGATTTTCAGTTATAGCAAATAGCGATCTGATGATTCACCAAGCAATCATGTACATACTGAGGGATTACAAGAAAAAGATTAGAATTCCTCGGTTTTCACACAAATGAATCTCTGATTCACAAAATTTGAAGGAAAAAAAAGAAGAAAACGCTAATGAACTGTTATCCACTGGTATAAATGAACAACTAGGAACCATGTTTATATTGTTCTTCCAAGTGGATTTTCTTGACAATTATATCCATAGTTGAATCCTTCATCATAAACTGTTTCACCATGCTCATCATCACCACTACCCATATGTGGTTGGTTCTTCTTATCTTCCTCATCGCTCTCCTCATCACTTATAATCGAATTCTTCTGCACCAATTCTCTAAATATCGATGAGCGGAGGAGTAATCCAAGTGCCGTTGGAGAAGAAGATTTGCTGCACGAAGAAATGACGGGGATTATGCTCGCTAATACATCCTTTTTTGGTTGAGATCTATGTTCTTCTCCATTGAAAGACGCATTAATGAATAAAGATTGGGATTCTTTTCCTGCATTGAAGTTACAAAACGGTAGTCTCGGGGTTTCTGCGATAGCTTGTGGTTCTTCTGCAATTGATAGAGTGTTTGCTCCTGCTGGCTTCAACCATCTGATGTAAGTACTCAAATCAAAGTTAGTCACTGCATTAACCCCTCTGTATTCTATTGCCGCTATGTCATATGCACGAGCAGCCTCCTCTTGGGTACCTATAGACAAACATCCGCCTCTGGTAAGCCGTAGACCTAAACTCGCTCGCTCTCTCTATATATATTGTGTGTGTGTTTATACGGTCCTGCTCTAAAGATGATGTTCACTCTTTAAGAAAAAGAAGGACCATCTAAAGGGTAAAGGAATGAATCTTTTGACAAAATTAGGTGGAGATGATCTTCAAAAAAATTCAATCTAGCAGTGGTGTAATGAAAAAGTGATATATATATATGTGTGTGTGTGCATTTAGGCTGTTGAAATTTTTAATTGTTATCCACTCACTTCTAGATTGAATTTTTTGATAGTCGTCATAAAGATATCTCCACCAAATTTCATCAAAAAATTTATTCATTTTACCCTTTCATATAGAAAGTCCTTTTTCTTAAAGAGTGGACAGCCCACCTTAGAGCGTCTGTTATTTATATACGAGTAGACAAGTAGTTTTCCATTTGTATATATATTGATTGTTAGTTGGCAATAATAAAGGACATGATCTTGTTAACACATACGCTAGCAAAATTTGGATTAGTTTGTTAGAAATCAACTTACCGTAGGTTCCAAGGTAGAGGTACTTGTTCCCAAAAACTCTGCCTATTCTAGCTTCCCATCTCCCATTGTGATGGTGCCTGCATTTTGTGGCCGAATCCACAATTTAGAATAAACTTAAAAAACATGAATTATAAGGAGTTGGTTCGTTGTAATGTGTAAAAAAATATACCTTGCAACTCCTCTGTACTTGGATACCCCTCTTGAGAAGCCACTGCTCTTTCTGTAACAAAGAAAAGATTAATCAATGTTATATTACAGAATTGTCTGTTGAAATATTTAATGCGTTAGATTAACGCATTTGAAGTTATACCTTCTAAGCGAGGCTAGGTACTCTTCTTTTGTTACTGTTGCCATAATCTCAATCTCCTCCTCATAATCAGAGACCTTCCAAAATAGAAACAAAAGGGCAAAAAACGTCAATGTTGTTGATATGAAGTATGATGTGTTTACATATACATATAAATGTGCTGCTAATTATACCGGGAAATTGGTGAAAGTTGATGGCCCCCAATACTTGAGCGCGGCTAAATCATATGCTCTTGCTGCAGATTCTTCTTCATCATAAGCTCCTAGATAAACTGTCAAGTGCAGTAATAGGGAAAAAAAGGAAAACTTTATGTTAGCCACTAGCATATGCAAACACAACCAATGACTAAGAGCGTCCATAGTAACCCAATTCGGTAGGATAAGTTTGTCCAATAATACTGAGATGTATATTATTATTAGGTGAATGGTATATTGAGTTTGGGTAAATTGCTTATCATATAGACTACTGACGTCCATTAGGTTCCAAGCAGAAAACAGATATGCGTTTGGATCCCACCATAGTAACATATTTTGTCCGTTTCAATTCAACCATGCAAGAGATGTCTATTTTGGTGATTAAACATTATTCAAACATCGCTGCTATGTTTATCTCCTCATACTACTTACCAATTACACAAATTTAACTGCTGTCGATACTCTTAAGAGATTAAAAAAACACTAGGAGGATTAACTTACCTTGTTTCCCTTTCTTCTTCTGTGTTGTATTCCAAGAAAGTTTATCCCACAAATGTGCTTCGAATCGTCCTGTCCACCTATGCCTGCTAACTCCCCTGAATCTCGAACTTCTCTTCACCGTGGTAGGTGAAGAAATTTGCTCTTCTTGACGCATATTTGGATTGCAGTTAAGTGCAACGAGACCCGCATCTCTTCTCCTTCTTTTGACGCACTTTGCTTCACCGTCCACTATACACACACGTCGCCTTCCATTGTTTTCTTCACTCTTCACCACCGTTGCTGCCATCTCGTGTTCTCTTTGACGTTTAATGATCTCTTTAGTTCCAGTGTTTGTATATTGTTTCTTGCTGTGTTTAGTTGAGCTTGGAGCGGAAGTTGAATGTGTTTATATAGACTATGTGCTTCCCTTGGTTTTATTATGTTTTTGTTTTTTGGTTGTTGCAACTGGGTTTTGGAGGAAGACAATAAAGGCGATGATTTCTATGTTGTTTGATGTAAAGACAAATTTTATATGCCAATATTCCGTTGCCAGCCTAAGGAACCAACTGTCATTTATTGCCAGCCCAAGGAACCCAAATGGTAACAGACTCGTGGATCACGAATTGCTTCGTATTTTTATTTTATTTTTCAAATTATAAAGGCATCTGATTGAGCCTCTTAAGTCTGAATAGTTTGTCCATTTATACTTGAGACATTTTAATTTTGTTTGTTTGGTTTAAAAATTCAGATCTAAACATTTATTTTATCTCTTGAAAAAACAAAAAGATAACATTACCTTTTAAGTCCTAAGTTTTTAAAAGGTAAAATACTTTTGCTTTTATCATTTTAGATATAGAAAATGATAGCTTGTGCCATAAACATATGTTAAGCATACTATGAATAGAAAAAATAATTTCACGTGTGAGAATCAATTTCAAAGTGTTTGGGATAATTTAATTACGTGTAAATATTATTAAAGCGATTATATTTGAATTACAAATAGATTCAACTTCAAATTGATTAGAAAATTTTGATTACGTGCAAATACTGGAACATGAAATATTGTGTTTTTATAACTTTTGCACTTTTTCCTTCTTCCTTTTCAGCGGCTGATGACCATGTTTATCCTTCTAAAGTCTGTATAATATATATATATATATATATATATATATTTGTACTTATCGTAGCTTGATGTAAATCGATTACTCACTAAAAAGTAGACCAATATAATTTTCGCGTTTATCAATGACACTGCTAACCTCACTGTATTGAGTTTATGTAACAAACAAAACATAGTAAACATTAGTATTTGATACCGGCTTTTAAAATATTTTATTCGGTTAAAAAGTTGTTTAACTGGGAGGTTAAAATGCGTAGTTGAACTATTCTGTCACTCAAAATGATAGAATTGTTTTTTATCAAAATTCCTGGGATCCATCGTCCCATTGACTAATAAGAATTTGTTAATTGTTTGTCAAAAATGTGATTGTGATATTATGGTGGGCGGGGGAGTTAGTGTTGTACACGGAGCTCTAATGGCGTTGCATTCGATGGAATAAATACGTATAATAATATAATAACTTTTCCAATGTTGTAAAAACAAAAACTGCTTGCTATTTTTAGTAATATTAATTCTTTAAGGGATTGCTTTTGACATGTAATGTACATATATATATATATATATATTTAAGTGCGAATTAATATGTACATACGTCATTTTTTATAATGATATTTTGTTGTTAAAAACATCTCTTCAAAAGATGAAAAAATGACGTTAAAAAGTTGAATCTGTGCAG
Source organism: Lonicera japonica (assembly GCA_021464415.1). NCBI lineage: Eukaryota > Viridiplantae > Streptophyta > Magnoliopsida > Dipsacales > Caprifoliaceae > Lonicera > Lonicera japonica. Next base: position 3,855,374 of record CM038469.1, on the reverse strand, counting down.
GTTAGTCCGTACCAAAAATATTCTCTCTCTATATATAATAAATTGGCAATGTGCTTGTAGTGTGAAAGAAAATGAAAAAAAGTAAATAAAATGAAGCATAGCACGTTGAAGTCATAGTATTTCTTCTCTTTTTTGTCTTCTCATTCAAGGATGACAACAAATAGACTTTTCTTTGATTTGGATAACGAAAATGATATGTAACAACGACATTTGATTGGGATTGGGCTATTTGGAGGATGGAGAATGAGAAGGTGAAAATTTATACTAGTAATTCAACAAGAATTTTATGCCGTACGTGATTTTCGTGTTAACATTTTGATATTTAAATCTTCTTATTTTTAAACCGGAGACAAAGTCTTTTACCATTGAGATAGATTTGCATTCTTATCAACCTATTTAGGTTGTTACGAGAGTGTTAGGAAATTGAACGACCAAATCGTATTGAGTCTTTAAAAATTGAACCGAAAAAAAAATTAAAATCGAATATATGTTTAATTTGGGTTTGGCATGTGTTAGTGCAAAACCGAATTGAACCAAAATAATATAATTCAAAAATAATATTACTTGACTATCTAAAATTTTATGTTCTTAAATTTGCAAACTCTTGTGAAAATTTGACTTTTGAGCTGTCATGAATATTTAAACTATATTATAATTTATAAATGTAAGAGTTAATATTTTTTCTGGCTAAAATAAGTAGCAGCAAGTATATAGTTACTATTTTTTTTTGATTAGAATAAATTTCCCTTTACGATTTATTTATTTTAACTAAAATATATGAAAACCGAATAAAAAAAAAATTGGGTCTGGAAGACTTAGAAATCAAAACAAAAATGAACTTCTCTGTTTGGATTTGAATCTCTAAATTTTACCCCAATTGAAACCGAAAACGTACATAGTTACAAGTATACAAAAATAGTTTTTTTTTTCCTTATATAAATTGGATAAGTAGGGGCAACACCCTTTAAATCCATTACGAAACATTTGATCTTTACTTGAGTGAACTTATTGAAAGAACAAACTCTATAAATCTTATAAAAAATAACTTTTCTTATAACTGTGTAAGTAGTGTCTAAGTTTAACACCACCAAATATTTTAAAGAGGACTCGAATTCCAACATTAAACAAGAAGAACTTCTTCTTTTATTATTAGGCCACAACAATTGAAGGAGTTGAGGTGGAATGTAATTACGACTCTTGCAAGCGTTTATAACGTGGCTAACGTCAAAAATAAGACCAACGTTTTTACACCACATTATAAATTGATGACCAAAAATAAACCTAATGTCAATCTATTGCTTTTGACTTTTTGAGTGAGGGACTATTTGTTTGCACCTTGAAAATCTAAAGTTCGAATTAATGGTTTATTTAGATTTTAGATGTTTAAAATTTACTTGGTGGGTTTAAAACTTTAGATCCGATTATTTTTATTGTTGCTTGAAAATTAAGAAGCTCGTTTCCATCTTAAGTTCAAACATTTAATTTTTAAAGAGGTAAAATATTTCATTTCTCCATATCATTAAATATAATCTTTCTCACAAAATAAGAAAATGAGGATAAAATTATTTAAATAATATTTATTCAACATTCGGATGTGATATATTTAAACAAATAACACTTGTTTTTATTTAAATTTTTCAAAAAGAATACATTAGAATACATTCAGATCTGAATTTTTAAAATCATGAAAGGCCCAAATTAGAAATTAAAAATAAAAAGAAAAAGTACACCTCGTTTTTTTCTTAAAGAATGATATAAATTTATTCATTAAGAAGAAATAAAAGATTACATCTGATGTGCACGATTTTGTGTATATTTTACGCCACTAATTAACTTTTGTTTATCCTTTTTTTTGCTGTAAAAGTTCGTTATTTTTTTTTTCATATATTATAATAATTATAGAGTTGGTGAAAAAATATAGAAAAAGTAGTGAATTAAGTGAATGGAGTATCGAAGTCAAGAAAAAAACGAAGTGTTGCGGTCTCAGAAGAATCTTATTTGAGGAAGTTGTGCAGCAGTTTAGTATTTTGAATGTATTTTCTCGCTCAAAACTCGAATTTTAGGCGTTGTTTATATAGTTCAAAAGAAGACTGGAAGACTTACAATTTTCGTGTTTTAAGTTTTTTCAAATTTAGAGTTTACTTTATTGAAAATATTGCTAGTGCATAGTGATAAAAATTAAGACGTATTTCTTTTCTATGGATCTCATCTTTGACCCATTGACCATACATTGAGCCTAAACTTCAATCGACTATATAAAGAGCAACACATCAACCCATTTCACTCAGCCCATAACTCCTTTAACCCATAATCCATTAAAGTCCACACTATCCTAGCCCATCCACCAAATTCAACTAACTCATGCATCCCCTTTCTTCCCCCGTAAAATAATAGTCAGAATTTTACCGAAATAATTTAATTTCTTACTCTTACTCTTTTATAATTTAATTTTTATTCAACCTCTTTATATATTTTTTTAATTAAATTCTAGCCCTTCTCTTATATATCGAATAATTTGCCATTAAAGGAAGATATTTTACAATCTTACAATTTTAAACTTTAAATTCCCAACTCCCATTGTACAACTCTTTTTGAGAGGTTGTTTGTCATTTTAGCGGATGTGTTTTTTCTTAAAAAAAACATGGTAATCGTTCTGTAAATTCCTAATTTTTGTTATACGATACCGCGTTGAGATTATTTGTATTTTTGAAAGAACAAATATATCTTTATGACAGAAGAACATAATAATATTTTAAGTCTTGATTTTCGTGATACGATATTAAGTGGCAAAGTTATTTGTATTTTTTGGAAGAACATATATAAATCAGGGACTTCTCTATCTAAGAGATATAATTTTCAACATTTAAAGTATATTTGGCAAGATAATGTGCCACACTATTTCATTCTTTACGAATAAATGATACTCTCCAATCGCGGCACATAGCTAGATACCAATCAATATCAATCAAAAGACCACTTGCATAAGATAGAGTCTTGAGGCCCTTTTCAAGTTCCTTAATGACTGAAAGGAAATCCATCTTCGACATGAATATCAAAGAAATTAGCTTCAAACTGCACAGCTTGCTGCATATGCTTTTGTATACTTGACGTCTAAAGAAGAGTAGTTTGCACTGAGAACTCGGCCAAGAAATCACCAAAAAAATCCTTAATAACTAGACCAACACCCAATAGTTAAAATTTTGCAAAAGTAGCTTCATCAAAATTGACTTTCACCAAATTATCTCAGGTGAGATAAATAGATCCCACCTGAATCGCAATTATAAACTCCAAATAATACGACTTCGACATTTCCACCAACCGCCTCAAAAAATAACAAAGCTCCTTATGTATGAGTTGATCTATTAAACCAAATAAACCAAGCTATAATTGTAAAAAAAATTAAAAACATTGGAAAGAGAATCTCGCACCGTTTCAATCCATTCAGCACAAGTCGAAGATGAACAAAAAGTAAAAAAACCCGCGAGGTCAATTTCATCCCACACCAATCTTGCTACTACACAGTCCCTTAAATGTGATTCGTTTTTGACTCCACAAACAGTACCCACGTTCTCCGTAACCACACTCCGTTGACACATCCCGGTTTTTGTAGGCAAAGCATACATCGTTGTGTGGTTAATAACTGAATATTACCAACATTTAGATGACAAAATAGTAAGGGAAACCATTACCATCCATGGTAAACTAAAATTCTTCGTACATAAAACTGGGTAACTATATATATAGGGGAGGGTTCAAGTTACACTTGGTATAAAATATATTTTTTCTTACACCTACTAATAACTCTCTTTCAGTTTCATAATTCATCAATCTATCCATTAAATTAGTTAATTATAAAATCTCAAAAATTCGTGCAAAAATTTAGAGTAATCGGGGATATATAAGTCTCTCATCATAATCATGTTATATATTGAATTATGAACCTTACAAAAACTAAGAAAAAGTAAGTATAATGATTATATAGTTAGAAATATCGGATTGATTTGTAACTTTGCATACTTGAAAAACATAATATAAACAACTTACATAACGGTGTGATTGATAAATTATGAATATGAAAAAAAATTATCGATAAATATAAAACTTTTTTATTTTATACCGGTGTAGCTTAAACATTTCCTATATATTAGTATATAAATATATATATATATATACAAAGCGACAAATTTACAATGTAGTTTTTCTTTTTGTACCATACAAATTTTCTCATACAAACTATGAATGAAAATGAGAATGAACAAAAAATTGACAACCACATCCAAAATTAGGACCTATTATTATTAAGTATTGAGAAAATGCTAATAAATTACAATGCTATTCGTGCAAATATTAGTTGCAAGGTTTTGGTTTTGGACTGGCTTGGTTGGATCTGCAACGTGTAGGGCACGTGACCAATACATGATCCGCATAACAACTGGGCCCGTCGGCCCGCAAACTTTTGACAAAGTATAAAAGTGACACGGCGGTTACGCGGGCAGGTATTTAAAAGGAGAACAGAGTACACTTGGCCCCTCATTTCGCGCCAGATCGGAATGTGCATCTAGGGGTGTTTTCGGTTTCGGTCGGGGTAGAAACTAGGGTACCCCAAACCCTCCCCAAACTTTATAGTTCGGTTTCGGTTCGGTTCGGTTTCGGTTTTCGTATCTATGAAACCCAAACCCTCCCCAAATTATTCGGTTTCGGTCCGGTTCGGTCTCATTCGGTTTTTTTTGTGTTCTTAAAACTTTAGTTCAAAATTGCACTAAAAATATAAATTCACTCAAAAGACACTACAAAAAAATCATATAAAGTATTTATTTTAATAATTAGCTTAAATAATTATTTGTAAATGTAAATAATCCATAGGGTTAGGTCATTTATATAATGTAAATGTTGTAAGAAAGTTTCCTTTTTTTTTTAACGTATTGTAAGACAACTTAAGTAATTATATTAAGTTAGCAAAAATAATTTTTTAAAAGATTCGGTTTTTTCGGTCCAATTCGGGGACCCCGAATTCCCAACCCATACCGACCCAAATCATTCGGTTTCGGTTTCGGTTTTTTATTTCGGTTTCGGTTTTTTTTTCGGTTCGGGAAATTTCGGATTACAACGGATCGGTTCGGTTCGTTCGTTCGGTTTTCGGATTTCTGACAACACCCCTATGTGCATCTGCTTCAGAATCATCTTCTTCGATTCATAATCAACACTGTTCTCTCTCTCTCAAATCGAACAATGACGGATGGACAATTATTGAACAATATCTCCCTCGGAGGCCGTGGGGGAACCGTAAGTTTTCACTCTTTGTTGATTTCACCTTCACTAACCCTAATTTATGCAAATCGGTAAAGTTACAATGTATGCCATGCAATCTAAAAGACAAATCTTTGTATACTCACTTTAAGTTAATGATCATTAGGATTGTTCTGTTTCTCTATCCCTAAGTTTTGGTTCTCTTTGTATGAAGTTACGGTGAGAATATCCTTTAGTGTTGTTTAATTCGAGTTTATATTTGCTCCTAAAATCTTAAATTGGTAAATTCATATTAGGAGTTTCTTATAGTTCGAATCAAGATGTTGAATCATAAATTGAGGAGGCTTAAACTTCTTTGGAAATTACCATTTCATAACAAAAACTCGAACATAATGAGCACTTAATGTACACCTTTTCTAATGCTATGGTGTCCGTTATATCAACATAATTTTGGTATTTATTTCAAAAACATGAGCTATATATGTGCTTGTTATTCATGTTGTGGAACTCAAATATATATGAGCACTTGAACTGCAAAATATAATGTTCACTATTTCTGTAACTCAGAACATTGTAATTCCCCCTCATAAAGGAAACTTCTTTCTTTCTTTCTTTCTTTTCTTATCTAAATTTAGGGTTCAGAGTTGATCTCCTCACTCCTGGGGACCATTGTCCAATTATTTTAGGCTTTCTTTTTGTGTAGATGCATTGATGAACATATTTAATTTAATTGGCTTCTTGTGGCTATTGTGAGTTGAATATTGTATTTGTTGGGAATTGCAGAATCCAGGGCAACTTAGGGTTCATGCAGGGGGTATATTATGGAAGAAACAAGGGGGAGGTAAGGCTGTGGAAGTGGATAAGGGTGATATCTTGGGCCTTACATGGATGAAGGTTCCGCGGACCAATCAGCTTGGAGTTCAGATTAAGGATGGTCTCAACTACAAATTCACGGGTTTTCGTGACCAGGTATTTTTCCGTGTGCACACACATACTTCGTCCAAATCCTTATTATTTATTTTGTTTGAACTTTGAACTTGACATTGTAGTTTTATTTTCATGTTAAAAAAAATACGATCTCTAACTTGTTGCTATACAATCTCCTAAACTATTTTTGGTACTAACACATGTAAGTATTCAACTCATTGTTTTATCTTTGGACTTCTAGAAACTCACTTATCCTCATCTTCCACACCTTTGCTTGCATTGCAGGATGTCACTAGCCTCACCAGTTTTTTCCAGAGCTCTTGTGGGTTAACGCCAGAAGAGAAACAACTTTCTGTTAGTGGGAAAAACTGGGGAGAAGTTGATTTAAATGGTTAGTAAATCTTTTGGCTGGCGGTATGGCGAACTATTTCTTGATCTCTTTTCCACTTAATGATCAAACTATTGCTTGGAAAGTAGTCTCATAAGCTGGTTCCTAGATTTTTAGACCTTTTCTTTGGTAGAGCTTATACTAATTTGTACTCATGTATGCATCATTTATCACTAAAATAGAATAACAAATAGCATTATTATCTACTAAACCCTAATATGGCTATGGCGTTGCAATGATGTGAAGAAAATGCGTTATAGTTTCTTTAGTGAAGTATACTCCCCCTTCCCACACCAAAGCTTGGTATCAGGCTGTATAATTATTTTTTGGACGTGGATGTATAGGTAAGGTGTTTTAATTATGTGAAGAAAATGACTTAATATTTTTGTAGCGTACTACACTTCTCAGTTCTCCCACCTCTCCTCCCCACACCAAATCTTGGTATCCAGGCTGTTGAACTGTTTTTCTGTAATTCCTGTCATGGATTTGTGGGTTAATCTGAGTTTTGTTTCATTTAAGCTAGTTGACTATCTTGATTGTATCCTCATAATTTTCAACATTTTCAGGCAATATGCTTAAGTTTCTTGTTGGCTCCAAGCAAGCATTTGAGGTATCTTTGGCAGATGTCTCCCAAACTCAACTTCAAGGAAAAAATGATGTCATCTTGGAGTTCCATGTGGATGATACAACTGGAGCTAATGAGGTTGCTTACTTGCTTGTTTTATTTACACTTACTTTCCTTCCATGTCTGTATTGAATATCTTATTTCTTCATTCTATATCTGAAGCTTAAGCATCCATAGCATAGAGAATTCCTTCTATTGATCTAGGGCATATTTGGCCTATAGTTTTCTTTATGTTGCTTTCTAGCAAGGTTTCTTTTGAGAGTTGAGCTCATAATATTATAGTTGCTTTGTTTTGGTGAAAACAGAAAGATTCATTGATGGAGTTAAGTTTTCACATACCTAATTCTAACACTCAATTTGTAGGTGATGAGAATCGTCCTCCGGCTCAGGTGAGTTCTTCTTGGACTTGGTGATATCTTCACTCTTAAGTTTCTAGCAATTTTGTGCTGATCAATTGGTTACTTTCTAATAGGTCTTTCGTGACAAAATCATGTCAATGGCAGATGTTGGTGCAGGAGGTGAAGAATCTGTTGTTACATTTGAGGGGATTGCAATTCTTACTCCAAGGTGGGTGTTGTGGTCCTAGTCAGATGCTTTCTTTATCCAATGTCAGTCATTTATCTTTTAGGTTGGTTCAAAATATTTCACTCAATTGTGCTCTTTTTGCAGGGGCCGATACAATGTTGAACTTCATCTTTCATTTTTGCGGCTACAAGGGCAAGCCAATGATTTTAAAATTCAGTACAGCAGTGTTGTTCGTCTCTTTTTGCTGCCCAAGGTTCTTATTCTTTTGTGATGTCTGAAGAAATTACTATGAACATGTCTTGGTAACGATGTTGGGGCACAAATTCTTCTTCTTCTTTTTTTCCTTGAACGTATGTAATTGAGTTCATGTTTCTATTTTTTGTGCAGTCTAACCAACCGCATACCTTCGTTGTTGTTACTCTTGACCCACCAATCCGTAAAGGCCAAACACTATACCCACATATTGTCTTGCAGGTATTTTTGCTGCCACTGTCCTGCATAGTTGCATGTCCCTTTTTATCATTCTCAAAATTATGCTTCCATTGATGATATGTATATGTATCCTTTATCGTGTACACAGTTTGAAACAGATTTTGTCGTGGAAAGTAGTTTGTCACTAAATGAAGATCTTCTGAATACAAAGTACAAGGACAAGTTAGAACCATCGTACAAGGTAATTACTAAAACACTCTTCTGGAATTTGTGGCACAATTAGTTGGAAGCAATTTATGTGGATGACAAAACTCAACTATCCTCTTTCTGGATTATGGGTTTCATTATAACCTTCGATTATTGTAGTTCTGTCCTCTTAGCATTGTGTTAGTGCATTTTTATGACTGGATCCCCCTGTTATTGTCAGGGTCTTATTCATGAAGTGTTCACGTTGATATTGCGTGGCCTATCTGGTGCCAAAGTCACTAGACCCGGAAAGTTTCGCAGCTGTCAGGACGGTTATGCCGTTAAATCGTCATTGAAAGCTGAAGATGGAGTCCTGTATCCACTTGAAAAGAGCTTTTTCTTTCTACCCAAACCTCCAACCCTTATTCTTCATGATGAGGTATGATATTATTTTACTACCTTGCACATGAAGTGAGATATGGTTTAATGATGTGAATAAGTGATTCAATTGAATGTGAGAGAAAGTATATAAGATTGGTAGTTATGCACCCAGGATTTCAATTTAGTGGGGTCTAAAAAAAATGTCAAATAACAATAACATGATATATATGTACATACAATAATATAGATGTGTTAGCTTTTAGTATTTGAATCAAACTACTTTAAAAGTGGTCATATGTGGTGCATATGACCACATATGACCAGGATTTGAATTTAGTGGGGTCTAAAAAAAATGTCAAATAACAATAACATGATATATATGTACATACAATAATATAGATGTGTTAGCTTTTAGTATTTGAATCAAACTACTTTAAAAGTGGTCATATGTGGTGCATATGACCATTTTCCATCAACTTTAACGGCCAAAGTGGAACTCGGTCAATAGTTTGAAGGGTTAAACGCCTAAACGGTGCTTTTTAAAGTTGAGGGGCTTAAGTGGAATTGGGCCCATAGTTTAGGGCCAAAGGGGTTGTTAACGCTTTCATAAAATAATAATTACATTCCCAACCCCAAGATTTTGAGACATTACAAACCCAGACTCCTACTTTAGAAGTTTACAAAAGCGTCCCTCTATAAAAAAAGTAGCACTATACCTTTTTTTTTTTTTAAAAAAGAAGAAGATCCCAAGTGGTGGCTTAAGCCCCATTAGCCCCATAGTGCCTATGCCCTGAAGATTGGTAATTTCTGATTATCAGCATTCCGTTGATTTATTTATTTTGTTTTCAGATCGACTATGTGGAATTTGAGAGGCATGCTCTTGGAGGGTCAAACATGCATTACTTCGATCTTCTTATTAGACTGAAGACTGAGCAAGAACATCAATTCCGGAACATTCAGAGAAATGAATACCACAATCTGTTCGACTTCATCAAGTCAGTATTGCCTTCTCGTGTTTTTGTTAGCCTGAGTCTGCAAAATATCAAAATGTTAATCTTTTGCCATTAACTAATGCAGTTCGAAGGGTCTGAAAATCATGAACCTAGGAGGTGTCCAAGCTGCAGATGGTGTTGCTGCTGTTTTGCAGAGTGACGATGATGATGCTGTTGACCCACATCTTGAGCGGATTAAAAATGAAGCTGGTGGAGATGAGAGCGATGAGGAGGTAAATTTCACTTTCCTATGATCAATTTGTTAGCTTCTTTTTGTCTCATATGATCGATTTCTCTTGCTTCACCTTGTTATGTATATACATTAAAAGTCTCAAACAATAATATAGATCGAAGTGTAAGATCTTGATGCCTTTTTTAATAAAAAATGTGACCAGTTTGTTTGTTGTAGATTATCATCGATATGTAAGCGTTTATCTCTTGTTGATTCTAAGACGCTGTGTTAGACACATACCTGTCGCTCTTTATTTTGGTTTAAATGCAAGGTTTAAGACAGTATATCTCTTTATTTTCAGGATGAAGATTTTGTTGCTGATAAGGATGATGGAGGTTCTCCTACCGATGACTCTGGGGAAGAAGAATCTGACGCTAGTGAAAGTGGAGGTGAAAAAGAGGTAAACACATTAATTTTTAACCCTTTGTTCTTCCTTTTATAGAACATTTTTGTGAAGTTAAAACTAGCCTCACACTGCATGTACACGTGGAGATTTCAGAAACCTGCCAAAAAGGAATCCAAGAAAGAACCTTCTGCTGCTAAAGCATCTTCTAGTAGGAAGAGACCCAAAGGTGGAGATGACGATGGTTCGAAGAAGAGGAAACCAAAGAAGAAGAAAGATCCAAATGCTCCAAAGAGGGCAATGTCTGGTTTCATGTTCTTTTCGCAAACTGAAAGAGAGGTCGGTAGTTATGGAAATAATTGATAAGTTTTCTGTTTTTTTACTGTTGAATACATATGTATATATATGTTTGTGTATAAAATATGTAGGTTTACTAAGATTTGATGTCTAATGAGGGTTGGTCATGGGCTGGGTTTGGGTTCACCTAGTGTTAGTTATTGAATACCTTTGTTCTTGAAGCCTGGAAAAGTTTATTTAAAATAGGCCTATGTAGCAGCTTGATGTCCACTACTAAGCTCAGGCCGGTCCCGATATATATATGGCCTGTACAACTGTTGAAATGGGAACCATTTCAACTTGAACCATTTCATATATACAACATACTTTGTGGACCCTTATTCTAATGTTGTGTTTAGAATATTGGGCATCTTGCATAGGCCATAAAATGTTTTGTTGTAACAAGGGCCCTGTGTGATTACCCAGTACCCACTCTGCACATCTTATATTCTTGATAATTGATTACATTGGAATTAGTTTTTTGCTCACTTTGCACGAGACATTGATTGACTATCGATTTGTTCCATATTTTTTGTGGTCTGATCTATTACGTTTTATTTGATTGCAGAATGTTAAGAAGAGTCATCCTGGAATTGCATTTTCAGAAGTAGGGAAAGTTCTTGGAGAAAGATGGAATAAGATGACAGGTTTTTGTCCATCTAACATATTGACTTATTAAGATTTTGAGTTATAAAAATAAAAAAATAAAAAAAATTCCTTATCGGATTGTAAAAAATGATATTTGCAGCTGAGGAGAAAGAACCATACGAAGCTAAGGCTCGAGCAGACAAAATACGATATAGGGATGAACTTAGCGGATACAAGAACGCACAACCTGCAAACGTTGGTTTAAGAAATGAATCAGATAGTCCTTAGTGTTAGAAAAACAAATTCGTTTTCTACATAGTTTCCATTATTTTATTTTTTCAATATTTGTTTCCCTACAAATTTTCCAATCAAATTTTCCAATCAAATTGGATCTTTCATAATTTTCTATGAATTTGAGATATTTGGTTTGTTCTATTTGTACCATGTACTTGAATATGGAAACCTTTAAAATTCAAATTGATAATAAGTTATATTTTGATTCTAAAACTCTCTCAAATTCATAATCTTACCTTTGACTTCATAGTTTTTAGGAAGACACTAATTTCTACTTGATCATTCATCAATAATATAAATTAATTTTTGTTATAACATTTGGTACATTGATTATGCATAGCGAACAAATAAAGTGAGACTACCAATTTGAGATGTACCAAAAACAAGTGGATCTAAAAATTTGAAACAGAGTATGTATTATCGTTATATGTGTGCAACATTAACAAGTGAAAAAAAGGAAAGTAATTTCAATTTTGTGTTTATTGCATTATGCTATGATAAAATATATGTAAGATTTGCATCTTGTTCTACAACGAAAAAAAAAATGCCTCTTATTGGGTATTCTTACTGGCGTCAATGTGGATTGTACCTTTGCATATTTTTACCAACACATATTACACAGATTATAATCCAGAAAGTGTAGCACTACTAAATTTTTTTTTAGACTGATGCACATGTACACTTGCATTACAAGTTTATTCTTAGGGTCAGTTAATTTGATAATAAAATGAAAAATGATAGCAAAAGCAATTGATTTTTGTGAAAAGTTGAAAAATTAGTTGAGGGATGTGGTGAGATCCTCTCTATCTCATACTTATTTTTATGAGTAGATAGATGTCTTCCATTTGCTTGCATTATTTTTCCATGGAAAAAGTAAGAGGATATATCACCACATCTTTTAACTTATTTTTCATCTTTTTACAAAAATACATTGATTTTTTTTTGTCATTCCCCATCTTATTATCAAATGGAGCCTTAGTCATTGAATTGCTAACTAATTAGTATATTTTAAAAATTGTTTAAAACTTAAACACAGTTATAATTTGAAATATAACACTCAGTATTGCCTGAATTATTGAGAGAGATCATAATGACATGTTTATGCTTTGAGCAAGTAATAGTGCATCTCTCAAGGTGATTTAATTGATAATATTTTCCTCAATCTCGTGTTTAATTCACATTTTATTTGCTGTAGTTGCATCTATTGGTCTGGATGTATGTTATTTCTACTCTTTGAATATGATTTCTAGAATAAATTACGTATCCAGATCGATATTAAATTTTAACTTTTTAGTAAGGGATTACAATAAAGAAAAGAAAATGCATGCTAGGATGAAGTTCTTACATATTTTTTCTCTATTTAATTCAAATTAACAACCAGTTTTTCGCAATAGATAAGTTTCAATTCTTTGATTAATTCTTAAAATGCCTAATCACTTTTAGCTTTTTTTTTCATCTTTCATCCAAGCACAATTTTAAGACATATTCAACGAAGGGAGGGTGCGGTTGATTATTACCGGTTAATACTGCAAGAGAGTTCGATTTGGAAGGAAAATGCATTATTACTCTTTGCAGCACTCAACAAATTTATCATATTGTAACATGCCTTGAATCTTGTATTACATTTCACAAGCGCAGATCATATCGAGTGAACAATAATAATTGCTGTTTTTTGACAAAATTTTGCCATCCCTTTTAATTTTACTCGGTGTGCAAAGATTGTACAACATTAACGGAAGCAACAAATATCAACACTCTCATCTCATTACTTGATTATACATGGTCATTGAGACCCAAATGGAAACAAAGATGAAGAGACAAAAAACAAAAATACAAAAAACAAAATCTGGCATAATTAACAGGGAACCTTTCTCCTGCAACCAAGGGAACCACTAAATTGGGTGATCCTGCCAACTTCAGTACCAGGTAAAGGTTTAATGAGTTGGTAATCATGGTATCCTCTTGACCAATCAGGGTTTCCAGATTGAATCATAAATGCGCCATTCATCATCACATCTCCCTCTGATCTCCATGTCCAGTTCTTCCACTCCTCTGGCGAAGCATCGTTCCTGTGTGTCACCTGTACCGTAACATTATTATTTTTAAAACACGTCAACGTCATATATATGAACCTCAACATTATGTAATTTGCTTCGTTTCAATTTGATGTGGTATTTGTTGTAGGGTATGTATGCATGTACCTCCTTGAAATTGGGATCCGGTGGAGCGATGAATCGGTTACCCTGGCTTATGATGGTGGCACCCTTGCTACCTCCAATGGCGTACATTAGCCAGTGAGTGTAATCGTTGTTGACGATGTGGAAGAATCCCCATCTGCATCTCGGCATTCTTTGGCTCAGTCTTTTACCAAAGTGGTTATATGCAAGTGTAACGTGCATCATTTTATCCCTCGCATCTGTGTCACTCGCACCAAACAACAAGACCTGCATACACATGTTAATCATCAGATTGTCAAATAATGTGACAGATATATATTGATTGCTACATAAGACCTTCATTCTGTTCAAACGCATATATAACTATGTGGAAGGAAGTGTTAATAGTATACCTTTCCATGATCTGTGAAGTGACAGTTTGAAATGGTGACGTCATTAGATGCAGCGATAATATCAATGAGCCCGTCGTCAGCTTGAGACATGGAGAGGTGATCGATCCAAATAGTGGAAGAACCAAAAATGGTAATGGCATCCCCGTCACTCATTTGCCTGAAACCAACGTGGTCGACCGAGTCTCTAATCAAGCCACCGCTGGTCTTTCTAATATTGTGCATGTGTAAATTATGAATGATAATATTCCTCACAAACTGGATCGTAATACCGGCACCATTCGCAATATGTACATTTGCACCCCTGGCATCGATTGTCTTGTCGCTCTGCATGATCAATTCCTGGCTTAAACTGATTGTCATACTGGTTTGGAAGATAATCCACAATGGCCCCTTCTGGATCACTGCATGCCGGAGGGTACCTACAAGCACATGCGGATCATTAACATAATAAAATTTTACATAATATCTAAGTTTACAAGGTATATATAATATTGTGGATCCGGATCAAACCACCTTAAAGGGGAAGTTATGATCTAAACTGTCAATTTTAAAATTAACGGTTCAAATTTCATAACTTTACCTGTAGAGTAATTGTCATCACTCTAAAGAAGTCCGGGCGACGACTGGGTCAAGATTCTAATACATATTAAAAAGAAACTATATGTAACACAATTATTACCTGGCTTTGGGTCCAAAACATTATTGTCAGAGGGATCAGTCACAACATAAATGGGCCCGTCTCTACCACCGGTGGCATTGTGGCCGAATCCTTGAGAGCAAGATGCGAGTCTTTTGCGATCACGAGCCCAATTCCTGTGGCATCTCCAGCACTGATCGATAGGGTTAGTTGCGACGCATGGGCCTCCGTAATGTTTGTTCCCTAGCTCCCTTCTAGTATCGGTTTCGTTTTGGGCCATGAGAGTGGGGAGAATTGTGGAGAATGTGAAGAACAAGACTAGAAACAAATGGAGCCTGGCATCCTCCATTGTTGGTTAATTTGTTGTGAGTACGTCGCAGTATTGGTCGGTCTACAGGGGTGGTCGAACCCAATGGTGCACTGGTATCAGACCTTTGTAGACCAGAGCCAGGCGCCGGACTTGGTTTATTTTAATTTAACTTGGGAACCCCTAACCCAACCCAATTGGTTGGGTGTATTATTGAGCGCTTGATTTTTTTTTTGGAATGATAATAGGTATGTTTATATAGTTTGTGAAAGCTTCTAAAAATAGGAAGATTTTGTTGGGAGAGTGGGGGGAGCCACTAATTGAAATGGTCAAATTTGCTTGCTAATGACGACCTTTATTTAGCAAAGTGTGCAAACGATTTGATTAGAAAAATTTAGCGTTAAGAAGCAATGTTGCTATTTACCTTCTCACTTCTTTAGAGGTCAAGCACGGATCCACAAATTTGTTTAAGCTAGAAAACAATAATATTTTAATTTTATTTCAAAAAAAAATTATTTCATAATAATAACTACGAAAAACTTTACAATTCATAACATGGTTTTATATACATATAAGTTTAAAGTGGTTGGAGTTATGACACTGTTTTTGTTTTCTATTTAGTCCTTACTTTTTGTTTATTGAATAAAAATGTAATTGGCAAAATTTGAATCTGTTACCTCTAAGTTGGAAAAGAAAATAACTTACCATTAAACTACGTACTTTAACGTTTAATAAACTTTTGCATTTTATAAGCATAAAAAACAAATTGTGCACGTGCATCGCATGTTCTTAAATCTCTAATTTTAGAAAAGTGAAGAAGATGGGTTAACGGTCATCTGCACCACAGATGCCAATGGGCTAAATTTGCCTTCTTCTAGGGTAAAAGCTAAAGCCAATCAAAAGATAGCAACCAACAATAACTTACACTAGGTGATACATGATATATCGCCACTTACTAACAACACACATTGACACCATGATGTGTCGTCCCAAGAGGAGGGTAAGTGCACATCCATGGCATATTTTGAATTTCGCGAGTGTTATGACCATTAGTGGATGTTATGGGCTTTGGATGTCTTCCTTGCGGTGACACACCGTGTCGTCCAGAGGCATTTTACACTTTTGTGATGCAACTTTTTTAATAGTGGTAGGCTAAGTACCAATTTTAACACTACAATTTTAGCATTTGTATTCTAGATGGCCTTAAAAAGGTAAAACATTAAGAGCTTCTACAGCAATAGTGTATAAATTGATGTGTGAATCTCATGTGTAAACATATATTTACACAAAACATGAAGTCTAAAGAAAATATGCTCTAATGGTAATTTTGTAAACTCTTATGTAAAATTTGAAACAACCAATAAGATATCGACGTATGTTAGATGTAATTTTATACAATTTTTCTTAATTTTTGTTGAATTTTTTTTATACGTAATTTTACAATTACAATGGATCTTATATTAAAAGTTATTATGTTTCAAAGTTGTATGAAAAATCTGAGCAAAGAGATATGTGACATGGCAGTATAAATTGGAGAAGTATTTTATACATCCATTTTACACAAAACTCATTTTTGAAAAATTGATGCAGACCAAATTTTTTACAAGTAGTTTAAAATTTACACAAAATCAAAATGTACAATATTGTTGGAGATGCTCTAAGAATAGGGAGAGAGAAAGTGATGGGTCCTAGCTAGTTTGTTACAAAAGAGAGAAAAAAGAAACTTGATAAGAGTATTTTGACTATTTTCAATGTTAGTGTAAAAATTGACTTGTAAATTATATGTGTTAATCCACTTTTACAAAAGATTTGAAAACTAAAAAAATATGCTTCAATGGTACTTTTATAAAGCCTTTTATAAATTTTAAAATAACTAATAAGATTTCAACATTTGCTAATTATCAATTTAAGTAATTTATTATTATTATTTGTCGATCTTTTTTTATAAATAATTATATAGTCACAATGGATCTTGATTTGTAGTTATTGATGAGCATATTTTAAATATATAGTTTTT
Organism: Lonicera japonica; assembly: GCA_021464415.1. Classification (NCBI taxonomy): domain Eukaryota; kingdom Viridiplantae; phylum Streptophyta; class Magnoliopsida; order Dipsacales; family Caprifoliaceae; genus Lonicera; species Lonicera japonica. The sequence goes on along the minus strand of CM038469.1, from coordinate 3,838,348 downwards.
ATTAAAATACATATTTTACATTTGAAGTTATTATATTTTTAAATTTTATTACAAAACGAAGATAGAGAAAAATTATGTGGAACTGTAAAATGGGAGTGTATTTTACACAAACTTGTATTTTAAAAAATTGCGCTGGAGACAAAAAAAAAATTACAAATTATATAAATTTTGCACAAAACAAAATTGTAAAAGACTGTTGAACATGCTCTAAGATATAACATGCGGCAATGGAGAGAGAATTATGTGAGTAGTCCAAATAAAAAATTGGTACACTTAAGTGGCGTTTAGTAAACAAACTGAAAACTGAAAATTGAAACTGAAAAAACTGTTTGTTTAGTTTTGAAAATTGTGTCTGAAAAAATGTTGTGTGTTTGAATATAACACATCCGAAAACTGAATATTTTTTAATATGACAATTTTGCCCTTTTAGTATAGCATATCTAACAATTGAATATATATGTACACATTGAGAAGAAAACAGAATAAAAAAAAAGGTAGTGGTTATTGATCATGGGGTCGGTGATGATGATCGGTGCCTCAATATTGATCATGGGGTCGATGATGAATGTTGCTGAAGCTGAAGAAGTGACACATGTTGGTGGAAAAATGCTTTGCCAGGACTGCACCCAAGGTTGGAAAAGTGGATGCAGTGGTTGTGGTGTTGTATGCAGTGGTTATGGCAGTGGCGGCGGCGGCGGTTGTGGGGCGCCATATACTTTTGTTAAAAGAAAGAGAGTAAAATGGACATTGTAAACCTTTTAAATTTAAGTTTTATATTTAAGTGGCAAAGTTGCCATTTAAAATTTTGGATGAAAATTTTAAGTGGTAAAAATTAAGTTATCACTTAACTTTTAAGGTTACTAAACAACATTTCAAACCACTTAAATCTAAAAATTTTAAGTTTTTAGATTTAAGTGACAAATTAAGTGGTAAGTGAACAGTACCTTTGTTATCTAAATGGGCACTTTAAAAAAATGGTGGAATATTCTTTTGAGTACTCGTATCTATAAGAGATAATGGATTATAAGGACTCGCTCTGTAATGTTTTATAACTATAAGGATGGACTCATGTTTAGTAAAGGAAAGTAGTACTAATTTCATAATTTGGTTTTACAATAAGGACACTTTTCATAATATTAACTTATTTTAAGGAAAATGATAAATGTTGATGGACAAAAATACCTTAAACAATATTCCTCTCTCTCAGTCCCTAAACAGTTGTATTATATCGATTTTAACTCTATTGGTACTAAATCTATCCACCGCCTTATTCTCCACCTCCTCACCAATGATTCACCTCTTTCACCACCACCACCACCACCACCAGCAGCCGACTTTGATCGTATTGCCGAAAGGAGCTCCGTTCTCATCTCTTTATTTTTTCTTTTCTACAGGTGCAATCGTAAAACGGATATAACTTTTGTTCGAACCGTTGGATTAAGCTAATTTTTGGATATGTTGTTCGGAAGATAAAGTTACTACAAATGGATAAAAAATCAAGACGATCAGAGGTCGTTTGGCTATCGAAATCGACCAATTTCGACAGCCCAGCGGGATTTGTAAAAAAAATATGATCGCAACTCTTTTTTTTACAAACCTAAATCAAAGATATGTAACTTTTGATTGAACCGTTGGATTGGACTGATTTTTGGATATGTTGTTCGAAAGACAAAGTTAGTGTAACTACGCGTAAAATCAAGACGATCAGAGGTCTTTTTACTATCGAAATCAACCAATTTCAACAGCCCAGCGGAATTTAAAAAAAATCTGATCATAACTTTTTTTTAACGAACCCTAAATCAAAGATATGTAACCATTATAGTGTTAAAAAATTGGTGCTAAAATTATTTTAGTACCATGTGATTAGTTACTTTGGACAAGAATGATGCTAAATATATTTTAGCACTTTAATGTGTAGAATTGGATGAGATGCTAAAACTGTTTAGCACCTTCAATTTAGTTATATGTGTTCATATGTGGTGCTAAAACTTTTTTAGCACAATTCTAGTATTGGATAATTGGTGCTAAAACTATTTTAGCACCATGTAATTAGTTACTTTTGAACAAAAATTGTGCTAAAACTATTTTAGCACTTTGATGTGTAGAATTTGATTGGATGCTAAAGCTGTTTTGCACCTTCAGTTTAGTTATATTTGTTCTCCTACGGTGCTAAAACCTTTTTAGCACCATTCTAGTGTTGGACAATTGGTGCTAAAACTGTTTTAGCACCATTTGATTAGTTGCTTTGAACAAAATTAGTGATGAATCTGTTTTAGCACCTTGATGTGTAGAATTGAATGGGTGCTAAAAACTATTTAGTACCTTCCGTTTAGTTATATTTGTTCACTTGTGGTGCTAAAACCTTTTTAGCACCATTTTAATGTTTGACAATTGGTGCTAAAACTGTTTTAGCACCATATGATTAGTTACTTTGAACAAAAATGGTGCTAAATATGTTTTAGCACCTTGATGTGTAGAATTTGATGGGGTGCTAAAACTGTTTAGCACCTTCAGTTTAGTTATATTTGTTTTAATGTGGTGCTAAAACCTTTTTAACACCATTCTAGTGTTGGACAATTGGTACTAAAACTGTTTTAACACCATGTGATTAGTTACTTTGGACAAAAATGGTGCTAAATATGTTTTAGCATCTTGATGTGTAGATTTTGATGGGGTGCTAAAAACTATTCTTTCATGCTTTTGCAATATCTTCTTTATTATATATATAATGCAAAGACTTCAATTATATTTTTCTCTGTTTCAGAAAGAAAAAGATGAAGTAGAACAGGGGGCACTTTAAGAAAATAATATAATCTCAAACCTGTGAAAAGCGTGGTACGCTGTTTGTACATGTCATTTTCCTTTTTTACTGTTTGTTTTCTTTAAGTTCATTTCTTCCTCTCTTGAACCTTATTGCTAGTTAATATACCGTTTTACAATTTTATATTATACTTATGTGTAGATGGACTTTACAGAGGCAACCATGCAAGCCATTGAAAGGCTTAATGTAATATAATTTGTTAGGAGTGGTAGAAGAATGCAGCTTAAGTGTACTCAAACAAGAGGCTTATGATACTAAAGAAGGGGCATTAGTGTCTTTTTATGTAGTGTCCTTAATTTACAATGCTAATTTATAAGTGTCCTTTTATAATTATATTATTATTAGAATTGGCCCTTATGCCTAATTGCCCCTATTTATAATTGAGTATTTAAAGAATAAAAATAATTGTTGGGGAACATGCCCCACCTAACAATATGCCTAATTTGCCATTTGTTGATTAATATCTTGCATTAAAAGTTCGAGAATATTAAGATTTGGTAGATAAATGGATTTGTCCATTAGGTTCAATTTTGAGGGAAAGAAAGCGGGTGGGGGGGGGGGGGGGGGGGGCGTTGGAGAGGAAGGGGGAGTGTTAATCAAGCATAGACTTCTTCTTTGAAATAGGGAGTTTTTACCGCTTCGTCTACAAGTTAAATTTTGTATAGTCCTCAACATAAAATTAATTATATTAGTCTCATAATTATCAGACTTTCGTGCTTACATGTGAAAATTTATCAAAGAATTATGTAAAAATAAGAGCGTGTATATATATATATATTTGTTTCTTATTTTAAATTAAATCAATTATATTACTTTGTGTCTTCTGTTACTCTTTCAGCATTGACAAACAAATTAAAGATAAATAATTTAAATAGTTATATAACATTGCATATTCATTGGGCTCGATCTGTTCTCGAAAAAGGTGGTTGTTGGAAAGTGGGTAATGGCGTATCAGTGAATATCTGGCTGCTCGCTTAAGTTCCTTCTCGGGCTGTTAGTCTGCATAATAGCTATGCAGGTGTAAATCCTGTGAGTGATCTAATTGATGATCATGATCAAACTAGGCAATGGAGGAGGGAACTAATAGATCACGTTTGTTTTTGTACCTTGTGACACTGAAATTATTTGTCGCATTTCTCTATCCAGATTTGCGTTAATTAACAAAATAGTATAGCACTTTGCTACCAACGTTTTATACACGCTTAAGAGTGGCTATCATCTTATTAATAGTATTTATATTAATTGGTAGTGAGAATTCTGCATAAGGTAGATCTTTCTTCTTCTCGAGATGTGACTTATTTTTTTTTCTTTTTTTGGAGTATCCGAGTTCCTAATTGACTTAAACATTTTCTTTGGTGAAGTTGGACAAACTCTCTTCCACATAATCATAATCTTGCTTTTATCAATCCATGCTTGTAATCCTAAATAACAAGAGAGTAGAACAACACAAAGTTGAAGGATCCATCACAAAGCAATAATAAAGGTGTGTTTGATATGTTGTATTTGGCTTGTAATTAATGCAAGCAGTGAAGGTGCAAAACAGTTTTTGCACCTGGCAGTACATTCAGAATGGGTGCAAAATGCGTTTTGCACCAGGTAGAACACTCAGAATGGCTGCAAAATGTGTTTTGCACTTGGGCGGGTAAAAGGTAACTTGTCTTATTTTTCACTTGGTATAAGTAAAAAGGTTCTTTTTCTATTTTTGTAAGACTTGAAAGAGTGTTGCTTTGTAAGAGTGAAAAAAAGAGAGACTTGTGCTTAGCTAGGGTTTAGCTAAAGTGAGAGGTAATCATTGAAGGTTTGTTCCTTTGATATAGAGTAAGGATTATTGTGAGAAAATTAGTGTAAATTCTTTGTTATCAATAAAGTTACTCCCTCTTGGTGGAAGACCCGAAGGGTTCCATAAAATCTGGTGTGTTCTTTCTTTTGCTTTGCTTTTGGTTGTCATTGATCTTTATCTTTTATCCATATTTACTTGTGTTTGTGTTGGCCATTCTTGGTTTGAACAAAGATCCTATTGCTTGACGGTTTTCGCCTGCCAAGTGTTTTTGAAAATTCTAGAAAGAGATTTCTCGGGTTTATTGGTGGATTTGGGACTTGGTTATTGTTCCCACGTTCATAACTTGTGGTATCATAGAATTCAGTTGGTGCCTAGTGATTGGTATCAAGGTTTGGCTATTGGGTGTAAGGTTTGTGTGCCAAGTGTTCGATAAATGACTGAAGGGACTCTAACCGGAGTTGTTGTAACACAAGCTAGTTCTTCTACCATTGTAGGTGTTGGGAGCACTATGGAGGTTAAGATAAAGCCTTATGATGAGGTTATCAATTTCGGTATTTGGCAAAGATGGATGCAGGGGGTACTCGTCCAATCGAATTTGCAAGTTATATTGTTTGGATTTGAGAAAAAGCCGCAAGAGATGTCCGAAAACCAATGGAATGAGATTGATAAGAAAGCTATATCCGTAATAAAGATGCATTTGACCGATGAAGTGTTGAGAAACTTGATGTCGAAGAAGAATGCAAAAGATATGTGGACTAGGATGGAGGAGATGTACATAGGGAAGTCTATGTCCAACAAGTTAAACCTCAAGAAATCTTCTTTTCTAATTGGAAATAAAGGAGGGGCAAGATTTGAACAAGCACATTAATGTCTTCAAGGCAATAGTGCATGACCTTGAGAGAATTGATGTTGTGTTTGATGAGGATGATCGCGCCTTATTATTGCTTGCTTCATTGCCTGACTCTTATGATCACTTCGTTATTACGTTGATATTTGGCAAGACAACGCTCAAGTTTAATGAGGTTGTCAAGGACCTCCAATCACACGTGGCCATGAAAAAGGGAGGTAGCGGGGCAAGCTCTTCGTCAAGTGAGGGCTTGATTGCAAAGAGTGGTGGTGGTGAACGAAGTGGGCGGTCAAGGTCACGAGGTGCCAAGAATAGAGGCACGGGTCGGTTTTTCAATCATGAGATCAAAGTAATTGGGAGTGTTTTAAGTGTCACAAGGTAGGCCACATTAAGAAGAATTACCTAAAGCTAAAAGGTAAGAAGGCGGACGCGCCAAGGGAGGTTGCATGAGTTGCGACCCAAGAGGTTAATACCGATGTTCTTACTTTTTTTTTAGCGGATCAAAGTAGTGGGTGGATTCTTGATTCCGGATGCTCCTATCACATGTGCTCGAATCATAATTAGTTTGTTGACTACATCGAATGCAATAAAGGAGAAATCTTCATAGGCAATGATGCTACATGCAAAGTTGTTGGTATAGGCACTGTAAAAATAAAGATGTGGGATGGCGTGACCCGCACGCTAAATGATGTTAGGCACGTACCCGCTCTTAAAAAGAATTTGATATTCTTAGGCACGCTCGATTCAAAGGGGTGTGCTATTCAAGCCGAAGACGGGGTTATAAAGGTGAAGAATAGATCAATGGTAATTTTGCGCGGCACAAAGTCACTGAACAACCTTTATAGGTTGAAAGGAACCACGGTGGTTGGTGCAAAGGCGTTTTTCAAGAAAGCAGAAAGGGATGAGCTTTTATTATGGTACATGAGGCTTGGCCACATGAGCCAACGGAGAATAGAGGAGCTTCATCGACGGAAATTGTTAAAGGGGGTCTATGGGTGCAAGCTCGATTTCTGCAAGAATTGTGTGATGGGCAAGCAAACTAGAGTTCGATTTGATACCGCGGAACACAAAAGCCGGGGTATGCTTAATTATATTCACTCCGATGTGTGTGGCCCTTTAGAGGTAGTTTCTTTGGGCGGTTTCAAATACATTATGACATTTGTTGATGATTATTCATGTCGAGTATGAGTTTACTACTTAAGAAAAAAATCCGAGATTTTAGAAAAATTAAAGGAGTGGAAGGCTATGGTGAAAAATTAAACGGGTCGGAAAGTAAAGTATTTGAGAAGTGACAATGGAGAGGAGTATAAGGATGGAGAATTCTTGAAGTTTTGCAAGAATGCCAGCATTAAAAGGCACTTTATCGGGAAGAAAACTCCATAATAAAATAGAGTTGCAAAGATAATGAACCGTACTATTATGGATAGGGCGAGAAGTATGAGGATTCATGTGGGTTTGCCGAAAACATTTTGGGCACCTTGTGTTGTCATGTCGTATACTTGGTCAATAGGTCACCGAATGTGAATCTTGGTTTGAAATATCCGGAAGAAGTATAGTCGGGGCGAGAAGTGGACTACTTTAAGTTAAGAGTGTTCGGGTGCTCGATATATGCTCATATTCCTAGCGACGAGAGATCAAAGAATAACCTGAAGGCTCACCGGTGTATCTTTCTTAGTTTTGGGGGAGAGGTGAAAGGGTTCAAGCTTTGGGATCTGGTAGCGAGAAAGCTTTTATTTAGTTGGGATGTAACATTTGATGAGGGGGCTATGCTTAAGGAACGGGAGTACCAAAATATCAATGATAATGATGGGGTTAATATGGTCAATATTCCAATCATAGTTCCATGTCCGTCGGTTACCGGAAGTGGTGGAACATCTTCAAGTGATAGTAAAGATGATTCTCATAAAATTCAACTAAATGACATCGCGATTGAGGTGGAGCTAGAGGAGGAGGAATCCGAGGAAAGACCGGGTAAGGTGGAGCAACCTCAAGAGGTGGAGCCGGAACATCAATAGCACGGGACAGACCACGACGGGCAATCAAACCACCCTCAAAGTTTGGTTGAGAAGACGAGGTCAATTATGCCCTTATTACAAGTGAGGGTGATTTAACTAGTTATAAAGAAGTCATCGGTGTTGAAGATAAGGATAGTATGATGGGTGCTATGGTAGAAGAGATGGAGGCTTTACGAAAGAATTTTATTTGGGATTTGGTTCTTAGGCCCAAGGACTGGAGCATTATCGGTTCTATATGGGTATTTAGGAAGAAATAAGCAATCAACAAAGATGAAGCACCGAAATTCAAGGCACAATTAGTAGCAAAGGGGCTTTCTTAAAAGGAATGGGTTGATTATGATGAGATTTTTTTCCCGATTGTGAGACACACTTCAATACAGGTTTCGCTCGCTATGGTAGTTCAGTTTGACTTGGAGCTTGTGCAAATGGATGTAAAGACGACTTTTATTCTTAGTGATTTGAAGGAAACAATTTACATGGCGCAACCGGAAGGGTTCAAGAAAGTAGGTAAGGAAAAAATTGTTTGTCTGCTTAAGAAATCCTTGCATGGACTAAAGCAGTCGTTACGAAAATGGTACCTATGGTTTGACTCATTTATGTTGTGGATTGGTTATCGTCGCTGTGATGATGATCATTGTGCCTATGTTCGAAATTTTGATGATGGCTCGTTTATCATGTTGATGCTTTATGTGGACGATATGCTTATAGCGTGTCGAGATATGTCAAAGGTGAAGGAGGTCAAGGTGCAATTGGGCAGGGAATTTAACATAAAAGATCTTGGGGCTGCACAAAAGATCTGTGGTATAGAGATTCAGAGAGATAGAAAGGTAGGCAAGTTATGGCTTTTGCAAAAGAAGTATATTTCTCATGTCATTGATAAATTTAATATGTCGAGTGTGAAGCCAGTTTCTACTCCGTTAGCTCCTCATTTTGCTTTGTCCGCAAAGCAATGTCCTTCCTTTCTTGACGAGTGTGTCGAGATGTCGACAACACCGTATGCTTGTGGCGGTTGGTTGTCTTAAGAGTGAAAAAGAGATAGACTTCTGCTTAGCTAGGGTTTAGCTAAGGTGAGAGGTGATCATTGGAGGTTTGTTCCTTTGATCTAGAGTAAGGATTATTGTGAGAGAATTGGTGTAAATTCTTGGTTATCAATAAAGTTGCTCCTTCTTGGTGGAAGACCCGAAGGGTTCCACACAAATCTGGTTTGTTCTTTCTTTTGCTTTGCTTTTGGTTGTCATTGCTCTTTATCTTTCATCCATATTTTCTTGTATTTGTGTTGGCCATTCTTGGTTTGAGCAAAGATCCTTTTGCTTGACGGTTTTCACCCGCCAAGTGTTCGTGAAAATTCTCGAAAGGGATTTCTCGGGTTTATTGGTGGATTTGGGACTTGGTTTTTGTTCCCACGTTCACAACATGATATATATATAGAAGAGGATGGGGAGTTGGAAAATGATTGAAAACCTTACCAGTTTTTATATATTTATGTGCTACTAACGTAATTCACAAATTTATTTCTGGGGGAGTGCTCCAAGTGTCAGATTCCGATGTTGATCCCGAGGATCGTATTGTTGCTCGTGTTTGGGGTGTTTATGTTATTGTTTCTCTAAATTAGGTTATTATCTTTATGGCCACTCGGAGATCAATGGGTCATATCTCCCTGTTTGTCTAATGCCACTACACATATTTCGATGAAATTGTTTCTTCTATAGCAGGTCATCGTTTGACTTAGGGTTCTTTGATGTTTACCCACCCTGAGGATGGTCAACATTTACCATCATTGTGTGAGGCATAAGACCTCATCATTCATGATCACCAAGGCTAACCCATTTTTTGTCTTTGGAGTGGGTTCTAGCAAAGAGATTGACTTGGTAGTAGTTAGATCTTTTCGAGGAGATTCACAGATTCTTATGCCGTTTAAAGTCTGGTCACCTGAAGTTTTTACCCTTGTTCTTGGTTTGCGTATCTTAGAGGAACAAGGAGTCCCACTCATGGAAGGAAAGAAGATTTTAAAGTGCAAGAATGAGACATATGCTTTGGGAAGTTTGAAGAAATCCATCTCGAATGCTCATATCTATACTTGTGCAAAGCGTGACGAAGATCATGAGTTTTCTTTTATTTCAATGCGAGAAAGTTACTCGGAAAGGGAAGGATGTTTGAGGTGAGAATAAATGTAAAAAGAAGAAAAGCACAATATTCTTGAGAGTCTAAGGCGTCAATTCCCAAGTGGATTTCAACTTTGGAGAAGAATTCATGACGTATAACACATCAGCTAGAGATAAATGCCTATATGCTTACGTCTTGACTTTTTGTGCAATAAGCATGATGTTCAATCATAATATGCTTTTTGAAAGGGATCGCTTATTTACATATCTCAATCAACCTCCTCTATATAGAGAGATCGATAGCAACTTAATTGGATGGTTTTGATAATGAGAACAATCCTTCTGAGTTCGAAGAGGCTTCTAGCAGACTGCTAAAGAAGGAGAAGGTTAAACTTCCACATCTTATACTAGATTGAGATATTAGTGGTCATTATCTAATGATGAGGATGAGGATTATGATTCTACTGCTTAGGATTTTGGATTTATTTTTAGCTTTTTGGCTAGGATTTGTTTAAAGTATGTTGCTTATTCCATATTTGGTTGTACTTTCGAAGTTTATTTTTACTTTACAATGCATAGTTGGTCTTATTACTCTTCCATGTGTTTATGTTCTTCCATATGCTTAATTTTTTGTATCTTTGCTTATTCGTTACAAAAAAAAGAAAAAGAAGAAGAATAATTTCATGCTAATATGTAAATATGGTGAGATATCAAGGGGGAGAATATATGTTAACGGGGAAAGTGGTTAAGTTAAGGGGGAGAAATTAATTTTTAATATTCATTGTGCTATATATGTTTACCTCTCTTAAAAAGACCAAATCCACTGCATCAGTGATGTTGGGATTATCATGGTTGTTTATTTTTAACGTATGGCTCAGAGTAACACAAATAAAAAAACCCTCTTAAAACCTTATTGAAACTACGCTGTATAGCACACACGTCCTTTAACACCCGTCTCTCCCGTAATAAAGTTATCGCCCTCTGCTGCAAATTGCTGATTTTACAACAAATGCACAAAAATATTCACCATCTCAAAACTAAAAGGTCAACACCTAAACAAATTAAAAAAAATATAAGAAAAGTAAAGGAAGGAGAGAAATTCTGGACCATTCTTCTCATCAATTTCCCTCTCTAGTTTGCAGGAATTGGTTTAATAAATTTCAACACAAAGTCATCTTTTCTTTTAGATGACCAGGAAAAACGAATTTCTCTCTCTCTCTCTCTATGTTTTATTATTTTTGAATTATATTTCAATTATATTTCAGGTTTTGAGGAGGTGACAAAGCAAATTCTGTGTCTTGAAGTAAACCCAAAACTGTTTTTGGGTATCTATTTCATCAAAACAAAAGGCCCAAGTATTGAAACAGGGAGGAGTTAAAAGATACATGGTTTATGATGGATGTATCACAGGGAGATGACTCTAAAGAGGATTAATCAATTAGAATCAGTAAGTGATTTTCGACTAGTTTAGTTGTAGAAAGAAAGATATAGAGAGATGGAAAAAAAAGAAACAAAGATTTTGTTCATTCAATGTTTACATAGAAGCTTGAGAGAGAAATAAAAATAGACGGGAAAAGAATAATCAAATAGACAACGTCAACATGAATATTGCCATACGATGTAGTATTGGGCTTTTTTTTGGTGGGTTTCATACGTGTCTAGATCAGACCTGTTCATTAAAAATCAACGATTATAATAAACACAACCTCATTGGTGCAGTGTATTTGATAACTTCAGAGGAGCCAAATCCCTTTAAAAGTAGTTGTTTCTCGAGTAAATTTTTTATGTGGGCAAAATTAGATAAGGTCATGAGAGCATAATAAGAAAGTGACATTTGTCAATTCTAACATAATTTAATTTAATCTTAGTTAATCAATATAATAATTTAACATGCTTAATAATAAAAAGAAGAAGAAGAAGAAGAAGAAGTAGAAGAAGATGATAATCCTTTTCAAATTGTGCTTCTTCACCAATTCGTTTCGGATTATGTTGTTTCATCTCTTTCTTGTACAGAATTAGAGAAAAAAAATTCTTGACTTGACTATAAGAATATATAATTTGAAAATTCAAATACAATTTAAAAATATACTAACTTCTTAAGGTGATTTATCTTTTTTTTTCTTCCTTTTAATTTCATTTATTTGTTTTATATAGTCATAACTTGAATCATTATTTTTTTTATAAATTCCTTTTCCTGCATCCAGTATTCGACATAAAGTTAACGGGTTTAAGCCAAATAAAAATAAATTTGAGTCAATTTTGTGTCAGAGAAGACTAAATATAAAAAAATCGAGGTCAATTTTAAGTCAAACACGACTAACCCATTTAATAAACGTTCATTTTTGAGTTATTAAATCTAACACAATTATTGTGAAATTAACGTGAAAGTGGCACATTGAGACTTACGTTAAATAGGTTATATACAATCCATTTATATCATATGGTACAAACTATAAAACAAGGGGAGGAAAGTGCAAAAGCAGCCGTTTTAAATTATTATATTATTTAATTAGAGCTAGGTTGAGTTATGTAAGAGTTGACAAGTGGCACTTTATTATTGTGCCCTCATGACCCCATCTAATTTTGCCTGGATAAAAAATTCACTCGTTGTTTTTCAAAGGTTCTTATATTGTTTTTTGAGTTTCATGTTAAACATGTATACTTTGAGGAAGTAATGCAATGCAACTATAACTAGACTTAAGGATTTGATTCTTATGTCTATAATGGCATAAGAGATTGTGCTACTATAGAGCAACACGTTATAAAATATGTATATGTTGTGAAGTGTTTTTTCATGGAATAACCAAAAGGGGAGATTGTAATGTCTATTTTATAAAAACTATATTTAGTTTGCTTTTGTTTCATGAATAAAAACACATTTCCAATTATAAACTTGTATTTAAAGTGAATAAGATTCAACAAAGACAATACAATGAAAACCAAGCTCCATTATCCAAAGATTCAATTCAACATGCCATGGATAATAGGTAAGCATTTCGATTAGGTGGACTTAATAAGAGTTACTTAATCTTGGATTTTTCTCTAAATTAATTCAAAAGGGATTTTTTAAAATTAAGTTAAGTTTAAAAAGAATGCTTAGCATTTACCATTTACTTGTTTTACTGTATTGATCTTAATGAAGGTATCCAAAAGTTGAATTATAGCACAAGTAACTTTTAGGCAAAATTGGACTGCTTATGCATGTATACGTATTGAAGCTTAAATGTGTAAACCGATACACAACGTATTCCTGAGTAAAAGCCAAGCGTACTAGTATTGAAGATTAAATGTGTATAATACGTAGGCTATCAGAGCATTACTCACAAGTTAGCCAACTATACCAGTGTTAAAGCTTAAATGTGTATAACGGAACGTAGGTTGCCAAAGTAATCACTTAGAAACTTAAGCTAAGCATATTGGTATTCACATTAAAGATCCATAGTATGCAAGTCCTCCGCCATAACATTCATTTTGACCTAAAATAAGCATAGTTTTTTCTTTTATACTCTTTAGTATAAACAAAAGGCTTCCAGGCAACGTTTCCTCTCTCAAATATCAGTTTCTTCGTTCGTGATAATTCATCAACGCCCCTTTCCCCTATTTTTGATGATTGTTTTTTTAATTTTAGTTTAATTCTTATTTCATAGGCTTGACTCGACGCCCTCTAAAAATATTAATTTAAATTTTCTTTTCAATTATTCAAGCTCTTTTGGAAGGTACATTGCTGGCTCTCATCTACATCCTCTCCTTCCAATTGGTATGACTATCTTTTAACCTGCCCACTCCCACCATGTGTTTGATTAAAGGCATGCATGAAAAATTAAATTGCAACTCTTTTATTCTATAATTTGAAGGAATTTGCAGTTTGTACAGGTATATCTCTCACTAAATTTATATTCATTTAGAAACTAGAGAGAATTTGTTTGTGGTTTTTGTAGGTCGGAAAATACCCTAGAGGGGGGGGGGTGAATAGGGTTTTTAAAACTTAATCGGATTTTTAAAAATGATTTAAAAATATTTGATGTCTATATTTATCAAGCAATCAAGAACAAAATTAATTCCAAACACAATGAATAAATAGCACAATATAATAGAGGAAGAGATAGAAAGATTGAACCGATCGAAGTCGAAGATTTTTTGTTCACACGGTTCGGCTTGTTCCCCTACTCCGCGCTCGGTTAGTTCCCCGGAAATTTTCACTATAACCGATCTCCTTTCGGGTGAAGATCAAACCTCTACAAGTGTATTCTTCTCACACACTCTTACAAGTATTGAAACACCCTCAATACTCTCACAAGAAATCCCTCTTGCTATTCTATGAGATACACCTCTCACAAATATGATTTGAATAAGTTTTGGTGGCTAACACCAATGTACAATATCTCTCTTGTGTATAACAAAATACAAATGAAGCTCACACTAAGAGATATCAATATTGATCAATGAATATAAGCTCAAAGAATGAATATATTGATCAATGCTTTAGCTAGAATACTTGAATAATAAGAATATATGAAAAATGGTTTTGTATGATCATTCAAGTTCTTAAAAATGAGTCTTAAAACTCATATTTATAGCTTGCAAAACCATATGGCCGTTGGGGATGATTAAGAGAGGTTTTGGCTCCAAGGTATATATTTTCAAATTTTCCAACAGCTAGTTTTGACAAAAACAATTTAAATTTGTTTTGTTAATTTCTCCCAATTTAACCGTTGGATCACGCTCAAATTTTAGTCAAAATTTCCAGGAGATGTTGTCTAACTACTGTAAAAATTTCAAAATGATCGAACTCCGGGAGGCCTCCATCTTACCGTTAGATCAAAATTGGGCAAAAATTGAGCGAATTTTAAATGTAAAATAAAAATATTTTTGTAATTTAACAATTTAGTTCCAAATAAAATTCTAATGATTTTTTTAACCTCAAAGATATGTTTCTAAGATACCTATTTTTATTAGAGCCTAAAATATGATCATTTAAAATTAATATGAATTTATTTTGAAACTCGGTCTTTGTAAAATGATGTTTTTCAAATAAATTTAATTTCAAGCTAGTTTGAATCAATCTTTAAAAGATGCAAGAATATATTTGAGCTATAGGAATTTGATCAATAAAGTAACTTTACATAAAATCTAAGCACTCACTCAATTTAATGATAATTCGAGTCTCCGTGATGCTTGATTTTCTTGTGCGTATCTTCACTTGTTTGATGTTCTTGATCCTTTCTTGGTTTTGATAACTTGTAGAACATGTGGAGATCATTCTTGTGCATATCATTACTTGCTTGATGATCTATATCTTTTTTTGGCTTTGTATAGTACATGTATATCACTTGAGTTCATTTCTTGTGAGTAGAGGCGTTTGTAAAGCTTGTGTGAGATTTTGATTGTTTCGGTTTGAAGTTACACTTGGTCAGAAGATATATCGGTTAAAATGGCTATCATCATTGGAACAACCGAGTTAAATAACACTTTATTAACTTATTGTAATTATCAAAATAAGATTAATTGACTTTACGGTCAACGTATATGGTTATTATACTTTTTGATTAAGAGTTGTGCCTACGAAAAACTTGATATGTGTTTTAAAAATTAATAAGATATGAAAAACTTTGCAGTAGTTCATTTGAAAATTAATTTATATTCATTTGAAACACTTCTTCAATGACTTTGCAGTAGTTCCAAGCACTGGAATTACGACTACACAAGTGTGTTTTACACTGTAGATATGAAAAATTATAACTGTCACATGAAATTGGTCCTTGACTTCGATTCATTTCCATAAAAATTGTTAGATGAAAGCCCCTTCAACATAGTTACATCCTTTATAGATTAACCTTTATCAACATTTTTCTCTTTGAACGTTACTATTTGTCAAAACTAAATAGTTTGATGCAGGAGTTCTCAATTTCCTAGAAATCTTTCTATCATATGTTATGGCAAAGTGCAAGTGAAATTAAAAAAGTTGTGGTCGATCAATTAATAACTTATATATTGATGCCTAGGTGTTCTTATTTTAGATTTCTCCTTTCTACAAATTAGAATCCTTTTTTTTATCTTGAGTATTTTTTATTTTTTTTCTAATTTTAGAAAACTTTATGATTATTTCTTATTTTTGTAGGTGTTTCTAACTTATTGTATCTACTGTATAGAAGCATTGGTCGATTAAGATGTATAATGTATTATAAAATAACCAGCACTAAAGCAAGCACAAAATAAATTAAGTTTTTTGTCGTCTCCCATTGTTCTCTTTTAACCTTATTATTAGACTTATATGGGTTGGCTTCTTGCCATATGCACAATTCGAATGACCAACTGAGATATTATAATCTTCCTATGAATGTAGGAGATATCTTTATGTGCATTTATACATGTAAAATGTAGCATGTGCAAATGTTTGTGACCCTCTATTATTAATTATGTTTCATTAATTGGGAAGTCATTTTTGGAAAAGTAAAACCAAATTTCCATCTTTTATTTGGGAACGGGGATATCCTAGATTTTTACTCTTCAATCTCTATTTGAGTTAATTTAATATCATTGGGAGTTGGGACGGTCTTCTTTTCTTCAGCCTGAAATATCCTAAAGGTATCCCACCTTGGACTCAGCCATGAAAAAACCACAGCTCTTGCCCCACTTTAGACCATGAAGAATGATTGAAGCTTGAAAAATGGAGTATGACAAAAATGTCAGTTAGATTTACATTTTGTCATATACTGTTGTTAAGCAATTTTGTTTTCCATACAACTTGGTATTTGAAAATCATGCCTATTTTTGTTGTATGTAAATTCAATATATTATTTAGCTAATGCTAAAACAAAAAATGTCATATGCATCCTTAGAAACTCAAAATGTTGTTTTTGTATTTTTAGTCTGTGTTCTTTAAAAGTTGGCACATAACTATATGGATTTATTAAAATATTGAATTACTTGCGTATCTTCAATTCAAGTGGCAAAAATGTCACTGCGCTTGATGCTTTGATATTAACTAAACCTTATTCACACTAAATAATGCAAATAATATTATTAGTTTTGATTTCTAAGTTGTTACATTCATATATAGACATTTATATGTTAGTTCAACAATTTCTAGAAATATTTTTAGGAAAACATCCCGTGCGTCGCACGGGGTTTGCAACTAGTGACGTATAAAAATCAAAGCCATCCTTTAAAATAGATAGCCACGATATGTTAATTTTACCCGTGCAGTGAATATAGTAACTGCATATGAGCCATTCCTTATATATATATATATATAATCTTTTGTTTATATAAGAACATTTTTAATGATTATGTAAAAAAAAAATTAAATTTTTAAATTAAAGGAGGTCTAAGTCTCTCTCCTTTAATCCTATAAATAAAGGAAAACCTCCACACACCCCGTGAGTCGAACCCTTGACCTCAAGACAAGGGTGGGGGTTGTCTACCACTGGACCAACCCCTCTCCTCGATAATGTGTATATTGTTTCTGTGAAATATTTTACATAAAAAAAGCTTTTTTTACTTGTAAATTTTATCATTTATTATTATTGAGTGCGTTAAATAGATTGTATTTTTATTGTATCTTGTAAAAATCCCGGTAAGAATAGGTGGTTAGATTTAAGGTAAATGTAGAATTGCTTTCACTTCTACACAAACTTGTTTAAAAAAAATATGCTCCAATGGAAATTTTGCAAACTTTTGCGTAAAATTTAAAAGAACCAATAAGATACGAACAAATGTTAGATGTTATTTTATTTTATTTTATTATTCTTTCCTTAAAATTATGTATACATAATATTATAATTGGATCACATGCATACGTGTATACTATTTAGATATATCTAGTTCAAATTAAAATATAAAAGAAAGATGTTAAGTGGTTTAGTGGTTAAACAACAAATTACTTTGTCTAAAGTTTGAATTCTCTTGCAAACATAATTTTTAATGCAAAAATATATTGCATGAGTAAAATAGGTAATTCAAAATTTTGACACAACTTCATGGCGGTTGAAATTGATCTTGACTTTATATAATAGTATAGATTACAATGGATCTTGATTTATAGGTATTAATTAGCATATTTCAAATATATATAATTTCTATTAAAATTCATGTTTTGTATTAAAAGTTATTACATTTTAAATGTTTACAAAAAAATTGTGGAGTGAAAAAAATGACATGATATTGTAAATTAAGGGTGTATTTTATAATTTCATTTTAAGGAAAAAAATGAAAAACCCCGAAGTTTTGGGGTATTTGCAATATTGACCCCGATATTTGACCTTACAAGCTTGTCTCCAAAGTAAATTTTCACTGCAAATTTGACGAAAAGCTGTTAAAGTTAACGAAAAACTGTTGTGACAATTCCAACTTAGCAATAATAGATAACGTAGCTAACAAACTTCATGGTTTTTTGTGTTTTTTCTTTCCTAATTATAATAACAAAACAATTATTTTTTCTATTCAAAATACCCCTAAAACTTATATCTAAATAAGCTTAGGCAAATTATACAATAACTAAATAAAGATATAGAATAACCACTGAAATAAATGCAAAAACAAATATTTTAATAGAAGATGAAAAAATAAGTAGGCAATGAAAACACACAAAAAAACTAGTAATTTACTAAATAAAAAAGCAAAATATTTTGTTTTTACTAAATCTACATGCTTCTTGATAACACACCACTTAATTGAGGAAAAAAAAAATTATTTTGGTTTTTTATTTAGTAAATTAGTATTTATTTTTTTCAGTTATTTTTCCGAAGTAATAAAAATTTTAGGTACTTTTTTTTTTGGCTTTTTGATGTGTTTTCATTGCCTACTTATTTTTTCATCTTCTTTTAAAATATTTATTTGTGCATTAATTTCAGTGGTTAGTCATTATTTAGTTATTTTATAATTTGTTTGGACTTATTTAGATATAAATTTTAGGAGTATTTTGGGTAGAAAAATTAATTGTTTTTATATTATAATTAGAAAAAAAACATGAAAAATCTTGAAGTTTAGTAGACACATTATTTATTATTCCTGAGTTGGAATTGCCACATTAACTTTCCTTTAACTTTAATAGTCGAATGGTCAACTTTGCAGTGAAAATTTACTTTGAAGGCACACTTGCAAAGTTTCAAATATAGGGGTCAAGTTGTTGATACCCCCAAACTTAAGGGTTTTTCATGTTTTTTTTTCCTTCATTTTACACAAAAATCATTTTTAAAAGGTTGTTGGAGATGATTTTTTTTTTTTAGAAATTATATAAATTTTACACAAAACAAAATTATAAACGAATATTGGAGATACTCTAATATAATATATGTATACCTTTTTATCCAACGATTATGAATATATCCTACTAAATTTGATAATATTTTAAATATAATCAAATTATAGTTGTTTTCATCTTGGTATTAAAATTTTAATTTGTTTTGTTATTAAATAACCATTCAAAAAAAATCTAATATATTGCCAATTAAATGGACAAATTTTATGAACAGTATAAAATATTGTAAAATAAGTAATATTTAATTTCTTAGTTTCCGCAAATCTATAATAACAAAGTAGATAGTGGGATTGTAGATATTTTCCACCATTGGTTAGAGTGGGTACTTTTCTAAATTAACACGTCTTTATGATTCGAACCGGTAATTTAACAATTTAATTATGTTTACATGATGTTAAAAAGACCAACTGTTCAAATTGAGATTTTTTACCAGAACTTAAATTGTTTATTTTGATTTTTTTTAAGTAATATAGAATATTTATTATGGTGTGTGCATGCATACTATAATAAGTTACATTACACTATTATTTCCCACAAATTAACAAAGACAACAAGTACTTATCATATTAATCATTGTATATATAGTTACTATAATAATATTTGACGGATTATCACCCAAAAATATACAAAGTTAGACATATATTCATTATAACCTATGGTGGACCTCGTGTTTTTTAATCCAATAAATTATACCGCCCAACTTAAAAGTAATTTTGGCTGTCCAATTTTTTAAATATTCATGGCCGTTCAATATCCCTTTGATACTATCTCTTCACTATTTTCTATTCCAGGCCCGTTAAACTTAAGGCTTAGTTTGGTTCATGGAAGGGAAATCAATTCGTTTGTCTTTCTTATGGGGGTAGGAAACTAAAGTTACTGTCAGGTTTTCCTTCCTGAGTGTTTGGTAAAACATGGAAATTATTCAAGAAAAACCATTTGATTTCTCTTTCGGTATTTGGTTAGTACATGAAAGGACAATAAAAATATATAAATATTTCAATATTTCAATAACACCCTTGTATTTTAATGGGTAAATTTGGCAATAGCATAATTAGGTAGGGGTATTGTTGTCCAAAACTTTTGTAATAAATGCTAAAAAATCATAAGAGAAAATCAATCCCGTGAGGTTTGAGTGGAATGATTTCCCTCTACTTTCTCCTATGTCAGGAACATATTTCTAGAATTTGTAGTTACCAAATAAAAAAGATGATGTCTTTCCTTTCCCGAATCCTCAAATCCGCGAACTAAATGAGGCATAAAAGTCTGCCTTAAGCAATGGTAGTTTTTATTCTTATTTTTTTTATGTGATGTCACAGGGACTATGGAAGAATTCTAGTTCATCTGCCAACAACATAATCTATCTGCCAAAATTGAAAAATTAGGCTAAGTTGAAACCGCCAATTTTTTTTAATTAATCTGGTATGTTCGGTTTACAAAATAGAAAACCGATTTTCATTGATTCAATTCACGGTCTTAAGTAATAAAAAAACCGGCTAGAACCGAATTTCATTGTAATACAAAGGGTTCTGTTATTTACAGCCCTATCAAAATTTAACTAAAACACATTTTAACACCTTTTTATTTATCACAAACACCCCCTTCTATTGCCTGATGTTAGGTGAGTACTTAATAATATATACACTCTCCTCATGTGACCCGAGCTTATATAAGTGGACTCACCTCTCATTAAGCGGGTCTTATTTGAAAAAGGGTCAAACACCAAAAGTACAATGAATTTTATACATTTTTACAAAATGGGTAACATATTTTTTTCCCGAAAATTTTGACAACAAAGTTTTAATTTATTTACAAAATGTGTAAGCATGAGAGTAATCCGTACCATGACATATTACCCAAAATGTAAACAAATTTGAAGTTCATTGTCAAAATTGTTAAAAAAAGTATGTTACCCATTTTGTGGAAAAAATATATAGTTCATTGTACATTTTGCTCTTTTACCCTTTAAAAAACACTCAAGTAATCTATTGCTTGATGTTAGGCGAGTTCTTACAAACAAACTCTCCTCAAGTGGGGCGAGTATATGTGATTGCACTCACTTTTCATTAGGCAAGTCTTAGGGGGTGTTAGTGATTAGAAATTTACCTTAAGGGGTGTTTGTGACAAATATAAGGGGTGTAAATAACATCACCCAATACAAATTTCTTGCACAGGTGGCATGTTGTTATTAATTCAAATGGGATACGTATGTTGTATTATTGTAAGTGCACATGTACCAAAACAAAACAATTAAAATATACATTTCAAATCTATCTCATTTTCCACGTTCAGAAAAAAAATCCTAAAGTCCCTTAACCATTTTGTCCATTTTAATCCACCGTGTCACGAGGCGTCCTTTGATGGCACAAAGGAGGCCGCATGAGCGACCGTGTAACCGATAGCCCGGTCGAGTTCAATCGAATTTTATTTACAATCAACAAGCAACATGCAACAACAGTAATTTAAAAAGAGCTTGAACATAAATTGAAATCACTTCATTATATTAAACTTGATTACATGAAAAGCTATTACAGTATGGAAGAAAGTAAGAGCTTGAAACAGAGTGCTAGACAACGTGAATTGGTAGGCAACTCGGATGTGAGGCAGATAGTCTTATCCCCACATATAACTACTTAATGAAAATACCAAAGTTGTAGCAGTACACGTTGGCTCACACAAGTTACAAGAACATGATTACAAAGGAAATGAAAATGCAATTACAAAGGAAATTCTTAGATCTATTTACATGGAAACAATATTTACATATGAGAATACACTTTTCCAAAAAACTAGCCTAAGCACAAGTCTAAAACTAGATGATGCTTAACGACCTGGTTGTGCTGGTGCTAGATCTCCTGTTGGGTTGTGTTGCACTCGGGCGCGTGCACGGTATCGTTGAAGTGTAGCCAGTCACGAGTGCTGTTGGGAAGCACCCCGTGACACACCGCCAGCACCACTCTCTCGCAGCGCTAACCGTTTTGGTCGATAAACCTACCTTCAATTTACCAATTTGTTCGGTCAGTTTAGTTTTATAAGATAACTAGTTTGTAACCCATGCGATGCATGGGCGTATTAAGATAAAATAGTTAATTACGAAATTAAAAACACACGTCAACTTTCTTCCTGCATATTAAAAGGTGCAGAAGAAAAACTTTTATCATTTTTACCATTGATTTCACAATTTCCTTTAAAACAAAAATCAGAATGTGGATTGCATTGGAAATAGATTAAAAAATCGGAATGCGGATTGCATTGGAAATAGATTAAAAAATCGGATTTCAGATTACCTTGAAAATAAATTAACTTATGTGTGAGAGAAATGAATCTGGGTTCTAATTAAAGACGGTGTAAATACACGCAAAACGAAAAAAAAAAGTATAAGTCAACTATAATTAAAAAATAATAGAATATTTTAAAATGAGAGAATAAAGAGGGAGTAAATGCAATACACATAACAACCTAACAAAAAAAACCTTCTCACTCCTCCCATTATATATATATACTATTAGATAAACCGACCATCAATAGCAATACGCAGTAGCCAACACTAAGCAGTAAAGAATAAAAGTAGCACTAAACACTAAGCAGCCCTAGCTAAGATTAGTCAGCACTAGTTCCATCAAAAAAAGTAGTCAAATTTGAGAACGCAGTGAAATTTGGGGAAATAAAGCAATTTAACATATATTTGACAGAAGAATCATACTTGGGAGAAATTTAAAGGAACAAAGAAAACAAATAATGGTTGAACCTTTGCCTAATCTAATATACAAATTAACATAAAATCTTTTGAACAATTTGATTATTATACTTTGACTCTTTTTGCCCAAAATCATGCAAGAAGTTTCTTACCCAATAGAGAGAAGACGACTGACGATGAAAGTGACTGAGTAAGAGAGGAAGTGAAGAACGAACGGAGTGAGAGAAAGGGACGACGGAGAACCTGAGAGGGAAGTAGTGCTGCCGTTATGTGCATGAGAATGTGAAAGGGACAGGAGACTAGAGTGTCGAGAAGACTGATTGAGTGAGCTAGTGAGGGTTTGACAAACTTATTATTAAACTTGCAAAAACTTAAAAAATAAAAATAATTTTTTTTTTAAAAATGGTTAGTCAGTTGGTAAAACCGCACTTATGCACAACAAAAAACTGCTATCAATTCCGAAAATGGTCGGTAACTGATGGGCGGTTACCAACCAAAAAAAGCTCGGTTCGTTTACCAACCGATTTAAGTTGGTTCAGTCGGTTTGTGGTTTTAGGTACAAAAATTCCTCCCTTAATATTGGTGATGAAGAAGTATTTGATGAAAGTGAATTTGTGTTTTAAAGAAGCCCTGATTTCAATGACATTAGCAAAAGAATTCATCTTTACCTCTCGTTGATTTTGATCTTTGTGACTTTAGTTTGTATAGTAAGGAATTCTTTAGAGAATTTGAAAGAGGAGACAATGTTTAATTTGTGTTCTATTTTAAAGATTGAAATAGTTTGATGTTTATAACCTTTTGTAACATATTTTTTGGGGGGTTAATTTTTGGAACACACTTTAAGGGCTGTTTGATACAATATGAAAAATGATAATGAAAACAATTGATTTGTGTGAGAAGTTGGAAAATAAGTTAAGGCATGTGGTGAAATATCTTCTTACTTTAAACTTTTTCTATGCAAAAAAATTCTTTGGAGGTTGAGGAAGAAATTTTTTCCATAAAAACTAATGAACGATGGAGGACATCTAATCATAAAAATGACCATAAGATGGTGAGTATCTCATCGTATGCCTCGACTTATTTTCTATCATTTCACACAAATCAAGTGTTTATATTTTCTTGTTTCATATATGTTATTATCAAACAGAATCTAAGTACCAACGGATTTTTCCGCCATTTATAGTTTTAATTTTATACCTATCTTTGGCACTAATTTTTCTATACTTAAAGCTGACTGTCTTATAGTATGATTTTGACGTAATCTTTGTATTCTTAATAAGGAAGATTACATGTAGTTATGGGTTTCATCTTCGTTAATTGAAGTTATTTGTCCTAATAGAAGTAGGATTGTACAATTCTTCTTCTTTTGTTTTTTGACGATACTTAACTTGTTTTGGATATTAAAATGTGAGGGAACCCATAATTAATTAGTAGGCAGTTTCCGTTTATTTAGGGCCGTTTGGTCGTCCTTCAAATTGCGAATTAGATAATTAACAATTAAGTAATTTACAAAAAAAATTATTTATTAGTATTTGGTTGTGTAAATTAAACAATTGTAAATATGATAATTCAAGTTGATTCATAAAAACTCAAGTTAAGTCATTTCAAGTAAAACTTGAAATTGCCTAATTCTAGAATTAGATAATTCATTCTAACTCTATTTTTTGAATTAATCTAGTTTCTACCAGTGACGTTGATGTATCTAGACAAAATTTTAAATAACATAGAACAATAGAAAACATGTTTTTATTCTAACAATCGCTATTCTCGTTTAAGTTTTCCAAACACTACTTGAATTATAATTAAATTATTCATAAATGAGCAAATTCACAATTCTTCAATCGAAAATTAACTAATTTTAAAATTAGGTAATTTATGCAACCAAACGGGCAATAATTCAAAACCATCAAAATTAAGTGAAGGTTAACCCTCACCAAATTAAATTACTAGGCTGTGCGACTCGGTTCAATTTGAATTTCAGTAATTCCTATACGATTCAAATATGCCAAGATGAGGAATCTTTTGATTGTACATAATATATTATAACAAATTATTTACTGAGTTTAAGCATATTTTCAACAAGAAGTACTAGAAAAAAAATAACTAAACATGGGAACTTGTTAAGTATACTACATAACAAGGTTTGGCCAATCCTTTGATCTACAGCAACAACAAGTAATGGGGAAAAAAACCAAACTCAAGCCTGTAAACAACTAAGTGTAGTATATTTTATCTAAATTATATTTTAAAATACAAAATATGTAATACCTTGAGACTTCCACATAATTCTACAAAATTCTATTTTGTACGAATTCATTCGATAAGGTTCTCTTTTTGTAGAATTTTTGTGAGGCTTCTACACAATACATGAGTGTGTAACTCATATACAACTCATGTCCAACTCATATTACTCTACACACTTCAAGTGCTATATATATGTGTGTGTATGTCCCTAAACGAGAGTAGTAACAGGAAGCCAAAAACAAAAGGTCATAAAGCCACATCACACCTTTATACAATTTTTCACCAACAATATATTGCCGAAATCTATATACGATTTCTTATTGAGTACGTACAACCGTAAAAAACAAGTATTCCAAAGCAACATAATGTGTGATTGTTCTTCTCTAGTCTTGTCAATCCTCACTAAACACCGCCAAGTGTTAGGTCGATCTCTAGAGCCTGGGGATTCCTTTCTTAATGTGTTCCTGGAAAAAATCTAGGTAACCTTCAATGTAGGCCCTCCGGGGAATCTTTCCTTCAGAAGCTTTCTTCTAACAATAATCCACATTAAGCCTCGTGAAACTCTGTAAGAGATTATCCTAAATAAGGAGAGAAGGGATGTTAGTTTTTATCAAAGTATATTAAACTGAAATTATTCATACCTCAAACCAGCATATTAAAACCTGCGCATTAAACTCATATTAGTTGGATTGCAAGTGATTAGCACTTTGAAAATAATTAATAATATAAATTTGCAAATCATGAAAAACTGAAATGAAACTAACTGATAAGAAAAGTCCAAGTAGCCCCAGCCAAAGTGTCAGCAATATGCCCAGTTAACTTTTGTTTGGTTTTTTTTTTTATCGAAAACAAAGAAGCCAATAAAACAACATAAATAGTGTGAGGGGACGATTTTAACATTCTCTTATAGGCCGAATTGGCCTTAGCATTTCCTTATGGGCCGAATGGGAAGGACGAGGTCCAGCTATCATGAAAGATAGAACGGACTACAAATGAGGCCCAATAGCATAAGAGGCAATATAGAATATTTGCCGAGTAAAAAGGGACAACCGCCGAGTAGAAGATAACCGACCTAAGAAAGATTCTAGACCAACAGACAGAGAAAATGCCGATATAAGCATCCTAACCAATAAGAAAATGACACATGTGATAATATAGTATGATAAATGCTTACTACAAGAGCGAATGACAAAGTGATACGTGTAAAGTGCAAAGGAGTTAGTTACAACAGTTGTGCTCCCCTCACATGGAAGGAGGAGATGAATATCACAAGAACCACAAGGTATACCCTGGATGGTCATTTTACTTGTGACATAATCTAGCTTGGGGAGCACGAAAAAGAGATCTATAAATAGAAAAGGGGACTCTCTGGACAAAGGGAGTGTGAAAAGCTGGAGAAAGATATTAAGAGAAATCCAATATAAACCTTGATCCAATTACTATCTCTACCAGTTTGGGCCAGATTTATTCTGGTTCTACTTCAACACACAAATACACCACGTACAAATAGCTTTGTCACAAGTTATCAAAGGTTTTTGATAGTAAAACGAATAGAAGAATATATAGAACATATATATAACACTCAATTATAACAAAAAACAAATAATATATTGAAGAAAAAAAACGTAATTAATGAGATATTTCATAAAACTTAACTTCAACCTAATAGGTTTTTTAAAGTACATAATCAAAGAATAAATATAACATATAGATACACAACACTAAATTATAATACAAAGGAATAATACATTGAAAAAAAGAGTAGTAAATCAAGTATACTATAAAACTCCACCTAGTTAGTTTTTTATAATACACATTCAATGAATCTATTAATATATAGAACATATATATATATATATATATATAAGAGTAAATTACCAAAAAATACAATGTACTTTACCCGTTTTTACAATATTAATCAGTCTATTTTAAACCTTTTGTTTAGCCTAATCTAACGTTTTGAACAACCAAAATGTAGGTTCAAGATATCTTTATGTTAGAAAAAATAAAAGTAAACTTGATGGGATTGACTTGTTTTTTTATTTTTCAAAGAGTCTTTTAATCATATTTTTTTATCTTATTTTAATCACGGAAAAATAATTTTTTAACAAATTAAACTCTAGTGCGGATGTGAAAATAATCCAACCACGTCTCTAAGTATGATTTGACAATTGTCTAAAATACGTTCTGAAATGTCACTCAATAATTTTTCTTGATTTTTTTTACATAATTTTATAGTATGATGGATTTTGTTTAATTTACCTTGATTAGTATATTGTAAATTTTGAATTTTTATTAAATTTTGAATTTTTTATTTTAAGTTATGGCATTTTTAATGTAGACAAAATTATTGGTGTGTGAGAGTTTATTTGGGTGTATATTATTGGTGTAAATGTTTTAACTTTGATGTGACATTTTGATGTGTATATAAAACTCATCAAATGGTGTAGAATTAATGAACACTATAATAGATCTGGTTTAATTTATCTTGATTAGTAGATTGTAAATACTAATTTTTTATTAAATTTAAAATTTTTTATTTTAAGTTATGGCATTTTTAATGTAGACAAAATTATTGGGGTATGGGAGTTTATTTGGGTGTATATTATTGGTGTAAGTGTTTTAACTTTGATGTGAGTATAAAACTCATCAAAGGGCGTAGATTTAATGCACACCATGTGCATTTTTAACCATTAGATTATTATACTTTTTGGACAAAATTTTGGTCAAAGATGTTGTTTCATAATATAGATAATTTTTTATTTTAAGTTATGTCATTTATTGGTGTGAGAGAGTTTATTTGGGTGTATATCATTGGTGTAAATGTTTTAATTTTGATGTGTCATCTTGATGTGTATATAAAACTTATCTAAGGATGTAGAATTAATATGCACCATAACATGCGTATTTTTAACCATTAGATTCTTATACTTTTTGGACAAATTTTTTGGTCAAAGATGTTGTTTTATAAATAGATAATTGATCAATCACACGTAAAAATTGGTGTTTATTTTAAAAGCAGTCCAGATTTCATATTTAAACCCCGTTTTCAAAATTAATTGCGTGGAACAAGTTGTAATATTTTTTAAACATATTTTTATCAATTGATTTTACAAATTCTCAGTTTTATCAGTTTCGACCGATGAAGGAATCAGTAAGTGTTTGTACTCGATTCAATCTATAAATCGCGGTGTCAACCTGATTAAGCCAAAATATTGCATTTTCATACGTATTTAGATGGCTTAATGTGCATAAATTTAATTCTAATTATTCTAAATTGTTAAGAATTGATTTTTAATCATGAAATAGGATAATATGTTTGTTTCTAGTGCGTTTTACCCTTTTTACAGGTTAAAACTGAACAAGAACAAATTTAGAAGCAAATTCCCCCAAAGTTAGTCATTGTAGGCCAAATTCGAAACTAAATTGAGTTCAAGAAGTGAACTGAAAATAATTACCAAGCTCAAGCATGAAAGGAGTGGTTAGAATAGATTATGAGAAGCCGATAAATGATCCCAAGCGAAACAAAAGTCATTTGAATCAATTCGGAAAATTTTCGAATGAAGAAGAGATCCACCTTGCGCAATGTCTCTGTTCCAGCGATTTTTGGTATTTATCCGTGTAGAATTTGAAGAAAACTCTAGACAAAAGTTGTAAAGCTCTAAGTTATCTACGTGTGGGCGAAAACCTTGCATCAATCGGAGTTCGGAGAGCAAAGTTATGACCGAAATACGAACAGTGCGCTATAGGAGCAGATTCTTGCTCGAATGAATAACAAAATTGAAGGTGCAAGAATTTATCGAAAGTGGGCCTAACCCAAATGGTATATGTGAGAAATGTTTTCCTTGTGGTTTTGGGTTCAAGTCTTATTGGCAGCAATTTATTGTTCCTTTTTGATCAATTTTTGAAGCCAATTAATAGGCCCATCCAATGACACACCTAATAAAATTAGGTTTTATAATATATATTATATATATAAATCAATCATCATAAAAGCAGGAAGAGCCGAGCAGCAGCAACAAAAAAGCACACAGCCATGTGTTCTCTCTCTCTCTCTCTCTCTCTCTCTCTCTCTCTCTCCATTCTTCTTTCTTTCTTTTTTTTTTCCTTTCTTTATTTTATTTTTGTTTTAACAATTAAGGATTCAATTGTATTGCTGCCATTATTTTTCTTCGGTGTTATTTGAGAGTTTGGGACGAAGGATTTGAGTTCATTATTGAAGATTAATTTCAGAATTTATTATTGGTCTACGCGCGTATTTCAATTTCATGTTCTTAATTTATTTACTGCTTTGTTAATTCTTATTATAAATTTTGCATGCTTATGATTTTAATTGCTTGTCAATTTATGAATTTATATAGGCTGTTTTATTTAATTAATTTATTGAGCATGAACTTATTAAATATGTTTGGCTAGTTCGTTAGTTAGGGGTCCGTAAGGAATGGGTATGCCGACGCAGTAATTTTTTGGACCCGAATTTAATTCTAATTAATTTTTCATTGGTTAATAGGTCATTATAAATCTGATTTTTATTAAATTATTATCCTAGTATGCTAATCACATATTTTTATAATAAATTTAATAAAATCTTTTCAACAAAAGAACTAAACTAGTTTGAATCTTTGTTTTTGCGCTAAACCCTAACTAGTTGACTCAGAGAGCGGTCTATACTCTCTAAATTAATTAGTTATGTATCTTTTTAAATTTCAAACTAGAGCGCGCTGTTTTCAGTAGTATTTTTAATCCTTACTTTTTGATACCGAAATTGCCAATTTTGTGTTTCCACCGCCCGTTTTAGTTCAAATTTGATTTCAATCATGTTTTAACATATTTGAAGTAAATTATGGCTTTTACTTAATATTTCTAAACTCACTTTTAATAAAAGGTTTTGTAGTGTCAAGCACTACTTCACTTTAATAAACAAGTGTTTTCGATAAAATTAAGTAGTGCGAATTGATTCCATAATTAGTATTGGTATGTATAGTTCATGTCACGCATGAATTATTGCAAAAAATACATGTTTATGAGATCAATTAGCTTGTAAAAAATCCGCTGATTTTTAAAGAAAAATTAATTAGAAAAGGATTCTCGGTCCATCGAATTGCCCGTTATGTTGCCAAGAACTTATGGATATCCCTAGCACTTTTTGTTCTTAATTTTAATTAAAGTTTTTTACTGATTTAATTAATTTAGCATGCTATTTTTATTATTTATTTTATTTAGCTTTATTTCATGTTCATTTTATGTTAGTTTAGTTTCTTTTAGCATAATAATGTTTCGCTACGTTTAGAATTAGTTTTAGTTGCATGTTTTATTTAATTATATTTCCTTTAGTTAGTTTAGTTATTGATTCTCATTCCATTCCCTCCATATTTCATCTTTTCTTTATTTTTCTTTTTTTTCCCTCTTGAAAGAAATTTTCCTAAGTCAAAGAACTACCCTCCTCCTCATGGATCGACCTCGGACTTACCAAGTTTTTATTACTTGACTGACCACCTGCACTTGGGTGTAATAACTCGCGTTGTTTTTGCCGAGTCAAGTTTTTGGCGTCATTGCCGGCGAGGACGGTTTGTTAATTTTTAATTTAGGAAAGTTTCTTTTGCTTTCTTTTCCTTGGAATCTACACCAGGTACCTGCCTAGTGTATGAAACCTTGGATTCATAATCCACCTTTTCACTTTCATCTCGCATGTTCCACCTCTACTAGTTACATTCACACCGAAGTGACTAGTTTTTTTAAATCCATAAACGTGACTAGTTTGATTTAAGAATGAATCAGAATAAGTGAACTTACTGCTAACTCAGTCATGGAGAATCAAAATCGAAGTCTTCATGAGCTATTACAGCCAGCACGGAATACTAATCCATCATGTATTATCTTTCCACCTAATGCTGGAGCTTTTCACTTCAAGAATGGAATAATTCAACTCTTACCCGTGTTCCAGGGATTAGAGAATAAACAACCTTACCTCCACATTAGAGAATTTAAAGAAGTTTGTGCTACTTTCAATTATCAAGCATGTACAAAAGAGTTAATTAGACTTAAGCTTGTCCCCTTCTCCCTAAAGGATAAAGCTAAGGCGTGGTTTCTCTCGCTTCACCCTAAGTCTATTACAACATGGCTTGACATGCAGTAACAATTTCTCAAAAGGTTCTCCCCTTCTCACCTTACTTGTCATTTCAAAAAGCAACTAATGTTTTCTCTCAGAAGGAAGGAGAAACATTTTACCAATGTTGGGAGAGATTCAAAGAACTTCAGAACTCTTGCCTGCATCATAATTTTGAAAAGTGTCGCTTGATAGGTTTTTTCTATAAAGGCTTATCTTATAAAATGCGTCAATTTGTTGAGATGATGTGTAATGGATAATTTCTCAAGAAGAATCCTGATGAAGTTGAGACCTACTTAGACTGGTTAGCTAAAAATTCCTAGCAATGGGAGACGCCTCAATCAGTTGATCGATATTTTGAAGATACAACCAGTCAAGTCCAAGAAGTGTGCCACATCGGAAAGCAAGAAGATCTTAGTGCACAAATTTCTCAATTAGCAAGAAAGGTCGAAGCTCTTGAAAGGAGAAATGTTGAAATTCCAAGGCAAAAGCGTGTGGAAGAATCTTGTAGAATTTGTGAAGTTCGAGCGCACTATACCCAAGATTGTCCTACGATCCCTGCTTTCAAAGAAGTATTCCATGCAGAAGTAAATTTCATAAGTAGTTTTCCCATGCCACTCAATGCTTCCAATGAACTGCAGAATGATGAATGCCATTTCCCACGATTATCTTATCCTTAGTTCCCTCATTCACCTCAATTCCATTCTGTATCCCAATCGCAATTTCCTCATTCACCTATCTTCCTTCTTAGCCATATTTTCAGCATCAGCAATTCAATCCCTCATCATCGCTGTCTTATTGTGATCCTAGACTTAGTGTGCCCCAACAACCGAAAAGTCAAGAAGAGGTGATGCATGGCATGTTCTCGCAAATGCTGCAAGTGATGAATCAACTAAAGAGCTCCATTGATAAACTCGCTGCCCACAATGAGGTTTGAGAGGAAAGAATGTTCCCTGTGTAATCTAAAGCCAAACCCATTGAGCAACTTTCCATAGACTGCAATCCCACTCTATCTTTTAGTGATGTCGAAGAAGCTCGATCCATCACCACTCTTCATAGTAAAAAAATCATTCAAAAGGATATTCCAGTGACTTCTTCAGAGCCTAAAGAAAGTCATTTCATTCCAAATTCTAGTGATGATCTTCCTGACAACGTTGAGTTTGAGGCTATGCCAAATTCTCAAATTCCTGCTCCTTATCATCAAAGATTGGAGAAACCTCAGAAGGAAAATAAGAACCAGGAGATTATAGATACATTCAAGCAAGTCAAGATAAATATCCCTTTTTTGGATGCTATCATGCAAGTTCCATCATATGCTAAGTTTTTTAAAGACTTATGCACTGTGAAAATGAAAGTTTCAGTTTAGAAGAATGCTTTTCTAGCCAATCAAGTGAGTTCTGTTATCCAACATAACCTACCTATAAAATACAAGGACCCTGGTTGTCCTACCATTTATTGTATTATTGGTGATTAAAGAATTGAGCATGCTTTGCTAGATTTAGGTTCAAGTGTGAATTTACTTCCCTTTTCAGTGTACCAACAGTTGGGTCTTGGTGAGTTAAAGCCTACCAAGATCAAAATTCAGTTAGCTAACCGCTCTATCAAGGTTCCTAAAGGAGTGATTGATGACATATTAGTTAAGGTTGACAATTTCATCTATCCAGTCGATTTTGTTGTTTTGGATACTCAGCTTATGACTAATATTTTTACTCAAATTCCTATCATTTTGGGTAGTCCATTCTTAGCTACTGTAAATGCCCTTGTCAATTGTAGGAATGGTATGATGCAGCTGACTTTTGAAAACATGAAGCTTGAATTGAATATTTTCTCCATTCCAAAGAAGTCTGATCGAGAATGCAGTGACAAAGAGGAGGAAATTTAAGAGATAAATCTTACTGGCCTCTTAGATCTTGATTTTAAGCAAATATGCATCGAGGATGAGTTTTTTATAAACTCACCACCTTCTATTCCATCGCATGATTCCTTAACTAAAGAGTTTGATCAACCTGTGCCCATTTTAGATTAGTTTGAAGTTCAGCAAGAATCTAGTTATTTTATTGATTTATTGACTGATACGAATGATAGTGACTTAGAGGCCCAGATAGATCAATTCCTTCAAACAAAGTTTGAGCCAGAAATCATTGTAAATCAGTTGAAGCTGGATATTCTTTCTCTGCGGATACATGGTTGTTAAATGAGCAGTGCATTGATGTTTCATGCTATAATTTCATCTCTTCTAATGATCCACGTTTTTCACTAGAGTTCCACTCAATTTTTATGGGTCATTATGATAAGATACTTCATAACTACAATGTGGTTTTCTCTTTCATTTCTTCTGATCTAGAACCAGACTTAGGTATAGAGAAGTGTTGTGATCTTAATCGTTCTGGATTATTGTGTTATCCTGCCTATGTTTTCCTTCATGACCTCATGGTTGTGGTTTCTAAGGATTTGCCCCCGGACATACATTGTGTCCAAAAAGTTCTATTTTATATGCTTAAACTTCTTGATCTTACTGCGATAACCATCATTCATTGAGTTGACCCATAACTCTTTCGATTACTACTGTTTGACACTAAGCAGAGCCTTAGTTGGGGGAAAAGTGAGAAAGTAAAGGTAAGTTCTTTTTTTCCTTTGGCTATGAATTGTACTGACAATATTTTTTGATTAGCCACTTCTGCGTAGCTATCAATTTTGCAGGTACTTTTGAGGAAAAAAGACAGCACGCACTAGGTAAATAGTTTAGAATTTTTTTTCTTTTTGTTTATTTGTAGTTTTTGGTAGATTTGTTGTTGCTAACATGTAGATTTTAAAGAGATTAGGCCGCTCTCAGGTATATCTTCCCTCTTATTCATTTATTTCAGTCCCTTGCATCCATGCTTGTGTGCGTATTTTGTAGCATTGGGGACAATGTTAGATTTTAGTTGAGGAAGGAAGACCTATGGTCCAATTTTTTTCGAAAAGTCTGTATGCAAGTAACTTAGGATAGTCTTTTTACTTTATTTATGTTTTTTTTTTCAAAAAAAAAATTCGAAAAAATAATAAGAGATTGCAAGCCTAAGTCACCTGATGGTATCTTTCTCGTTCCTTTTCATTGAGCGACGATGCATTCATGATTAGACTTAGCATGTCTTGTAACATCCTGTATTTTAATTAATCTTAATTACATTATATTAACTCTTTTATATATATATATATATGAGAATGATCGTTTGATGATGCGGGTGGTCCGAATCAATTTCGGTTGGTAAATAGGAAGTTTTGGGTTCTTTGTGATTCGTTAATTTGAGCTAACTTTGGGTTATCGTAATTCCTCCGTTACTTATCCGATTGAAGTTTCGATCGTTTAGGTGTCTAGTATTTGCATCATTATACAACATTCGTGTTTTGCCTGAAAGCTAATTCGCTCTCCTCGTGGGTTAAAACAGGGCGCGAAGTAGGCCCATCGCTAAATTCTGGTTGTTTAATAGCGTTCGGCAGAGCGATGTCTTCGGTAAATTTTTGGAAAAAATGTGTCCATAATTTGAGAAAACTTCCTCTCATAAAGTTTTAGAACTTTGAAATACCTTTCCGTGGACATAAAGAACGCCTCAATCGGAATTCCGAGTCAAAAGTTATGGCCAAATCAAAAACAGTGCTCCAGAACCAAAAAAATATGCGCGAGTTACTGTAGCAACCGACTTAAAGTCAGTTGAAGCTCGTTTTAAGCTATTTTTCAACCATTTTTGAACCATCCTTTTCCACTAAACTCTAGAGAGTTCTAGAGAGAGAAAAATAGGTGTTCTTGAGCGACTCTTACATATTTTCACTTCCGATCAAAGGATTAAATATCAAAAATCATCCGAAATACCTCCTAGCTTGCTATTCATCATCTTCTACCTTGAGGATTCTTTGGGGAAGGCTTGGAGCATTAATTTTCTTTCTTCTTTCTTACTCATAAACTGAGGTAGGGGTTTTCTTACCTTCAAAACCCGATAAAATGAGTTTATTACTTGACAATTCATGCGTTTGATTTATATAAAGTTAGAAAGTTGAATGTATACATGTATTTATGTTGTTGCATGATATGTGTGGTATTGAATATATGATTGGAGGCACAATATGCCATGTATACTTGATATAAAAGAGTTGTTTGAACTAAATAACATACCCTTGGCGATATATCTACGACATGGTTGATAAAAGTGATTTATATGTGAACTTTTTATGCCAAAGGATATGTGGTAGAACTTGGTAAAGTATATATGGCATAATTTGCTTCATG
Source organism: Lonicera japonica (assembly GCA_021464415.1). Lineage (NCBI taxonomy): Eukaryota > Viridiplantae > Streptophyta > Magnoliopsida > Dipsacales > Caprifoliaceae > Lonicera > Lonicera japonica. The sequence goes on along the minus strand of CM038469.1, from coordinate 3,803,216 downwards.
TGGATAATTAGCATCATGTTATACATATTATCATGTTATGCACGGTATATATATACATATCATCATTGTGTCAACCAAAGGCCCAAAAACTCTTATGGCAAGTTCTTGGATGGACTCGTGGATTCGTGATTTTTGACTTGGCAAGTTATCTCATGAAAGACCTATATCATATCGTATTGATTCGGAGAGCTTGTGTCTCTCGAAAAATAACTCTTGGTGTGAATGTATAGTGCTTGCCGTGACGGGAAAATAAGTAGGGCTCGGTGCCCTTGGGTTGAAAATCCTTAAACCCCTGGGGGAAACAACGTTTGGCCGCTTATAAGCCACTGGTGTGGAGCCCGGGAACCTAGGCAAATTGGCAAGGCACTATGGTTTTGCGATTATCTGTATTTATATGGGATCGGGGTGAATGATCCTAGGGCTATTGTTCTCTATACTTGTGTGGGATCATGACGATTGATCCCAGGTTATGATATCTTGGCAGCAGTGGAATCTATTCATCACTCAGGCTTTCTATTATACGGTAATCGGTTGACACGAGAGGTAACATGCATTAGCACGTTCATGCATGATCACTTGATGAATTTTGGATTTTCTGTTAATATTATTGTTATTACCATGATCTAAAAGATATGTTTACAAACTTGTTTTTGAACATATGCCTGGTACCCCCTACTGAGCAAATGGCTCACCCCGATTTTTCTTTAAAAACATTTCAGGTACTCACGAGTCCCACGTGGACAAGGACACGACGGGGTCAGGGACGATATAGAGGCTCTGATACTACGTGTATATTTTGGTTTTCTATGATGTATGTATATTTTTTCGGGAAGCCACGGCTAGCACGAGGAGTTTATATACTTTAGTTATTCGTATGGTTTGGATTATGTGTATTTGATACATGCTGGAATCTATAATATGTTTGATACCCTATACATTGTGATACTTGCTATATCTATTGTTGTTGACTTATTTCTTTCTATATACCTATCTTAGTCTTACTAAGATAGGTTAGTAACGCTCCAGGCCTTAATTACAGGCGTTATCCTGTGCATTAAGGCGGGGGTGTTACATGTCTGGTAGTATCAGATAATCTTGAAAGTGTTAATTTTTATTATGTTTGAAAAGTTATATGCCGATTTGAATTTACTTGTTCATGTTTATAGACTAGATTGATATACCATGACTGGGAAATGCCTTGTTTATAATGAGTGGAGACTATATAGCCTTGTGAGGAGTTGAGCCTTTCTTCCTTATTTGAAAGCTATTATTTACAAATTTTGATTCTTTTGAAAGCGTTTATTAAATTGTCCGAGTCATTCTATTATCACTCTTATTCAGTTTTAGAGAGGTTCGTCCATGAGATTGCTATTGCCTTATTGTTGGAACCTAGAACTGGCATTAGGGAAATAATATAGGCCGTCTTTCATTAGCCTATATAGCCTTGGCCTACCCGTTATGTTTTATCCTTAGCAGCTAATTTTGAAGCTTGAAGCTTGATTCGTATTGATATGCCAAATGAATAACGGAGCCCAAATTCCATAACTTACATACCTTTTTGGCTCATTAGCAGTATGGCTTAAAATCAAAGGCCTGGATTATATTGTGAAAAGAATTGTAAAGAAGAATATCTTGCTTTGTTTAAAAAAAATAAAAAAAATTATAGAGTGAAAAGGCAACGAAAAAAAATAGATATCAAAAGAATGCCTAAAAAAGAATAAAGAAAAGTAAGTGTATTGGGATGATAATGCAGACAGTAAAAATTGGGTATGTGTTTGATATAGAGGCTCGCTTATATACCTCTCGAGTTAACTGAGCTAATGAGTCTTTTGATTCCTTATTTGACCTACTCATTTCATAACCACCACCCTTAACCACATTACAACCTAGCAAAGTCCTAATTGATCCCTAAAGGTTTAGTTTGTGGTTTAAACAATAAAAGGGCAGATATAACAGTCTCGCTTCTTTAATAATTGAATCTTAATTTAAAAGACTCATATTCTTTCATTTTGACGTCTTTCAAAGAAAACATACGTGAGGCATTTGAATTTGCTTACAAAACAATCCTTAGCTCGTATGTAGAGTGCTACACCCCTTTATAGTGATTCATTTGTAGAGTGTATGCCCAGTGAGAATTGAGTCGAGGCTTAATGATGAACAAGAGCTTTATCCTATGATTGGTTTCGCACTAATTGTGTTTATGAGTTTGTTTAATCCATAAATGTTCCTATTTCACGCAGACTTTTGTTTGTTTAGTAAAACAAACTGGCGACTCTGATTTTCTTTACAAAATGTCACCCTTTTCTTTATAATAAAACGAGCCGTTTTTCAAACAAATCGAAAACTAGAGGAAATGCTGTCCAGAGGGCCGGTGTCGAAAGTACAAGTTCTCACAACCGATAATAATGATTTTAAGTACCAATATCATGCTAAAAAAATTGGTACGTACCAAACTTTGGTACATTTTGGTAATTGTATGGTATGGTTTGGTACAATATATCTGATACTATTTTACATCCTTATCGTGTATGATGGTGGTGGGGTGGTAGTGCCGTAGTAGGTATGTGGTGGTTTCAGATCTATAAAGAAGAAGAAAGAAATATGAGTTGTAGAGAGAAAGAGAGGCGGCATGTTTGTGAGTGAGGCTGTGAAACTCTACGTTAGTGTGAAAGTGAAACATTGGTTAATTTGAATTTGGACTTTTGATCTAAATGTTATTGAAAAATGTTGTGGTATATTGTTATTATTTTGATATTTGACATAATGGTACAATTGGTAATAGTATGGTACAGTAATATCGTGGTAATAACAACATTTCGGTATGGTAAAGTACAACATCAGTAATTATTTTGAGTATTATTATCATGCCAAAAAACCCCAATACGGTACACATTACTAAAGATTGGTGCAATTTTTTCAATGATACAGTATAATACGGTTTTGTATGATATATTTGGTACAATTTGCTATCCCTAAACTACAATTGGTGATAAAGGGTAGGGGTGTTAAGGCCAATCCGAAAACTAACTGAATGAACCAAATCGATTTGGATCGATTCGTAAACCGCTAACTGAAAAAAAAAATTGAAAACGAAAACTAGAAAACTGAACTGAAATCGAATAGTTTGGTTAGGGTTTGATGCAAGCTAGTCCAAAACCGAATTAAACCGAATCAAATTATGTATAAGAAAAAAAATGTTAATACATACTCTAAAGGCACACGTTAATTATACTATAATACAAAAAGATGGCATTTTATTATTAATTGCATATTGTGATTATCTTTAAAAAATCATTAACGTGTACGAATTAACTACATAATGCTAAGATTTTTTTTATTACATACATGATAGCAAGATAATTCATCGTTTTATTTAATGTGTTTTATTCCTATAAATGTACAAATAAAATAGTATTACATAGAAAACATGCTCTCTATATGTTTGATCTTTGTTTCTAAAAACCATGACTTTAATTTGAATATGAACTAATCTTGCATTACTATTAGTATTACATCATTACGTTAAATTGATTTAGGAAAAAAAATATATATCCAAACCGAATAAAATCGAATCGAAAAATTTAGTTCAAGTTTAAGTTTAAAAGATTTAAAAACAAAAATTGAATCAAATAGAAACAAAGTTTTTATATTTACTTTGAGTGTGAAGTGCCTTTTTTTATACTCTAACCGAAACAAAAAACAACCTTGATAAAAAGTGGAGATATATTTGTCATTCCAACGTGTGGCTTTAGCTTTTTCTTTTGGGCCGCGACATGCAGCTTTAATTTTTGCCTCCCTTCCCTTCCTACTCCGGCGCCAGGTGGGAACTGGAGATTTTGACCGGCCTAAGCCCAATTATGGGTTTCACAGGGTTTCGAGGAAAAAATCTATAAATTATATAAAAAATTATTTTTTAAATTTTTAGTTATATAATTTTAAAACTTTTATAAAAATTTTAAAAAATAATATAAATGCGTAAATTAAATTTATATTTTATCCGAATTTTTTATATAACTTTTAGATATCAAAGTTTCTTAAAATATTATTAAAAATTAATATTTTTAAAAATTATGTAAGTTTTATTCAAAACAAAATTATACAAAAATTATATACAATGTTTGTTAGATTTATTTTTGCAAAATGTTGAATAGAGTCGCTCCTATCTTTCAATTGATCTACCCCTAGGCCTTGTTTGATTCACGGATTTTAGTATTCGGAAAATGAAAGTCATTCATTTTCTTTGTTTGGTAATTACAAATTTTGGAAAGACTTTTTTGAGAGATAGAAAAATAGAGGGTAAAGCTATTCCACTCAAAGGGCATGAGATTCATTTTCCCCTCTAATTTGCTAACATTCATTACAAAAAATTTGGACATTAATATCCCTACCAAAATATGCTATTACCAAATTAATGGGATTAATTTCTTTGGTGTACTTTTGCATTTTTATGACGTTATTTTTTACTTTAAAATATAAGGGTATTATTGACATATTGATATATTTTTACTTTCTTTTCTTATACCAATCAAACACCGAAAAGAAATAAAATAGTATTTTTTAAATACTTTTCATGTTTTATCAAACACCGAAAAGGAAACTTGACAGAAATTTTAATTTTCCACTTTTACGGGAAAGACAGCGAAATCGATTTTCCTTCCGTGTGTGAACCAAACGAGACCTTAACCTCTGATTCAAAATATTGAAGTTTTGGATGAGGTAATTGCTAGAGGCTATTTTCACCCTAGAAAATTAGAGGGGACTGAAGAAGGACTTGGAATGCACAGGGGTATTGATGATACCATGATTGATAAGTTTGGCATGGAATGGAGAGGAATGGCTATGCATGCATTGGATTGGATGCTGGGGCAGTTTACAGTGTTATTTTATAGTGATTAAGGTATGTACACCATTATAGCCAAAGGCTCAGCTAGGCAGATTCTTCATTTCGCCGCTAGTGTTGAATTTGGGATAATGTTTCGAATGATAATTATATTTTAAATTTAATCCAAATTCTCAAATATATTTCTCCGAGGATAATGTAAAAATGAGGAGAAACTGAATTCCAATCTCAGCATAAGCATGTCGACATTCATTCAACACATTCTGAGTTTAGGATAGGAGAGGAAAAATCTCCCCAAAAGCACTCCATTGGAAAAGCCAAATTATTTTCCCTCACAAATTATTCTCAGTTTCTTCACATCAATTCGATTCGATTTGGGAGCTCACACAAACCCCGAAATCCGAAACCCTAAAACGGTCGATGTCGATGTCCAGTCAGCCTCAGTTCCGGTACACGTAGACGCTGTCGAAGGTACTCTACCTCCGGAACCTTCAGTGGGAGTGCACCAAAGAAGAACTCGTAGAGCTTTGTAAACCATTCGGCAAGGTCGTTAATATTAAGTGCAATGTTGGGGCCAATCGCAATCAGGCCTTTGTTAAATTCGTCAGTATTCTAATATATCGCTCTGTTTTTTTGTTTTTTTGAGGCCTCGATTGCGACTCTAATTACTTAATACTGAACGAATGCTCTGAAAAATATGTTTGATTTTATTTGGTTGGAATGTTTAATAATAGATTGCATCTCATAATTTTACAATCATCATCATCATATATATGTTTGATTTTATTTGGCTGGAATGGTTAGTAATAGATTGCATCTTATAATTTTACAATCATCATCATAAATATGTTTGATTTTATTTGGCTGGAATGCTAAATAATAGATTGCATCTTATAATTTTACAATGATGATGATGATGATGCAAAAGAAAAAGGAAAATAATAGATGCATATTACTCTTAACGCGGAAGTATGAATTTTGATCTGATTAAGTATTAAGAGGTGAGAAAACAAACCCCAAATCTACATCTTAATGGTGAATGGACTAAGATCTCCTATGTCATACTTCTAGTATAATTTCGTTTTGTTGTTCTGTCGTGGTGGTTGTTGAATACTTAGTTTATCATTAACATGTCATCGCGAGACCTCAATGATAAGTGTTTGTCAAATATGGTGGATTGATATTTTGGTGTGATGATGTTTGGTTTACTTTATATTGCACTTGGTAAAAATTGTATGGGCAAGTATAACATTGAACTGGTTGGTAGCGTACAAAGGAAAGAGTGATTACATGTATTAACTCATTTATGACCACCTTTAGGGGGTTGTTAGTTGTTGCTCAGTGACGAAGGAACATGAAAATTCTTTTTTAAAATAGCATGAAGTATCAGCATGATGGAGACAGTGAAAAAAGGGGTTCTAGAAAGTCATATTTTTATCTCTTTTTGAACTCTAGATAGTTATATGAATATGTAAAATGTGTAATATATTTCTTGTAAAGAAGAGAACTAGAATTGTGGAGTAAAGTATTGGATTAGAACTAGAATTAAAACAAACAAGAAGCAGGTGTCAATATATCTCTAGGAAAACTTCTATTAGGTAAATATCCTTGGTCTTTTAGCAAAGTCACCTCTAGACTTGACCTGTTTAATACTTCAGTTCTGACAACCATAAGCAGGTGACCTTGTAGTGGATAATGATGCTAAATGTGTTTCAGCTTACCTTATTTTTTGGTTCACTTTGGAATATGTGGTCTTATTACTACTATCCACCATGCCTTTCATTAGTTTGGGGGATTATTGAAAAGAATCTAATCATATTTCACGTTGCAGGTAGACCTTAATCAGGCGATTAATATATATGGTTGCATATTATGCTTCATCTACGGAGCCTGTATCAGTTCGTGGCAAGCCTGTGTATATTCAGTATTTGAATAGACATGAAATTGTCAACAAGAAGAGTCCCGGAGATGTTCCAGGGAATGTCTTGCTGGTAACCAATGAAGGTGTAGAAGCTGGTGATTTCAGCATTGATATTATTAGCTTGGTAAGTTCTTCCGCTTTATTGATAATTTCCTGCTATTACATAGCCACATAGGTGTAATACGTTTACAAGATTTCTATGCTCAACCTCATTCATTTTCCAAGAAATAACGATCATGTATTGTGATGCTAATTTATTGGATACATCAAATCAGTATTAGCAGTCAACATATGTTGTGCTGCATTTTGAATCATCCTATTCCTTTATCTTACTGTGAAACTATGGTGTATGCCTGTCCTTGTTCTGGTTGACATGTGGTTTTATGTTTGTGATCAAAGAATCATCTTTTGGTTCACGTGACTCCTGGGTAGTATTTTAGATTCAGAACGCTTCCTATCATAATTTTCCTATCTTCTTTCTTTCTGGCAGTAGTATCTGATGATTTTTATATAAATCTTGATTGAAATCAGTTAAAATAACAGATGACAATGGTTCTTATTTAGATTCTTTTGTTGGAGACAGTCTGGATATATTATCATGTGCATCATACTCCTTTCTAAGGTCTATCTTCACACTTGTACATACAGGTTTCATTCTGCACTTAATCTGATCTGTTGTACTTTATTCATTGCCAGTAGTGGTTGCTGGGACGGTTTTTTTGATGGTGTACCATATTAATTTTTTCATATCATTCCTATCCAGTGGCCTCATCTTAATTCAAGCTGAATGCAAGTGTTATCGGCTTTTGGCTTTGTGCACAAAATCGCAACGTTTGAAAAGGCTGCAGGTTTTCAGGTTATATTTTTAATATTGCATTTGGAGTCCTTTCAGAACTCTCTCTCTCTCTCTCTCTCTCTCTCACTATCATTGACAATTTTCTGGATACCTCGCCGCACGCTGATACAAGATAGTGATGCTGAGACCGCTTCTTCAGCAAAGGAGGTGATGGACGGAAGAAGTATTCGAAGGCATTTTTTTTTAATTCCTTTTTGTTTTCACTTTTTTTGATTTGGGCATTCACTCTTGTACTTCTAGCGAGCTGCTAAATTTGAGAATAGAGTGACTTCACTTAATGAATATAAACAATTGTAATGTTTCGAATTTCCGGTATTTGCTTCCAAACCACGTTGGTTCATGTCATTTGCGTATATTGTATTCCGCTCACACAGATTTGAACATTAAGTTTCAATCGCACTGCAGCAGATAACAATGAACCCATCGAGTAATTAATTACGTTTCCCTAATTGTTAGATCAAGTGTGTGGCCTTTTCCTAAGCTCCTGGGCATTTAAAATTTTGGCCGTTGAGATATTTCTAATTAATGTGTCTGTCTGTTGTTAGGGTTTAGTGAAGCCCAGCAGCTAAAATGGACGCGTTTTCATGGCTACTTGGTATGTTCCTTGATCTTGTAGTTGTAATTTGATTCATTCTTGTTTTCTTCATCCCGGTGTTCCTCGGTTTATGTGTTGGAAGTGTGTGAACTTATGCAATTGTTCTTATTGTTTTATTTCTTTGCTTCCACCCCCATCCCCCTCTCTTTCTGAGAAACACGTGGCTTTTTTATCTTCATCCTGCTATCTTGTACAAGTTTAGACTTCACTCCCCAGCAGCGCTTTTACTTTCAGTGCATTTGTGACTGTCCATTTTGCATTTCGTGGGCTACTTTTGGTGCTTTTTGAGTAGCACTAAATTGGGGCAATGAACATGGAGTCATGGATTCAAATTTTATCGAAATCCAAGTAGTCCTGTAGCACGTAAGCAAGGACATTTTTAATTGCCAGAGCAGATACGAATAAGAATTCACTAGTGTATTTCTAATAGGATAGTAATATGGATAGTTTGGAATTTGTTATGTATTCGCTCCATTTACACCCGCAGTGTTAACCATGTTGTTGCCAGAAATGTTATGGCATTCATTTGGCTTTGGGCTATATATTCTTGCTTATCCTTTGACAATATTTAACATTGCCTCATCTTAATATGTCCTGTTCTGTATGTCAGATTTGTGTTTTATGTGGCCAATGCGGCTGAGTTTTCCTTACTGCAACTGTCTGTGCTTACAATTCCATGCACATTTTATCAATGAATCAACACCCTTACTGGTCTTTCCCAACTCATTGCGATTCCTTTGCTCTTTTGCCCTGCAGTTTCTAGGATTTTTTTCGTACAAGCTGCAGGGGGGTAGCGTGCAAGGTACGGGTAGGTGAGGCATAACCAGCGTGTTGTCAAGGGTTGACGTGAGAACATAGGCACCATGAGGAGAGGATTTGTGTGTAGCAAACCAGGTGGACAATTTTTTTTTTTTGGAACTGATGCTAATGCTGACTTTTGGAAGGAAAAGTTTATAGCTGGTTTACCCACTCTATTTGCCCAAAAGGTCAAAGATAGAATTATGCGTAAACATGGTGGTACTTCTATACCTTATGCCCAATATACTTATGGCATGCTTATAAGCGAATGTATATTAGAAGGTTTATATTTATGTAATGATATAAAATTAAAAGCTCAACTAAAGGCACAAAACCTAACTGGTAGAAAAGAAATTGGAGAATTTTGTGACCAATTTGGTTTTGATATAAAAGTCCCGGGAAGACCCCCAACTCGCCGTCCTTCTAAACAGAGAAAATCGTATACTAAGCGTAAACGTAAATCTAAAAAGAAAGAAGAATCTACTTCTAAACCTAAATCTACTTCTAAAAAGAGTGGTAAACGACCACCTAAAAAATCTTCTAATACTAGTTCTATTGTTTGTAAAAAATGTGGTAAAACTGGTCATTATGCTAATAAATGTTGGACCGAGAAAAAATTAAATGAAATTTCGGATGAAGGTTTAAGAAAACAGCTTATAAATGTGTTATTAAACCCTTCTGATGAAGAAGAAAATGATACTGATCAGGAAGCTAGTGATGCTGAATTAAATGATATAGAGTCTGATGATTATGCTAGTTCTGATTCAGTTAAATCTGATTGTAATTGTAATGCTCAAACAGACTATTATAAAGCTATCCTTGAAGCTAATGGTTTGAGTATAAATGTACTTTCTAAAGAAGAACAAAATATTCTTGATAGTATAGATGGCATTGAGGACCCCTCTATAAAAAGAAAAATGATTGAACATTATATTTCTACATTTAAACAACCTGAAAATAATCTCCTTCCGTCTGAAGAGCCTTATTCTCTAAAAAAGGTTTTAGATGATATGAAAGATACTAATAACAATATAGTTGAAAGAGAATCTTCTATACCTGATCTAAAATTCGAAATAAATAACCTTAAAAAGGAAATACAAGAAATAAAAATTCGTCTTGAAAATCTTGAAGGTTATAATAAGTCTTTCCCTGCCTTAGGTACTAGCACAGCTACTGCCACTACTGCAGAAGAAAAACAAAAACAAAATTATTTACAGCTTATAGAAAAAATAACTTCACAAAAATGGTATATTGCTATTACTATAGTTGTGGATAAAACGTTCGTATTAAAGGATATTGCTCTCTTAGATACCGGAGCAGATATAAACTGTATTCGTGAGGGTTTAGTTCCCACTCATTACTTTACTATAACTACTGAATCTTTAACTGCTGCTAATAAACAGAAACTAAAAATAAAGTTTAAATTGTCTAATGCTTATGTGTGTAACCAAGGTCTATGCATTCCTGCTACCTTCTTGCTTGTTAAAGATCTGTCTCAAAGAATTATTTTGGGAACCCCATTTATAAATCTTATAGAACCCTTTACTAAAGATGAAAGAGGGATAGTTACTAAGTTTGAAGATACAGATATTATATTTGAGTTTATTTCTCCTCCTCAAACGAGAGAAATAAATGAAATTAAAGAACACTTGTTTTTTAAAGAAAAACAAATAAATTATTTGCGAAAAGACGTTAAAATATTAAATATATCTTCTCATTTAAATTCTTCTATAGTTAAGACTAGAATTGAAGAAATTTCTAAATTAATTTCTGATAATTTATGTAATGAACATCCCAATGCTTTCTGGGATAGAAAACAAATCGGGTATAGTTGTTTTCTATCCCAGAAAGCATTGGGATGTTCATTACATAAATTATCAGAAATTAATTTAGAAATTTCTTCAATTCTAGTCTTAACTATAGAAGAATTTAAATGAGAAGATATATTTAATATTTTAACGTCTTTTCGCAAATAATTTATTTGTTTTTCTTTAAAAAACAAGTGTTCTTTAATTTCATTTATTTCTCTCGTTTGAGGAGGAGAAATAAACTCAAATATAATATCTGTATCTTCAAACTTAGTAACTATCCCTCTTTCATCTTTAGTAAAGGGTTCTATAAGATTTATAAATGGGGTTCCCAAAATAATTCTTTGAGACAGATCTTTAACAAGCAAGAAGGTAGCAGGAATGCATAGACCTTGGTTACACACATAAGCATTAGACAATTTAAACTTTATTTTTAGTTTCTGTTTATTAGCAGCAGTTAAAGATTCAGTAGTTTTAGTAAAGTAATGAGTGGGAACTAAACCCTCACGAATACAGTTTATATCTGCTCCGGTATCTAAGAGAGCAATATCCTTTAATACGAACGTTTTATCCACAACTATAGTAATAGCAATATACCATTTTTGTGAAGTTATTTTTTCTATAAGCTGTAAATAATTTTGTTTTTGTTTTTCTTCTGCAGTAGTGGCAGTAGCTGTGCTAGTACCTAAGGCAGGGAAAGACTTATTATAACCTTCAAGATTTTCAAGACGAATTTTTATTTCTTGTATTTCCTTTTTAAGGTTATTTATTTCGAATTTTAGATCAGGTATAGAAGATTCTCTTTCAACTATATTGTTATTAGTATCTTTCATATCATCTAAAACCTTTTTTAGAGAATAAGGCTCTTCAGACGGAAGGAGATTATTTTCAGGTTGTTTAAATGTAGAAATATAATGTTCAATCATTTTTCTTTTTATAGAGGGGTCCTCAATGCCATCTATACTATCAAGAATATTTTGTTCTTCTTTAGAAAGTACATTTATACTCAAACCATTAGCTTCAAGGATAGCTTTATAATAGTCTGTTTGAGCATTACAATTACAATCAGATTTAACTGAATCAGAACTAGCATAATCATCAGACTCTATATCATTTAATTCAGCATCACTAGCTTCCTGATCAGTATCATTTTCTTCTTCATCAGAAGGGTTTAATAACACATTTATAAGCTGTTTTCTTAAACCTTCATCCGAAATTTCATTTAATTTTTTCTCGGTCCAACATTTATTAGCATAATGACCAGTTTTACCACATTTTTTACAAACAATAGAACTAGTATTAGAAGATTTTTTAGGTGGTCGTTTACCACTCTTTTTAGAAGTAGATTTAGGTTTAGAAGTAGATTCTTCTTTCTTTTTAGATTTACGTTTACGCTTAGTATACGATTTTCTCTGTTTAGAAGGACGGCGAGTTGGGGGTCTTCCCGGGACTTTTATATCAAAACCAAATTGGTCACAAAATTCTCCAATTTCTTTTCTACCAGTTAGGTTTTGTGCCTTTAGTTGAGCTTTTAATTTTATATCATTACATAAAGATAAACCTTCTAATATACATTCGCTTATAAGCATGCCATAAGTATATTGGGCATAAGGTATAGAAGTACCACCATGTTTACGCATAATTCTATCTTTGACCTTTTGGGCAAATAGAGTGGGTAAACCAGCTATAAACTTTTCCTTCCAAAAGTCAGCATTAGCATCAGTTCTTATCATAACTTTAGATAAGAATGTATCTTTATACCATCTAAAATGTGTTAACGTTGGGCATTTTAGGTTTATAAGCAAATCTTTACTCTTATCTAATGTCTCAGGATGAGCACCAATAAAAGCAATTATAATAGCATTTAAGAGAGAATAAACCGCATTTTGTTGAGTAGTAGGCTCTTGCTTAACCTCACTAGTCCCATCAGGTTTATTTTTAGAAACAAGCATTTGAACGATTTTAACAGAATTTAAAATTTCATTTCGTTGGGTATCATTTAGAACATTATCCCACCAACCACGAAGTTGGCCAGCAAAACCAGCAATTATAAACTCAGCAATCTGTTTATCAGTATTACCAGCAGCTTTACACACCGTAGAATACATAGTCATCCTATGTAACTGGGTCAAAATAGTATATTCTGACAAACCATCTATAGTCCATTCATATATAGTTTTAGCACTAAAATTTGACATATTTATGTGTGCTTCTTCTTCAAACAATATATCTATAGGTGTAGGTCTAGGATAATAGTATTTCCCAGGAGGCATAATAACATCACGGTTTTGTTTAGAGGGATAATTTATCTCATTTATATTTATAAATTCATTTTGAATTTTATTTATTTCAGAAAAATCAATTTCATTATCAGAAACATTTTCGTCTATAGACAGAGGGAGAATATTTTTCTGTTTTCCCATATCCATAGAATCTAATTTTTCTTTTAAAGCATCAATAATCTCTTGGCTTAAGGTGGATTTTCCTAAAGAAAACCCTTTAGATAATTCTATGGCAGGTTTTAAAAGAGAAGTAGAGACTTCCGATTTAGAATCAACCTTTTGTTTGGCAGTATTATCACAAATATTATCAATATTTTGCTCTATTCTTATAAGCTGATTTCCAATAGTCTGTAAAAACAAATTTATATAATTACTTTGGCTTATCATTCTATCCATAGTAACTTGGGTAGAAACTCCAGGTTGAGCAAAGCAAGTCACTTCTAAAGCTTTGTCACCAATTTTTATAACCTGATGTTCTGGAGGAGGATGGACAGCCCTTACCACCCCAGAATCGACTTTCCAATCTTTATAAAAAGTTTCTAAAACATTTATAGCAGGGAAATCGATCTCAGTTTTAATAATATGTTCATAAAACCATAGACATAAAGGAATAACTTGTTCTTTTTTATTTATATAATCATAAAATAACTCTTTAAATTTAGAGAGTTGATTCTCAGAATAATAATCAAAATACCAGTTTCTGAATCCTGAATATTTATCTTGGAAAAATTCTTTATTTATCTCATTTCTATCATAAACAAATGGTTCCGAAATAGTAACCACATTAATAGATTTTGTATTTATACCTAAATCGGCTAAATTTATTCCAAGTTCAGATATAGTATCAGGTTCATTCTTATTTTGCTGTCCTTCACCAGAACTAGTAGCCGGATGATAGACACCATGCGGGATATTTTGTTTAGAATTTATAATCCCTTCAAAAACCAAATTATTAGCTTGTGTGGCAGAGTTTACAACAGAAGTAGCAGGAGTATAAAATTCTTTTTGCCTAGACGATTCAGCAATAGAATTTGCTATAGTACTTGCTAGGGTATTTGCAGGAGTATAAAATTTTTCTGAAGTAGTTCTAAATGAATGTCTAGAACTAGTAGTTTTATTATTATCAAATTTTATAATAACATCACCATCTGCAAACTGAACTATTTCTTCAACTTTTCTACTTTCGACAGGCGCTGGGGGAGCAGCCGCTTCAAGTAACCAAGTTGATGGGGGAGTTATATCTTTCCACATAATAGTTCGGGGTAAAGCCACATCAGATTTTAACAAATTTGTTTCTAATAAAATTGTTTTATGTTTAGCATCATATAGATGAGCACGGGGACTTAAAGTGTTCATTACTCTATAATATATTCTATATGTGAGATTTAATGGCTCAGATCCAGGCTTCATACTATAACCATTTAATTGCAAATTTATAGTTAAAACATCCAGAATATTTCTATCAGTTAATGCTATAGAAAGATTTGGGTGGACATCAAAATATACAGGTCCATTACATAGACTGGATTGAACAACTCCTAATAATGAATCATTAAATTTAAGATGACGACAATCGCGTAATGCTAATAAAAAGGAATTATTAAGACCTTCAACGGTCAAAGGTTTTAAAGCAACTTGTACAAGTCCGATATGCATATATTTGTATTTATCTTTATATCTCTTTATCTCTTCAGGAGTTATAAGTTGAATAGCATCAAAATTATCACCGATAGGTATAGTTTGCTCAATGGTTTTAATTGACATAGTTGAAAACAGATTAAACATACCGGTGTGATAAATTTTATCTGGACTAACTTTAGGAATATTCCAATTTAACAACGTAGTTTCTATATCTTTAAATTCTATATCTTCTTTGTTTTTAATAACAGGTTTAGATTTAAAACGACTTATAACAGAAGATGAACGAGTCAACATTATAAGATCGTTTTCCACTTAATAACAAAGAAAATTCTTGCTCGACTGTCAACGACTTTACGGATATGAAAGCCAAAAGAAAAGCCTTACCTTGGCTATAAAATGGCTGAAATCCAACGCGACTTAAGATGTCGATCCACAAGAACCAATCCTTTGATACCAAATGAGAAGAACGGGAGGATATAAAAGAAAATAAAAAGAAAGTAAGAACAGAGATGGGGAAATTTAAATTATTATTAATTTTAAAGAGAAGGTTTACAAAAAGAGAGAGAGAGAGAGAAAAGATCCAAGAAAAAAGACCCGGAGAACAGGCTCCCCAAAAATCCTATATATACACACATAGGCGGAATTCAAACAAACAATATAGAGTCCGCACAGTTGAATACAATAATTCAAAACTTTAATTATTAAAGTTATACAGTAACATCAAATTATTGACGACAGAGTGGCGAAAAATTCAACCAGAAGGGCCCACGTCCTTTAACCCTTTCGCTTTAGAATCATCCAACTTTTCCTTTTTAATTTTATCGAGAGCCATCGCTGTTTCCACTTGATCAGCCCAGGACATCCCCATATATTTTTCCATGTCTTCATTATCATTATATTCTTCACTTTCTTCTTTTTCTTCATCTTGGTCATTTTCTGCTTCCAGATTTACGGAAGGGGCACGAGACGTTGCTTTAGAAGAAATGGACATTGTATCATCATCCAAGAATCCCAGATGAGCGATAAAAGCTTTTAACATTTTCTCCTTTATTTCTGCGGGAGAAGCATCCACATACTTTTTCTTCAAGGCTGCTGCCGAAGGGATTTTAAACTCTTGGTTCATAAAAACTTCATTTTTACGAGCTTCCTCTTCTTCTTTTACCCAAAGATTATATTCTTTGTAAGCATTTAAATCAAGGTGCATCTGAGGGATGAGTTCTTCAAACTCATATTTAGGCCACCACTTATAATACAAATCTCGAGCGAGAATGGAAAGGTTATTATGGGACCCAATGGTATAAGACCATTGAAAGATCCAGGGTATAGAGTAATGCCCAAGGAAGCGCATTAAAATGGCATTTTTTATAGGAGCTGGGTCATCAAGGTGTTTAGGATGAACGGTTTTAAACTCTTTATAAATGGGTTGGATTTTCTCATGAAAGTAATCCTCTTCAGGACCAAATTTAATAAACCAATTATAAAACCAGTGAGGGAGATCTTTTAAAACAATAATTGGCTCTTTAAGCCTATCAAACCTAAACCACCATGTATGGGTGTTATAGGAATTTTGATAAAGAAAAGCTTTATTCCAGGCATCAATATAATCCCAATACGTATATTCTTCTTTATAATGGGGAAGGAAGTTTACACTGTTAGGGTTTACCCCCCACTTCTTTAGACTGAGAGGTTCCTGTATAAAACATTTTGAAAATTGGATCTCTGGTTTCCCACGAGTTCCAGGGTTTTTATTAATATGATCAATAGTAACCGATCCAGTTTCTACCAGAATAGCTTCATAAAACTCCCTTTTCTTTCTGTTTAAAATAGGGAATTCTTGGTCAAACTCAAAATATTGCTTTGCCAAGGGTTTTTTTTTTTTTTTTTTTTTTTTTTTTGGTGGGGGGAGGGGGTTTGGTGAAAGCTAGCTATAGGGGGTTATTCTCGAATATGCCTTAGATAAGATATTACTACATCTTAGAGCTGGAATCAATTACATACCCAAACTTCGCTCTTTATCTACAAAGATTAAAATTAGAGAGAAGTTTTGAGGACATACGGGATAAGTGTAAAAGCAGGGATAAGCATAAAAGCCGGGAGAAACTGTTAATGGAGACTTTTAGGGTTCGTTTGGTTCGAGTTTTAAATTATTTTTGAAACGTTATATTCTATTCATTCCAATATTTGGTTCGAATTTTGGGTTAAGAATACATCATTTCAGGAATTGAGTATTCCTTCGAAGCTATTCCTCTTAAATAGATGGGAATATAGGATTATTCTAGGTATTTTTTTTAGATTTTCTTCTAAGATTACTTCTGAAGACCAAAATATTCCTTTTACTTACCAAGACAATTTTTTTTTCATCTATATTTTTTTTAAAAAAGGAAAAAATATATATTTTTTTATTATTGTTATTAAATACATACGACCACTTTTCATAGATCTTAACAATAAAAGCAAATTTTTACCTTTGTAAAATTGTTAGGACTAGTCATTAAATTTTATTAAATGAAGAATGTTTTGACAATTCTCATGTATTTCATTCATATTCTCGTTTGTACCAAATATGGAGTGGTAATTAAACATTCTAGGAAAGAATAATTCATCTCTGAACCAAACATAGACAAGGCATTCTAGATGTCAGGAAAAACTCTCTCCAGGAATTTAAGATATCCATTCCATTTCCAAAACTCAAATTAGATGAGTCTAAAACGTGTAGTCTTGAAATCTTTCTTAAGGGCCTCACAAAGCCACTAATTTAATTCGGGTCATCAAAACGAACATGAACTAATGACGTTTTGTATATATATTTATCAATATATCATAGATAGATAGATTGAAATTGTGTCTATAAAGGTCCGTTCGATAGCAACATAAAAAATAAAAAATAAAAAATAAGATAAGTTGAGCCATGTGGTGAGAAGTTTTCATTTTATATTTATTTTTGTGGATATATGTCATCTATCATTATTTATGTTATGTGGAAATTTTTTTTATTGCCACATTCTTTAAAGATGCTTAATTCTTAAGAGAAATCAAAGTGACAGCCAACCATCTAGTCCTTAATTCTAAAGTTTACAATCTTGTTAATTCATTTTCATTCAAATAAACTAGATGAAACTGTTAGAATATTCTAGTCTTACCTAGAATATTTCTCTCCTTGATCTCCTCCCTATTTTTGGATTGTATATATTTGCTTGATTTGCTTGATTTGTGTTACCATGTATAGTTCCTTACTCATCCCTATATAAAGGGATTATGATTCTTTGTATAGACACAAGCTCAATATACATAATATTATTTTCTCTCTAATTCTTATCATGGTATCAAAGGAAGGTTAAACTTTTGCTCCTCCATCCCACCACCACTACCAACCCGCTGCCCATTTCTCCGCTATCTACCACTGCCCAAACCACCCAAACACCAACCCAACCCTAACCCAAATCCTTTCATCATTCTCGAAAACTACTCAAACCGCCTCCAAAACACCGTGTCCCACCACCACTGCCATCGTCTTGACGAGACAGTTCCGACGCCGTAAAACTCACCTCGAAACTCCATCTTGTGCGCCCTCACGCTCCAGGTGAGTGAGATCCAGCTCGCCTCAGAGCCCACGCGTAGATCACACGCGCAGTTGTCCACTCTCCGCACACGCCTCACGCGTTGACCCTCTGACGCCGTCAGCTTTAACAGCGGTTACCTTAACGCCGTTAATACTAACGGCTTTGCATTAACGCCGTTAGTTACTGTTAAAAAAACACATATTTCTCTTTTGCTTTTCGGACCCGGTTTTTCAGCTACCCATAGTGGTTTTGAAGGTTTTTCATCGCTCCGAACACATCTACGGCCTCTAATTTTTCCAATTCCTTCTCTATCTCAGGTCACCTGTACTTCATTCCTTTGCTTTTTCATTATGACTACATCTGAAATTCCTATTACTATAAAACTTGATGGAAATAATTATAATCATTGGTCTATGCTATTTCTGAATTTTTTGAAAGGAAAAGGCCTTTGGAAGTATGTTACAGGCAAAGAATCTTGTCCCATAGAAACTGATGCCAAATTTGATGAATAGGAAATCAACAACAATAAAATCTTGACCTGGATCGCAAATACCGTCATCCCATCCATCAGTATCCAACTTGGCCGGTGCACCACTGCAAAGAATGCTTGGGATTTTTTAACACAACGCTATGTTCAAACCAATTTTGCCAAAAAGTACAAACTCGAACAGGATATTCGTTCTCTTCAACAACAGCCCGGCCAGATAGTCTCCGATTTTCACTCCAGCATGTGCCTTATCTGGGATCAACTTGAGCTAATGGAACCACAGTGGACTATTGATATAAACTTGTGGGAAACTTTTTGTGAGGAAACACGGCTCGTTCAATTTCTTATGGCACTCCAAGAAGAGTTTGAGCCAATCAGAGCCTCTATGCTTCACTGCAAGTCTCTTCCTTCTGTTGAGGAAGCCTTGACCGAACTAATCACTGAAGAAACCCGCAAAGGCATTGCTCCAAACATGTCATCCGTCTTCATTGCGGCCCCTCGCTCACAGTAGTACTTTTTTAAACCACCCACTGCCACTTCATCACCGCGTCCTCAACAGGCCTCCTCCCATTCATTAAGTACAATGCAACTACTGTAAGGAATTCAGGCATGCCGTTAAGTACTACCCTTCTCCTATATCCCGATACATGCATAGTCTAAAAAAATCCACCAGGTCATCCGCCGCGTTCAGCTCAACCAACGATCCGACGTTCAACCATCAAATTGTTCCTTCTTTCAACTCACCCATTGCTCAGGAAGTTCAGAACATGATCACACTGGATCATCATATAGTTGTATCTGCCTTCTCACCTCTGTCGGGTATCTCCTCTCCGTGGTTTTTTGATTTCGGGGTATCAAACCACATGACCTTTGACCCAACCCACCTCAAGCCATCTCGACCTATGGGCTTATTTACACAAATTCATACAGCTAATGGCTCCACTATTGCTGCTAGCCATATTGGCTCCATAACTAATAACGGTTTATCTATCTCTGACGGTTTTCTTGTTCCTCAATTATCTATGCAACTTTTATCTGTTGGACAATTATGTGACCTTGGGCTAATAGTTATCTTTCATGCTGCTGGTTTTGTTGTACAGGACCGATCGACGGGGATACAAGTTGGGACCGGCCACAGAGTTGGTCAACTATATGTGGCAAACAAATTACAGATTTCATCCGTCCCCAACTCATCTCTCACGGCTTTTACCACCAACCCATCTTCCTTTATCTCTTAGCATTCTAGATTAGGTCATGTTTCTTTTCCTCGCTTTCAATGTATGATACATAAAGGATTGTTAGGACCAGCTACTTTAGACAAAAATCATTCTTGTATTGCTTGAAAACTGGCCAAACAACCAGCTCTTCCCTTTAATAATAGTACAACTATTTCATGCTCTCCCTTTAACATTGTGCACTCTGATGTATGGGGAAAAGCCCCCCGTTGTTTCTATGGTTGGGGCTCAATATTATGTGGTATTTATTGATGATTATTCTCGATACACCTGGACTTATTTACTTCATTCTTGGTCTGATTTTTTGAAAGTTTACATCGAGTTCGCTACTATGATTAAAACTCAATTTTCCAAAAACATCAAAAATTTTATATCCGACTCTGGGGGAGAATACTTATCCAAACACTTTCTTGAATTCCTAAAGTCACAAGGGACCCTTCCCCAACTATCTTGCCCAGATAACCCTCAGCAAAATGGGGTTGCAGAACAAAAACACAAATACCTTGTCGAAACAGCTCGTACCCTCCTTATCTCATCGTCCGTCCCTTCCATATTCTGGGGGGAAGCCAGTCACACATCTACATTTCTTATTAATCGCATCCCCTCTGTAGTCACCAATGGCGTATCTCCTTTCGAGCGTCTATATGGGACCACTCCCAATTATTCTTAGCTTCGCACTTTTGGATCCACTTGTTTTGTGTTACTCCTAAAATGAGAACAAACAAAACTCACTTTCAAAAATGTCACGTGTGTCTTCCTAGGGTATGGGATTCAACAAAAAGGGTACCGCCGTTACGACTCGACTGCCAAACGGCTTCGCATTTCCCGCCATGTTACCTTCTGGGAACATAAACCATACTATACCTTATCCAAAGATTCCCTCTCAAATATTATGACCTCTATTCCTGTCGACCCACTTCCAGAGTCTCCTAATCTGCCTGAGTTCGCTCTTGTGCCATCTGTCACTCCTTCACCTACTCCTATAGTCGATTCTATGATCTCTCCTCCCACTCACCCTGTAGCCATTCCTATGCCACCACCTAACTCTCCCCTTGAACTTGTGACTAAATGTCCACCTACCGACAACTCTACGCCCTGTCCTGAGTCTGTATCTCCCGCCGACGGCCCTCTGCTGCAACCAGTCTGAGACCGCCATCCACCAGTCTGGCATTTCGATTATGAATGCTACCTCTCTGCCCTATTATCTCTCCATGAGTCATCCTCCTACCGTGAGGCTTCTGCCGATCCTCAATGGTAGCAGGCTATATCTGAGGAACTTGATGCTTTTTAGAAAATGAAAACTTGGGTTCTCACGGATTTACCCACTGGCAAATCAGTTGTTGGATGTAGATGGATATATAAAATCAAAACTAAAGCTGATGGGTCTGTTGATAGGTACAAAGCTCGCCTCGTTGCCAAAGGATACACTCAGGAGTATGGGATCGATTATGAAGAAACTTTTGCTCCGGTTGCCCGTATGACCACAGTTCGCACTCTTATCTCTCTCGCCTCTAGTCGTCGTTGGACCATTCATCAGATGGATGTTAAGAATGCATTTCTTCATGGCGATCTTCAGGAAGAAGTCTACATGCAACCTCCCCCCGGGCTTCCTCATGCCCCTGGATAAGTTTGCAAACTTAGTCGAGCTCTTTATGGTCTCAAACAAGCGCCTCGGGCTTGGTTTGAGAAATTCTCCACAGCCATTCTACAGCACAGTTTTTCTCAGAGCACTCATGACCCTGCTATGTTTACTTGCTCATCTTCGCATGGCATTGTTATTCTCCTACTTTATGTCGACAATATGATCATCACTAGTGATGACCTGAATGATATATGTAAGCTCAAAGACTATCTGTGCTCGTGTTTTGAAATGAAAGATTTGGGGGTCCTTCGCTACTTTCTTAGTATTAAGGTTGATCACTCCTCTACAGGCTATTTCCTCTCCCAAGTGAAGTATGCGTCTGATATTATCACACGTACAGGCCTTACTGACAACAAGACTGCTGATACTTCTCTTGAGATGAATGTCAAACTCTCATCTTCTGATGGCACCCTGCTTTCTAATCCCACTCTATATCGACAGCTTGTGGGAAGTCTCAACTATCTCACTATCACTAGACCTGACATCAGCCATGCTGTTCATATTGTGAGTCAGTTCATGTCTGCCCCACGCTCGGTTCACTTTGCTGCCGTTCTCCGCATCATCTGCTACGTTAAAGGGACCCTACATCAGGGCTTGCATCTTTCTTCTACATCTCAACCCCTGTTACAAGGATATTCCGACTCAGACTGGGCTGGTGATATTACTGATCGACGTTCCACGACTGGGTACTGTGTTTTCCTTGGCGGCTCGCTCATTTCGTGGAAAAGCAAGAAACAGACTGTTGTTGCCCGTTCTAGTGCCGAAACTGAATATCACGCTCTCGCTCATACCTCTGCTGAAATTGTTTGGCTTCACTGGCTGCTTCAAGATATGGGCATTACCCTTTCAGATCTCACGCCCTTATTCTGTGACAACAAGAGTGCCATTCAAATAGCTCACAATGACGTCTTCCATGAGCGCACTAAGCATATTGAAGTTGACTGCCACTTTGTTCGTCAGCACTTCCAACAAGGGCATATCTTGCTACCACACATCTCTTCCGAGCTTTAGATAGCCGACCTGTTCACAAACCTCATGTAGTCACCAAATTTCGGTTCCTTGTATCCAAGCTCCGGATGCTCTTCAAGCCTCTATAAGCTTGAGGAGGGGTGTTAGAATATTCTAATCGTACCTAGAATATTTCTCTCCTTGATCTCCTCCCTATTTTTGGATTGTATATATTTGCTTGATTTGTGTTACCATATATAGTTCCTTACTCATCCCTATATAAAGGGATTATGATTCTTTGTATAGACACAAGCTCAATATACATAATATTATTTTCTCTCTAATTCTTATCAGAAACATTCTTTAGAGTACGTTAAGAGAGTAAATGAGTAATTGATGATTCTCGCAGTAAAAAAATTAAACAAGAATAATATTTTCCATAGTTTTAATACCTATCATATTCAAAGCCAATTTTTTTGTAATAGATAAATGTTGTCTCCGTTGCTCCTCCTTGGACCTTAATTCTGGTCCATATCCCCCAATATCTAATAAAAGAAGTGTTTGTTTTTGCGTTTGCATGCTAAGTTGTTTTTTAAAATTATTAAAAATTTAACGGTTATTTTTTTAATGATTATTATTCAATATTAAAAGACATCGGCCTTGTTGAACGCTTATTGTTGAATTTAAACCATTGTTTTATACATGCACTTGATATTTAGAGCCTCATTCATAATAAAAAAGCAAACAACATTGAGTTTGGATTCAATATTCAACACTCGTGATTTAGTATTCAATAATCAAAGATTAAGAAATATACAGAGGACTCTAAATCATTTCTGTGCTAATGAGACATTTATTTTTTGTTTTCAAATTCAATTTATTATATATATATATATATATATTCAACAGTAAAGATTGTTTAGGCCAACTTATAAGCACTTCGAGTGGTTGGTCTTTCATCGACTTGGTGCATTTAAGAATTTAAACTCATAAAATACTCCCCACATGAATCAAATCCTAGTTGATAAGGAGAAGAAACAAGTTTCTTACCAATTTAACTTATTATTTTGGGTCATATTTCTGTTTAATTGTGCGTAGTGTATGTCTCCCTTATGGTCCACCTTGTTAGCCACAAAAAATTAAATTATTTATCTAACACCCATTTATTTAATACATCAAGAGATTTAACTGTACACCCACTTTTACATCTCACTCATTTAATATATATTTGTTAACGCGTAAGTGGGTTGGTGACTTGGTGCCTAATCCACAGCCAAAGGCTTGTGCTATGGACCCCGTTTAGTTTTCTAGGAAGGGTCATCCATGTTAACTTTTTTAGGCATTTGTCATCCCGTCAATACTCAACCAGACCAAATGTTGGCCATGGCGAACTGTTTTATTAATTAATATCGGTAACTTTTGGATTATGAGTTATTTATAGATTCGAGCGAGCCTTGTCTTTTCCCCTTTTTTTTCCTTCCCAGTCCGAACAATAAAGTCTTAATTCCATAGGTATGCACCGCTTGTATAAAGACAAATCTAACTATTTAATTTAATATAAGTAAAATGGAAGCCTTTCATCCGCTTTTGTCACGTGTTACTGTCTCTTTCTTTCCGTTACGGCCCTTCATCGTGTGTAGAAATGGTTTGGGATTTTAAAAATCTATAATTTTTGGAGTTAGATTTTGCTAAAACCGTCTTCTTTCTCCTCCTCTTCACGTCTTTTCTCCGTACCTATTCTTTCTCATGGCTGCCTAAACATTCCTTTTGGGATTTTACTCCTCTGCCTCTCTGATTGCTCCAACCGCGGCAATTTTAAGGTAACTTCTTCTTTCATTCTCAAAACTACTTTTTCGATTTCAAGTTTGTTTTATCGTTTGATGTTGAATTTGCAGTTTGAGTTAAGGGGTTATCTCAGTCTATGAAGTTATTCTAATGAGTTTACCATAATGCACAAGCTAGAGGCATTTGATAAAATGCACCACAAAAATATAACATTCATATACTTGCCACTTTTCACGTTCTTCTCCGTGTCATATTTCAGTAAACTACATTTTACTATTATTCTTTTGGGTTGGTAGCCATTGCACCGTTACGCTATTTGATTCATTGAATGATTGTATTCATGTTAGTTCATAACATTGTAGGACTTTATGATGTGCAAGTTAATTTCTAATTTGCAATGAATAGTTTGAAGAATTGGTATATAATTTTTACATGAATTACTGAGTGCCCTTTGGGTAGAATTGCTATCAAATATTTACTTTGAATTACTTGAATTGTCAAAACTCTTGGACTTATTTTATTCTTATTTAAAAAAAATTATGAGTATTTTTCCTTTTTTCGAGTTTGATTAATTTATCCTTACATGCTTTTGCGCTTCGTCTCGGTTCACATTTTTCATTTGAAGAATTCCTACAAAGAGAATAGAAAACCATGTGAAGGTATTTAATCCTAAATTTTTATCCATTCATTCCATTGCTTTAAAAATTTTAGTTTAGTTACTCCGCTGTTTTAAATTAATAGTCACGTTCCATTTCTGAAACATAATTAATTTACTAAATTCTACAATAAAAAACAAATTGAAAAAGTTTCCGAGTTAAAGCGAAACTATCAATTTGAGACGAAAACTGTATTATTTATTTCATTTCAAGACACTATCAACTGCATTCTATGAGATAATTTATACGTGCTATTGCAATATTGACTACCAATCAAAGCAAACTAAAAAGGCTAAGATGCCTTACATGATATAAGGTAATTTATTTTCTTTAAATATACCATAGTGCAAGCTTACAAGGGCTCACATGTTTCAAGATTGTGATTTTTTTTACTACGTTTTCTATACCAATTTTATGAAATATATATATATATATATAACTAGTGTTCTAAAAGGCGGTGCCTAGGCAGGTTAGGCGGTGTCCAGGCGCTCCGATTATTGCCTAGGTGGGTGATTAGGCGCCGGAATAAATTATGCGGGTGTCTGGGCTGGAGCTAAGCGGATAGACATTTTTTTCCCCCGTTTTAAAGGAGCTACATATTTCTCTTTTTGTTAAAAAATTACCATTTAAAAAAATTGTCAACCATCATAAGTAAATTCATCTTTCATTCCTCCGATTGAAACAAAACCTTAGCCAACAATTGCAATTGCTAGAAGACGTTCAAGAAGAGCTCGTTTTGACTAGTTATAAACACACCATGCCATCTTACTTCCTCAATTTTATCTTGAACTTTCTTCTTATTTTTCTTTTATTGTTACCTTTTTCTTTTCACTAGCTTATTATTATTATTATTATTATTATTATTATTATTATTATTATTATTAATTATTGTTGTTGTTGTTGCTGCTTAAAATAAATTGATAATTTCATATAGATGTGACCATGTGTTCAATTTTGTTTTGGACAGTGAGCCCAATGACTATATTTCACTTGTTTGTACTTTATACAAGCATTATACACAATTAGGGCTTGAATATTCTCTTTGTATTTTTTTTCTTTGCAATTCTTAATTAATAGGCTTGAACTTTGACATTTGTAGTTTGATGGTATATTTGTTAATTGAACATTTGAAAAAAAAAATTATGTTTATTTGAGTACTATATTTGATTTGATGATTTTTCAATCTTTTATTCCGTATATATAATTTTAGATATATTTAAAAATTAAAAATATAATTAAAAAAACTGCCTCGCGCCTAGCCGCCTAGGCCTTGACTAGGCGCTCTAGGTGCTAGGTCACCGCCCTAGATTCGCCTAGCGCCTTTTAGAACCTTGAACTATCAATTTGAGACGAAAACTGTATTATTTATTTCATTTCAAAACACTATCAACTGCATTCTATGAGATAATAATTGTACTCTATAAATTGTATATGTGCAGTTCCAATATTGACTAACAATCAAAACAAACTAAAAAAGCTAAGATGTCTTACATGATATAAGGTAGTTTATTTTCTTTAAATATACTATAGTGCAAGCCTACAAGGGCCCACATGTTCCAAGATTGTGAATTTTTTTACTATGTTTTCTATACCAAATTTATGAAATACATATTATATATATATATAACATTGCGACTGATTAATATCCACCATTCAATGAGCTTTTTTCTTTCCATAATTGTAGTTCTTCAGTTTCAAGCACTAATTATATTTATATGGAAGTGTGTTTGCGGTACTTGGGCATGAAGTATATACTACTTCAATCACAACATATTGAAATTGTTGAAATACTAAGGACAACCAAATGTTAAAGAACAATGAATAATGAAATGTTATTTGTTGCTAAAAGAAATTTTAGATAATATTTCTATTGTTAAGTTAGCGAAATATGTATTCTTTTTGTGGGTTTCATATATTAGAGGTTTTTTTTTACAATTCTCCACTATTAATTATGTTCTTTATGGTTTGATTGAAAATATTATTGAATAAATTTTGCAATGCAAGAGGATTAAAGCTTACATCCTTTGTTTATCATTCATTGTACATTGTTTATTTAATCATGTATACCAATTTTTTTACTCTACCAAAATTCTACCTATTAAATTATGTGTATTACACATAAAAATTAACTCTCGTGTATTGCACGTACGGCTTCAAATCTAATTATTTTATAATATAGGGTGATTCTAATTTTCACTCTCAATAATGCTTGGTTTCACTTTTACTTTTCATTCGGTTCTTGAACATTGAGTAATTGCTTGTTATTTGGTCATTGAGGATCGAGTATAAATTTGACAATATCTTTTTCAGCTAGTAAGTATTGAATAATAGGCTTATACTCAATTTTCAAAAATTGAATAACATGATATTACTCGGTGCTCAAGAACCAAATGAAATGTGAGAGTAAAATTAAATATTATTGAAAGTAGAAATAGAATCACCCATAGGCTTTGGCATTACCCTATTATGCATTGTGAATGTTTTTACTCTTTATTATTTTGTAATTCCCTAACGGGAGATTCTGGAACTTTCGACCACAGTTGGTAAGAAAAGTATTGAAAGAGAATACGAGGAAAATTATGTAATTATCACAATTATTTAAATTATTTTAAGCATAACCGAAGAAGTATCATTAACACAGAGAAGAGTAACCCCTTAAATGTGTAGGAATGTATGTAGAATTTTTGTTGAGAGGCTATAAATATAGATGATTATAAAAATGATCATACGTACTTCTTAAATCTTTGCTTAAAGACATTGTCAATTATATATATATATATATATGAAAAAATAGTATGCATACGTAAATTAGGCATTTTTTAGTTTCTTTAAAAATTCTTTTAAAAACGGGTCATTTGTACTTTGACACCCAAAATTTATATCGAAACTGAGTTTGACACCCATAGTTTTATTTTATTGTACTTTGCCACCCAGTTTTAACAGTTCTGTCAGGTCCACGAGTTTGACTGTTAGGTCAATGTTTTAATGACCAAACTATCCTACAGATTGTTTGGGTTGTATATATTTGGAATTAATTTGTTGCAACATAGAAAGTTTCTAGACGAAATTAATTAGAACATGGCCGGGCAGTACAACAAATTCAATGCAATTGTAACAAGGTAATATACGAAGAAGAATAAAACAAATTTAGTGATGGTTTTTGAGTCTTTCTCTTTTGAGAGCAATGATAAAAACTTTCATTTTCGTCTAAAAATGGTGCCACTAATAAATTTAACGTTTGATGTTCAAGAGAGAGGGCGAAGGGTTTCAACTTTAATTATTTACAAACACAATCTTCACTAATCTATTTTTTCCCTTATTCTTTAGGTAAAAATTTATTTTTTCACATCTTTGGCATCTTTAAAAATTTTTAAGCAAAAGACAAATAATGAACTTTGTATTGCTTTTGGTCATGCGCATTTTGTGGTTAAAAAAATTAAAAATTCGAGACTCATACAGAAACAAATTCACACAAATTTCCAAAACTTTAATGCGTCACTATATATGTGTCATTTTATAAGTTGGTCCTCTTTTCTTTTTTTTCGAAGCAAAATATTTGTAATTTCATTCTCTGTGTGTATTATTGACGAACTCAGATATCTATATTTTTTTCTCATACATTTATGTTGTGTATTTTTATTATTAATAAAGGTTTAGACTTCATCGCATATATGCATTTTATGACATTTGAATCTGGCAATAGTAACATAGTTACACCACCCCAATTTGGATAAAAAAAACACAGAAAGAAACGAAGGGGTAAAGTCAAATAGTCTTCTTTCCAATCTACATACTATGACTGGGAGTGCGGTACAAGGAATTCCCGGCATCGTGTAGAAAAAGAGTATATATAAGCAAAAGGCTTTTCATAATTTGATTTTTTTACCACGGAGAATCCAAAAATTTTGTTCTTTTTTTTTTAAGAACTTGATGTCGATAAATCCGCAAGTCTAGAAATTCATTTCGGACAATTGAACCTTCTCGAACTGTTTCTTTTTAAGAACCAAAAAGATTTGTGCCAAAATAACAGATGCCAAGAAGAACAAAAGGCCTTGGACACGTAATGGATCTTGAAGTACTATTTCTGCATCTCCCTGACCAAATCCGCCCACATTAGGATTACTTGTCAACGGTTGATCAAATTTGATAGATTCGCCTTCTGAAACAAGAAGTTCTGGCCCTGGAACTAAGCACATTTAATTATTTGTAATAAGATGCAGGGATTTAAAAAATAAATTAAAAACAGACAAATATAAATACGCACAACGTAAATGTGAGCATTCAAGGGTAATTTGGATAGTTTGGCTCATTAAAACATTGACCTAATAGCTAAACCTGTGGATTTGACAGAACTGTTAGAAATGGGTGCTAAAATACAATAAAATAAAACTAGGGGAGTCAAACTCAGTTTCGATATAAATTTTTGGTGACAAAGTACAAATAACCCTTTAAAAATTGTCTTCACGAACTTAAACATTGAAATTTATTATACATTTTACCTTTACAAGAATAAAGATAAACATTTGGAGAACAAACAAATTAAGTTAAAGAAGTATTAGAAATAAATTTTTGGTATCCCATGTACAAAAATGTTAATAAAGTTATTGATAAAAAGGTGAACATACAACCACTACAACAAGGGACATCCTTGTTACAAGAACAATGTGAACGGGTAACAGGATACAAAATTATTGAAATCATTTGCTTCAACATGCACAAAATTAAATATTATTGTTAGCACATGTAAAAACTACTTAGAGTGTTTCAAAATAGGAGTGACACTTTCCTTTTTATGAAGTCTCAAATTAAGAGGCTCATATTTTTATTTTTTCTTACACGTAATAATGGATCAACAATAAAATTAAAATATAATCGTGAGAAGTGATTAAATTAAAATCAGTATCATAGCTAGTTGAATTTGAGGGTGAAAGGAGTATAATATATTTAATTTATGATTAAATGCATCCTACTATATTTATTATAAATATCAAGTTTACAATATTATACATATATATATATATATATGAGGACCCATTCTCTTAAGGACAATCTATTTCGATGAAGTGAACGGATGAATTGTTTTTCGTAAAACTTGGTGGATATGGTCTTTATAATGAGCAGATCATCTTTACTAAATTTCATCAAAAATACTCAATTGGGAAGTATGTTGACTAAAAAATTGATATATATGCATATTTTTGGACGTTGAAATTTTAGATATTTAATTAATCCATTACCCTTTTGAGTTTTTTGATGAAATTTGGTGAAGATGATCTACTAATTATAGAGATCATTATCACCAAATTTCATGAAAAATTTTATCCGTTTATCTCTCGAAATGGACAATTCTTAAATTAGTTAACTTAAGAATGGTCCTTAAAAAAAGGAGATTGATATATATATATATATATATACAGGGCGGTGTTATTTACATCCCCTATATTTGTCACAAACACCACACAAATGTAAATTTATTATCACTAACACCTCCCTATGGCTCGCCTAATGAGAGATGAGTGCAGTTACATCCACTCGGCCTACTTACGGAGAGTTTGTTAGTAAGAATTCGCCTAACATCATGTAATGGAGTGCTAGAGTATTTTTCAAAAAAGATCGACCTAATGAGAGGTGAGTGCACTCACATAAACTTAGCTCAAATGGGAAGAGTGTGTTTCTAAACACTTGCTTAACATTAGGCAATGGAGGGGGAGTGTTTGTGATAAATAAGGAAATATTTAAATGTGTTTTAGTTAAATTTCAAATGAGGGTATTTGTGACAAATTTTGTGGTGTAAATAACACCGCCCTATATATATATATATATATATATATGTGCGTTAGAAGGACCAATTTTTTTTTTATCTTTAAATGCGCACCAACCAATTTGAGAGGGTAAATGGATAATTTTTTTATGAAACTTGATGAAGATGATTTCTATGATTAGTAGAACACTCAATCAAATTTCGTTGAAAAATCCAATCAGAAATTAGGTTAACTAGATAATTCTCTAGGATGCTATAAATAGACATAAAGTATTAGTTCATGTAAGAGAGAGAGATAGAGATAGAGAGCTAGAGAAAAATTGCAAGAGTGTTGAGTTAGAAAAAAGTGCAATTGTAATTCTCTTTTGAAGAGTTAATAGAAAAAAAAATTGTATCACTCTTCTGCTGTGCAAAAACTCAATAGTTCATATTATATTCAAGAAATGGGTAGTAAGTCAATTGAGTACAAGATATTCAAGAAAGGTAAAATCAAAAATGAAAAGAATAACACAAGACAACCGGAGATGTAATAATCACTTCATGCCCTTCATAAAACATCTTAATATAAGTTCTAACATCTGATTACATATATTCTATGTTGGCATAATTTAAAAGAGAACTAACTAACCCATTAAACAAAACACCAAAGTTTAAGGAATAATTTAAAGTGAAAAGGTTATACAAAAATAAATAAATAACTTAATGAAGTACCCTCCCATTCTTTCTCCTCTTAGTCATTATTGGCTCCTTAGTCAAATTATACAAGATAAAAGAAAGAGATTCTATCAATGAGCTTCAACAATCCCAAAATGGATTACATTGCTATTACAATCTTAAGTTTACATTGCTACTACAAAAGGAAAAATAATACATCTTTAATTATTGCTTATAATTCCATGAGAGACCAACTTGAGTAGTCCAAAGGTAAAGGAGTCTAAGGTAGAAAGGAATCCAAGGTAGAATCCAATGTATTCTAACACACCCCCCCCCCCCTTAAAACTCAAGGTGGTATGAAGAGACCAACTTGAGTTTGAAAAGAGATAATGGAAAAATAGAAAAGAAGAAGCTGCCCAAACAGCTATTGAGAAGCTGAATTGTATGCTATTAAATGATAGACGTGGAGGTGGAGGGGTACAAAAAAGGGAAAAGAATCTGAAGATCATCAGCACCAAAATTCAAAATAGTACTGAGGTCAGAAGGAGAATAATCAAAAGGATTATATCCTGAAAACGTCCAGTCAGGATTCGTTGATCCAGCAACCTCCGCAACATAACCAACTTGAGAAGATCCCCTTGAAAAACCTTCCAAAATAGCTTGGTAATCCGAAATAGTTTGGTATGCCAGAGAGGTCCTGTGTTCTGAAAGGTTCCCTGTAGTCAGAAGAATATCAAGTACAATTTTTTCTGTCGGCATGAGGAGCCTTGATAAGCCTCCGGATGAAGGATATCCTAACAGATCTCCATTGATCGGAAGAACCCCAGGTTGTGAAAGATTTACGGTAGGCGAAATAATATTAGGTGTAATATTCTCTGCCGTCGATAGGAACCTTGAGGAACTGCCAAGAGGAGCAAAGGAAAGGGATGGGTTAGTGCCAGAATACTCTCGCTCTAGTCGTGCCTCCAACGCCGTTACCCATGACTGCAACTCTTCTACCTTTTGTTGAAGAGAAACAATAAGAGTAGTGTAGCCACTAATGGGATTCTCGACTCTCGCCCTAGCTTCAAAAAGAAATGACGTGAGAGTCTCATGAAGATTGTATTTGGGAATACCTCGCAAAAGAAATGCAAGATTCTTTATTCCGAAAACAAAGAAGATTATGAAATAATCATGACAACCAATCACATTTGGAAAAATTTTAGCCAATTCACAAGACGGAGGACAAAATTTGTGACAATAAGAGCAAGTAGCACATGGAGTACCTCTAGGCTGTAAAGTGTTTGACATAATTTTGATGAGGAGACTGGGATTTTCAAAGTGATGGAGAGGAAAAAATGGGATACTGAGGTTACTAGTCTAGGATAGTGGGTATTTTCTTTTGATGAGGAGACTAGGATTTTCATGTTAATGAGCTCCGATGAGAGAGATTGGGCTAGAGACATATAGCCCTGGACGGATTTTGAATTCCGAAAACTTTTGAGGATTTCGAAGTTGGAAACTTTTGAAAAAACTGTCTCCCCGGCTAGATTTAGACTTGACATGACTTCAAATAGAAGTGCCACACGTGAGAGCGCGTGGCTGATTTTTAGATAAACTTTCTGGATTAAAATGTTAGTCGCAGAAACTTTAGGGGGTTAAATTGAGAATAACTGAATCCTTTGAAACTTTCTGGACTAAAATCCAATAATCGAAACTTTTGAACAGTGAACCCGCGACGGCCGTTTCTTTGAACGGTGAACTCGCGACGGCCGTTGCTTTGAAAAAAAAAATTGGGGTTAAACTGCAAATATCGAAAACCTTTTGAAACCTTTCTGGACTAAAATGTGAGACCAGAAACTTTATGGGATCAAACAAAAAATACTGAAACTTCTGGGAACCCAAAAGAAACCTTTTGAAACTCTTTGGACAAAAATGAAAAATCAAAAACCTTGAACGGTGAACCCGCGACGGCCATTTCAGAGTATAACAGCTATAAGGGCCATGTACGCATCGAGATTCACTATTTGTTAGATAAAAAGAAAAATCCCCTAAAGCAGCGATTTGAGTGCTCTTGCAGCTGTAGCACCAACACACATAATTAAAGCTAGTTGTTGCTTTTTCTTTAAACCAACAAAATAATTAAAGCTGCCATTGAAACCAAATCCTACCAACAATTCCCGGAAGTGTGATATATTTAATGGAGATTGGGTCCCAAACTTGGCTGGTCCATCTTACAATAATGAGAGCTGCCCCTTAATTAAGAACCACCAGAACTGTGTGAAGAATGAGCGGCCCGATACAGGGTATTTTTACTGGAAGTGGGCGGCCCGAGCACAATTTCATCGTCGTCGAGTTCTATGCTCCTTGGTGTGGACATTACAAGAAACTTGCCCCTGAGTATGAGAAAGCTGCTTCTGTATTGAGTAGTCACGATCCTCCAGTCGTTCTAACCAAAGTTGATGTCGATGCCGGAATCATTATTTCCATCGCCAAATCTAATAACAATACTGCCATAGCTCGACGGAACCAACAATATTCGGGAGTGAGGCTTACGATGAAGTCAGAAGTTAGATTTGACGGTGACGGCTTCTGGCAGTTCAGCGGATTCCGGTATGTGGGAGTAGAGGAGTTGGTTAAGCCATTGTTTTTTGTGAATGCAGCCTTGAATCCACCAAACACACGTATGTGCTCTTGAAGAAAGTAATATCCTATTACGAGACATATAATGGTGCCGACCAAGCTGCCCTTAATTGAATGAGTAAACAAGCTAGGAGATACTACTAGAAGAAGAATCAGAGACACGGGCATTTTCAGCCAGTGTTTATATGATGACATCCTTGGACCCCAACTAGAATCTTTCACTCCTGGGAAATGTGTAGGGAAGAAAAGCATTAGAACAACTGCAACGAAAGCGATCCATTTCCCAACCTCACCCCTGAAAAGGTTGAAGAGCAGTGAAGGACAACTGAGGAAAATATAAGGGGCTAAAAGTGAAGTCACCATGTTGGTTCTTCAGTTTGTTCGATCTAGTATCAACAAGTAAATAGCAGCAGCACAGGCAAACCATTGGAAAAAGGAAGTGAAAACCCGACACCACTGAGCTTAGTAGCACAATCAACGAGATTAACAGCGGCGATTTTGAGTTCATTGAAGTCGGAACTGATCAATCCGGAATAGTCAGTCTTCATCGACAAATACTCTATCACCCCATTTCTTTTTTCTTTTTCTTTTTTTTTTTGGCTCTGGAATAAATTGATTGCCACGTCTATTAAATTCTTTTTGTCTCTTTTCTATTAGAATCCAGTTAAGAAATCAAATCGAGAGCCAAATTTGCTTGGAAGCTAATAAACCAGAGAGATCGAGAATTACAAAAAGAACAAACAGCAAGGATAGAGATAGAGTTTTTCGAGAGAGAAAGACTGGAAGATTGAGTACAAAAAGGAGGGACGACTTGTTGAGCTATTGCCATTAGATTTCCACTATCTGCACACATATATGCCATTCTCCGGCCAAATCTCGCCGGCCAGAGATCACGATAATTTCCAACAAAAGAAACTCTTTGACCGGGTAGGCGGCAAAAGGCCGCCCACCGAAAAAGATGGAACCCAAAAAACTCTAGGTGAGAAAATCGAATTCCTCTAATACCAAGTCAAATTATACAAGATAAAATAAAGATATTCTATCAATGAGCTTCAATAATTCCAAAATGGGTTACATTGCTATTACAATCTTAAGTTTACAATACAAAACTAACTAATATATACTACTACAAAAGAAAAAATAATACATCTTTAATTATTGCTTATAATTCCATGAGAGAACAACTTGAGTAGTCCAAAGGTAAAGGAGTCTAAGGTAGAAAGGAATCCAAGGTAGAATCCAATATATTCTAACATCCTTTACATGCAAAATTCAGAAAGTGAGATTTGCACCCAATATCTGAATGATAGCAGAAATAGCATACTAATAATTTAACTTCTCTAAATCATGGCTCCCTTCATTCTTGTTAACTTAAACCTATGGCTGATCCAGGAACTGCGCAAACATATATAATATAACACAATGTTTGTAAACATCCCAAGTTTTAGTGCCAAAATATTCAATGAATTGAGCCGAGCAGGGACGGGAACAACGACGCTGGGGGATAAGATGCTAGAAGAGCGGGTGAAGGGGAATAAGCCAGTTGCGGGGATAAGCTCCTATAACTTCATGGATCTGGGCATAATTAGAGCTACAGTCTTCTTGTAGTTGAAAACCTTAAAGATATTTCTCTTGGTTCCAATATCTCTAATTTGGTGCATATTAGGGTTCTACGAAAGCAGCCTAAAATCCTAAGTTCCCACGAGAAGATCATTGTTCCTAGAAAATTCAAAGGGATGGCGGACGTGTATTTGGGGACCATAAATTAAATTTTTGGTCCAATAATACCCTTCTCCCTCCATTATCCATAATTCAATTGATTCCAAAATCATCTCATCGTATATACCTGCACCTTGGAAAAGTCCTGTTGCTGTATACTTGGAAAGTAAGAAAGCAATATAACGCAAGATAATCATTACGCAACATAAGATCAAAGAATACCAAAGGGGATTTTTTGGTATTACATGGTGGTGGTTCTATATCCCGAAAAACCTCCATGGCCATATCAAACATAACTATCCTTGTAACGCTATTATCGCCTTGGTTACTTAACAGCCAGCAATAAGCTCCGTTTTGATATATACAGTTGCGCCCTCTGACAATATAATAACAAGGAGTAAAAATGCCGCTAACTGAAGGCAATACATTATCGATTGGTCTCCAAGAGTTAGCTGCTAGGGAATAAACTGAAACAACTGCAATACGAGGAGGATGAGGATGATCAGAAGGGTCATTATTTATACTCTTATAAAAGAGGATCAAAACCACCTTGTAGTCATTGGTGAAGGGGTCCAAATCCAAAATTGAATGCAGTGTTGTGGTAGGTGTAATTATTGGGTGGAAGGTTAAAAGAGTCAAATCTCCTATAGAGATAGAGAATGGAGAAAATGAGAGAATATAGAAGAGATACTCTAGAGAGAGAGAAAGAGATTCTTATTATTTCTTGATGTAAATTACACATATAATTGAGATAAATATATACAACTTGAGAAATATACAAAAGTGGAATCCAATGCTAGGCTATAATGTTGTCTAATGTTTGATGAGAATGGTAATGCTAGGCTATAATGTTGTCTAAGGTTTGATGAGAATGGTATACAATGCTATGGTATACCATGTTGGTATCTAATGCTAACACTCGCCCTCAAGTTGGGGCATACACATCAACTATGCCCAACTTACCCAGTGAGTCGTAGAGTGCTTTTCTCAAAACCTCCTTTGTGAGGATATCTGTAAGCTGCTCTTTGGTGGAGACGAAAGGAAAGGTAATAAGGTTGGCATCGAGCTTTTCCTTTATGAAATGATGATCAACTTCCATGTGCTTAGTACGATCATGCTGGACTGAATTATGCGATATATCAATGGCTGCTCGGTTGTCATAATACAACTGCAAAGCATTTTTGGGTTCGAAACCCAGATCATACAATAGAGTTCGCAACCATAGCAATTCGAATACTCCATGAGCCATCCCCCTATACTCATCCTCAGCGCTTGATCTAGCCACAACTTTCTGCTTCTTGCTCTTCCACGTAACAAGATTACCTCCTACAAAGGTAAAATGCCCGGAAGTCGACCTTCTGTTAGTAACACTCCCGGCCCAATCTGCACAGGTAAATCCAAAAACTTAGAGACAATCATTGCATTTATAAAACAGCACTCCTCTTCCTGGGGATGACTTCAAGTATCTCAAAATTCTGATTACTACATCCATGTGACTTGTACTTGGATTATGCATAAATTAACTCACCATACTGACAACATAAGCTACATCTGATCTAGTATGTGCCAAATAGATTAAACGCCCAACCAATCTCTGATATCGGGCTCGTTCAGTCGATATTTGGTCTGGATATTCTGTTAAGGAATGATTATGTTCAATAGGAGTGTCAACATGTTTGCAATCCATCATGCCGGTTTCTGCTAGCAGGTCAAGAATATACTTCCGTTGGCACATATATATATATATATTCCTTCACTCCCCTTTGCTACTTCAATCCCTAAGAAATATTTAAGTTCCCTCAAGTCCTTTATTTCAAACTCAGATGCCAACTGTTTCTTCAATCGATCAATCTCAATAGTGTCATACCAGTGATTACCATATTATCAATGTAAATAATCAGAGTTGTTACCTTGCCTTATTGGTGCTTCAAAAATAGGGTATGGTATTAGTTACTCTATCTATAATCCACCTTCTTCATGAACTATGAGAATCTTCCAAACCATGCACGAGGTGACTGTTTGAGCCCAAATAATGATTTCTCCAATTTACAAACAAAATTACCAGGATAAGCTACTACATACCCTAATAGGAAAGCCATGTAAACTTCTTGAGCTAATTCTCCCTGAAGAAAGGCCTTTTTGACATCAAACTGTTGAAGGAGCCAATTAAAACTCGCCACAAGAAAATGTAGAACCCGAATAGTATTCATTTTTGCCACATGAGCAAATGTCTCTTCGTAATCTATCACATGCGTTTGAGTGAACCCCTGGGCTACAAGACGGGCTTTATACCAATTTACAGATCCATTTGTATTGTGTTTTACCGTAAATACCCAATGACAACCGACAGCCTTCTTGCCTTGTGGCGGAGAAACAAGTTGCCAAGTATTATTTTTCTGCAACGCCTCCATCTCTTCCTCCATTGCCCTTCTCCATTTGGGATCATCCAAGGCATCCTGCACTTTGTTAAGAACTGATACGACATATATTTGGTTCACAAATGATTCATATGACTTAGATAATCTATCAGTGGAGATCTAGTTTGCAACTAGATACTTTGATTTAGCATGAATGAAAGGTTCATATATTTTGGCTAGTTGAGCATGGTCTGACCGATTAGGTAACACACTAGACTCGTTACTAGTAGTACTAGTGTGGGGACATACCTCGAATGAATGATCTTCGGCACCAGGAGGAAGTTGTGGATTGGGGGGTATAACCAGTAGTAGAGGGGGCATATATGATTTCTTGTGTCTGAACTGGTGTTTAGATCTGGATGTCAACTGGAACAGCCTGTATATCCTGTGGATTTTCCTCCTCAGAATGAGATAGCTCTTTGAAGTACGAATTCTCCGCCTGAAAAGCAAAGTCAGGTGGGGAGAAATAATTCATGTCTTCGAAAAAAATAACATCCATAGTGACATAATAGTTGCGAGTATGTGGATAATAACACTTGTACCCCTTCTGAGATCCCCTATAACCAACAAACACACACTTAATTGCTCGAGCATCTAACTTAGACCTCTGATTTTTAGGAATATGAACAAAGACTACACAACCAAAAACACGAGCAGGAAGGTTGTGAACTGATGGCAACGACACATGAGATGCAAGTGCCTCAAGGGGAATCTTTCCCTAAAGGACACTGGAAGGAAGGCGATTAATAAGGTAGGAGGAAGCTTGTACCACATCACCCTAAAGGTATTTAGGCATATAGGCACAAAAAAGAAGGGCATGAGCTATATCAAGCAAGTAACGGTTTTTTCTTTCAGAAACTCCATTTTTTTCTAGCGTTTGAGGACACGTGGTTTGATGAACAATACCACGCGTTTGAAAAAATTCGCGAAAAACGTGATTGACATACTCCCCCCTTATCAGACCGAAGAATTTTAATAGTACTGTTATACTGTGTGTGAATAAAATTGCGAAAAACTTGAAAGGCTGAAAAGGCTTCATCTTTGATTTTAAGTAAGAGTACCCATGACAGCCTCGTAGAATCATTAATGAATAACAAAAAATATCGCATACCAGAAACAATGGACTTTCTAGAGAGGTCCCCAAACATCATAATGAATCAATTTAAAAGGGATAACACTTTTACTAAAAATACTGGAAGAATAAGTAGCACGATGACTCTTAGCCAAAACACAAGTTTTACAATGCAAAACTGAGTCATCAACACCAATAAATAAACTAGTCATAATTTTTTTTTTCATAATACTAAAAGATGGGTGCCCTAGACGGCAATGTCAAAACCAAACTTCACTTATTTTATTAGAATTTGAGATCAAAGCGGCGCGGGATGGTGCTCCTAGTCTCTCCCCAGCATACATCTGATCCAGATGAAACAATCTGCCTCTCAGATACCCCCGTCCAATTACCTCCCTAGTTAAAAGATCCTGAAAGAGTACATATATGGGATAACAGATCACAGAACATTTGGATTCAGTATTCAATTGGGGAACATATAGCAAATGATGAGATAATGCAGGAACATATAGAACATGATGAAGTTTTAAAGTCGGGGTAATATAGACAGACCCTATTCCTAATACAGGAAAAGCTTCACCATTAGCATTAGTAACATATAACACTGGTGGGGAAGACAACTCAGTAAAATAAGATTTATCATAAGTCATATGATCAGATGCACCAGAATCAATAATTTAAGTGTTAGAATTAACAAAATTAGAAACCTTTAATGTCATACCGATTTTACCACGACAAGTAATTGATGCAGTGGGAGCAGCCCCTCCCAAGGAATGATGATCCTGTCTAGTTATACAATAGAAATCAGCTTCTAGAACCAATTAAAAGGCAGCAGCTTTCCCATTTTTACGATAATTCTATTTTTCGGGTTTAAGATGCGGATGTAGCTTCCAACATATTTCTCGAACATGCCCCAATTCATTACAATATGTACATTTTGGACGGTTGGAGCTTGGGGGAGCTCGTGGCTGATGGAGTGGGAGTGACCCCTATTGTTGTTTGTAAGGTGCTGGTGGCTTGGACTGAAGCCAAGTGGGATGGACTGAATAGCCAGACTGAAAACTTCAACCTGTGCCCATTGAAGACTGTTTTGTTGGAATTCATCCTTGCGGATAGATGCAAACACTACAGTCAGGCTGGGAGGTTCGGACACGCGGAGCAACTCTCCTTTAGCACTTCCATGTTTAGCATCGAGTCCTCCCAAGAAGGCATAAACCCTCTCAAGTTCCTTTTTCTTTTGGTACCACGCAATATCCTCGGGATGCTTGATCTTACAAGGACGTTTTTGATCAATTTCTGCTCAAACAATCTTCAATTTAGTAAAAAAACGATATTGGTTGCCCATTGTCGCATTCCAACAGCTTTGCATATTAATTCATGAACCTAGATAAAGTCAGATTCATTGGTGTAGAGGTCCCCCAACGTATTCCATATGGCTTCAGAGGTTTCACACTTATCTACCATCTGTAATACATCATCAGTCATTGCTTTAAATAAAACTGACATTACGTACCTATCATCATCTTCCCATTTCGTAAATGCCTCAATATTTGTTTCACTGGGAGCCTTGATTGCTCTAGTCACATGCCCCATCTTATGTATTGCTCGGAGAAAAACAGACATTATTTTCTTCCAGGTACGAAAATTAATACTATTGAGTCTAGTACCTCCAAAAGACCTCTTTCCGAATTTTGAACTGACACCTCAACCTTTTGGATCTGGATTTCACTCATGATTTTAAGATTAATTTGTAGAAGTTAGGGATTTTTAGGGCTAAACAGAGACTTTTGGGGCAAATTTTTGTGGATCAAAATGCAAAAACAAAAACTTATCTGGACCAAATTGCGAATAACAGAAACTTCGGGGGGTCAAAATGAAAATACCATAAACGACAAATATTTCTGGATCAAATGCAAAAAAAAACTTATCTGGACTGAATTGCAAATAACAAAAACTTCTGAGGTCAAAACATGAATAATAGAAACTTTTGGATAATGCAGAGCATGGATTGACCAAAAAATATGATTCAAACTCTAGATTGATCCTCTGGAAGAGAGAAATTGTTTAGTATCTATTTGATGATTTTTGGAGATCATTTGAGTAAAAGAAATGAACCAACAAAACTTTTAGATGACAAAAATGATGGAACGAAGATGACGGTCGCTAGACGATGAAGTCGATCTTGATAAAACCCAGACAACGGGATCTAACCCTCTGGTACCAAGTCAAATCTCCTATGGAGATAGAG
The DNA here is from genome assembly GCA_021464415.1 of Lonicera japonica. NCBI lineage: Eukaryota > Viridiplantae > Streptophyta > Magnoliopsida > Dipsacales > Caprifoliaceae > Lonicera > Lonicera japonica. Next base: position 3,761,669 of record CM038469.1, on the reverse strand, counting down.
AATAGAGAGAAGATAACTCTAGAGAGAGAGAAATTCTTATTATTTTTTGATGTAAATTACACATATAATTGAGATAAATATATACAACTTGAGAAAGATACAAAATTGGAATCCAATGCTAGGCTATAATGTTGTCTAAGGTTTGATGAGAATGGTAATGTTAGGCTATAATGTTGTTGAAGGTTTGATGAGAATGGTATACAATGCTATGGTATACATTGTTGGTATCCAATGCTAACAGAAAGTGGGTGCACGGAGGTTCCAGAATTCTTTTGTATCAGGGTTCCACAAAAATGCATTATAAGTTTCAGGATTCCTAGCAGAATAGTGCACCAGAAATAGGCCATTAACAGGACCAAGTACATTAGTAATAGCATAACGACGAGGATATGCATTGGGGCGGGCTAGTGGATTATGAATATCTTCAAGAAGAGGCCTGCGCTTGCTTAAGCTTTCATTGTTGGTAAGATTAGTAGTTTCATGATCCTCGGGGTACAAGATAAAACCAGAATCAATGGAACCTCCGCCCTTACCCTTGTAATAATTAACAAGGAGGTGCGTACAATGATTTTTTGGGTGGTTGAAGTGCGTAGTAACAAATGTAGGGCTTTCAATCAGTGTACCAGTACACGCATACGCACTTGCAACATATTAAGGATTTCACAGACAGCCTTGACAGAATTTCAATCAACAAATCTTCCGGGCAGCTCTCCATAATTTAATTAATTCATCATCCCCTTTCAATTGACGATGAATAGTGGTGGTCCGTTGGGTTTATCCACGGTGGAAGACGACTCGCACATCTACCGATCTGACTCGGATTCTTTACTTAACTGGTCAAGCGAAATATAAACGATAGTTTTTCATCGTAAAAATATTTGAAGGTGTTTTTTATGATGCAAAATCATCATAAAAATATCAGTTTGTACGGACCAATTCACATAGATTTTTTTTTGATATATCCTATTATATATATTCTATATTTATCTATTGGTCTAAGTTTACCAATATATATTCTACTAAATTTGGTAATATTTTAAAGATATTCAAATTTCAGTTGTTTCCATATTAATATATGGAAATTCAATATTTTTTTTTGCCATAATTAACTTTCCAAAAAGAATTCTAGTATATTGTCGACAAATGTTATGAAGAATATAGAACATTGTAAAATTAATAATATTTAATTCTAGAAATTAGGTAGAATGTCTTATTAAACATTGATTTTTACCAAAAATTCGATGAATAATATTTTTTGAATGAATGGCTTATTTTTAATTGGTGATTAGTGTAAGAGGCCTATTTTGTTTTATATTTTAAATGAAGGTATTTCATATTTGAATAAATTTAAATATCATTTAATTAATAAAAATATTTTATCTATTACCTAAATTAGCCCCTCCTTATTTTTATCAAGTTCCAATCATACCCTTTTAGGTTTTAAACCAAAAATATGGGCTGCAATATGAATTTTGCACTAAAAATATGGACCACAAAGTTCATATTGCAGGAAAATATGGAGTGCAATATGAACTTTGCACAAAAAGTATGAACTGCAAAGTTCATATTGCAGTAAAATATGGATTGCAATATGAACTTTGCACCAAAAATATGGATTGCAAAGTTCATATTGCAGTGAAACAGAGAAACTATGCACATAAATTTATACTACAATATGAACTTTGCAGTGAAATATGGATTGCAATATGAATTATGCACCAAAAATATGGACTGCAAAGTTCATATTGCAGTAAACATGAACTGCAATATCAACTTTGCACCAGAAATATGGACTGCAAAGTTCACATTGCAGTAAAATATAGACTGCAATATGAACTTTTCACCAAATGTAAAGTTCATATTACAATGAAATACGGATTGCAAAGTTCATATAACAGTTCATATTTTAATGCACATTGGTATTTTTTTAATTTATTTTAAGGGTTGGGATGTGATTTTGCAATAAAAAAAAGACACATGTCATTTTATTAATAAAATGAAAAATAGGCCCTTTATTTACAAAAAAATTATTACTTGACTTTAGTGTGAAAATCTTTCTCCAATAAGACTTTTTTTTAATTGTCAGTATTTAATTTAATTTCTTATTTTTTAAAATAAATTAAATATGTAGTAATGTAAAGTCAACGGATCAAAGGATTTAATTGCTCACAGTATTCAATATAGATGTGCCTAGGGCTGGGAAAATAGAATCGGGAATCGGAGAACCAGTCCAAACCGAACTGATAAAAACCGATTCGGTTCTTCGAAATTTGCTAATTTTTTAATGGTTCGATTCTTGTCTATTTGTTAATAGTTCTGAATACAATTGCTTTCCAATAACCATTAAGGAACCGTTATTGAATTTTTCATTCTAAGCTCTATTCCAATACTTAGGAATTTAACCATTAGAACCGTTATTTCTTTCCAATAATCCTTAATATTTTGGTTTTTCTCTAGTTAATGGTTAACCAATAAACCAGAAGAACCGAATAACTATTAATATTTTGGTTTTTCTCTTATTAACGGTTAACCGATAAACCGGAGGAACCGAACCATCAGAACCGGTTAGGTTCTTAAAAGGTTTTTCACTTTTTCATACTTAGAACCTAACCGTTATGATATAAACGGTTCGGTTAACCGTTCTTCTAAAATTGGCTAGGAACCGAACTGGTTCCAGCCTTAGATGTGCCAGAGTATAGTTTGGGTTGAAATGAAAGAACAAAATCACACACATAAGAGATAAATGGTATTTCTTAAGAGAATTGTTCTCTGGCCAATGGATTATAGGTCTTGTGTACGTCTATTCTTTTCATATTATGTTTTTTTTTATACTATGTCAAAGAACAATAAGGTGTGTTTGGCGCGCCGAATAAGGAGGTAATATATGATATGATAAAGGCCAAATAGGATAAAAGTCGAAATTAATCGAATAGAAATAATGTGGGAAAGGATAGGAAACAAATCAGCCGGATAAGAATAAGTGAGATTGGACAATACAAGGACTAGTAGAATAAATATTTAATAAGCTTTGCATTTGATAGGCTCCTGAATTACAAGTCCAAATATTATATAATAAAACTTGCATTTTTTTTAAAAATACATACAATTTAATTGTAGTCCACAATGATAAAAAAAATTTGCTAATCAATTCTCCTATTTATAAATAAGTTTCGTAAAAAACTTTTTCGAGAGAAAAGTTTGATATTACATATAATATTTACAAACTAGGCATTAAATACAGTCTGAAATTGTAATGTAAATATTATTTTTTTATAAAATTAAAGTTTCTTATAAATACCTTCATTTAATAAAAGAAAAATAAAAATACCATATTATACGAGTAATTAATTTTATTAGTTGAGCTACTCTGATTTTGAGTGGTCAGAATTTTTTATTAATCACTTCATAAAGAAAATCGACTTAGAATGATAGAGTTAATAACTAGATTGACAATGGCGGTGAAGATGAACAGTAAAATTGCATAAAATATAGACATAATTTGTTTGTGGAGTAGGTTCTTCCGGTGGCTATTATTCCCAATCTGACAGTACATCCTCCCTAAGGTATGTGTGAGTGTTCTTCACTTGGCTTTAATAGCTTAATTAAGAGTAATTACAACAATGGTAGTTGCTTTTCTTAGAAAGAGAAAGTGTGGGAGTGAGTGTAGGGTAATAAAAGTTGGAATCCATTAGTTGTAGGTTTTCCATTCGTATTTTTATGTATAGGGTAGGGTCACATTAGGGTTTGGGTTATTAAGAAATTACTATAAAAAGTATACTTGATCACTACTTCAAGATTCCAGGTGTCCCTAACCCTGTTCACATTGACTGAAGTGGTTATATTTCATTGTCTATCCTCCAACTCATCTACTTAGCGTTTGTAGTCCGATCATCGATGGATGACTCACGATACCTTGATCCGAGGAACATAGCAATGGGAATTAATCGGCCAGAAGGCGACTCTCACAATCTCATGGGCCTTGTCCGAAGACTAGCTTATCAATCTGGACATTAAATTTGGGCCTTGGCTAAAAGCCCATGTCCAAAATTCACCTCCTGCAGTTTCTTTTTTGGTTTCTCTTAAGTTAGTTTCTGTTTGGCATAGATAAAATGAGCGGGGTGAAAATAAAAGGTTTGTCAAATTTTGGTGGGGTGAATTTCAAGTATTCTATTACTGGAGTGAATAGAATGTTTTTGTGGATTCATTTAAAAATTCCTTATAAAAATTAAAACTATAAATGATCAGTATTACTAATAGTCTTATACTACAATATTTTTTTTTAATTAGAGCGTTACATAGAATATTTAAATAATAAATAATAGAGTTATCTATAATTTAAATATAAATTGGGATTATAATAGTGATGTAGCAAAAATTGAAAACATTATGAATGTGACTCACAAGCTCCCTTGTAAAATGTTCATGTCTTATCATCTTTTTCATTATTATAATTATTTTTCCCAATTTAAAATTTCATTTTTTTTAGTACTTTCAAGTTACATTGCAACTTTTAGTTTATAATCATGTTTTCAATTTTAATTTTTAGTTTTTAATTATGTTTCCAATTTATACTATCAAAAAGAATTCGCAAATATCAATAACTCCATATATTTCTTATATTTTTTACAAAAAATTTAGAAGAAAAGGAAAATTTTATCACAATGACCCAAAATATCGTATACTGATAGTGTAATGAAAAGATCATTGGAATATATATGAGAATAATAAATCTAACTTACAACTTTGAGTAACTATTTTGGGGAAGATACTTAGTGGTTACGTTTATCGGCAATATTAGAGATTTTTTTTTATGATTTAACCATTTGGAATATTTTTAGACATGTTTACATTTTCATTTTGATAGATTTATATATGTGTGTGTGTGTATTTGATATAGAGTTATGATTTTACGACACAATCGTTGTGATATATGCTAAATCCATAACTACCACCACTCAGAGTGAGCACACAACTACCATCAGATTTGGTATAATAACAAGTTCAATAACCACGTTCATGTGCATCGAACCCAAGATCATCTAGTTACGAGAAGGATGCCATAGGCTATAAGACCATTGGTGATATATCAAAATTTTAAACAGTGAATAAAAATATGAAGAATGAACAACAAATATGATGATTCTAAACATTTTCACAACTAAAAATTCTATGATAGGTTGCAAAAATGATATGGCTTAACGAAGTATATAGCTAGTTGAATTTGTGGATGAACGTTTAGAATTATATGAGGTATCTTTACATTCGCATTATGATATCTGGAATAAAATTGACAGTTTGTGTTAGAACAGTTCGGTCACTTAGAAGTAAATTACCACTTATATCACTAGTTGGATTTGTGGACGAAGGTTTAGAATTATATGAGGTATCTTTGTAGTATCATTAGGATATATGGACTAAAACTGACCGTCCGTGTTAGAATGGTTCAGTCTCTTATAAGTAGATTACCACTTACATCACAACTTATAGTTGATTTAATCATATTTTCAATTATATTTTGTAGTTGATTATATTTTAACTTATAGTTGATTTAGTGTTTTACTGTTTGGTGTACTAAATAGACCTATAATTTTATTCTTCTCACTCCTATAAAAATTAAACCCCCATCAAATGAACCTAAAAATTAATGTATTACCCTTTCTTCTCACCTCGATTTTTTTATCCTAAATAAAAAAATTGCCATTTATTATTTTTCTTTCTTGCCATACCAAAATCGTGTAGAATCCATTTCTTTTTCTTTCTCCCTAAATTAAAAAAACCCACATAAAATATTAATTTAGGTTAGGTTGTCTTGTGTTAGATTCTTCTTAAGCCTATCTGTCCATCCATAGTACGTTATGCATGACCAGTCAATGATGTAATTATCGATGGACTTGAGCTTTTCTGGTGGCAGAATGAAAACACATGGATTTCTTCCTCGTAAATGTAGATGGATCGATCGATTGCTTCATGAGGGCACAGTGAGATTCATCTGCATTTTATTATGAACTTTTTATTTGTGATGAAGATGAAGACGAGAAATTTCAATAATGGATTCAAAATGTACTTTACTTTTTTTATTACTTATACTGGGTACAAATGTTATAGTAAGGCTGAATTTTGGTTTTTTTTTCCAAAATGAAAAATGCCTAATCTCATTCTTTGAATTACATTGATAGGATTCAAACACGTGAAACATCCCACACCTCCCAAATGTTGACTAATACTAACTATTGTGTTGCAAGGCCATTGGTATGGCTAAATCTCATTTTTGAACCCTAGAATTATGACACAATAATACAAGATTTTTCTTTGAATATGGGCCCAATCAATGCGTGTGCAATAATCCTCGCATTATGTAGATTTTTTAAACATATTAATTACATTTTATGGCATTTGCTCAAGTGTTGATAACATATGTAATTTATATTTGAGGTTTTTTTTTTTCAGAATTTATATTTGAGGTTATGGGTGTAAATATTAATTCAAGTATACGTTTGTTTCTAAAACGTGAAGTATAATTTGTAATGTTAAGTGCATACAAAAATTTCTCTAACTTAATATATAATAATATATATAGTAGGTGTTATTGAATCCACGCTCTCAAAAAGAAATATAGAAAATAATAATTAAGGACATTAGTTATTTTTAGAATTAGTTTAAAGGACAAGTTTTCAATAGAGGACAAAATATTAATTACTTTAATATTTCAATTAATTAAGTTGAATTTCAATACTACCCTTCTTAAAGATAAAATACAAGAAAATAAATATATAATTAAATTAGGAATTCAAATAATTTCAAATATATATCACATGCAAATCAAATAAGAAGATAAATATAAGAATTATTTAAAAAAGTTAAAGTAGGAAAATAATTTAAACTAACCAGACATATTAAGATTGAAATTACAAATATATTCAAAGTACACTAATCCCATAATAGCAAGCAAACATATTTTAGTGCCTAGACATTTTTATTTATTTAGGTAAATGTTAGACATATTGTGTGCAGATATATCACTGCCTAGATATTTAATCGGTTCGGGTCAGACCGATTCTCCGGTTATCGGTTTTAATTTTCCGGTCCTAAATTTTACACAGGCTAACAAAGACATTTTAATAACTCAGATATGTTTGTTCAGTCCTCGTATATATTAGTCAATCATATAACCTAGATATAATTTGAATTTAATTTATAAGCTTTATGTTATGGTCGACAGCTAGCTTTCATTAATAATATTTTCAATTCTTTAATTTTCCCCAGGCATAATGGATCAAAGAGTTAGGTGTTGACTCTTCATTTTCACAAAAACACCAGTACTAGCCATTAACCCAACATACCAGGTCACCACCACCGCTTCTATATGCAATTGTCCTTGCTCATCGCCGTTTTAACTCGCCACCGTTATCGCTCATCGCCATATTTGCACCCCACCGTTCTCGCTCACAGCGGTTCTGTCGACTACCATACACCCCGTAACACTCTCTCTTTCTCTCTCTATGAACCATCACCGTTCACTACAATAATTGCTTAAGCTGCAACCATCATTCACTGCTAAGTCTTCTCCCTCCATCATCAGTTCTCTCTCTGCTGTTCGGTTTCCCATGGGCCATGGATACCTGCTCCTCACGTGGTTCAAGGATTTAATACCCCAAACCCTTAAATCGGGATGGAGGCGGGCATGGGGCAAATTTTATAGTCGGGGGTGAGGAGGGGCGACCCCAAATACATCCCTAACTCCCTGACTGACCCATTGGCGTTCCTATTTTCTTAACCGTTCAATCCCTCACTCGAGAAAATATTTATTTTTTCACGTTGTGTAAGTACTTTGTTTGTTAATATCTTTAACCAATAATTTTCGTGTTTTAAGTTTTGTATTCCAATATTCCTAACTGGTGTTACGTAATATGTCTACAGATATGAACATGTCCAATATGTCTGTTATTATTGATTGGGCAGAATCCAAATAAATTTGATTTATATAATATGTGTGAGACTGATATTTATATCATTATCGTGTGTGCTATGGTCAAAAATGAAAAAAAAAATCTTTTTGTTTTATATAATTTATTTACCAATTAAAGATTATAACTTCAAAATTTCTTTTTGTTCTTTAACGTGGCTTATACAAGCATTAGTTAACACATAATAATAATTTAGTTAAAAATTCTTATTCCAAGTATTATTTTCTATAAATTTGGTAAGATTGGGAATTGTTGGGTACTGTGGGTTTGTGTATTTTTAGTTTTCGGGCTTTTCATTTTTTTAAAGAGTTTTCCGTTTCTCATGGCCCAACTTTATTTAATTCAACCAGATTTAGTTGGCCTATGATGATCTACAAACTTCCTCATATCTCTTCCCTCGTAGTCAATATTTTTCCTCCTTAATATGTGCTCCTTCCCTTTAATCATCGACTGTACTATTTTCTTTCCCTTTATGATTCGAATATCCTCTTCTATATTCATCGACAACAATGCTTACCATCGCATCCTAACTGCATGTATATAACTAGAAGGTTATCAGCTATTCGTTACTTTGTACCATGATTCGTGGCCATCAAGATCAACATTTCGATCATCTTCCATTTATTCAAATCTTGGAATCAGATATACTTTTTATGATATGGGTTTTTTCCTTGATAATTGCTCTTGTATATACAAATTATTTCTATTTTAGTTTGCAAATTCATATGTTTGTTGTCGATTTATGATTTATTTTTACAATGTGTTTGATATTTTTGTTTAATATTACATGCTTGCAACTAATATGTCTGTGTGTGTTATATGTACTTATATCAGACATATTATACTTATCTTCATTGCTGAACATTATTTCTGATTATGTTCGTTGAAGTTGGTAAATTTAAAATTTATTTTCTTATCATTTTTGTTGTATCTAAATTAAGATATCTTTCAAATTTCTGTTTATTTAGATTTATTTATTTATCTATTTTTGATAAATTAGTTTTTAATTTTTAATTTTTAGTTATCGTTTTTATAGTTAATAAGGGCACCTTCAGAAATTCGTTTAATTCTAATTTTTGATTAATTTTTATTTATTTTATCTTTTATTAAAAACTTGTCCTTTAAACTAAATCTAAAAATAGAATGTCATTTGTTAAAAAAAGAGTAAAGATTTATCCTTTAAAAAAAAGCCCCAAAGAAATAACTTGCCAAGAATAGATTCCTTCCTATGTCTCAAAGTTAAGAGTTTCTCTTCTCGAATTAAAAATTTCATTGTCTTTTTGTTTTCTTTAATACCAATATATGCCAAAATTTATTACAATATGTTGCAATATACAAACACACAAATAAAACTTACAGTATACCCTTTTTTTCAACTTGGTATTGATTTCGTGGAAAACTAAATATGTGGGTTTTATTGTTTTTATTCTATAGTTCAAATTTAATTTTGATTGATTGTTTAGTTGCAATAATTACATAATTTGAAGGTGATTTTTGGGGTAAATGGAGGATATTTAGAATTTGTCAATTTTATTTATTATACGTGATAGAAGTTTTGTCTTTGATATTTTTATTTTAGCGATGATAAAAATTAACATCTTTATATTTATTTTTATATTTTAAGTAAACTCACCCTCCCACTAAAATTAGTTAAAATGTTTTGTTAAAAAATACTTAATTAAAGTAGAAATATTCTCACAGATAAAAGAATAAAATTGCGATTTATTTTAAAAAAAACACACTTATTGTTTTATAGTGCTTCATTTTATTTTAATATTTGGTACATTTGTAGTGCTTCATTATCCATACGTAACTTCCGGATAGAGGATGCGAGTGCCAATTACCAAACTGCCCTCAGAGATAAATCAGATTTCTCTTAAATGCGCCAAACAAACCTTCTCTATCTCTCTCTGCAAAGTCGCTTGTTGTGGGCCGTGGCGATTTTGCATGATTGAAACAAAGAATCAAACAAACACACAAAAATACCCATTTCCATTTTATTGAGAAATGTCAGATTATACTCTCCACGCAATGAGTATTGTTAGTCCTTGATCAACATTTTTATTTTTTTTCTTTTTGGCAGAGGGAGGGAATTTTAGGATTTATCTGTTATTGTTATCATTCGGTCATGGAGTCCACAGAGAGAGAAGAGGCCTTTCCATACTCCGCAAATTAAATTGAATCAATCATTTTTGCTTTCTTATCCCTTTTGGGTTTTTGATCAAGTTTGTGTTTTCTGTAAGTTGAAAGTTTGTTTTTTTCTTTTTTTGCAGTGATCTTAACCAACCCTACGATCCAGGTGGGTTTGAAATATAATTTTTGTTGTTTCCCACCGGGTGTCCGGCCAGTTTTCGCGCACTTTAAATAATCCTTCCGCTCATGGTGCGTGAGTGAAGCTGGTCAAGCATTATTTTAATTATAATGTTTAAACTATAATACATTGATTCATTCATTTTCTCTTTCTGACTAAATCTTGTTACTGCTTCTGCGTGTTTTTGTTTTGCAGTTGTGTTTTTGAATATTTTTGGTTGATACTAATCTGGTAAAAAGGTATAATGTTATTGCTGAGGAATAGATATAGAAAAATTAGCAGTAAACAAGCTTTAATGGCTGATCAAAGCTCTGTAAATTCTCCCACCCAAAATCAAACCAGTCCCATTTCTTCATTCCTCGGGTCACCAAGGTTCTTCAATGGATTTTTGACGAAGGGTCTCTCTGATACTCAATCTTCAATAACCCCAACTTCAATTCTTGACACCAAACTATTTTCTAATGCGAACCCATTTGGCTATGATAAAAACCCATCAAAATCCACAACCAGTTTCTCGGGAAACAAACATCCTTCTGACAAATTAGACTCTGAAGCAATTGGTCTTGCTCTTATTGATGAGAAAGTTAATGAAGATTTGTCTAAGCCAAATAACAAGATGGTTCTTTTTGGATCAAAGCTCAAGATTCAAATCCCCACTCTTTCACCATCTGGAATTTCGTCCCCCCAATCCCCAGGTGATTTTGGAATTAAAACAAGGAATTCACAGTTTTTGGTTACTTCATCTCCATTTGGGTCTGTGAATTTTGGTGTTCAAACAAAAAAATTTCCTCCAATTTCTACTGGGGCTCTCTCTTTGAATGAGATTGAGCTTTCTGAGGATTATACACGTGTGATCTCTCATGGGCCTAATCCAAGAACCACTCATATATATGACAACTGCATTGTGAAGAGTTGCAAAAAGGGTCACAATCTTAAATCACCATCTCCTAATTTCCTCAGCTTTTGCCACACTTGCAAGAAGAATCTTGGACAAGGCAGTGACATTTACATGCACAGGTATTTTATAAGAAACACACTACACTGGCTTTAATGGTCTTTTAATTAATTTATTATTGAATGATTAATACATTGTTTTGGGCTCTAATTTGTAGGGGTGAGAGAGCTTTTTGCAGTGAAGAGTGTCGATGCCAAGAAATAGTCATTGATGGAATGAAGAACTGAGGGCTATTTGCTTCTCTTTCTTGCCTTGGAACAGTACAATAAATTAAGCATGCAGTACATGAAACTGGGAATCTTCATGAAGATTGTATGCACTGTGCATGTAGAGTTAAATTTTTCTATTGCTATGATGAGTGGAAGATGAGTCAATTAGGATCAAAGATTGTTGCATGTGTGACTAAGTTTTGGGGGTTTTTTATTTTTTTTGGCTTTTTACCCTATCCCCCTGCATATAGAGATAAAAGAGTGGTATAGATAATGTAAAAAAGTGTTAGTTCTTTCGTTTTTCAGTGGTGATATGATGTTTGATTCAGAACTTTCATTATCTTTGGCCATTTTTCCATGTGTAATCATCATTTCTTTATTAGTGCGGGGACCAAATACTTAATCTATGTTGGTTGAGTAATCATCTAAAAGACTATCATCTTGATTGACTTTTTCAAGGGAATAATCAAGCCAAAAAAGTCTTTTGAGGGAACTATTTAGTAAGGGAAATCCCACTTACACGACTAATGTAATTATTTCTTTAATCAACATTGTAATTAGTTCTATTGACGGGCAGAATTATTCTCGCCCTTTGTCAACGGTTGCGATTTTCCCTTTGAATACCTCGCTACAAGTGTGTCCATGCAAACACATTAGCTTGGCCGTCGATCAAATAGACCATGAAGCTTTGTGGACTAATCATTTCCCTTAAAAAACAACGACTTTACCTGCCATTTGAATTCTACACTTCCTCTCTCAAGTCTCAACCTTACCTTCTCCCTTAAACTTACTCACACCTCTGCAATTGCTACCCAAGATCCACAAATAGGCCATGCAAATTCCACACCCAACTCTATTTCTTACACTAAGCTCTTATCAGAGTGCTGCAAAACCAAATCTCTTAGTCCAGGACTACAAATCATGATCACTTAACCAAGATTGGATTTTGCAATGACCCAAAGATTCAGAACCATTTGACCAATTTGTTCTCCAAATGTGGACTTTTTGGTTATGCACGTAAACTGGTCGACGAAATTCTTGAACCAGATTTGGTTGCTTGGTCAGCTTTGATATCTGGGTATGCTCAGAATGGGCTTGCTGAAGAAGCCCTTTGTCCTTTTCATGAGATGCACTTGTTGGGTATTAAGTGTAACGAGTTTACCTTCCCGAGTGTGCTTAAGGCGTGCTCGATTAAGAAGGATTTGATAAGAGGGAGGCAAATTCATGGGATTGTGGTAGTCTTTGGTTTTGAGTCGGATGTTTTTGTTGCGAATACGTTGGTTGTTATGTATGCAAAATGCAGCGAATTACTTGAATCTAGGAAGGTTTTTGACTAAATTCCAGAGCGGAATGTTGTTTCTTGGAATGCGTTGTTTTCTTGTTATACACAAAGTGACTTTTTTAGTGAAGCATTGGCTTTATTTCAAGCTATGGTTATTACTGGAATAAGACAGGATAAGTTTAGTTTGTTGACTATATTGAATGCTTGTACGGGTTAGTAGATATTGGGCAGGGGAAGAAAATTCATGGGTATTTGATGAAGCTTGGGTATGATTCAGAGCCGTTTTCTTCTAATGCAGTACTTGTACACATGCATGCAAAATTGGGAGATCTTAGAGATGCTATTACAATTTTTGAGCACATTCCGCTGCCTGATATTGTTTCTTGGAATACTATCATTGCTGGATGCGTTCTTCAAGAGCACCACGACAGGGCTTTGGAGTTGTTGGGACAGGTGAAAAGATCAAGAATATGCTCGAATATGTTCACGTTATCTAGTGCTCTTAAAGCATGCGTTGCACTGGGGCTCTAAAAATTGGGTAGACAAATACACTTCAGTTTGATAAAGATGGATGTAGCAATGGATCCGTTTATGGTGGTTGGTCTTATTGATTTGTATTGCAAGTGTGGGTTGATGAATGAGGCAATGACCGTTTATGCTTTGATGCCGAGTAAGGTTCTGATTGGGCTGAACGCATAATAGCAGGCCATTCACAAACCGGTGATGATTTTAGATCTCTTTCCCTTTTTAGTAAGATGTACAAGGAAGGAATGAGATTCAATGAAACAACTTTGCTAGCAGTTCTCAACTCTGCAGCTAGCTTACAGGCTATCAAAGTTAGTGAACAAGTTCATGCTCATTATGTGAAATCAGGGTTTCAATCCAACATTTATGTGGTTAATAGCCTTATTGATGCATACGTAAATCTAACTGAGTGGAAGACGCCGCAAGAATTTTCAAAGAATGCCGAAGACCTGGCATCTTTTACATCTATGATAATTACGTACGCTTAATCAGGTCAAGGTGAAGAAGCTCTGAAGCTCTATTTGAAAATGCAAGATTTGGATCTTAAGCCAGATTCATTTGTTTGCAGTTCACTTTTAAATGCTTGTGCAAATCTATCTGCTTATGAACAGGTTAAACAAAATCATGTTCACATCTTGAAGTTTGGGTTCATGTTGGATCTTTTCACTGGAAATTCTCTTGTCAACATGTATGCCAAATGCGGTGCGCTTTCTCTAAGGTTCCCGAGAGAGTTTTAGTCTCGTGGTCCGCAATGATCGGTGGACTTGATCAACATGGACATGGAAAAGAAGCCCTTCGCTTATTCAACGAGATGCTTAAAGACGGTGTATCCCCCAAACATGTGACTCTAGTTAGTGTCTTATTTAATATGATGTTTGATTTCAAGGGCTACAGGCAAAAGGATGTAGCTACCACCAAAACTCTAGCTTTTGATAGTTGGTTTATTAGTTTGTATAATTTTGAGTTAGCGAGAGCCCAAATATCACTATCCGAGTCCTCGAAGAAAGAAATTCTGTCTTCATGGGACCCTGTTGGCCTTGCCGAGTAAGTTCCCTTGCTTAAAGATCCACAATTTAAAACATTAGTTAATGTTTACTGACACTCCATGAGGGTTTTCGTTTAATGCAAAACCCTGCTCTAAGTTGCACAAACGCCAGTAGTGGACATACAACTCACATGCAGTGACTTTTGGGTTTTATGATGCACTGGTATGCATGTGTAATGACCCTGGTGTTGTGGATGGGCTGTTGTATGTACCCCCCGATGTCTACAGAAGGAGTTGGCACACTACACACCTTGGGTAATGGGGCTAAAATAGGCGCTGTCAAGCTACACATGCTATGGGTGATTAACCTACATTGACCGGGTGCTGTTAACTAATTTGTTGTATATGCATGCTCACAGTCCTTCCTAGTAAGAAGTCTTCTAGAGATAAAAACAAATCCATGATATTTCTACAGTCAATTTCTAAAATCAAAGAGATTGAAGAAGATGCATATTGTTAGGTTACCTTATGCTAAGGAATTCAAAGAACACTTGATTCCTACTAAGGCACGACCTGCCTTTTATGTTAATAAAAATGTTGAAATTGAATGAGGAACACCAAGTTTAGTAATTAACTATAAGCCTTTAAATAAAGTACTTGAATGGATAAGATATCCATTACCAAATAAAAAAGATTTAATCAACAGGTTAAACCAAGTAATAATCTTTAGTAAATTTGATTTAAAAAGTCAATTTTGGCAAATCCAAATTCATGAAGAGGATAGATATAAGACAACCTTTACCACCCCTTTTGGACATTATGAATGGAATGTAATGCCATTCTGTCTTAAGAACACCCCCAGTGAATTTCAAAATATTCTGAATGATATTCTGAACCCTTTTAGTCATTTTGCCATAATTTACATAGATGTTGTTCTCATCTTCTCCAAGTCAATCGAAAAACATTGAAAGCACCTCAATTCGTTCTTCAAAATTGTCAAAACTAATGGATTAGTTCTATCGCCCACTAAATGTTGTCTGTTCCAAACCAAGATTAAGTTTTTAGGCCACAACATTCAGTACAGTCAAATCAAACCAATCGATAGAGCAATTCAATTTACAATAAGTTTCCTAATGAGATCCTAGATAAGAACTAGCTTTAGAGATTCTTAGGATCCCTCAATTACATCAGTGATTTCTTCAAAGATTTGCGAAAGCAATGCAAGCCGTTATTTGAACGACTACAAAGTAACCCTCCTCTTTGGACATTAGTTCATACTTCTATTGTCCAAGTTATTAAAAAACATGTTAAGCCATTGCCCTGTCTTGGCATATCCAATCCATCTGCTTTTAAGATTGTTGAAACAGATGCCTCCTACATTGGTTTTGGAGGAATTCTTAAGCTAAAAGTCACTCCTACTTTCCCTGAACAAATTGTTCGTTTTTATTCTGGCGCATGGAATAGTACAAAAGTTAATTATTCCACTATTAAAAAATAAATTTTATCTTTAGTATTATGTATTAATAAATTTCAAAGTGATTTGTTAAACAAAAATTTTTAGTAAGAATTGATTACAAGTCAGCCAAATATGTTTTAGAAAAAGATGTTGAAAACATTGCCTCTAAACAGATTTTTGCAAGATGGCAATTCGTTTTAAGTATTTTTTATTTTGATATTGAATACATTAAAGGTAGTGATAATTCAATTCCAGATTTCCTGACGAGGGAATTCCTGCAAAACTGGATCAAGTAAATGCAAGGAACTCGCGGCAGAGGCCGTGAAGGCTACGGCAATGGTCGTGATGATTAAAGTAACCCATGCATAAGGGTAATAGTCCCTCATTCAAGTAACCCAGGAAGAGGAACAATGATTCCTCATCCAACAATTCCCGTTCCAGCAATGGATGTAGTCAACCGATATCAAGTATTAGGCCAAATTCTAAAGCCTGTTAACTCGGTATTAGCCAGTAAACCCAAGTCAAATGACCCATTTGATATATGTTGCCAGAGCCTCAGCCTATCAAAACCAGTCACCAAAAATTCAAAAAGTTAACCTCAAAATATGTTCCAAGATATAAAGCAAATATATTCTTCGTTGAACCCCACATGGTCGATAGAGAAGACCTGGTAAACCTTGCCATTCAATATTTTCCTCCTGGATGGCATTTAGTTCCTCTTCCCCCATATAAATCTCTATCTTATTACATAGATATTTAATTCCAAACAGAGTCAATCCTCATCAAACCTATTTATGCTAGGGATGATGAAACCAAAGTCATTTACCACTCTATATCTATCAAATAATTAATCTTAATGTCTAATTAGGGAAAGCATCCTTCAGATCTTCATCTTCTCAGAGGTCAAGATAAATCATTTTTGTAACCATGACTATATTGAAGCTTGGCATAAGATATTTTTTTTTACCAAAATCAAACATTTAGTCATTCGTGGTTCATACAATTTAACGACAAGTTCAAAAGTCAAATCCCCTTATGGTTCATAACCTGGTGGGAAAGGTATGGTCCAACCATGTCTCTTTTCCCTGAGTCGCTACAAAACCAAGTAACCCATTTTAGCCAGTCAAAATATAACCCTCGATATGAAAATATCTCTATACTGCTACAATTTGCCAATAAATATAAGTTCCCATGGATTCTTAAGTGGCAGTATAATTTAC
Organism: Lonicera japonica; assembly: GCA_021464415.1. NCBI lineage: Eukaryota > Viridiplantae > Streptophyta > Magnoliopsida > Dipsacales > Caprifoliaceae > Lonicera > Lonicera japonica. The sequence continues at coordinate 3,744,762 of CM038469.1, read as the reverse complement.
AAACCCTAGTTATTAAGTCAACTGTACAAATGTCAGGCCCATCCCAAGCCATAGTCAACCAATACAGTCAAATTTATTTGGTAACCTGCCAATTTTTCATCAAGTGGTGGGATAAGTTTGATGTTGAAAGAATAGTTGGCCAAGTCCAAAAAGAATTTTCGGCTATTCCCACTTTTGCAGCCCGAGTTAGCTCATTAACTGTTCCACACCCAAAGTCCATTAAAGAAAAAGGATCTATTAGTGTAACAAAATCAGTCAAACCCAAGTTAAGCCCAACTACATCCATTGATACATCAGAAATCAAAAGATGTTCCAAGTCAGAACTGAAGCTTCTAGCCAAAGCTCTTAATGATAGAGTTAGTGAACTATATTAAGAAGACGAATAAGCCTCTTCCAAGTCATCATCCAAAGGATCTGTAACCAGCAAGATCCTTACAACAGTCAACTTTTCCAAGATGCGCAGGATCAATTTACTTAATTAAAAGTGTTTTCAATCACTACTTGAATATTATTTTTTTAAGAAAAGATAACATTTTTATTTAAGCTCTTAGTTGTTTCAAATTAGTGAAAGTCTCCCATTCAAGTCAACAAGCTATCATACACCATTTGAAAGCTCCACCAAAAGCATGAAACATAAGGCATCTCGAGGCAGCTTTTCAAATAAGTCACTGTTCATGAATAATTAAAAGAACTTTACTATTCATCCTTAGTAAAAAAGTAAATCATTGCAAAGACTGAATGAATCAACAGTCTCTTCCAAGTTTCATCGATAAAAGGAAAGCAAGGCAAAAGGCAAAGGTATGTCTCACACCGACTAATTAAAGAATTTTCTTTACCTCTGAGTTAATTCTTGTATTCAAATAACTTAAAGCAATGCATGCTCATGCATATGCAAGTTACTTCCTTTGTGTCAACTCATTTTCAAACCTTGGTGATTCGTGCCAATAAGAATCTGAGCCGAAATCATAATATATAACCCATCCGCTCTAAGATAATTGTTGTGGATGTTTAAAATATTCTCAAGTGCACGAATCGAATACTAGTATAGTGTAGGCAAAAGTGAACCTTAGAGACTTAACGATGGAACGTACGTATCTCACTCACTAACTCTAATTAATTTAGCTTAAAAATTTAGAAGGATGGTTTATCAACTATTTAAGAACTAGGGTAGTAGAGTCATATATTTGATATCATGTTCCTAATATTCATACCCAGCAAACTCTACTTTTTGTCTTGCACTAATTCAATCTCTCGACTCTATTAGATGCGGAATAAAAAATCAATTATAAGATCAAAACACTCACTATTCCTGTCAAAACACAATTTATATTCGTTCTTAACAAATCATAAATTGAATCCAACAAATTATAACGAGAATTCAATCCTTTTTTTATCAGTTAAAATAGGCATTTAATAGGAAGAATTATTTTTAACATGAAAGTTTTAAATTAGTGGAGTCAATAGGCATGAATATGTGCAATAAAGTCAATCAAATATATTTAGCATCAACCCTAGAAAATAACATAGCCTATCATGCTTATAAATAAAACGCAATCCATAAATTAATAAATAAGTAAAATACTTACTGAAATGCACGAACTAATTTGAAGATGAAAAATTATAAATTAATAGCATAAAACAATCCACTCCAAATTAAATAAAAGTGTGCCCGACAATAAAAGAAAGAAGGTAAAAAAAAATAAAAGAAATAAAATCCAGGATGCGATTGTTGTGCTTGATAAATTTTAAAGCTCCTTGTGCATGCCTCTCGTTAAAGAAATAAGAAGAAAATTCCAAGATGCAATTGTTGTGCTTGATAAAAAAATTTCTAAAAGTTACGCACTCCTCTTTCTCGATAAGCATGTCGAGAATAAAAGAAATAAAAGCAATACCAGTTATTTGCTTGAAAATTCTGCCCTGTTGCTGCTAGGGGTGGATTTGGTACAATATCGTACCATACCGACTATACCGAGCACCATACAGAAATTTTGGTACACCAAAATTCATTACCATTACCATTACCATTACCATACCAAATTTTCGGTATACCGAATTTTGGTATACCGAAATATTGGTATGGTACGGGTTGGTACGGTACATTACCAAAAAATCAATCATGTAAATAAAAAATAATTTTTTTTTAATTTAAATGAATTTTTTGAATTTAATTGATTTACAAAATAATTGATTATTATTAATTAACAAAAAATGATGGTGTCAAAATCTAGAACAGATAATTGACGACGGACCAATCAATGAATAATGGTGAATTAGAGGTTTAATAATGGATTGTAACTGTGAACAGTGATTGTGAACAGTATCACTGTATATGTGAACAGTGGTTGTGAACAGTACCACCGTATATGTGAACAGTGACTGTGAACAGTACAGGAAGAAACTGGTTAAAAATGAAGATGAATACGAGACATTTTTTGTTAAGGTAGGTTCCCCCGGTAGCGCTTATGCTAGTCCGGCAGTACGTCCTCCTTTTGTGTGTGCTTGCTTTGTATTAGCTCAAAGGCAATCAATTTGGATGATAATACAAGCTACCAATCTCTCTCTCTTTCTATAATTTCTTTAATTCTATTTATAAGTATAGAATTAGGATTACAAATATTTCAACAGAATAAATAATAAACTGTGTATGAGAGAGAGCGTATAAGGATAGATATTTTTTTTTTGGGGTATAAAAAGAGAGAGTATAAGACCCTCGAAAATTGGCTTGTATTTATATTGCCAATGGCTTTATATCTCTTAGGAGAGATGGATGGATATTGGGAGAGAAGGAAGAGATGTTTTTTGGTGTGGTTTGAATGAATGAATGAGGGGGGTATTTATAGGTAAAAAATGAAGGGCAAAAAGGTAAATTTGTGTAATGTATATGATGTGTATGCTTAGGTCACATGTATTCTAGAATGTAGATGATGTGTATGCTTAGGTCACATTTATTCTAGTCACATGTATTCTATAATGTACATGATGTGTATGCTTAGGTCACATGTATTCTATAATGTACATGATGTGTATGCTTAGGTCACATAGGTAAAAATGGTATTTTACTGGAGGTAAAAAATAGTATTTTACTAGAGGTAAAAGTGTTAAATTATTATTTAACCCCATCAATTGCCTCTTATCCTTATCATTTAGCTCGGATGAGTTGATTGGTGAGGATATCCTTCAACCCGGGAGCTAGTAGTAACTTTTGAGCTTTGATGTTTGTGATGTCTTAAGCCCAAATCCTTCGTAGGTGAACAAGGTCGACAATTCGATGCCTGCAAGAGGTCTTTTGCCTGTGTTAGGTCTTTTGCCTTTTTAAGAGGTCTTTCGCCTGTTTTAGAGGTCTTTTGCCTTTGAGAGGTCTTTCGCCTTTGTTAGAGGTCTTTTGCCTTTGAGAGGTATGTCGCCTTTGTTAGAGGTCTTTCGCCTTTGAGAGGTCTTTCGCCTGTGTTAGAGGTCTTTTGCCTTTTTTAGAGGTCTTTCGCCTGTGTTAGAGGTCTTTCTATGTATATATACATATACGTATACATATATATATACATATGTATAGTTTTTTTTTTTTTAGAAAAGCATTATCACAGCATCAACATCAACATCAACATCATACACACATTTTCTTCCCCTATGACGACATTAAAGAGGGATCTAGGGCGGTGGAGCCTAGATGCACGCGGGAGGCACTGCACGCAGGGGCGCTACATATTTTGACTTTTTAAGAATACAGCTTTTCGTCTTCGGATTCTTTCAATGATAGATGCCTCTTGTTCCCTCTTTCTACACGCGCCCTCAAGATCCATTTTCTTCTTATACTTTTTGTAAGGGGTACTCATGAGTAAGGAAAAGTAAATCACAAGTATGCCGAATACCTTCCGTTGTACAGGTTCTTCTTGTGCTGCTTGCTCTTATAGACGCAAGAGATGTCAGCCATGGTGTGAATATGCACAAATTTTTCTGGATGTGATTAGTTGTCAGGATTATCGCACAATCTTCACCGTTTTCGGGGTGAAGAGTGTTGCAGATATTTTACAAAATATTTCTGGACATCAATACCTTGAGACTCTCAATTCATTTCTTTTTGAAGCCATGGCGAGAATCAAAAATCCCACTAAAGGCTGTACTGCTCTCCTTGCTTCTCTTGAACAGAAGGTGGAAGAGTTACAAGCACGGGTGACGGCATTAGAAACTCGGTTAGAAGGGGGGTCTTCTAGCGTTAACCCGCTATGCTCCTTTGCTCCTCCTGAAGGTTCTTCGAGGTTTCCTTCGTCAACAGAAAATATCGTACCTGATGTTATTCCGACTGCCGTGAATCTTCCAGAACCTGTTCCCGAAAATTTTTTAAGGCTCTTTATGTCGGAAAATAGTGTACAAGATATCCTTTCAACTACCACAAATTTTATAGAAAATGGGGCCCTTCTGGCTGAAGTGGATTTGTCGTCATTTCCGAATCCGTCCTATGACCAGGCTACCTTGGACGCCGTTTACCAGGCTGCCTCAGACGGTTTTTTATCGCAATCTTCGCTAGATGATTTTGTTACCGATTTTGCCCAAATAACGAGCCCTGACTGGACAGCTTTAGGAGATATTCGCCATGATTTTTCTGATTATTCTTCTTCTAATTTAAGTACTATTTTGAATTTTGATGCTGATGAACTTCAGATTCTTCAGCCTTTTTTGAGTGACTAGATAATGTGCACCTCTAAAAACGTTTCGGAGATGTTCCACTTGTGATTATTTAAAGCATGGCCCTTATATGTTGATAGCGGTTTTTTTTTTCGAAGTCCTTGATTTCTTAAAAAGAAAATTTGTTCTTTTTGGCTAAGTCTTGAGTAGAGTCATGCCCCCTTCTGACTTAGGCAAATTCTGACAATTTTCTCATTTAAGTCCTTGGTTTTTTAAAAGGAAAATTTGTTCTTTTTGCTAAGTTTTGAGTAGAGTCTTGCTCTCTTCTAACTTATGCAAATTCTGACAATTTTCTCATTTATTACCAGGGTTTCTTAAAAGGAAAATTTGTTCTTTTTTGCTAAGTCTTGAGTAGAGCTATGCCCTCTTCTGACTTAGACAAATTTTGACAATTTTCTCATTTATTACCAGGGAACGTCAACATCTTAATCTCTGGACCAGTGGTGTAGCAGTAGATGATCATTCTCAGCCAGATCTCTTTGGGCTGGGGTGGTCCAGCGGTTGTCTGTCGGACTTCAAAATCACATTTAGCTTTGTGAAAGTTTGATATCCACTGAAAATTTCTTTAATTTCTTTCTTGTGGTTTGTTGGATGAACTTGATAAAAATTACATTCAATTGTAATTTTTTTGGAAGCTCATCAATTTTACCTACAATAAAGATTATTGATCGTAAGAAAATGATACAATTTTAGATATATTAAAATAAAGAGAAAAAATTATATATGAGTTATCAAAAAATAACTTATCTCTTCTTTTGGGTTTTATCCCCTTGGGTAACCGGATTTTTGAATGATTATGCGCCCGTAAATATTGAGCTAGCATAGGCTTGCTAGATTTTCGCATTTTTTGTTGCAACAACTTTGTATCCCCGTTTTGGACCCCAAGATAGCCAAATTTGAAAAATAATTGAACTGGAAAGTTGTAGCTCTTGAAGTTTTCTTCAAAATGGACTCCAGAATCGCATGATTTAGAGTTTTGAGCACAAAGTTATGCGCCTAATAATATTGAGTCACCATAGGCCCGCGGGATTTTAGCCTTTTTCGTTCCAGAAAGTTTATATCGAAGTTTTGAACCCCGAGATGGACGAATTTGAAGAAATCTTGAACTGAAAAGTTGTAGCTCTTGAAATTTTCTCTAAAATAGACTCTATAATTGTATGATTTGGAGTTCTGAGCAAGAAGTTATGCCTCCGAGAATATTGAGCTACGTACACCTGCGGAATTTTGAGTTTTTCACCAAAAATTCACTTGTAATTTCTAAAGAACGAGAGCTTTAGAGAGCTTATCGTTCCCACAGACGGCGCCAAACTGATGGTGTCAAAATCTAGAACAGATAATTGACGACGGACCAATCAATGAATAATGGTGAATTAGAGGTTTAATAATGGATTGTAACTGTGAACAGTGATTATGAACAGTATCACCGTATATGTGAACAGTGGTTGTGAACAGTACCACTGTATATATGAACAGTAATTATGAACAGTGACTGTGAACAGTACCACCGTATATGTGAACAGTGACTGTGAACAGTACATGCAGAAACTGATTAAAAATGAAGATGAATACGAGACATTTTTTGTTAAGGTAGCTTCCCCGGTAGCGCTTATGCTAGTCCGACAGTACGTCCTCCTTTTGTGTGTGCTTGCTTTGTATTAGCTCAAAGGCAATCAATTTGGATGATAATACAAGCTACCAATCTCTCTCTCTCTCTTTCTATAATTTCCTTAATTCTATTTGTAAGTATAGAATTAGGATTACAAATATTTCAACAGAATAAATAATAAACTGTGTATGAGAGAGAGCGTATAAGGATTGGTATTTTTTTTTTTTTGGGTATGAAAAGAGAGAGTATAAGACCCTCGAAAATTGGCTTGTATTTATATTGCCAATGGCTTTATATCTCTTAGGAGAGATAGATGGATATTGGGAGAGAAGGAAGAGATGTTTTTTGGTGTAGTTTGAATGAATGAATAAGGGGGTATTTATAGGTAAAAAATGAAAGGCAAAAAGGTAAATTTGTGTAATGTATATGATGTGTATGCTTAGGTCACATGTATTCTAGAATGTACATGATGTGTATGCTTAGGTCACATAGGTAAAAATGGTATTTTACTGGAGGTAAAAATATGATTTTACTGGAGGTAAAAGTGTTAAATTAGTATTTAACCCCATCATAAAACATAGGCTAACTTAGCTCAAACCTAAATTTAACTAAATTTTTTTGAAAAAAAATTAGACATGATTTGTTAATACTTACATCTTTACACTTTATTGCCTAAAAAAATTGACTAAATCACTAAATAGATAAGATTGTGTTATTATTATAATTGCTCATATTTGTCGTAATACAAACCGATTAAGTAAATTGAGCCATTATAATTCAAATGTATTAAATGAATTGGGACAATTTTTGTAAAATTAAAAAGAGGATGAAGAACTTAGAACACCTGCAACTAAGCAGAATTGCAGAATATATACATACATGCATATCTATAATTTATATATCTTAGTCTCACTCAACCAACTAGGTTCCCAAATTCAAAATAAAACTTATGATGCTCTAATTTATTTCTTTTGCTTGACATCATCTGTTGAGATTATAGACTGTCATTGCCTATTGTGAAAGAAAACAAAACCAACATCTTCTTATTATCGATAGATATTATATATGTCAAAGTTCGAGTGCATACTCAATAAAACAACTTAAATGAATTGAACAATATTAAAATGAACCGACAAAATTTGTTTCAATGGAATATTTATATAGAACAAGAATTGTTACCTGATTTAGAGCTGAAATGGGTCTAAAGAGAGAATAGGATTGTTGATAATCTAGACCGTTCATCTAACTTCATCTATATGTAATTGTGAAATATTGGTAATTTGGTATTTATTTAATATTTGGTATAATGGCACATTTGGTATTGGTATGGTACGGTATACCATACCGTACCAAAAAATCAGCACGGTACGGTATACCATCGGTAATGAATATGAATACCAGCGTCGTACCAAAGTAATTCGGTATTGTACTATTACCAAATTTTCGGTACAATCTGGTATTAGTTCGGTTTGGTATGGATTAGTACGGTATAAATGGTATTTTTTTCCACCCCTGGTTGCTGTTTTATATTACTGCTGACTTGTCTTATGGGCTTAGGCTCTGTGAGTTGTTTGCACATGGGCCCAATGAATGGGCTTGGAGAATTAATGATTTGGACTAATAGGTTAGTTGTTGGGCTTAGACTTGGCAACTCAATAAAGACATTGCTGGTAGCAGTCTTTTGATGCCAAATGGGCATGAAGCAAGTGTTATATATTCATTAGTTAAAACCTCCAACTTAAAAAAATATATAAATACTGTCAATGCTAAGAATCGATCTTGGGTCTAGCTTGGTATATATTAATTTCACTCCTTTTTTTGTTTTAAGCCCAGAATGTCGCTCTTTTATTTTTTCCACCAAATTTCTTTTTGGCATAACTTTTCTGTTTCAACTCCAAATTACTCCATTCAAAAGCCAATATTCATCATTTAATTTCAAACACCTGAGAAACAATAAAAACACAACAAATATGAAAATATACGCTCTTCAAAGTATATATTTGTAGGCTACAGTGTACTAATTTCTTGGCACATCAAGAATATAATATTATCATAATTCTTGCCAACAAGGATCTGAACTTAAATCATATTATAGAATATGTCTGCCCCAAGATGACATACCATTGTCATAACCAAGAAATGGAACAACCCGTACTTCTGATCGATGGCTTATAGACGGCCAAACTTTGCTCCCCTAGGGGTTTAGGGCTTTTCAACCCAAAGGCACCGAGCCCTGCCTTATTTTCACCGGCATGCACCATTTATATAAATTCCCTTATAGATCTCTCATTCTTATGGGCATCCCATGAACCAGTACAATTGTTACTGAGAAATCCAACAATTAATCATAACCAATCATCTCGTATAAAGAGATATCAAGATAATAATATAGCTTCCATGCCCTTGCCATAAGAAATAAAAATCTTTATAACATCCGAACCGAGATATATAATGAAGCGCCGATGTTGCCAAGAATCTAGGTTGACACAATTATAATGCAAATCATACTTATAATGCCAATAATTTTCCTCTTGAACAAATTATGTCATGTAAACTTCAATAATCTCTAATATATATTCCTTTGCACATGATATATAATCAAATATCCCATTTCATCATATCATACGATTTATATCCAAGGAATATAGAGATTTATCCAATTACAATATAAATTTAGAGTTTAGATGATATATCTTGCTTATAATCAGGATTTAATTATTATAATACTATTTTACATGCACAGTGTACTTCTCATATGCCCATATCCTAATATTCTTGAATCATAATTCATACTATTAGACAACTTTTGTCAAGTGAACTCTAACAATCTGTACTTCAAATTCCTTTTCATAAAATATGTATAAATCAATCAATTTCTTAGAGTAAATACTCCATATGATAGAAATATCAAGAAATCATCATCATCCATATAAGATTTAAAGTTCACGAAGCATAATTTGTCTATAACTAACAATTTAACTTTAATTATTTTCTCAATTTCACATCCATAAACTTGTGTGGTGTATAAATATTCAAGATATATTCTTTAATCTTTCCCTTTTTCATAAAAAAAACTCATAACTTTAGAAGTTCTTTTTGTTATATCAAGATTTCAAAGAAACATTAAGAAATTCATCTCAAATATGCACCATCATTTGATATCAAACACCACTTCAAGCTTATAAGACAAGTTTTACTATTAATAATATAAAAGCTTTATTTTAACTAAAGAACATTTCCATATTTGAGTAAATTACCATGTTATTTCCAAAATCAAACCCATAATAAGTTAGGACCTAAGTCTAAGAGCCCCTACCTCAAAATAGAGCTCAAGAAAGATAGAGATGGAAATGATGATCCAAAACCTCGATCGACGAAACTCCAAAATTCCTACTTCACCATGCTCCTCTTGATCTATAGAATAATTTTCCCTTAAGCCAAAATATAATCTAAAATGTTTAGAAAGGTGAATTTTTAAATAGAATGAGCTTAGAACCCTTTTAATGGAGGTTTAAAAGAAATTTGGTTTATATATATGAAAAAGAAAACTTCCTAAGCCTTTTTTAGTTTAACCACCGACCTACAACATGCCCTGTTGAGTCCCAACAGGCCCCTGTCGGAGATCAACGCACTTTTGCATTTCTGAGCAGTTTCAACAAGACCCATGTTGCACCATAAATCTGAAAAATAATGTTAAATAATTAGACTAGTAGGTGGCGAAAATTCAGTTCCCCATAAAATATTCACTTTTACAGCGAATTTTGCTTCCCCATAAAAGAAAATTATGAGAAAACCTCTATTTTCTTATAGTGGTATGATAACACGACACGAATCAATATAGAGTTATAAGTAAATGGGTGGATCATTAACGAATCATGTACGAATATGCACACCAAATTTGTTAACATCCATTAACAAAATTGTAAATCATAAATGTAATTAAGGGCTCTTTTGTCAATTGCATACAAAAACAAAACCCCAACATTAATATATCACTTTTCCTCATTTTATCAGCTGCCATCCCCCCTCCTTCCAAACTCTCAACCTCCATCTCTATGACTACATTTCCTTTTCATGAATCCACAATTCAATAATCCACAACCACCTAAACAGGACCACCGACATCAATACACCACCTAAACAGGACCACCAAAACCATTATTCCACCACCATCTCTTTACTTCTCACAAATCTGTCATCCACGCTCAGCCACAGTTGCATCTCTATCTTTTTCTTAAAATGTGGAATTCAACGTCTTCATCCTAATCTATCTTTCTTCTTGTTTTTTTTTATTATATATTTTTTATCTTTGGTTTTGGCTTTGGTTGGATTGAGATTTCGTATCAAGTTAAATGAATCATGTTCGTGTCACCTGTTAGCTTAACGAATAGTATGTGTTGACCTAAAATGTCTTAATCTTATTTTGATAATAACAATAAATCAATCATGTGTAATTTAAAATGTGTGTTGAAGTTATTATAGCCACATTCAATGATCATCATTCGTGGACTAAAACCGATCAATCCAAATCGAGATCATTCCTCTACAAGCATTGGACAAGACAAGAAGATCAATCTCATCACAATACAAATCCATGAAGCTCAAAAGATTTTGATCACATGCAAAAACTTCAAGACAAAAGTTTCAAGTGAAGATCAAATTAAAGAAACAAATCAAAGTATTCAAAGACTCGTCTATTCGTCATTTGAGTGAGTGCTTAGGATTATTTGTAAAGTTTCTTGTTTTATGATTATTATAGCTCATACATATTGACATAACATTCTTAAATTGATCAAAACCAAGTTTGAATCAAAATCATTTCAAAACATCATTCTTACAAATATCGATTTTGAAATAAATTCATATTAAATTCAAATGATCATATTTTGAGTTTTCCAAAAATAGGTGTCTTAGGAACTTATTTTTAAGGTCCCCAAATTATTAGAATTGATTTTGGAGCTTATATGCAAAAGTTAAAAAATTGAAATTTTGGCTTGATAGACAGAGCCCACCAGTCGACTAAGCAGCTTTGCTCAGTCGACTGATACTTCAGAATATAGCCGTTGGATTTTTGATTTTTTACCATTTTTTGTACCAAACTTCTACCAAACCTCAAAAACGGCTATATCACTTTTGGGAGTATTTATATACTATCTAAGACATATTTTGAACACCTTGAATCATTCATATACTCCATACTTCATCTATGATCAATATTAAAAGATTCAAGAAATTGTTTTTGATCAATCATTCTTATTGAGCTAAATCTTGATCAAACAAGTAACTCTAGTATGAGCTTTAATTGTATCTCTTAAACAATTTAGAGTTGTTGTTCATTGGTGTGAATCACCAAACAATCTATATTCAAATTGTGAGAGGTAAATCTCATAAGAAAACAAGAAGGTAAATTCTTCTTTAGTATTTGTGAGAGGTAAATCTCATAGATTAGCAAGAAGGATTCTTGTGAGAGTATTATGGTATAGCAATACTTGTAGAGTGTAGTGAGACAACAATACTTGTAAAGGTTTGATCTTTACCCGGAAGAAGATTGGAATTAGTGGAACTTCTTGGGGAACTAACCGAGCTCGAACTATGGTTTGGTAAACCAAAACCGTGAGGACAAAAAGCCTTGGACTTCCAATTGGTTTAATCTTTTTAACTCAAGCTCCTTATTTGATTGCTTTTATATTTATTTATTGCTCTTGGAATGATTGCTTGATTGATTAGTTGCTTGCATTCCTTGTTATATTTGTTTAGTAAATTTGTTTTGCTCAAACATTTTCGAAAAGTTTTTTTTAATTCCGCATTAAGTTTTTTAAAACCCTATTCACCCCCCCTCTAGGGTTGTTTTCCGACCTACAATATGGAATGCCGAAAATACACCCATTAAGCTTAAAGAATTGCGTATGTGTTTGCCTTATTTTTTATATCACCCGTCAAGACCTCTCACGAACACAACTCAACACGACTCGTTGACAGGCTTCAATCCATCACTATCTAATATGCTTAAAAACTATTCGTTGTATAACTAATTATCTAGTGTAAAGTTACCATATTTAGTAAAGGCTTACATGTGGTGTGCATTGATTTGATACGACTTATATCTTATAACTGAAAATACGAAATTCTTTGGGTTTGTATTCGTTAAATAACAAGTTAAAAAATACTATTAAAAATAATTGATTTCCGATGGCAAACAAAAAAAAAATTAGTCCAAGCTGATATAGCATTAAACATTAAAGAAAATTTAAATAACACAATTCGATTACAAAAAGAACTCAAGTTTATATAATCTACAATAATATATGTACATAATCACATGTATTTAATTTTAGGATATAATATATTACAATTTTTAAATATTTTTCAATTTTTTAACTAGATGATTTATTCATTATTGGACAAAAAGATTAATAATTCATCACATAATATTAACAAATATCTCTAGTTTGTATGGTGACCGAAGAGTTCTCTTTGAAATTATGGGTTGTACTAAAAAGGAGAATTATGTTGTGTTGAAACTTTGGGGTGGACTAAAATATGCACAAATAGTAACGAGCCTAAATCTCATAGGACTGCAATGCTGTTCACTTGAAATCAAGTCCGAGTTTTAGCCTAGTTAAGCCCCGCTTAGGATCCGCCTTTAGGTTTTGATAAGAAATTAGAAAATTAGTTTGGTGTTGTGGTAATAGAAAACTTCTCGTGAATAGGAAATTTTTTTTGCTTAAAAATAAGGAAAGATGGAGAATATATATTTACACGTGATAGGTAAAAATTATAAGTGGGCTTTTAGTTATGCTCGGCATTGATGGCCAATGTTATAGGCCCGTCTTATATACTGTCTTAGAAACCATGTCTACTTGAGAAAGGGTACACTAGCCGGTCAAATGGGACATCTACCTTGGCCGACCATTGATGATGCCCAAGAAGTTCCTCGACCTTATTTACAGCCGAACATAATAACAATCATGGCAAGCAAGAAAAATGTTGACCGACCAGGTTGGTCGGACAAAAGACAAAAGATAGCTAAGCTGGAAGATAAGTCTTTATGACAATTAACAATTTTTTTCAAGTGTGAACAAGATTATTGTTCAATAAGCAATATGTATAAGGTTTAGGATATCTGTGATTTTGGAGTAGTATCAAAGTTTACCCATTTATAGTAATTTACCTTGTGTAACAATTTTAATGTAAACCATATCATATACTTATATATAGGAGGGGATAATCCCCAAGGGGGGGATCTCATATTCTTTTTCCTCTTACAAAAAACTCTGTTTAAATCTTTTTAGAAAGCTTACTCAAGCTATATTATAATTGTTTACTGTTTGCTCTAAGCGAATAGAATACACACAAAGGATGACATACTGCTAGATTGGAAGCCAAACAAATTAGAGGAACCTACTTGAAAAGCAACTTCTGGTCTTATGGTGGTTTACGGTGGATAATCTTCATTTTAGTTACTTTATTGGTGGTATAACTTCTATTTTGGGTTGAGCACAACTTCTATTTTGGGGTTGCCAACTTTTTGACACCCACAATTGGTGTCGTTTGAGAAAATCAACAGCAAATAGCCATTGTTGCTCTGTTTTTCGGAAACCAGATTTACTTTCTCACTCTACATTTCATCTTCTAACTTCTTAAAAAAATAATTTTTTATTAATAACATTTGTCAAGTACTAAAATGTGCAACACACATGCACAAAAACTAGTATTCATAAAATAAGCACAAAATACAGAATATCTCATTAAATTACTTATCTCATTTACTAACTTCTCAAAAAAGCAATTGTTATTTAAACTTCATTATTAAACATATACTTAATTCAAGTTTTGGCAGCGAAAGGCAAGTGGTAAAGGCGCGTCTCATTTTTAATTAAGACACATCTTATATGGTAACACTTACCTTTTTACCATTTTCTTTTATCATTTGTAGGGGCACACCACCTATTAGGAAAAAATAGTGATTTATTAATTTTTTAGCCCATCCTTGACATTTTTTTACCTCTCATTCTCATTCAATTGGCGTAAGCTTTCTTTTCTATTGTGATTTAAATGTATAAAAATAATAATATCTCCATTAGTCAAATGACTAATACATTTTGATAATATCAAAATCTTGCATGATATTTTACAAATTTAATGCCTATTTAATTTATATTTAATGTTACATATTACAATGATTGTATTATAAAACTAGATTTTATATCATCAAAATGCATTATATTTTAAAATTTTGTAGATGTACAATATTTGAATTTAGATTTTGGATTTGACTTACAAATTTTAGTTTCTTAAAATTTCTTTTGATTATAGATTTTCCGACAGCAATAAGCCAATAAATGGTGAAATTTATGGAATATAAATTGGGCCAAATTGACTACTCAACCCACTGCCAAGATAGGCTAAGTACCGTGGACCATCAAAAGTCTAAATGCAAAGCCCACTTTGGGTTAAGTGCTGAGGTGGTTATCCTTCTACTAAGGCCATCTCCGATGGTTATTTCTATCTAAGCAAATTTCTATGTTAGAAAAGACAAAAAGGGAAAAAATGATCCAATGGTCATTTTTATAACTATTTCTATATGAAGTGGAAGGTGAGTCACAAAGAGAATTTATGTAAGCATTTCTATATGTAGAAATTGTGATAGAAACTTTCAATGTGACATTGTACATCTTCATTGGATATAAGAAACTCACTAATTCTCTCTCATTCTTAAATAAATGCCAAGTAAGAGAGAAACGTAGGATAAAAATGACACCATTGGAGAAACTTTATTTGATACTTTTCTATCCGTACAATTATATTGCCAAATAGAAATAGAAATGTATTAAAAGTATCATAACACATAGGATAGAAATGAATATATGGAAAATACCATTGGATATAACCTAAGGTAGATAAATAAATGCCAATATGAATTTGTTGTAGCTGAGACGGTCGTCTCTATGTTGGTTATTATGGACAAGAATGAGACATCTGTAACTTGTACTATTTTGAGACACTTGTAAAGTGTTAGAGTATAGCTCAAATTTTGTCCTTTATGATTTTTAATATTTATCCTAATGGAATATCAACCCTAATTCTATGATAATTTTATGACTATAAATATAATAATGAAAGCACATGACAGGTGCCCAGAATTTTAGGTAATTTAATATAGAAAGAGAGAACTTGTAGCTCACTTATATTTTTTTAAGTTTATTTCTTTTAAGCTTATATAGTGACACACAAAGAGTACGTACTACTAGAATATCATTAATACTGTCAGAGGAACTTACCTTACAAACAAAAACCCTTGCTTTCATTACTGCTCTCATTTTATTTGCTTAATTGATTCTCTTGTGGGATGATCCAAATTTTTTGTCACCCACAAAGGTATGCTATTTTAATTATTGTCGATGCAAATAGTGCTCAATTATTTTTATTCAATGAACTAACAAGAACCGAAGCAAGCTTTTACGACAGAAAGAAGCCTCCTGATTCTTCCTATGGTCGTCTTAAATCAATATTTAGTATTTATTAGTTTGGTGTGCCCTTACCAAGTATAGAAAAACAATATGTAGGAAAAAAATGATGTTTTACTTAAATAGATGTGCTCTGATTAAAAAATGAATGTGCCCGTACCATTAACCACAGTAAAATTGTATTTCTATGGAGACAGACAGAAATTTCCCCTCCGTGCATAGCCATTGGAGGAGTTCTAAGGGTGCCTAATTCTTCAATCATGGATGGTTTCAATACGTAAGAAGATTGTTACTAGCTCGCCTTTTCAAGTGGAAGCCCTTGCCTTCAGGGAAGCTTGTCTGATGGTTGCACAAAGAGAAATGTTTGTATTTTGGGTGATAATCAGAGCCTCGTTCTCTTCCGAGAATGTTCTGCCGTGGAAAGTAGCGCCTATTATTCATGACATTTGGGTTTTGGGCTAATTGTTGGAGAATCTTGTTTCGTTTTGTCAAGAGAAGCCGGAATGGAATGTCCATTGTTTAGCTATATATAGTCAGAATAAGTTTTTTGGTGATTGGATTGTTGTTCTTTTCTTGTTTGTTGTTCAAAAGAAATCTCTTATGAGATTCCCATGGTTGCAGAAATCTCTCTTTCAAAGGAATCTGATCTAAGAAAAAAAAAACGTTCAAATAAAGAAATATGTTTCTGCCTTTGTCAGTTTCTATGGAGTGAGAATCAGCAAGCCTTAGAAACACAGTACATATGAGGGTCAACAAATTAAGATTCAATTAAGCAATCACAAAAAAACAATCGCACAAGATACAAAATACATGTGATTCAGTCAGATAAAGATCAACATATTCCAGTGATAGTGGTGGCGGTAATTGGTATAAAATATCAGCTTAAATTTGTCTTTCTAAATTAGTAAACTATTACATCAAGTGCTACACAGATTTCAAGTCTTTGTAAACAAGCTCGACCCCCGCAATTAAGGTTGCTTCACCTAAACATAATATGTCACGTACTATGATTTGTTTGTATGACATATCACCCTTAAAGTCACTCTCTCTCTCTCTCTCACTCTAACCAAAAATATATATGAGTCATAGACAATTTCTCAGAACCGTACAAACATCTTTCAGGTTGAAGTGCTAAACTAGTATGCTTAACTCCTATACTTTCATATGCTGCACCTCAAACACAAACCATTTACTTCATTCTCTAGTCATCAATCATGCCAGCAGAGGAGAAGCACTGTACACCTCCACACAATATAAAGTCTTCCCCGTTGCTCTCGTATTTGCTTTGAACACCGACGCATCGATTGGACCTTCACGCTTCTCAAGGAGAATGAACTTGCGCCCATTGTTTTTTTTTTCTGCAAAAATAGAAACTAAGAACTTTGATGAATTCTGATTTTGTGAATGAATGGTTATTTTGGGAGAATTGGGCATTTACATATATACAGAGAAGAATTGAAGATATGTGAGAAGAAATATGTGGTGATTGACAAATATTGGCCCCTTGTTGGGTCCATTTGTTCCCTAGCCTACCCTTATGTGAAAATGACATGTCGTCAACCCTCCCTATTGAGGGTCATCACTGTCTCACATTGCTAGTTACCTAAACAACAAACAAGTTTTCTTGAAGATATGTTTGTTTAATTCGTAAATACTGATCATGGTGCAAAGAACAAACATTCTTATTAGTTAGTATATGGTATGTTTGATGTAAAATGGACAAAGAGGGAACATGAGACAAAAAAAATTAGTCATACATGAAGTGATGATATACTAAAACATTTTGAGAAGCTAGCATGTACAAACACTAGTTGCAAGTTGTTGAAGTATGTAAATTAAAGGTGGTAGACCAAAAAAAAAAATTAAAGGTGGACTTTGTGGTACTGATAATGTTTAGTCACATGGTTGTCAAGGGATCAAATGGGAGTTGACCTGGCAATTTTTCGTATTATATCATGTCAAAGAATGCATCACCCGTATTTTGAGCCACACATTCTTATATATAACACATTCGCATTGTATATAGCTAGGTTTGCTACCTATTTTGGGAAAGTTATATCGTGTGCGTCTTATTTTGCTAGGTACGTATGATATAACACATGGTACCCGTTAATCCGTTATCACATGGATCATGGTTCAACAAGAAAATGACCCTAGCCAATCCCACATGCTGGCCACTTATCTTTGCCGATGTGACAAACCAGTTTGAGCTAGTTACATGCTTTCAAACCAATGTCCTCTTGAGTCCTCTTCCTGGCAACAGTAGTAGACATACAAGGTCACCGATCATGTAGTGGGAGAGGACCGTTAGAAACCATCTCTCCCAAAAGCTTAAGCTATTAGGAGAAGGAACCACAATGAATATCATGCTTAACACCCTCCCTCACGTGCAACCCCATACTTGCACATCCTCACGTGCAACCCCATACTTGCATGTGGAGAGCAGATTAATGGATGGATCTGGACGTGCAACCCCATACTTGCACGTGGATAGCAGAATAATGGATGGGGGATGGGGGATGGAGGTGCCAAGGCTTGAACCTTGGACCTCCTAGAGAACCAAGCTCTGATACCATGTTAGAAACCATCTCTCCCAAAAGCTTAAGCTATTAGGAGAAGGAACCACAATGAATATCATGCTTAACAAGGACGACATGTGTCCTCTTCGGTCATCGTTGAGGCTTTGGGAGAGTCCATTGCACATGCTAAGCCGGGCCCCATTGTTGTAGTTCGGAACAGCATAGAGAGGTCTGACTTTTGCCTCAATTAATGAGGAAGAATAGTTTAAGATAAGGTTTTTGAGATCATAAAATGTGACGACGGGGCAGGTATTTGTCACCCAAAATTTGATGCTGGTGTCCCCATAGACGGATGAGTTTGCACCATATGTGGCATGACGATTGATGCAATGGTTGACGATGATAAGTGAGGACTGCATATAAATATATATACAGAGAGCGAGAGTATTACCATATAATGTGGGAGTGGTTAGCTAATGTAAACCTGATAAGTGAGGACTGCATATAAATATATATACAGAGAGAGAGAGAGAGAGAGAGAGAGAGGATATAAACATATGATGTGGGAGTGGTTAGCTAATGTAAACCAAATTTCAATGGAAGGCATGCATTGTGTACCTACAAATGGATGAATTCGCCCCATTCATATCCATGATGATTGATGAGTGAGGACTGCTAAGCATGTATATGTTGGCGTGCGTGCAGCATGTGCATGGGAGAGATAGAGCAGGGGGTTGGGATGCAGAATAAATGGAAATACACATCAAACACCTTCAATGTGTGGGCACCAAAAAACGGATGAAGAACAGGAGGAAAAGAATAAGAACAATAACAACACAAATACACACAAACGGCATACACTTGCATTAAACTGCTAAATTTGGATTTTATACATACTTCAGCCGAGTGCATACACATTTGCAATGTACAATATAATTTATCAATAACAACCAAATAAGACAAGGAACAGATACAGGATAAAGCATACAATAATTAACCAAATGGATCATCATCCCAAACTTTCTTTGTGGAACTCCATCATGTCCTCAGAAGTATTAACTATCTACTACAAATATCTCACTCTTCTCCCAATGCTTTCTTGATAGACTTCTGCAAAATAACATGCAAAAGAGCAAGGTGTGAATTACACAGTGAAACATAATTCCAGATCCGCAAGAAAATGAATGGCTCACATGTCTGTGTGTGAGAGAGAGGCCAATGACCCGACCTTCTTTATCAATTAGAAACTTAGTGAAATTCCACTTGATGCTAGACCCGAGAAATCCACCTTTACTTGCTTTGAGGAATTGGTAAACAGGTTCTGTTTTTGGGCCATTGACACGTACCTAAACAATAAACAGTAGACCGGGTCATATAATTGAACAAAAATTGTGTCAACCTGGCAAATAGAAGCATTAAGGAAATTTTACATAAACATGTGCAAGCAATAATATATAACTTGGTATAAGACTATCAGTTCTGCAAAACTTAGAACAGAGACTCAATGATGCTTCTGATAATAGCACAGCCATTGTACAAGGAAAATGGGTAGTTTATCGCTTATTTTCTCTTCGCTTATTTTCCTTGAGAAGAGGGGAATTCAGTTCCAATAATGACAATAACTTTCATGTATAAACAGATTCTTGATAACCATATGATAAGTTTAACACGAAGGAATAGACTTGAGCAATAGTATAAAAAGATTCTTGAGAACCATATGACAATAACTTTCACTCAGACCACCTTTTCAGATTAAACATAGTTACAGACTTGAGCAGTAGTATATTTTTTCAAAACGGAACCATTTGATAAGTTCTACACCAACCAAAGTAATCATATAACACTAATTAATTACCTTTTGGAAGATAGGATATCAGCCTTGTATCTTGAACAAGCAAATTCTTGGGCCTCCTCTCCTCTCCCAGGTTCTTGCTTCATGAATTGATTGCATGGGAACGCCAAGATCTCGAAACCTTTATATCACAAATCAAATTACACGCGCTTATTATCGATACACGTACATATATAGCGAATTCTCAGCAATTTATAATGAATTCAATAAAGCCTAATCAGTAACGTTAAGTCACATCACCAAAACTTAATACAGCAAAATTTTGGGGTAACAATATTGTCTATATATACTCTCTCTCTCTCTCTCTCTAAAAGTGAGCGTTGAAACCCTTCCTGGGCCTTCAAGCATGTCCTCTCATCCCTCGATCCAAATTTTCAGTGTTACTTTTTTTCAATTAATAAATAATCAACGTGCTACCCATTTTCAATAAATTTAGAAAAGAAACACTCAGCCTTTTCCTTTTTACTCAAATAAACTTTAATCATGTTGTTGTAAAGCATTCATCGTATTTAAGGATTTAGAGTGACTGATACACCTTCACAATTATATATTTGATTATTCACTTAATAGCAGAAGAACATTAACAATTTTTTTATAATTTTTTTTTTTCAAAATCTGCTCAGCCTTTGGATAGAACAAGCTAGTAGCCTAACATAAGGTATCCAATTTTAATTTATCTTATAAACCCAAAAGAAATTTGCAATTATAATTATATAGTTCAACAATATTAGTAAGTAGTAACATAATCAACGGCGGAACTATGAGAGGGCTCAACCAGGCTTAAGCCCGGGCCCAAATCAAGAATGCCCCAATAGCACTAATAATTATATATGCAAGCCTTCCTAATTTTATGAATTTATATTCTTTAGCCCAGTCCAACAATAAAATTCTTTCTTCATTAAAGAGAGTGCACAAAATAGTTTATATTTACCATATTTCTCTTATGGACCTTGCAATATTTGTATTTATATATCTTTGTTTTTTATTCTTTTTTCCTTCTAATAGAAAAATTTGATTTCTTATAAATAGTAAATATATTTATAATTATTCAAATATATTAGAGTATAATATTTAAAGTACATGCATGATTTTTAAAATTCACAAGTGGGATTAGAGATTTGTGAAGTTTAACAAGTTTTATGTCATGTTTCAAATTTTGCCTCCCCTCCCCCAATCATTTGCTCTTTCTGAAGTTCAATTTTAGTAAGTTATTCGAGATTGTGCTGATTGTATTAAAAAAATAATAGTATTATTATATTAAGTAATCTTGTCCGTAAAAAAATATTTCAATTCAAAATTTAGCCCGGGCTAGTGTTGAGTCCTGACTCCGCCACTGAACATAATTAATAAGTAGTCAATTCAAGTTTCCTGTAGTAAAAATCAGCAACCCATACCTTGGTTCTTGTATTTGTTGTAAAGCTCAGTCAACTGGGTATAGTTTCAATCAGTAAACCCACTGTGTCAGACCCACATGTTGTACATGTATGATTAGTGATTATTTAGACAGCAGAAATTGAGAGCAAGGGAAAAAGAAAAACAGGAATCATTAAAGAAAAAGAGAAAAGGAGAGGACAAAGAGACCAACCATTTGGAAGCAACATTGACAATAAGGAGAACTTTGCCTTTGTAGATGCTGAGGTCCACATCCTGATTCTTGCAATCCTGCCCGATTCAAATGTAAACCCTAGAATTTAGAGAATCTGTTGGAACATTTGTGTATTTGAAGAAAAAATTCAAGATGAGTTATTTTTGTTGTTTTCTCAAGTTCCACATAAGAGAGATCGAGTATTTTACCTTGTGTTTAAATATTCCTTCATTAGTATAAGGGCATGAACTCTTTGGGTATTAAAATTTTGTATTTTTGAGTGAGGACTTGGAGGAATGTGAGACTTCACAGGCCTCGATGGGTCCGGGCTTTGGGTTTGTCTTGTATAAATGTATATTCTTTTTATAAAAAATAGTTTTAGAAAATTTTATTTATTAAATAAAATTTGAATTTTAAAAACAGATAAGTGGTTAAATACCACTTCCGAAATGGCTTTCCTCTCTCCCACGATTCTCTCACCGATACGGATTTTTCTCACACGTTTTTTTCCGTTTAGATTTTTTCCTTCTTTTATTTACGAATCAATTTTTTTAAAAAAAAACATATGCACAATTTCGTCTTTAACAAAAGGAATTGAACAGAAAAAAAAAACTCTTAAAAATTTTCAAGCCTCCGGCGAACTAGTCTATCCCGAGCATTATTCAAGAGTGTTATTGTCGAGCGGCCTACCATAGCGCAGGTTGACCGTATAAAGGATATATGGGCTGTTTTATCCTGGGGACAGCGTGGTAAAATCAAAACTACTAGTATAATTCTAGGCAGAACCACGAAACGTCTTAAAGAGAACAATCTAGTCCGCGACTCATCCCGATATACTTTCTACCTTTGTTTTGTTTCAGTTCTCCAGTTCATTTTACAACAGAATCTAGTAGTAAAATTTCCCTTGTGGGTGAATATCCTCTTCACCATATTAATATACTAGGTCATAATCATGCCAAAGACGCTATCAACTATTGAAAAAGTTATCTTAAATTTCAAACACAATTCTTTTTCCATTATACAAATGTATAAAATTCAAAAAGTCACGTCCCCCGATATGTAGTATACATATATATAAGAGGGACGGAAAGAGAGGGAAAAGCCAGGAATCAATCTTGAACAGTTGGAAAAGATAAGTTTACAGCTTGTCCACCAAATTCAATTCATTCGCTCCTCTTCCTCTTCCTCTTGCTCTTGAGAGAAATGAAATAAAATGAAGACGGTCAATGACTGCAGGTCACCATTAATCTTTTATTTATTATTCCAGACATATAGACGACATATATCTGGGTGGCGGTTAAATAGGATTTAACGGGTTTACATCATTAATATAACAACATTCACAACTAAAATGGTAAATTAAATAAAAAAAATTGTAAATTTAGCTTTAAGTTTGGGCTAATTCTACACCACATATAAAATTAGTCATACAAGTAAAGTTCACTCATTTTACTTATACGAATAAACAATGTTTCCAAAAAATTAAAATGCCAAACACCGGGCTCATACTACACTTGAAACTTGGGCCAGCCCAATCCGGCCCATTTGACTAGTCAACTGGTTCTTGAGTGACTCGATCCCAATAAGATTGAGCCATGGGCTAAGATTTTATTTTTAAGCCTGG
The DNA here is from genome assembly GCA_021464415.1 of Lonicera japonica. Classification (NCBI taxonomy): domain Eukaryota; kingdom Viridiplantae; phylum Streptophyta; class Magnoliopsida; order Dipsacales; family Caprifoliaceae; genus Lonicera; species Lonicera japonica. Next base: position 3,721,432 of record CM038469.1, on the reverse strand, counting down.
CCTGAGACTTTTTAGGCCTGCACACGGCCTGATCCAAAGCCAGTCAAATAAGCCTTATATTTATATATAAGTTAAACATAATATGATTTAAGATATGGTTAAAAACCTTTCACATTTATATTTAATATTTCAAAATGTAACACTAATGAATAAAATATAATATAAAGTATCACTAAATACAATTTTAAGGTGATAAAATAAATGAACAAAGTGCATTTAATCATATCGTAGTTAGAATATACATATTTATATTGCTGCAATATTAATCTATATTTGAATCATATATCCATTCATGATATTCTTTACATTTCTAAAAAAAAGGTTGTTTATTTTGCTTTATTATGTATAACAATGATATTTTAATATTTTTACCATTTATTTTACAAAATAAAAAATAAGCCCATTTGGCTCAACCCATTAAGCCCGACCCAAAAATAGCCCATTGGAATAAGCCCATGGGCAAGTTATGGGTATACCTTAAAAACCTAGACTAGGAACGGCTCGTTGATTGGTCAAAGCTCGTAAGCCCTACTCGAAATGTCCCGTCTAGGTTGGCTCAGCCCATTGCCAAGCTCTAGCTCATATGAGCATGTTGCACACGTATTAATTTTTATTTTTTTTGTGATATGAGTGACCTTCACTCTTTTGGTGTCATATGAGTAAAGCCTTCCCATATAAGTAAAATGTAACCGTATAATAAATTAACAAATTTACCATATTGGTTGTGAATACTCTAATGGTAATATCATTTGTATATATGTGGATACAATAAACTCAAGTTACAACACAGACTAACCATTTTGAGGGAGAACTCATGTGATTATATATAGAATCAGAGTGAACTCAGAACTACTACCACATGATATACATATATTGTGGGTTGTGTAGCAAGAGCCGATATTATAACGACCTAAGGTAGTGTAATGGGAACGTCATTGATATGTATATGGATACAATGAACCTAAATTCAAATTGAGCCAGTAATTTTGGAGGAGAATCCGAGTGGTTACATATTGCCTCCTTATGTGATTTTACTTTTTCAGTATGTATGTAGCAAATGAATCTCACTGTATATACGTTGAGTGAGTGATACCCAACACTAAATCGGCACATGTGTAACAAGTATGTGTCTATTCATTCGTTGCATAAATTGCATATGCGTTGATGAAGTAAAACCAAATAAAAAGATGTATTTAACACCTCCTTTTTTTAATTCCCTTGTTTTATGGGAGTGTTCATATAGAGTTCAAAAAGGGAAAGGCCCAAAAAAAAACAGAGAGAGAGAGTTCAAAAAGGGTCGTGACTATTGATTTATGAAAATATTCTACTATTTTAATATAATATTTAGGGACATATTTCTATGATTTTTCATAATAATTTTGTATCTCTAAAAATTATTTTAAAATACTAGAGTATTTTTGTAGAATGTTAATAAGAAAAAAAAATCTTTTTTTCTAATGAGTTGTCTATTTGATTTTAGTTATGACATCACATAGTAATTATGTTTACATTATTTTTGATATTGTTTGCTCATATACAATATAAATATGATGTAATATTATAAAAAATGAAATTAATTAGTGTTTTTACTCTCTTCTTTTATTGCATATAAGAATTGGGATTGTATATATATTTAGATAGAGAAGAAAGAGTCCATTTTTGATGGGGGTAAAATTGGATGGGTCATGTGGTCTCCAATAATAAAACAACACGTATCTACTCTCATCTAAAATTAATTTTTTTTTCATTTGATAAAAATGGACACATGATGTTTTTTTATTAGAACCCTATGACCCCATCCAATTTTGCCCCCATCAAAAAAATTTCCGAGAAGAAACCACTGAAGCGACTTTTTAGGTGGTGTATACAAGTACAATAATGATGACAACAATATATATAAACATAAAATTTATGTAATTATTGCCATTGAGAAATTAAAACAGGAGGATGGCTTCCCTCCCACCCACCAAGGTTTAATAATCGATAACCCCAATTCCTGTCCCCCGAAGTCGTATACTATGGGTGTGTTTGGCGCGCCAGATAAAAAGGTAATCAGTTGGATAAGGATTAAGTCGGATAGGACAGGATAAGGATTAGTTTTTGATGGAGTTCCGAATTACAAGTCCAGATATTATATAATACAACTTGCTTTTTTTTAAAAATATATATGTAATTTTAATTGTTATGTACAAAATTTTTTTAACTAATGCGATTCTTCTATTTATAAATAAATTTCGTAAAAAACTCTTTCGGGAAAAAAGTTCTATATCACGTACAATACTTACGAACTAGACGTCAAGTACAATTTCAAATTCTAATGTTACCATTTTTTCTAAAATTAGAGTTTCTTATAAATATCTTCATTTAATAAAAAAAAAATATGCAATATTATAAAAGAAATAAATTTTATTAGTTGAGTTAATGTGATTTTGGGTGGTTGAAATTTTTTATTAATAAATTTGATTATCTAAAAAGTGTAAAGAAAAAGATTAAAAAATTAATTAATTAAAAATTAATTTTTATATTCATTTTGTTATCAGGCAATCATGGGATAAAATAATACCATATATGGATGATATATATTTATCCGATTCTAAAGAAATAAAATAATAATTAATCCCAAATGCAATCCAGTCTCGTGTTGTGCCAAACGTGGAATAAGATTAAAATATTCTATCCACTCTTGCGCCAAACATATGACAAGATTTGTTTATTCTATTCTTTTCGACAACAAACACCGAACAGGATTAATTAATCATATCCTCCTTCTAATCCCACGTTACACACCCACCCTATATGTATTTCTATATAACTTAACTAATTGGCTCTCACATTATCAAAAATGAATGTTTAATGAAGAGAGCATTTCTGGTACGGACCAGTTCCTTTTATCACACTTTTGTATCATAAAAATACTTGAGGGTGTGATTTTATGATACAAAAGCATCATAAAAGAGACCAGTCCGTACGAACGGATCCTTACTTCAAATTTTCCAGTTTAATGAATATAAATATTATAATTGATATTAATATAAGTTTAAATATTAACATTTTACAACAAAAAAAAAGAATTTGTTTAAAATTTGAATATATGCCATGATGTCAAATCATTTTCAACCTGTGGAACAATGGCGCCAATTTTGACAGGATTTTGCCAATGTATTGAAAACAACGTACTACAAATAGATTAAAAGAAAGGAAAAGGAGCAAGATAACCCATCCTACACTTTCAAAAAAAAAAAAGAAGAGAAAATTCCATTTAATGATTCTGAAAATTAACAGAACAATCTTGTAAAAAAAAAAAAAAAAAACCATTTAATGATTCTGAAAATTAACTGTTAATATGGTACATTCAACTTTCCAATTGACAACAAAAACTTGTAACATAGAAAAACAAACAAAAAACCCATAGCTTTTTACCTCTTTTTTGACAACAAGCTTCTGCGCTCGGCCTCTCTCTCAGCAACCAACACACAAAACTCCGCTCCAAGCATCTCATGTATATCAACATTCATCGAGCTACTCAACTTCACCGTCGCCATTATCACATCCACCGTTACATTGAAACCCAAAGTAGACAATACCCTCACCACATTTGCAGTCCTGCATATGTTCTGCCTAATCTCGGGTGGCGTGTAAGTTTGTTCTTGTTCCTCGAGACTCATTGAACTTTGTGATTTTGAGTTCTGTTGTTTCTCGAATTTGGTTACTCGATCCTCCATCGTATCATCTTTGGGTTCGACGTGTTCACCGACCCAGATGAATCCGTTACATCCGATTATCAAGTCAATTCCGTACTGTTCTAGATGGTGTAAATGCTGTTTTCGCCTCTTCACTAGGTAAGGCGGGACTGAGAGCAATTGACCTCTCTCCAGCTGTAATGAAAATAATTTCTTTCAAATAAAACTCGTAAACAAGTTTTCAAAACATGTATGAAGAAAATGTAGTGAAATAATGGTGCGGCTGGGACATGATACCAGATACCTGAAATCACGGTTCAACTAAAATCCTGTGACTAACTAGGAATACTTGTAAATTAAATTTCAAGGAAAAAAGGAAACTACAATAAATCCTAGGAAAAGGTCTTCTAATTAACTACCATGACTAGATGCCTTGTCACATGGAATTTATGTTACAATTTTCTTCTCAGAATCATCATATGACAATAGCTAAGCAATTCTCTTCTCTAAATATGGAAGACACAGAGAAACTTCCTAATTCGGAGGTTGTTTCAATGTTTCTTGAACATGTATTTCAAAACGAAGCTAAATTAAACAATAATATGTGTATAAACGTGGGCTGTCTGTAAAGCGGAATCCTGCTCTTAACAACATGGACAAAAATTGAGGATCCATTGTTTCGGATGTCCACTATATAGACCCTCTATATAATATATATACATACATATATTCTTTGAACAGCCATAATTCAAGATCACTTTGCTCTGTTTTGCATTGCCTGCATATAGAAAAATAAGTTGCAAGCATGCAAATGAACATTTACAATCTCCAAAGCATAAAATAACTGAATCATGAAAAATGTGAAAGCAAGGCACACCTTCCCATACTTCTGGCTTCTTGCTTGAAGGTGTAGACTCCCATCATGCTGGAAACCACGAACTTCAGCCTAAGGAAATGAAGTGCAACACATATCTACAATTATAATCGGTTGTTCCTCATTTTCTAATAACTGACATACGAATTGCAAGAAAAGGCTTGCATCATCACAGATAGGCCAAGTATGGCATAAGATTGCATCTTCTGGTATTATCATATGCTATATGCATATACTCCGTTAGTTGTAAAGGACTCACAAAGCCACCTCACAGCCAGTCAAAGCAATCTGCACTAGAAATATCAAAACTAAGTGTAGCGGAACTTACACAAACAACATCATTCTCTTCAAAGATGCTTCGCATGTTGAGTTCATCAAGTGCAGTTCGCCGCCTCTGGCAATTGAAACAATGAGTGAAAAAGCATAATCAAACCAGTACGGGAAGGACTAAATAAATATTTCAGTTTTTTACCCACAAACAAATAATAATTACCACCACAGAAAATCATTAACACATGATACAGGGATGAATATATACCTGGATGCCATCGGGTAAGTTCATTGAAGAAAGCATCAATACTGCATCTTGGCTAAAATTTATCTCCAATCTCCAGCGCTTTGGAGCAACCTTTCAGAAATAAGGAAAAAAACATATGCGAAAGTCACTCATTAGACATGGGTTCCCTAGTTATACAAAAGGGAAATTTAATCATACAGGACTTCATGTAGATCTAATTTATAATAACAAATATGTGAATTGTGTTATGGTGTGTATAGCGGTATAGTAACCAGATTAAAAAAAAAAGAACCATGCTTTACCTCAATTACACGGCCTACAATAATATCTCCAGTCTCAGGCTTGTACCTACAATCATTTCGATTATCATCATGCCCAAATTTTACCAATCATCATTCAGTGGGATATTTTTTTTTTAATTATATATATATTTATCACAAACTATAAAAGTGAGGCATAGCATTGCAAAGACCTGGCTCGTAGAGTTCGAACATAGACTAGCTTGTTCACACGCTCAACCACTCCACAGACAGTAGCAACCACTTCGCCATCAAGCTCAGCTGTACCATGTCCCCTTCGCCATAAGCAATAACATTGTTAATATCAAATCGGTATGGGAAAATTATACACTTCTTTAATAATATGTGCCAAATGTCTATAATAAGCCAATATAAGCACTGCCCCTCCAAATTAAGAATGCACTGTACCTTTTAGGAATGTTCCAAATTAAGGCGGGGTTTGTTTTTACCTCTTAATGATGAACTATTAAAATTCATCACTTAGCGTTAAGAGGCAAGTATTCAATACTTAATTAAACGTTAACGGAATTTTATTCAAATGGTCCCATATACCTTTAATTCAATACCTATTGATAAATAGCACAATAATAAGAGTAAAACTGTAAGTGACATCTATTTAGCATTCAAAGCTAAAAAAAAAAAAAAACACATTTTCAGAGCTTTCGTTCGGCATTCAGACTTCAATATTCAAAAATCAGAGGTTAATTTGGGATGGAGGGTGTAATTCGTAAACAACATTACTCCAAATGACAAAAGATGAATGAGAGCAAGTAAAATTATATTCATTATCAATATAATAAGGGTTTTTGAATTTCAAAAATGTATAAGGAGATAAAGGAATTGTGTGGCTAATAGTTATGATGCCTTTCGAATTGTTAAGAGTGCTTTTGGCACGGGTGACGACCAAATACTCGTGCCAAAAGCACTATAAAAGCACCTTAAAATCTCAGCAACATAACTATTTTTTCCTTACGCATTTTTTAAGATTCAAGAATTATTGCTTCTTGTTATATAGAGAGATATATACTCTAAGCAAGAGCTGAGAGTTAGAGGTTTGAGGGAGAGGGGAGTACTTGAGAACACCGTCTTCGTAGTTGACGGGAATCGTATCAGCAACAGTGACGGAAGCGTTAGAATTAGCCTTTGACGACAATGATTCCAACTGTTCCAGTGCCTTTTGTAGCCTCAATTTCTGCGTTTGATTCAACGAAAGCTGTATACTTCTCATCTCTCTCTTTCTGAACTTAAACCCTAATTCCAGTTCTCCTTTGCTGCAAAACCCTAATTCCTGTCTCTGACCAAAAAAAAACCCTCAAATAATTCCCTCACTATTATAGGTGTTTAGTTTTTCTTCAGATTTGAAATGAGAATAAAGAAACGCAGCCCTAGGATTTTGTTTGGTGAGTCATTAACAGATTGTTCACTACGACGATGGGATGATTTGATTTGGGCAGGCCTAAAACAGGTTGGATCAACTATGGGCTTAGTCTATGCTAACTGTGATAATTTCTTAGTCATGTATTTGTAAGCGATAGATCACAAAATTTTAAGTATTATTTTGGCGTGTGTGAGTTTTTGTCAAAAATAGATACTGTACATGAGTGATCACATCTTTTGAAAAAATTAGTAGTTCGCATCCTAAATTTTCTTTAGACAAGAACCAGACCTTAAAAGCTTTTAAAAAAAACAAAACCATATGACATCAGGGGTGGATTTGGTACAATACCGTACCATACCGAGATTACCATGTACCATACCAAAAATTCAGTACGCCAAAATCCATTACAATTACCATACCAAAACTTTCGGTATACCGAAATATCGGTATGGTACAATATGGTACGGTACATTACCAAAAATTGGGCAGTAGCTGGGCAGTGCACTGGGCAAGCAATTACAACAAGTAGTCAAAATTCATAACAAGGCTAGGCTCCTAAATTTTATTCGTAACAAAATTCAAAAATATAAAAGGATCATAACACTTTACAGTTTACACTTTAAGCTGGGGAGTTTACATTTATTTAGCCTACGTAAACCCGTAGCAACTTAAGGCAAACTTGCACTTGCTAATATCGGTATGGTACGGTACATTACCAAAAAACAATCTGGTAAAAAAAAAAAGACATTGGGCAGTAGCTGGGCAGTGCACTGGGCAAGCAATTACAACAAATAGTCAAAATTCATAACAAGGCCAGGCTCCTAAATTTTATTCGTAACAAAATTCAAAAATATAAAAGGATCAGAAAACTTTACGGTTTAGACTTTAAGCTGGGGAGTTTACACTTATTTAGCCTATGTAAACCCCGTAGCAACTTAAGGCAAACTTGCACTTGCTAAAAATTATCTGTCCATCCTCTCTACAACTTAGATTAGCCAAAAGCCACCAACTTGATTGATTTCTCTATATGAATGTACAAATTGAACTTCACATTGGTGTATCAAGGAGTTTATCTCTAAAATTTCATAAGCAATATCCAACAGAGCACCTATTTTACCCTGCAAAACTTGAATCAAACCCACCCCTCTTCTCTACATCTTCTAACCCCTGAAGAAGGGCCTTGGTTTCATCGATAGACTATTTTTTTACTCGAATGACTATTTTTTTTAATATATGCGGTGTAGTTTCGCTCCAAAATTAAAGTTCAATTTGCAAATTTGCTCATTAACTTTACCATATAAGCTATGGATGCTCTAAGAAAACCAAATATAACTGGACTCTTAAATCCTATCTTTGCCGGGCAATAGTATAGAATTTGCTCAAAACAATACTTCATTCTTTCAAGAAAAAATGAAAAATTAGAACGACTACTTACTTATATTTTGTTCATGACAATGAAAAATTAGAACGACTTCAAACCCAAATACCACCGACTCCAACTCCGGCTCATCAAGTGCTCTGATTAATTTTCGAAATAAATCAAATACGAAAATGATTAGATGAATCAAGCTCTATCAATTACTAACTTAGTACTAAACCTGCCCCATTTAAAAACACTATGTAGAGAGAGAAAGACAGCTGTTGGAAAACACAGAGCAATCAGCTATGGTAAAACACATACATGTGTATATGTAGAGAGAGACGAGATAGAGATAGACGGAGATTGAGATGGATAGAGAGACGGAGATAAATATATATATATATATAGAGAGAGAGAGAGAGAGAGTAGCGTACCTGTGAGAAGTCGTCGATGCTGCGATGCTGGAGAGAAGTCGACGACGGCTGAGAAGGGAAATTGCGGCACAGAAGTCGTCGATGGCTGAGAGTTGGGGCTAGGGTTTTGTTTCGATGGTGGCTGGGGGAGTGGGGGCTAGGTTTTCCGGGAAAGAGAGAGACTGAGATTTGTTATGTCAGTTGTTTATTATTAACTTGTATTATTATTATTTTCACCCTATATATTTTTAATTATTTTTAATTTAACCCCGTTTTATGTGCCATTTACATGTTTGACTAATATTTATATAGTGTGTCCTATATATTTTTAGTTATTTTTATTGTTTTCTTTTCATTGTATCTCATTTTTTTTTACTTTCTATTTTATCATTATGATATTTGTTTCTTCAATTACTAATTTTTCTTATTTTTTGTTATAATGAAATTTTACGTGTTGTGTTACACATATAACGCAAATTATGATATTTGTTTCTTCAATTACTAATTTTTATTATTTTTTATTATAACGCACATGTGATATACTAGTTGGACTTATTAATAATACATCCAATTAATCATTCTACTATCTGTGATTTTTGAGCTTCCACTATGTTACAAAGATGTACTCCTTAGTTGGTCTTACAGAATGTAGGAGGAAATATTATTCATGTATATACACACTAATTCAACTTAACTGCGTCAACTAGGCCTCTTTAACAGTTCGTAGGCCTCTTTAACAGTTCGTTTCATTCGAAAAATACAATAAAACATATCAATATCTAACAACATAAAACAATTTTCCAATATAAATTAGATAATGATTCCACAAACTATCGGCAAAGAATTCTTCATCCCTAACCAATAAAACATATCAATTAAACCAAAACTTATAAACAATGAACCTAAAATCCATCAGCTTTACATAAACATACATGACTACACATAATATATGTTTTTGGCAAATCAATCAATTAAAATAAACACAAACAGATCCAAACAACATATCGATAACAATACATAATTCAACCAATTGAATCAGAACAAAATGATTAAACGTCGATTAAAGAACAAAACTAAACGATCAGATCCTTTAATGAATCAAAAATTTAAATGATCGTGTAATGATAAGTACTTACAGAAGGATAAGGATCTGATCGGAGATTGTGACAGTGATGAAGCTCTGGCGATATGATTTGTTCTTCTCCTTGTTCGGATTTGTTTACGCCCTAGATTTGATCGTTTTTAAAAAAGGACACACATGGAAAAAGGATTTTTTATTCATAAGGAAGAGATATTTTTTAGTCCTAATAAAAAAAATGTCATTTAATAATGGTTATTTCTTGTGATTTAAATGGAAAAATTTTGAAAGATTGACTTATTTTTGAAATCATTTATTCCGAACTTAAAAATTGAACCAAACGCAAGAATCATTTCAAAATGGAATTTAGCATTCTTGGAATGGTTTAAATCTTGAACCAAAGGAACCCTTAAGCTCTATTTGATAGCAACATGAAAAATGATTAAAAAAAAATAACTAATTTGAGTGAAAATATGAAAAATAAGTTAAGAGATGTGATGAGATACTCTTCATCTCAATTCTCATGCTTATTTTTCAAATTCGTCAACTTATTTTCCAAATTTTCACAAAATCATATTATTTTTTCTACTACTTTCTATCTTGTTATCAAATGGAACCTTAAAGATTTTTTTATAAGTACTTATTATATACTTCTCACTGAAAAGAAAGAGATTTAAGGGCCGGTTTGGTAGGCGTTTATTTTATTTTTTTTTCTCAAATTTTAAAATCTCAACTCAACTTTTACACTTTTCAAAATTTATTTCACTTTACTTTCTCTCTCTAAAAAAACTTTAAAACCACCATAACTTTAAATTCAAAAATCAAAATTAAATAAAAAATATATATTTAAAACCTAATCGTCGAGATTTATAAAATAAGATTAATTGTGACTATTTTTTGAATTTTTTTTATGAGATTTTTTAGTTGGTTGAAAACAACTCAAACAAAAACCAAATTTACTTTTCAACATACTTCCAAATTCTACCAAACACCAAATTTTAAAAACTCAACTTAAAAACTTAAACTCAAAACATCAATCAAACATCACCTTAATGTTTTTATCTTTCAACAAAGACAAAAGGGTAAGATGAACTAATCAAGATGCACCAACAAAAGGTTGAGAAATAGCATTGCAAGGAAAGAAAATAATCTTTTATGTTAAGACAAATCGAACCACAGACAACATCGAAAATAAGCAATATATGTTTTTCATATCATATGGGGGATAATTAACATTCTTTTTTCACTTACAATTATCTTATTCTTCTTTTTCCTGATGTCGACCAATACTTTTCATTGTATTACAAAAGCATTAAACACATAACAATTAACGTTAATCCAACAAAAATCACAAACGTGAAAAGATACTGAAAAAAGAGATGCATATTTATGACTACACTTACAAGATTAAACTTGAGATTTTACATTTACATTGATCGCAGACTTAAAACAAGTTCAAGTCTAGCCCACAAAGAATAAATTCACAAACGGGTGCAGTTCCCCATCTCCCGTTTCAGTTCTTAAAATTTTACCAATTTTTACTCATTAATCAATCAAAAGATGTATTTTTTACTACTTAAAGATAATAAATTTTGATTCAATATTCATGTTGTAAACTAGAGCAGTGTGTGTTAATTTAGAAAATGATTAGGTGATATCGGTTGGGGGATGGATCGTTAAGAAACAAGCAAGTTACCGGTCAGGATACTTTACCTACCAAAAATAAAATAAATTAAAAAGCCCTCTATAAATAATAATATTTTTTTAATTACATGATAAACAATAATTGAAATTAATTCAATGGATCCATCTCTTTCTACAAAGTTTTTTTTTCCCCTTATTTTTATACAGCCCAGACGATATTTGGGGGAAAAAAGATTTAAGATAGTACAAATTATTAAATAAATAGCCCCAACATAAAAAGTTACAGTATTTAGCTAAACAAAATGCCTAATAATCCGGTTCTATAAATCTAGTCTCCATCAGGTTCAGCCTAGCTAGGGATGGCAACGGGTCGGTTATGGGGCGGATTTGGCCAATATTAAACTCAACCTGCATGTACATTAGCCCTCCCTAAACTCGCCCCAAACTCGAAACGGGTTTTTTTTAAGAAACCCAAACCCGCCCCGCAAGTATGCCTCGAAGCCCTGCCTCGCCCTGCCCTGAATTAGTAGACTGCAGTTTAAACACATCCCAAAAATCTACAAACCACATGTGTTAAGTCTTTTATTCTTTATCTATATATATAATCCACTAATACATTCCACAAATCTACAAACCTCATACAAAAAGTCCATAAAAAAAACGGGATCACATTAACAAGTAACAGTCTAAACATAACACATTCCACAAATCCACTATAAAATCGAGAACAAGTGATATCATATTTACTGTTGGAATAATCGATTGGCTGGTAGTGGAGGAATAGAAGCCAGCGTGGGAGGTCAAAGTGGAAGATAGAGGATGAGCAGCAGTGTAGGACTGTGGGGGGCTAGAGGTGGAGGAGGAGCAGCGTGTGGCAAGCGACGGCTGTAAATATGGGAAAGCCAAACTGGCGAAGACATGAGGGCGAGATTTGAAAGAAGTGTGGGAGGTGCGAGAATCTGAAAGAGATGTGAAAGTGAGAAAGAAGTGTGGGTTGTGGCCTTGTGGCTGTCTCAGTATATATTTCTCAATTCTTATCTAACGGCCATTATTTAGTCAACAGAAGTCTAAGGTTTTTTTTTTAAAAAAATAAACATTACATATATATATATATATATATATATATTTTATAGTCCGGCTATTAAGAGGGACTCCCTTACACTATCCTTGTGGGATGAATACCTCATTCCCATTACCAAACAATGCACTCCCTATTAAAAAGAAAAAAAGAAAAAGAAAAAAGAAAAACAACCCACACGGTTCCCCTTTCCTCAAATTCAATTTGTCTTTCTCTCTCTAGATTTAAGAATTACACACACAGACGCACCTCTCTTTCCCGCTATCCCTCTTTAACGCTGGCCTCCCTCATCTAGCACCGTCCATTGCCACCTCTAAGGCCCAATTCTCCTTGATTTTATCTTTTTGATCTTGAAGGTAAAAGATTGCTCTTTTTGTATTATACTCTTGCATTGTTTTCACACCTATAAGTTTTATCACCTTCATCTCATATATCACTTTTATATTGGCCAATTCAATAGCAGTATCAGCTAATAAGCCATAAAAGATCACTACAGTTCATTTTCTTTTTGTGTAGGATCATATCTGCACCACTTTAGAGTTTAGACTAGTATAATGTAGTTAGGAGCGGATGACTTCACATTGCAAAACTTGCAATTACAACGAACGAAACATAATAAGATTATGATAACAAACAAATAAAATTGAAAATGCATTCTCAGTATTTTCCCCTTTTAAAAGCTAACTGCAGTATAAATAAGGTCCAAATTTTTATTTTCTATTTAAGTTGATATTAACATAAGTTTGAGCTTCAATGTAGTGCTTATTTTCACACTGCTTTTGGTTAATCTAACATGTAGGTCGGAAAATACCCTAGAGGGGGGTGAATAGGGTTTTAAAAACTTAATGCGGAATTAAAAATCTTTTCGAAAATGTTTAAGTAAAATAATTTACTAAACAAATTTATCAAGGAATGTAAGCAAATAAACAATCAAGTATAAGAGCAAATAAATAAGTAATCTCAAACAATTTAAACAATCAATAATAAAGAGATTGAGTAAGAAAGATTGAACCAATTTGAAGTCGAAGATTTTTTGTCCACACGGTTCGGCTTGTTCCCCTTACTCCGCGCTCGGTTAGTTCCCCGAGAATTTCCACTATAACCGATCTCCTTCCGGGTGAAGATCAAACCTCTACAAGTGTATTCTTATCACACACTCTCACAAGTATTGAAAACACCTTCAATACTTTCACAAGAAATCCCTCTTGCTAATTCTATGAGATACACCTCTCACAAAAATGATTTGAACAAATTTTGGTGACTAACACCAATGTACAATATCTCTCTTGTGTATAACAAAATACAAATGAAGCTCACACTAAGAGATATCAAAATTGATCAAAAATATATAGCTCAAAAATGAAGAATATGATCAATAATACTTGAATAACTTTGTATATATGTAAAATAAGTTTGTAGAATGATTCAAGTGTATTAAAACATGTCTAAGACATCATATTTATAGCTTACAAAATCATATGGCCGTTGGGGATGATTAAGAGAGGTTTTGGCTCCAAGGTATACATTTTCAAACTTTCCAACAGCTAGTTTTGACAAAAAAATTTAAAATTGTTTTGTTAATTTCCCTCAATTAGACCGTTGGATCATGCTCAAATGTTAGTCAAAATTGCCAGGAGATGTTGTCTAACTACTGTAAAAATTTCAAAATGATCGGAGTTCGGGAAGGCCTCCATTTTACCGTTAGATCAAAACTGGGCAAAAATTGAGCGAATATTAAACGAAAAATAAAAATATTTTTCCAATTTAATAATTTAGTTCCAAATAAAATTCTGATGATTTTGGAACCTGAAATATATGTTTCTAAGATACTCATTTTTATTATAGCTTAAAATATGATCATTTAAAATTAATATGAATTTATTTTGAAACTCGATTTTTGTAAAATGATGTTTTTCAAATAAATTCAATTTCAAGCTAGTTTAAATCAATCTTTAAAAGATGTAAGAATATGTTTGAGCTATATAATCAATCAATTAAGAAAATTTACATTAATCCTAAGCAAACACTCAATTACCGACTAGATAAGTCTTCGAATGCTTCGATTTGTTTCTTCAAATTGATTCTTCACTTGAAGCTTTTCTCTTGAAACTTTTGCATATGATTCTTGATCTTTGTGCTTCATGAATTTGCATTGCTAGCTTGTGGGTGATGAGATTGATCTTCTTGTCTTGTCCAACGCTTATAGAAGAATGATCTTGATTCGGATAGATCGGTTTTAGTCGAATGCTTCGTTGACTTGATCGGATATTGATTGAATGATCCTTGTCAAACTTCCTTTGAACAATCATGCTATTCTTGATTTTCCAAATAAGAAATCTATAATCTTATATCAAGAACATGTTAAATTACACATGATTAATTTATTGTTATTATCAAAATAAGATTAAGACCTTCAAGGTCAACATAACAAACAAAAAGTAGACATATGCTTTAAATGTGTTTTTACTAAAATTATATCTCGATAAATTTGTTTTTTATTCAATGTTTTCCTTTTAAAATTTGACAAAAACAAATGAAACTAACAATTTGCTATAACATCCTCTAATAGGTTCATGCAAATATGCAACACTAAACAAAATAAGAATACTAGAGATTTTTTATTGTTGTGCTAAGATACCGTTAGAACAAGCCTTAGCACAAGCGTAGGACCGACCGAACAATTATGCGTACAATAATTAAAGAAACAAGCACCAATGGTATTCAAGTAATATGATAAGCAAGAGATGAAAGAAGAAAACAACTAACTAAGTATACAAGCAATTAGGCGGTGTCGGCAAAACCGCCACTAATCCACCGGGTGATAGCTATTATTGATGAGACCAATTCTAAGTACAACGCACAAAACAAACCCTAGCCACCAATTAGAGCTCTCAATATTATCTCTCAAATATACTCTCTAATCTAGCTAGTAAACAATATAACACAACTCATGAATAAACCCTATGACAAGGGGTCTATTTATAGAGTATAAATCCTATGGTCTAGGATTGCATAAAGCCAAATCCTACTACAAATTGGATAATACAAATCCAATTAGGATTTGGACAATACAAAGCCAATAAACAATTGGACAATATAAAACCTAATAGAAATAGAATTCCTATACAGAGCCAAATCTTCAATTCTCCACCTTGGTGATGTTCCTCCACAATAATCAAATCATCAAATAAGACACTATCACCCCCGCCGGTCCCTTAGGACCACCGCCCCCCAAGGGGCATCAACACCGAAGGATATTGACCAACGTCGAGCAATGCTCAAACTTGGCCAACGGAACAACCTTTGTCAACATATCTGCCGGATTATCTTTGGTGCCTATTTTAACCAGATTTACAATACTGTTTTCAATAATTTCCCGAATGAAGTGATATTGGACATCAATATGGTTGGTTCTTCCATGATGAACTTGATTCTTCGCCAAGTGAATTGCACTCTGACTGTCACGGTGCACCACCACTTTTTCTGGCTTCAAACCAAGATCACTAACTAAACCACGGAGCCATATAGCCTCCTTGACCGCCTCCGTTACTGCAATATATTCTGCCTCCGTGGTAGACAACGCTACCACACTTTGAATTATCAACCTCTAACTCAACGGACCGCTACCCAATGTAAACACATAACCCGTAGTCGATCTTCGCTTGTCTAGGTCGCCAGCGTAGTTCGAATCCACAAAACCCTCAATAGTTGACGTTCCAAAATTTTCAAATACCAACCCTTTGTTCATTGTACCCCGCAGATATCGTAGAACCCATTTAACGGCTTGCCAATGCGGTTTTCTAGGGTTCGCCATATAGCTACTAACAATGCTCACGGCTTGAGCAATGTTCGATCGAGTGCATACCATGGCATACATTAAACTCCCAACCGCACTTGCATAAGGAACTTGAGCCATGTACTCCACCTCTTCCTCGGAGGTAGGAGCCATCGTTGCCAATAGTTTGAAGTGCGGTGCTAACGGGACACTCACCGGCTTTGAGTTTTTCATCCCAAATCGAGCAACCACTTTTTTAGGGTATTGACTTTGTGTAAGACACAATTATCCCCTCTTCCTATCTCGTATGATCTCCATCCCCAAAAATTTTCGCGCTCCACCCAAATCTTTCATCTCAAACTCCTTGCTTAACTGAGCTTTCAATACGTCGATCTCCACCAAGCTCCAGGAAGCAATGAGCATATCGTCAACGTATAGGAGTAAATAGATGAAATTGCTAGATTCAAGCCTTTTGAAGTAAACACAATGATCAAATTCGCTCCGAGTAAACTTCTGCGCGATCAGGAACGTGTCAAACCTCTTGTACCATTAACGCTGGAATTGCTTCAATCCGTACAACGACTTCCAAAGTTTGCACACACTATTTTTTTTACCAACAACTTTGAATCCTTCCGGCTGAGAGATATAAATCTCTTCCTCTAGGTCCCCATGCAAGAACGCAGTTTTGACATCGAGTTGTTCAAGTTCGAGATCAAATTGCGCCACCATAGCCAACAATGCTCGGATCGAGGTGTGCTTCACAACCGGAGAGAACACTTCATTATAATCCACCCCTTCTTTTTGCGCATAACCCTTGGCTACCAACCATGCCTTGAAACGAACACCGGACCCTAGAACCCCGTCTTTCTTAGTGAAAATCCACTTGCACCCGATAGGTTTCTTTCCCTTCGGCAAATCGCATAGTTCCCAAGTTCGATTTTTTCGGAGAGACTCCATCTCATCTTCCATAGCCGCTTTCCACTTTGCATTCTCGCTAGAATCCATAGCTTCCCGATACGAAGTCGACTCATCCCCGTAACCTACTAATGCATATGCCACCATGTCTTCATACCCATATCGAACCGGTGCACGTCGAGCCCTAGGCTCCCTTCCACTAGCCAAAGACGGTATTATTTGTTGTTGACTCGAATCCTCACCGGGAGTCATCTTTTCCTCGTTGGACTCCTCCACCGAATCCGTAACCCGAGTATTAACTGGAGTAGTCACTTCCGTTTCCACCACTATCTCGCTCGCCTTGTTCTCCTTTTCAACCGAAATTGGAGAACCACCGTTTGTCGACAAGGTCGTCTTGAGTATAGACGCCTCGTCAAACATCACATCCCTACTAATCATAATCTTCTTACTTTGAAGACACCACAATTTATAACCTTTAACCCCATCACAAGAGCCTAAAAATATTGCCTTACGAGCCTTAGGGTCAATTTTCTCATCACGAACATGATAATAAGCCGGACAACCAAAAATATGAATGTTGTCGTAACTAGCATGAGATCCGATCCACACCTCCATAGGTGTTTTGTATTCCACTCCCGAGCATGGCAAACGATTAATCAAGAATATAGCGTAGGACAAGGCTTCAGCCCAAAATCGCTTATCTAATTTGGCATTAGAAAGCATACACTGCACCTTTTCAAGGAGCGTACGATTCATCCTCTTCGCTACTCCGTTCTGTTGAGGTGTACCCTTGACCGTGAAGTGGCGAATGATACCTTCTCGTTGGTAGAAATCCTTAAAAGGATCACAAGTGTACTCTCCGCCATTGTCTGACCTGAGCACTTTAACTTTTCTACCAATCTGATTTTCAACCATTGCCTTCCACTTTAAGAACACATCAAAAACCTGGTCCTTATACTTCATGAGATAGACCCAAGTTCTCCTTGAGTAATCATCAATAAAAGTCACAAAGTAATGATTTTCACCCAAGGATTGAGTCTTTGTCGGCTCCCAGACATCCGTATGCACATAATCAAGTGCTCCTTTCGTGCAATATCTCGCTGTCCCAAACTTCATCCGAGTCTATTTTCCAAGCACACAATGCTCACAAAACTCTAGTTTGCAGCTTTTCGCACCCTCAAGTAGCCCTTGCTTACTCAACACTATTATAGCCTTCTCCCCAGCATGACCCAATCGCATATGCCATAATCTCGTCGTGTCAGTCTCTTCAGTCGTAACCGAAGCAAACCTAGTCACTTGCTTCCTTGAAGAAAATAGAGATTACCCTCATTCTTTCCTCGCATCACAACCATAGCCCCGGAGAGAACTTTTAAATTTCCACCCTCAAGTATTACACGATACCCATTGGAATCAAGAACCCCTAAAGAGATCAAATTTTTCTTCAGATCAGGAACATACCGGATATCACGAAGAGTACGTACTACCCCGTCGTGCATCTTTAGCCGGATCGTACCAATCCCCATTGTTTTACACACATGGTCATTACCCATCAAAACCTTGCTTCCGTCAACCTCGGTGAAGGTATGAAACAATTCCCGGTTTGGGCACATGTGATACGAGCACCCACTATCCAAGATCCACTCGCTCGAAGAGCTAACCCGAGAAGTCACAACCAACATACTCTCAAAGTCCTCATCTTTTGGTGCCGTTACCGCGTTTGCGTTCTCCACCGCACCTTTATTCTCTCCACTGCCATTGGTTCTATTTGGACACTCCCGATGCACGTGTCCAGGTTTCTTGCACTTGTGACAAATTATCTTACTCTTGTCAGCCGGTCCCCGAGATTTTGATCGCGACTTTCCCCGATTTTCTCGCTTTTTCTCATCGCTTCTCCCCCTAATGAATAGCGCATCTGAGTTGGATTATCCTCTCTCCTTCAAGCGTTTTTCATTAGCCAAGACGGCCGACGATACCAAATCGTAGGTCACCTTTTCCTTCTCATGAATAAGTGTGGTGGTTAGATGATCATAGGATTCTGGGAGCGAATTAAGAAACAAAATCGCCTTGTCCTCATCATCAATCTCGACGTCTAACCCCTGCAAATATGAGATTATCTTGTTGAACCCGTCGAGATGATCGTTCATGGATGTACCCCTCGAAAATTCGTACCGGAATAGCTTCTTCTTCAAGTACAGACGATTCTCGATACTATTTGTCATATACTGATCCTCAAGCTTCTTCCAAATTATCGAGGCAGATGTTTCACGCATCACATAGTACATCACGTTTGGAGCAAGGTGTAAACGAATTGTACTACATGCCTGCCTATCGTACTCAGCCCAATCGGCGTCGGACCACTCATCGGGCTTAGTTTTATTCCCCAACAATGCTCTGTGCAAACCTTGTTGGACAATGATATCGGACATCTGACATTGCCACATCGCAAAATCCGTCTTCTTCCCGTCAAATCTCTCTATATCGAATTTAACCGCAGCCGTCACCTTAGGAGCAGATGCCCCCTTCAAAGGTGTTATATCTGCCGCCATGGCATTCCCTTCCAATGTACCAACAATTGACATCTCTAATTATGACACAATTATCCCAAGAAATAAACATTCCTCTGATACCAAATTGTTGTGCTAAGATACCGCTGGAACAAGCCTTAGCACAAGCGTAGGACCGACCGGACAATTATGCGTACAATAATTAAAGAAACAAGCACCAATGGTATTCAAGTAATATGATAAGCAAGAGATGAAAGAAGAAAACAACTAACTAAGTATACAAGCAATTAGGCGGTGTCGGCAAAACCGCCACTAATCCACCGGGTGATAGCTATTATTGATGAGACCAATTCTAAGTACAACGCACAAAACAAACCCTAGCCACCAATTAGAGCTCTCAATATTATCTCTCAAATATACTCTCTAATCTAGCTAGTAAACAATATAACACAACTCATGAATAAACCCTATGACAAGGGGTCTATTTATAGAGTATAAATCCTATGGTCTAGGATTGCATAAAGCCAAATCCTACTACAAATTGGATAATACAAATCCAATTAGGATTTGGACAATACAAAGCCAATAAACAATTGGACAATATAAAACCTAATAGAAATAGAATTCCTATACAGAGCCAAATCTTCAATTATTCCCTGCCCACTAATAACAAAAATATTTGACTTACCACCCAGTATAAAAAACTGTCTTATACAAGACGAAACAAACAACTCACTAAGTGGAAAGAATTTTACTAAAACTAGGAGCTAAATAACACCTTTCAATATTCAGTTAATGTAGATGATCAGTTTTTCTAGCCTCCACCTTTATCTCCACCAACAAACATAGATACTTCAGTGCTTTTTTATTATTGGTATAATTTGAATGTGGGATGTCTTTTGATTGGGATTTTCTGAAATATATTTATATTTTTGGTTTATTGGTTTGGGTGCTAATGAATTGAGAGAATTATGGATTTTTCTTTTCATCTGGGTCCTTTGAGCTGAGTCGTGTATATTCTTACAGTGATTTGCAACTATTAAAAAAATAACAAAAAAAATGAAGATTATATTTAGTTAACAGTCCCATAAGTAATTCCATCATGTTCTATTTGTTTCTCTATCACCAACTTTTTGAAAAACTCCATAGCTTCGTAAACTTTATTTTCCAAGAATAACCCATTTATCAAAGTGCTCCCCAACACTTTAAGAATGTGGTAAATCGAGGTATTTAAATACTTTTTCCTTTAAATTATTGAAGATTCTATTTTAAGTATTGGTTTTAGAATTCAGTATGAGTTGTTTATATCTTATTTTTACGTATCTCAATGAATTTGTACGCAAGAAAAAAATATTGTTCCTTTAAGAAAGGTGCAGGTGCCCGTGCCCGTGCTCGTAACTGTCGTAAAGGATGAGCCATTAGAAGGCTCCAAGAAAGACAACTCAAGTAATGATTATGAGTCAAATGATGTTCATGTGAGTGCCAACTTCTCAGAATTTGTAGGATACCAAATAATTTATGTAGTACTCAAAGAAGCAAGATTAAAGGGAGATAATTACCTCGATCAACAGCCACCCCCGCTCAGTCATCTATGCAGATCAGTGTTCCAAGAAGAAGACGAACATGGGAAGAAAATGGCTATTACCTGTATTTGTTTGCTATGTACAATAGGTAGTAAGTATTCTATGGATGTGATGACAATGGAAAGAGATATAATTTAGTTTTGTAATGACTTTTGTTGTATTTATTTTTGTGACTTAAAGTAGCAAGTGTTTACGAGCTTAATTGAAATTTCAATCTTTGTTACTTGAATTAATAAATGTAATGACTTTTGTTGTATTTATTTTTGTTTTATAATTGAGTGTACAATGGTGAAAATAGTCACAATCAAAAAAGAACCACCACATTAATAGATACAATCAAAACAGAATTAAAATGATATAAAAAATTGATTCGCTATCCAACAATCATTGCATAGAATCTAGAAAATGCAATATTTAAATCAAATCCATGCTTACATAGTTTATTTGTGTTTATTTAACATTGTTTTAAAGTTTTATAGATGAAACATAAGAATATATTTGTTAAAAAATATAAACACACCATGCAAAACAAATTTGCGTTAAATTTTTTTATTACAAAGTTAAGTTTGCATAAAACACAATTTTATGCAAAATTAAGTTTACACTCAACACAACTTTATCAAAGTTAAGTTTGCACTCAGTCAAAACCCTTATTTTAAAACACAATCGATAAACAAGCCCTTATTTCATAATGATAATAATATCTAGACCCTTATTTCTAAAAAATATTATTCGTTGATTTTTTGCGAAAAATATTGTTACACAAAACCTTTTAATTACCTCGTTTCGCGGAAAAAAAAAGACTCATTGATTCTAGTTTAAGAGAACCTTTAATTTTTTATTTTTTTTGAAGTTATTCAAGTGGAGAGTTCAGTTAATTAATGCATCATATCTTACTGTGGTAGACAAATTTGTTATTAGATGCTAGTTATGTTAAAATTAATGAATTTTTTTTTAAAAGGAAAAAAAGTGTAGAAACTAGAAAGCAAACTGCACATGCACTTGGCCAAACAAGGATTATTTTGTGTAACAACAGAAAAAAAAAATTTCATTTTAAGGGAAACAATTAAACGAAGACAGATGATCCAAAACAATGAAGGCATGCAATATTCTTCAAAATACCTAATCGTTACAAAAACTAAGAACACGCAACAACTTGGCCTTAATCTTGTTAATCTTCATCATTTAGCCATGATCACGAGCTTCCCCTTCTCTTCATTTACAAGCCATTTTTTGGTTTTCAAAAAAATCTGTTGAAAAAAAAATAAAAAAAAAAGGTTGGAACAAAAACATCCTCATTCTCTTTCCCTTTGCCTCTCATGCATTCATCTACCTTGTAACAAAACAAAAAAAATTGTTACAAAATAGTCCTGTCATTTCCTCAAATTCACTAGCTAGCACGGCTTTCCAATCTCGCAATTAACCGCGCCGGCAAATTTTGTGAGCGCATCGACCGCCGTTCCAGGCTGTGCCGCCAGCACTTCTGATGGAAACTTGGCAGCATATTTTTTAGATGCCTCAGGATCACCACCATCTCTGAAATATGCACCATTCATCATCAAATCGTTCTCGGATCTCCATGTCCATGTCTTCCACTCTGCCTCAGTGCTGTACTCTCTCTTTGTCACCTCCTTCTTAAATATCTTATTCGGGGCCCGGAACCTATTCCCCTGGCTGATGATCGTTGGGGCTTTGCTACCGCCAATAGCATACATTTGCCAGTGAGTGTAATCATTGTTGAGCACGTGGATGAACCCGAATCTGCACCTTGGCATTCTCTGGATCAATCTCTTACCGAAGTGATTAAATGCGACTGTGATTTGCATGATTGTGTCCATGGTGCTCGAATCGCTAGCCCCGAATAACATCACTTCGTTGTGGTCTGTAAAGTGGCCGTTCGAAATGGTGATGCCGGTGGATCCCTGGATAGCGTCGATGATACCATCGGTGCACCGGTACATTGAGACATGGTCAATCCACACATTGGAAGCCGTGAAGAGGGAGATGCCGTCGCCATCGCTCCTTGTCCTCAATCCAAGGTGGTCCTCCCCATCTCTAATAATCCCACCGTTACCTATAATGTAGTCGATCAGAATTTAAAAATTTTACACTACGGTGCAGTGGTGAAGCCTGGATTTGACATTATATTGCAGTACATTGACAGAACCAGGATTTGTTGTATACTGGATCATATATACCTGGAACAATATCGTGAATGCGAATGCTGTGAATGATGACATTCTTGACACCTTGGATGGTAATGCCGGCACCATAAGCAATGTGGACATGGGCGCCACGGCCATCGATTGTCTTGTCCCCTTGCATGATCAGCTCTTGGTTCAGCTTGATAGACATGCTCTTCTCAAAAATGATCCAAAGTGGGCCATTTCGGGTCACGGCATGGCGTAGGGTCCCAGGCTTCGGGTTTGCCATGTCATTATCAGAAGAATCAGTGACCACATAGATAGGGCCGTCCTTCCCACCGGTAACTTTGTGGCCAAATCCGAGGGCACAGTCGGCCAACTTCTTCCTGTTGTTGGCCCAGTTCGGGTCGCACCTCCAGCACTTGTCGATAGGGTTGGTCACCATGCATGGACCGTGGTACATTTTCCCTAACCCTCTTCTAGTGCTATTCCCCATTTTCAATACACCCGACTCCACTAGTGTCCTGTATTAATCACATTGATTCAAATCAGTCAATCAAACAAATCTATAATTGAATATATAAGCTGGTTCAGATTAATTTTGTTTGCGTTAATGATTTGGTAAACAAAATCTAATCGAATAAAAAAAGTAAGATGATTGAGAACACGGAACATACTCGCCGACTTTTTGAGTTGCGTGAGTGATGATTTTCTCAGGGTTAGGCTCGTAGGAGCTGAGGGAATAGTTAGCAGCTTGGGCGAGCCTTCTGGTCCAATACTCGTCCATTTCGGCAATGTGAGCCGTTAAGGTGGGAACTAGTAAAGCAAAAGTAAAGACGACGAGATACGGAATAATTGTCTTAGGTCCCTCCATTTTGAAATAGACAGAGAATATAGGAAGGGACCTGGAATCGAACCCTGGGTGCAATGGGAACGGCAATGAAACCGACCAGAACGAACCCACGTATATAAACGTGGGCTCACCTGATGGGTTTTGGGTTTTCAGGAGGGATTAATTTATTATTCAACGAAGAGAGGAAAACTTATTCTGGCTTGTGTTTTTGAGGAGAATGGATTGTTCATATATATAGGTTATTTCAATTACTTTGAAACCACATAAGATTGTTAGCTAGCGGAGGATGAGGAAAACCAGTTTTTCCTAAAAGTAAGTGAGCGGTTAGACTTTTTTCAAAATCCATTGCTTAATAATTGTATGATTGCCAATTCTTTTTACTTCATTTTTTTGTGGCCGGGTTGAGATAATTGTGGTTTACCAAGCAAACTTAAGTCATATATATATATATATGATCGGAAATGTGCGTATTGTTCTTGGATGAACAAAAATAGAAATTTGTTTATTATTATCACTGCATGTATATCAAGGGGAAATATTAATTTTCACATTTTTGTGTCCCAAATTTATTTATTTTTAAATAATTCGCTACTTTAAAGTAGAAGCATTACCTCGGTTAGAGCATCTCCAATAGTAGTGTAAAAATTGACTTGTAAATTACATGTGTCAACTGACTTTTACAAAAAACTTGAATGTTAAAAAAAAAGTGCTCCAATAGTACTTTTATAAAGTCTCGTGTAAATTTTGAAGTAATAAATAAGATTTTAAAACATGTTAAATATTATTAATTCAAGCAATCTTTTTATTAATTTTTTCTTGAATTTTTTATAAATAATCTTGTAGTCAAAATGGATCTTGATTTATAGGTATTGATAAGTTGATTTCAAATATATAATTTTTATTAAAATATATATTTTACATTTAATATTATTACTTTTCCATTTTTTATAAAAAAATGAAGAGAGAGAAAACTTATGTGGCATTCTAAAACGAGAGTGTATTTTACACAAATTTCAATTTTAAAAGACTGCTGGAGACAAAAAAAAATTACAAGTGTAAATTTTACACAAAACAAAGATTTAAAAGATTGTTGGAGATGCTCTTAGTGTATCTGAAAGTGAGAATCCAATTCTTTTTGACATAATCAACGTATGATATCTTACGATAACGGTAGAATCGTTGGCAAAAATTAAATCATTGATGGATTAATCCACTTTTAATAAGTTCTAATATGACGATTTATAATACTACAAAAATTCCTAAAATTTATTGCAAAGGGTTTTTGGGGGGGCCCAAAAATAGTGAAGACAATTGGGTTGTTTTGTGAGTTGAGCCCAGAAACCATTTAAGTTATACACGGAATATAGAGCCCAGACCGTGTGAAGAGAAGATAGATTGTTGCTGAGTAGATTAAGATTGCTGAATATAATTTTAACTAAGTCATGTTGCGTGACCAAGTGCTGATATGGGCGTAATGCAGTGATCTTGCCGAGTTGGTCGTCTCAGCTATTGATAATAAGACACCTGTGACTTGTACGGTTTTAAAACACTTATAAAATTTATCTCTAGAGTAATATTCAAATTTTGTCATTTATAGTCATTTTACTATGGGAAAATAGGTTGAGAGACCTTCTTTCATAATGTTTTACAATAAAAGGACATCATACATTAGCTTAATGAATGAAGGATTTTTTAACATTATTGTTTTATTGTAAGGACAATTTTAGCTTTTAGGTTAGTTGAAAGTATTTAGTCTTTTATAAATTAGATAATTTAAGAATTTTAAAATGACTAAACTACCCTTCCCTCTTTCAACTCATAATCCCGCGCAGAAACAGTGAGCAACGAGAGGCGACGAAATTCGGAGAAGAGGCGACGTATTTCGAGTGGAAGAGAGGAGAAATTACACTACGATTCAAGAGAGGATTGCTATCATCTTAGATTGACGAAAAGCATCTTAGATCAACGGGATTAACAAAGGAAAGGAGAAAAAATTTCTTAGTTCCATGGATGTTAAAGCACTATCTAGGTATAGCTTTCTTTTTTATGTTTTTAGTTGTGATTTTGCTTCGTTTTGGTTTGTTATAGCTTATATTTAGAGGATTTGATGAAATATTGTTCAATCAATCCATGTATACTTAGATTATGGAGGATTTGATGAATGCTCTGCTTTCCTTTTCTTTTCTTCACAACTACAGAAAAACTGCAAAACTAATTTTGCAGTTTTTAAGTTTTGATTATATATTTAGATTATAGAGAGAGCTATCACGTTTTTCGCTTATATTTGTGCAAAAGTTGTAGAAATATTACTTCATTTTGGTTGTTTTAGCTTATATTTGGAAGATTTGATCCAATAATGAGTGATTGTTCATGTTTTTAAAGGTAGTTTTAGCATCCTTGTGATTTATCTATGTATATGCTCTGTTTTTCGTTTTTATCCTTTGTGCAGAAAAAACTGCAAAACTAATTTTGCAGTTTTTCAGTTTTTGATCTAAGTTTTTTTAAGTGCATTATTTCTGCATTTGATTCTTATATTGTAGGTTTTGGTTAGTTTAAATGTGTGATTTCATATGTGAATGAATGAACATACATGTTTGTTATGCAATGTATTGCTTCTAAGTTTTTATGTTTAATTTTTTAGGGATCTTGATAGAGGCATTATAGGCGTGGTTTATTACAATGGTTGTTCTTTTGGAATTCAATTGTTTCTGGGTATGAGTGTTGAAGAACTAAAACGTTTGGTGTGTGAGAGGTGGTCCGATATTAATCCCTTGTGTGTAGACCTATTTGTTATTCGTGATGACAAGGAGTTTGTTTTAGGTGGGGATGATGAAATTCAATGCATGGTTTGTTTAGCAGTGGTGAAAAGAGTGGAAAATATAGATACTTTTGTTAAGCAGACGGAAGGTTCTAAATTTTTGACTTCTGATGATCAGTGTGCTAGTAGTTCTTCGGGTTCTATGAGTTGTGTTGATGAAATTGAAGCACACGAACCACGTAATTGTAATGCTTGGGCTAATGCTATTATAGGTATTGGACAAAGATTTCCGGGATGAGCCATTGAGTTTCAGACGAGTATGAAGAAAATTTTCATTTACCATGGATTCAAATTTGAGTTTAAGAAAAATTGCAAAGACATGATCACCGTTGTGTGCAGTAGAAGGGATGAGCTTGGTTGTCACTAGAGAATCCATGCATCCTAGAAGTTTAAACTTGCTAGGTTCTTTGAAATAAAGGAAATAGTGAAGGAGCATACATGTGGCGTTTGATTCAAAGATTTGAGGAAGCCGCCCATGACAAGTCAACTTGTTAAATCAGTAATTTTTGGTTTAGTTCGAGACAAGCAGCTAGTAAAACCTTCAGAGATTATAGATTACTTTAGGCGAGAGTGCGGTGTTAGATTAAGCTATTACTTTGCTTACACTGGGAGGAGGATTACGATCAAAGAGATTCATGGGGATGATTCTGCAACGTACAACCAGCTTGCGGGGTACACTGATAGTATAAAGTGAACAAATCCAGGAAGCTATGTTGTACTTGAGGTTGACGAAGAGAGTCACAAGTTTAAGAGAATATTCATATTATTTGAAGCTTGCATATATGGCTTTAACTTTTGTCGGCCGTTGTTATGTTTAGATGGCTGCCATTTGAAGGCGAAGTTTAAGGGTTGTATGTTGTCTGCCACTGCGACAAATGGAGATGAAGGTACATCTGTGATTAGATTTTGTATTGTATGTTGTCTAGTTTATTATTTCAGTTTTTAGTCTTTTTGCTTTGCAGGTAATCTAGTCAAGTATATATCTATTCTAATTTAAATTTTTTTGATAGTGATTTTTCCACTTATGATGGCCGTAGTGGATGCAGAAAATGTAGATAACTGGCAGTGGTTCTTGGAGCATTTGAAGGTTATTGTGGGAACTAATAGGGTGTTGACATTTATTTCAGATAGACATGTTGGATTGATCAATTCAGTTCCTAGGGTCTTCCCTAATGGTTTTCATGCTTATTGCCTATGGCATTTGAGGAATAATTTCAGTTCGTGTTTTTCATCGAAGTATAGAAAACAAAAATTAGTTTTGAGTTTGTTTACTAGTTGTGCATATGCTCGTTCGCTTGACGAGTTTCAAAATGCGTATGATGACCTTAAGACACTTGCGAAGAATGTTACAGAAGATTTTTTTAGGGGCGCACCACTTGATCATTGGGTTAATGCGTTTTTTCCGGGAAGAAGATATGGTGTTATGTGTTCTAATATGGCCGAGAGTTATAACTTGTGGGTTGCAAATGAATGAAATCTTCTTATAACAACGATGCTAGATCAAATTCATGTGAAAAAAATGAAGCAAATGTCGGATAGACGTGAATTGTCGAGGAATTGGAAAACTCTCTTGTGTCCGGAGGTTGAAAAATGCTTGAAGGATAAGGTTAATAAGAGTTTGACATGGAGGGTTGTCAAATCATCTGATTTCGTCTGTGAGGTTATAGAGCAAAAGTCTTATCGTGTAGATCTTTCGACATGGGAGTGTGGTTGTAATTCATGGCGGATTGATGGCTTCCCATGTTCGCATGCCGTTTTGTGTTTTTTTTTCTGATAGGAAGATTGTTTATGACTATTGCGATCCTTTTTTCTTTACGTGTAACTTTCAGAGTTCTTATGCACATGCAATTTATCCGGTGCCAACTTCTGACTGTCCTACTAATGTCTCTGATGCATAAAAATTTTTACCTCCCGATTGTAAAACTCAACCCAGTCGTCTTAAAAAGAATTGAATTGAGAGCGCCGGCTCAAGCACAAAAAAGAAACGAAAGTATGGAATGTGTAACCATTATGGATCTCACAACAAGAAGACATGCACTGCATCGATTGTTTAGATTTTACTATAGCATAATATATAATTACATTTAGTGAATGTTTTGGAATTGAAAATCTTGGTATGATGGTATTTGAGATTTTTTTCGGATTCTTTTAGTTTTGATTTTAAAATAATGTAATTTTGATTTGATATATGAATGCCATGTTAGTGTTTTTTCTTTGTGGATGACATCTATTTTTGTGCAATCAATAAAATCTATAGATAATATATATGATTATCAATGGCATGGTTTTTGCACTAAACATGTATGATTATCTTGCTTCCAAATTTGGTGCAAAAGTGGATTTGCACATAGTTATTTATTAGAAATGTACACTGTTTTGGTGCAAAAGTGGATTTGCACCTCCCCTGTTTTTACTGCAAAAGTGGATTTGCACCTCCCTGTTTTTACTGCAAAAGTGATTTTGCACCTAGTTATTTCTCAGAAATGCACACTGTTTTATTGCAAAAGTGGATTTGCACCTCCCCTGTTTTATTGCAAAAGTGGATTTGCACCTAGTTATTTTTTACAATTTGGTTCAAATCCACTTTGTACAATAACATATTAATTAGGTGCCTCACATTTTGCATTATGTTCATAATAATCCAAAAGCACATTGATCTCAAATTCATAATCAAACACATACTAATCAACACAAAATTGTAATCAAATATATATTGATTCTATTGGTCAACAAAAACTATTCCTGATGAATATGTTTTTCATCCTATCGGATAACAAAATTAGTTCACAGCCCTATGAAGCTACAAATTTGGTTCACCATCCTATCACTCTACAAAATTAGTTCATCATCCTCTCACTGTACAAAATGTCATGATTGTGCTATTTTTTTATTCATCATCTTCTAATACATCATTGTTGGTATTTAAAAACTCCACAATATCTTTAACGACATCTTCTTGAGGTTTCCGGGAGTTTACTTCATCTGCCAATATAAGATTGGTGATTTTTGCTCGCTTTGCTTGTATTAGATGAGGTATCATGGCTGCCAGAATCCTTTCCTGACGAACGAGCCGCTCGATAAATTCACACACGTATAGTGCACAATCAGCACTGCAAATGATAATTTGTTTTAATGTTAGCTTCTACATGCATAATATGTTGTTCTTGAATCGAAAATTGTAAATTCTTACATGGTTCCTTGTTACGGACACTCACTATTCTCGTCAATTCTTCCACATTCGCAAGTTTATGCATGCGCATATAAGCATTCAAGCAACGCGTCACCTCTTCTTTCTACACCAAGGCAAATGAAATTTAATTTTATTAGCATTCTCATCAAAACTAATATTTGTGAATATTTTAGACTTACTATGTGATAGGCATCATCGAGGTAGTGATTGCTAACTTTTTTCTTACCCCTTAGTGGCAAAGTATTGTAGTGAGACCAAACTCTTGTCTCCAAATTCAACACAAGCAAAGTCCAATGAAATCCTGTCTTATCATTGTGGTTCCTTCCACTATCCATCGAAAACATAAGTAGTGTTGCATCTTTTGGCATCTTTTCGATAACATCATCCAAGCATATTTTCTTATTCTTCTCATTTTTATCTCGTATGAATGTCTGTGTATTAAAGGAATTTTTTTATTTAATATATATCAGTTGATATCTTATTTAAAATGTTCAAAATTAGAGTACAAATAAACAAATTACCCAAGTTAATGAAGAAAAGATGATGCTTTTATCATCATGCAGCAATGTTTTTTTCTTGAGGTACGAAGCATACCAATCGATGATCTAAATTTCAAAAAAAGAAAATCATATTCATGTCAGCAGTTTGAGTATAAGTCGTGTACATTCAATTTGGGTTTCAATATTACCTGAGCATCCACAAACTTGTCACACATTAGATCTGCAAGCAAAGATCCAGTAATGCAATTATTTGACTCACTGTTTTGCCAAGCAACAATACTGTTCAAAGAAACCGCAAATCAATGATTAGTTTAAAAATAGTTAATATGCAACTACATTAGTTTTGTAAAACTTTTGAAATATATCTCTTTACATACCTTCTATCTGCATTTCTAAAGAAGCGTTCGACCACCTCTCTATCCCCGCCTTCTAGATATTGCATTCTTCCTTCCATTGACTTGATGATGGGGAATTGGTGCTTTTTTGGTGTTTTATCATGCGATTGGTTGCTCTTATCGTCAATTTCTAGGATGCTTGGTTGTGTCTCACCATCAATATGAAAATCAAAGCTTGGCATCTCTTTTACTTTCGCTTCTTTGTCCAATTTGTTTTCATTTTGCTCGAGCTCATTTGGGACATCATTCCTTTCCTTTTTTACTTTCTTTTTATCCCTTAGATAATATACAAACATGCTATCGTCTTTTGTACTATTTTTCTTCTCTTTAGCCTCAACACAAAGGACCTCACACTTGCTTCTTTGGGTTTCTCTTCATATTTTTTCAGAGTTTTAAAGCCATCATCATGGTTATCTCCCACAACAATTTCGCATTCAAAGTCGAAGTAGTCATCGGGCTCCTCAAGATGACTCTCGTTGCACATGTACATGTATGGATCTTCTCTTCCATGCTCACCCAATGGCAAATGTTTTAATTTTCCACTTTGCTTCACCTCGAGCAATGTCTCAAGCTCTATTATTCGTTCCTTTAAGATATTGTTTTCTTTATTTAGCTTCTCAATCTTTTCTTATAAAGCTTGTACAGAATTTGACTTTTTATCGTCTCTTTTATCGTCTTCACCTTCTGATACTTGTCATAGGTGACACAATTACAATCGTTAATAGCCACTTAAATTGGACCTTGTTATACTTCAAAACTGGATTTGCACATAGTTTCTTCTAAAAATTTCATAAGACCTGATGGTTCATTACACAAGACTTGTTAATTGATTCTATTCTTTTTGATTTCTATAGATTTAGTTAATAAATTACATGTTCCTAAAGAATTCCTAGAATAGTATACACAGAGATCACAAAGAAGACAGTTAGAGAATAATATAACTGACTTCGACTTGTGGGTTCCGAGCATTAGCAACATGAGTATTGAGATGCTATCCATATCCTATGGCCATATATCATCTGATAAATTTGATAATACGGTGACTGCTACACATCTCGAACTCTCAGCAAATATAACCAAGACGGACTTCATTCTGAGTCAGGGCATATCTTGTACATTGTACATATATCTTGTAGGTTTATTCATACATATATGTATGTATATGGACATATATACACACTCCAATATAAAGTAAAAAATATATATTTCACACTGTTTTACTGCAAAAGTGAATTTGCACTTATTTCTTTCTATAAAATGCATACTATTTTACTACAAAAGTGGATTTGCAGCCAGTTTGTTTTACTGCAAAAGTGGATTTACACTTACTTTTTTCTAAAAACTGAACAACTATTTTACTGCAAAAAAAAATCCAAACAACTCCGTAATTCAATCAAACCAAATGCACTTCAGTTAAATCTTAAGCAACAAGAAGGACATATGTGTGTGTAACTGTGTGTTAAAAAGTTTCAACTAATTAAAAAAAATGTCCAACAAATCCACATCTCAATCATACCAAATGCAGTTCAATTATTTATGAAGTGAAAAAAGTTGGGTTATAAGTTGAGGTTAATTGGTCATGGCATTTGCTTTGGAAACTTTATAGTAAATAACACATTTTCCTAAAACATAAGCCACAAATTTGTGTTAGTACCTTCATATTCTTTGCGTTTCTATCCTCTACAATTTCTTTATCATGTGCACTTAATAGTGCTTGCTCATCTTCAGATAAATTTTGAATATCTTCTGTCACCTGTCATTTGTGACAAAATTGTAATAAAGGTCCACAAATATTCATTTTTTAACAAAGCAATTTGTACTAGTACCTCTGTATCCGCAAATCTCTTAGTTTGCATTGCAAGTTTAAGATTGGAGAGGTCTCACCATACAAACCTTGGTGTCTCATCCTTGAAAGGTTGACATGGCTGTATGAGTTCTGTGTGTTCACATAGCCAATACTGAAATTTAATCAAGTTAATTTTATTAGTTACTTCAAACACTACAACATAACCAAGATTCAATTCATTGTTTAATAAATATTTTGACAAAATATAATCATAAATTTATGAGCATTTGTAGAACGCATCCAGACGTTTTGAATGGATCTCTTTAGTACTTTTTAATGCTCATCATTAGATTTTCATGTATCGCTGTTGCCCATGCTATTGTGTTAATGTTGTTGAATTTTTCTATGTGTGGCAAAAATGAAGATCCAATAGATCCATTAGAATTTGCCAAGAACGTCATCACTAGCATGTACAAAATCATTGACCTAACAAAATCTTCTTCGGCTTGGGGACCTTTTTCACACATTGTTCTATTCATGGCTTCGCAAATTGCGGCTTTGTTCAACTTATCTTTACCATGAAATTGCCTTATTTGAAACTCAGAGTCCACATTCTCTAGTTTTCTTCCTGGTTGTAAAACAATTTTCCTCCCAACCTTAGGCAACCCAAAAGTAATTGCTATGTCATCAGGTGTTAGCTTCAGCAATTTAGCACCAATTTGAAATGCGTCCTCCTTCTCTTTGTACGTTCCAATAATCCGTACAGCTGCCTTTGAGATCCTCCCAACACTATTTATATTTACCTTCCCCTCATAGATTGCCTTGAACATTTTTCCGAAGGGAGTCCGCATTATAGCTGCAACGTGTGTTCCAGGTATATTTTTTCGATTTTCATCGATCCATTTGATTAATAGTTGGAGGTTGCATCTAACAGCTTTCCCCTTTTCTTTTTCATTTATTTTTGCTTTGGCCCTAGTCCCCATCGGTTTACTTGGGGAAGTTGATTGTTCGATTTTTAGGCCTTACGAGGCAATGTAAGAGCTGGTGGTTGCTTTCTTTTTCCTTTGTTCGTTGCACCACTTATTTGTGTCTACAAGCAAAATTTATTCATGTTAAGAAAATTAAACAGATATAATTTCTTAGTATTAAACAATAGTGCATTGGGTGTATATATGGTACTAAGGGTGAGCATTTTTAGATTTAGTTTCAATGACAAACCATGTATATGTTTGATATTAACTGCAAATTTATTTATGCGGTAAAATAGTTATTCAATTTTTAGAAAAAAGTAGGTGCAAATCTACTTTTGCAGTAAAACAGTGTGCAATTTATAGAAGGAACTCGGTGCAAATCCACTTTTGCAGTTGATGTGGATGTTTTAATTACTCGCAAGTGCACGAATCGAATATTGGTATAGCTTAGGCAAGAGCGAGGTCGAACCTTAGGGACTTAACGGATGGAACGTACGTATATCTCTCACTAATTCTAATTAATTCCTAATCTAGCTTAAAAAGTGATTGGGATGGTTTATCAACTAAGAATACGAATAAAATAACAAAAATACTAATGAAATAATCAATTAATAAAATACTAGGGTGGCGGAGTCATATATTTGATATCATGTTCCTAGTATTCATGCCCAGCAAAC
This sequence comes from Lonicera japonica, assembly GCA_021464415.1. Taxonomy (NCBI): domain Eukaryota; kingdom Viridiplantae; phylum Streptophyta; class Magnoliopsida; order Dipsacales; family Caprifoliaceae; genus Lonicera; species Lonicera japonica. Next base: position 3,687,000 of record CM038469.1, on the reverse strand, counting down.
TCTACTCTCTGTCTCGCACTAATTTAGTCTCTCGACTCTATTAGATGCGGAAAATAAATTAAATTAAGCCCAATTAAATTAAATTATCCAAGTGTTATTTTTTTCCACAGCCAAACAAATGTATAAAATCAAAACACTCGCTATATCCGTCAAAACACACCCTATATCCGCTCTCAACAAATCATAAGGTGAATCCAACAAAAAATAGGGAGAATCCAATTTTATTTTTTTTATCAATTAAAATAGGCATTCAATAGGAAAAATTATTTTTAACATTAAAGCACTAAATTGGTAGAGTCAATTGGCATGAATACGTGCAATGGAATCAATCAAATATACTCATCCTCAACCCTAGAAAATAACCTAGCCTAGCATGCTTATAGTTGAAACACAATACATAATTAAATAATACATAATTAAATAAATCAAATACTTACTTGGTACGCGCAAACAATTTGACGAAGAAAAATAATAATTCTGAACTGCTATTATAATCATCCTCAAATCATCCAAATATTTAAAACCAAGATCTTAAAACTACTAATTGTATTCGGCAGAGAAGAATTGTACTTGGCAGAAGAGAAAAGAAGAAAAGAGAAAGAAACAAAACTCACGGCTAAGGCTTCTCGATAAATGTGTAATAAAGTAGAGAAGAAAATAAATCAACACTGCTGCTGCTCGATAAAGGAAGAAAAGAGGAGAGAAAAAAAATTAAAGAAGAAAAATTAACTTCTCGCCCCCATCTCCCTTGCTGCCGCTGCTCGTTATATTCTTGAGATTGCTTAGGGCTTTAATTAAACATGCTGGGCTTGGGCTTGGGCAGCTGACTTCATGCATTGGGCTGTGCTAAGTGGGGCTGGGAATAGCTGGAATAAATAAGTGGGCTTGGCCCATTCTCGCGCGCTGGAATTGAAACTGTGGTGCACTGATCTTATTTCAATCATAACTTCTCGCTCCGAACTCCGATTGACGCAAGGTTTTCGCCCACGCATAGCTAACTCAAGGGTCTAAAACTTTCGTCTCTGGAGATTTCTTCAAATTCCATACGGATTAGTACCAGAAATTTATTGAATTCGAGCCTTGCGCGCAGCCATTTTTTCCTTTAATTGCAAACTTCTCGATTTAATTCCAAATACCTGAAAAGCTTCAAAAACACAACAAATGTAGTAATATATGCTCTTCAAGATATATATTAGTACCCTAAATTGTACCAATTTCTTGACACATCAAATTCCCCTCAACTTATACTTTGCTAGTCCTCGAGCAAAGTAAAGTCTTAAAATAAATTCTTTTATTAACCTCAAGGTTCCCCAAGAGGACGAGTGAAGTCTCGTGATGGTTTGCAGTGAATATACCAACAAAATTCGAATACAACGGTTCTTTCTAAAAATTATTCCCCTTCTTTCACCAATGTATTTAACTCAACAAAGACATCAAAACACCACAAGCTAATCAATGTGACACATATACAATATCAAAGTTCTCAAACTAGCAAGATTAATAAGAATATTTCTTTCTCTCCAATCTCATTGTGCATGTGAATTGACAACAACATAACATCATTGATATCTAAATAAGCAAAGCTTGCAAATTCCATCCAAACTATGCTTCGACTCAACTTCTCACATGGCATACACTCAACAAGTGAAACACTCAAGAATATGGTGTAATTATTCTCATTACATGCGGGCTATAAAGAGTAAATGTATTCAAATTCAAATGCCTCTCACATGTATACATGAAAAACGCTATAAATGAAAGAATAAGAGTCTCATGAAAGGATAAATCTCACTAGAAAAGCGAAATGCATAAATGGATCTCCTCCATCACTCTCACCTCAAAACCATATTCCAAAGGATCTTTAGGACTTTTTCGGGTTGTAACGCAAGGCTTTAGGCAAGGGCAAATCAAATGAAGGGGTAAAAAAAAAGGATTCAAAGATCTACAAAATACATTGAGATATAACATTAACACTTGGGCTAACTTTGACTTTATTCGAGCTTTTCTTTTGCTTCTTTTTTTTTTTGTTATTTTTCTTTTCCTTTTCACATCTCCTTTCTCAAACAATTTTTTCACTTTGATATTTCTAAGGAGATTTCATTACTCTTTTTTTTTGTTTGTTTTATTCATTTTTTTTTCAAGCTCACTTTTCCTATTGCCCGTACATAGAGTAAATAATCTCAACATACTCTTAGATAAAAGGGTAGGCTATAAATATGGTTTACACTCCTAATTGGAGTAGGGTAAGGATATTGGGTTACCAAAGAACGGCTATATATCAGGCTCAAAGGGGTGACTAGCGATACAGATGTAAGGGTAGGATTAGGCTATATATAGGCTGTCCAAGATGGCCTAAGTCACTTCCTAAGGTTTATAGTTCTTCAGTTCAAGTAATATCAAGAATTCTTAAAAGAATTGCATTTCATGGACGGACCTTTCTAGTGTTCAATCAAAGCAAAGAATAATGAGACTACTCAACGAGATACGCTTTTCAAAAATTACGAGTTGATGTAAAAACCCTCAAATAGAAAGATTGGCTCAAATACTCACGGGTTACTTAGTCTCCACATTTATGTTCTTCAGGAATTTTCAGTTATGCTCACTCTTCTATCTAGTCATGCATAAGTTGTCATATGTGCTCAAATATAATGATGATTGAAAATCATGAAATTTCTCTTAATAATGATAGTAGGAGAACTAAGCATGCACATGTAAAGTATTAAGACGAATGCGTCATCGTTATCACACCGGCTAAACAAAGGGAAACTTAATATCAATCCAAGAACCATTGCATTTATTTTTTTTCAATTTTTTTTTTCTTTTTTTTTCTTTTTTTTTCTTTTTTTCTTTTTTTTTTTTTTTTTGAAAAAAAAAAAGTTTGTTCAACTTCTAACAAAGTGCAACATGTGAAGTGCGTGAAATGATAAGGCAATTAAATCCCACCCCCCAACTGGAATCTTACATTGTCCTCAATGTATAAAGACAAGTAAATAAGAAAGGAAATGATATCACCTGAAAACAAGGGAGCTCAACGAAAAAGATAAACCTGCACTTTTGTTAGAAAGAGAACAAAGAAAAGCAAAATAGAAAATCCAAATATACAATATTATATATAATAATATACATGAATCATGGCCTTAAAAAAATCAATCCCGATAAGCGGGATCCTCTAGAAGCATAACTTCAACTTCTGGGTTTTCTAACTCCAAAAATGGTTTCAAACGATGGCCATTCACTTTAAACACACTACCATCTTTGGGATTCTGAATCTCAATGGCTCCATGAGGATAAACCTGTTGGACTATGAAAGGACCGGACCATTTGGATTTTAATTTTCCTGGGAACAGATGCAGACGAGAATTATAAAGAAGAACTTTTTGGCCAGGGTGAAAAGATTTCCTAAGAATCTTCTGATCATGCACCCTTTTCATCCTTTCTTTGTACGACTTTGCACAATCATAAGCATCATTCCTTATTTCTTCCATCTCAACAATTTGGAGCTTCCTATGAGTTCCTGCCTGGTCAACATCAAAATTAAGCTGTCTAACAGCCCAAAAAGCTCTATGCTCTAACTCAACAGGCAGGTGACATGCCTTACATACACAAAACGGTAGGGAGACATTCCAATAAGAGTTTTGTACGCAGTACGATATGCCCACAAAGCATCTGTCAGTCGAACTGACCAATCCTTTCTATTAGGATTTACCGTCTTTTCTAAGATATGCTTGATCTCCCTATTCGAACTTTCAGCCTGTCCACTAGTTTGTGGATGGTATGCAGTCGACACTTTATGAATCACTCCATACTTCTTCATTAGACCCTCAAATGGTCTATTGCAAAAGTGAGACCCCCCCCATCACTAATGATAGCGCGGGGTGTACCAAATCGTGCAAGAATATTCTCTTTCAAAAATCGGACCACCACTTTATGATCATTTGTTCTGCACACAATAGCCTCGACCCATTTTGACACATAATCAACGGCTACTAAGATATAGAGATTGCCAAAAGAGTTAGGAAAAGGTCCCATAAAATCTATCCCCCACACATCAAAGATCTCCACTATCAGAATTAGATTAAGGGGCATCATACTTCGGCGCGTAAGACCACCTAACTTCTGACATCTCTCACAAGTGACACAATAGGCATGGGCATCACGAAATAAGGAAGGCCAATAAAATCCGCACTACAAAACCTTAGCAGCGGTTTTCTTTCCACTAAAATGACCTCCACATGGTTGATCATGGCAAAAGGAGAGAACTTGCATTTGATCATCCTCAGGAATACATCTCCTAATTACCTGATCGGGACAGTACTTGAAGAGATAGGGATCGTCCCAGTAAAAGTACTTCACCTCGGACAAGAATTTGTACTTATCTTGTTTTGTCCAATGATTTGGCATTTCACGTGTGACAAGATAGTTAACGATGTCCGCATACCAAGGTGATTGAGAAATATGCATAAGCTGCTCATCAGGGAATGTCTCAGCTATGGGCAATGAATCACCAGAGAATTCAATTATGAGTCTAGAGAGGTGGTCTGTTACAACATTCTCAGCTCCTTTCTTATCTCTAATCTCTAAATCAAACTCTTGTAACAACAAGACCCACCGAATTAGCCGCGACTTCGCATCTTTCTTAGAAAACAGATATTTCAAAGCGGCATGATCTGAATAGACAAGGACCTTAGATCCTAAGAGATATGACCTAAACTTGTCTAGAGCAAATACGACTGCTAGCAACTCCTTTTCTGTGGTGGAATAATGGAGCTGAGCATCGTTTAAAGTCCTGCTTGCATAATAAATCACATGAGGGACTTTATCAATTCTCTGACCTAGAACAGCCTCAACTGCATAATCAGAGGCATCACACATGATCTCAAATGGAAGGTTCCAATCAGGGGACCTAATGATGGGTGCGGAGGTCAGGGAGGATTTCAATGTCTCGAAGGCTTTCAGGCATGCTTCATCGAACACAAATGGAGCGTCTTTAGCAAGAAGATTGCACAGAGGTCTAGCAATCTTGCTAAAATCATTGATAAAACGCCTATAGAAACCAGCATGGCCTAAGAATGAGCGAATCTCCTTAACCGTTTGCGGGGGCGGCAGGTTGGAGATTAAATCTACTTTAGCCTTATCTACTTCAATTCCCTTTTCGGAGATGATATGCCCAAGAACAATTCCTCTTTGTACCATAAAATGACATTTTTCCCAGTTAAGCACGAGATTCTTTTCTTTACACCTCTCTAAGACTAGAGCTAGGTGTTCTAAGCATTCTTCAAAAGAAGACCCAAACACAGAAAAATCATCCATGAAAACCTCTAAGAATCGCTCTATCATGTCAGAGAAAATAGAGATCATACACCTCTGAAAGGTAGCAGGTGCATTGCATAGCCCGAAAGGCATGCGTCGGTAGGCGAATGTACCAAAAGGGCACGTGAATGTTGTCTTCTCTTGATCAGATGGATCCACTGGAATCTGGTTATAGCCAGAGTAACCATCCAAAAAACAGTAGTAAGCATGGCCGGCTAACCTTTCCAGCATTTGGTCAATGTAAGGAAGGGGAAAGTGATCATTCCTAGTCATTGAATTCAACTTTCGATAGTCAATACAAACACGCCATCCCGTCTGAACACGAGATGGAACTAACTCATTATGCTCATTGGCTACCACTGTAATTCCTGACTTCTTAGGAACTACTTGCACAGGGCTCACCCACTCACTATCAGATATCGGGTAGATAATACCCGCGTCTAAAAGCTTGAGTACCTCGGCCTTGACAACTTCTTGCATCACTGGATTCAGCCTCCTTTGTGATTCACGGGAGGGTTTGGAGTTCTCCTCTAAGTGAATCTTGTGCATGACAACTGACGGACTGATCCCTTTTAAATCTGCGATAGACCATCCAATAGTTTCTTTATGCTCGTGAAGGATTTCAAGCAATTGTTTTTCTTGAGCATTATCGAGATTAGAAGCTATGATAACAGGCAAAGATTCTTCTGGACCTAGAAAAACGTACTTCAGATTATCAGGTAAGGGCTTTAGGTCCAGCTTTGGTGGTTCTTCAATGGAAGGAGGTCGAGGAGTTGATGAAAGATTGAGAGGCTCTGGCTTTGGTTGGAAAGAATGAGTACCCATGACAGGCACTGAATCTAAGAGCGCATTGACTTGCTCTATAGATTCATCTATGTCGAAATCACAACCGAAATAGGACAGGCAAGCCTCTAATGGGTCCTCTTTACAAGTTTGCAAGAAAGATTCCTCTACTAGACTATTAATCAAATTGACTTGCCCAAAATCATCATCATCTGTGTCTATTGAGGTCTTGCTGATATCAAAAACATTCAGCTCAGCAGTGAGGTTCCCAAAAGAAATTTTCATCACTCCATTTCTGCAATTGATTAGGGCGTTGGATGTAGCAAGGAATGGTCGCCCTAAAATCACAGGAATCTGGCCTCTTATGTTCTGAACAGGCTCAGTATCAAGGATAACAAAGTCCACTGGAAAGTAGAAAGTGTCTACCTTAATCAGAACATCTTTAATGACACCCCTAGGAATTTTCACTGACCGATCGGCAAGTTGGATTGTCATTGGTGTAGGCTTTAACTCTCCTAAATGCAACTGCACATAAATAGAATATGGCAGTAAATTCACACTAGCCCCTAGATCTACCAAAGCTCGCTCAATATGATGATCTCCTATCTTGCATGAAATTGTTGGACAGCCAGGGTCCTTATACTTGACAGGGATCCTGCATTAAATAATGGAGCTTGCTTGTTCAGCTAAGAATGCTTTTTTCGGAACATTTGTCTTCCTCTTTTGAGTTACCAAGTCTTTAAGGAACTTGGTATAAGAAGGTACTTGCCTGATGGCATCAAGTAATGGGATGTTTATCTGAACTTGCTTAAACACATCCAAGATTTCTTCGAATTGAGTACCTTTCTTATTTTCTTTTAGCCTATGAGGAAATGGGGCTTTAGGAACAAAGGTCCTATTCGAGAGATCTTCACTTGCTTGCTTAGCAGGAGGAGGAGCTTGATTCACAACTTGAGGTGAAGACTCAACCTCAGCTGGAATTTTCTCTTCTTCTTTCACTTCCTCCTCACTATCTGGCATTCTCACTTTATTGTCAATTACCTTTCCCGACCTAAGTGTGGTGATGGCTTGAACTTGCCCATGTGTTGGTGCATTGGGTGGGTTAAGAGCGGTCCCACTTGAGGAAACACCTTTAGGATTTGGGATTGGTTGACTCTGAAACTTACCCTTCTCTCTCTCACCTAATTGACTCGCCATTTGATCCATTTGACTCTCTAACCTAATGATGGCTTGAGTGTTCATGAGGCCGTTATTCCTAACCTCTTTCAAAAGTTGGCTTGAAGTCTGAGTATTTTGGGTGGTCGCTTGGATGAATTGCTTGAGAGTGTCCTCCAAAGATGAAAATTATTGTGGAGTGACATGGGGTGATGGAGCAGGTTGAGCAGGTTGGAATGGTGGATAAGAATTGATAGGAGGACGGAAACCAGGAGGTGGCTGCTGTCGTGGAACACTAGCTGATGGGGAACCCATATTAGGTATGGGCAGTGTTCTAAAAATCGGGATTTTTTGCCGATAAATCGGCCAAAAATCGAAAATCGGGAGTTACCCGATTCGATTTCCATGAATCGTTTTGGAAAATCGGTCGGGCCAAAAATCGGACCAAAATCGGCCAAAATCGGACCAAAATCGGGAATCGGACAAAAATCTGGAAACGATGACGAAGAGAAGAAGAAGAAGAAGAAGAAGAAGTAATGGCGGGACAACGACGAAGAAGAAGAAGAAGCAGCAGCAGCAGCAATGGCGGGACGACGACGACGACGAAGTAGAAGCAGCAGCAATGGCAGGAGTGCGGGATGACGATGAAAAGAAGCAGCAGCAGCAGCAATGACGGGCTAGGGATTCCTGTGGGAGAAAGAGCAGCAGCAGGGGGCTAGGGTTTTTCACAGGCAGCAGCTTAATTGCTTTTAAGGGCTAGGGTTTCTTAGGAGATAGTTGCTTTTAAGTTTATTTTTGTACTCAAGCCCAATATTTTAAGTTATTTCATTTTACTCCACTTTAAGTTTTAAATTTTATAAAAGCACTCTTTAAATTTTGGGTATGTATATTTTGTTACTTGAATGTTAAAAAATTAATGTTAATTTAAAAGATATATTATATTTTATTAGTATTATGTTATTTTGAAAACTATTTGAGTATGAAAATATTATTATATTTATTTAATTCCCGATTTTTCAAATTATGGGTTTGCCGATTAATCCCCGATTTTTTCCGATTTTTCCAAAAATCCTGAATCCCCACCTCGCCGATCTAGGTCCGATTTACGATTTTTAGAACATTGGGTATGGGTTGAGCTTGTGTCCACGAAAAATTTGGGTGATTTCTCCAACCCGGATTGTATGTCTCTGTGAATGGGCTATTGAATTGCTTTTTGTATTCATTCATCGCATTTACTTGTTGTGGCATGAATTCAGAGAATCCTACCATAGAGGGGCAAGTTTGCGACGTATGCATAGGGCTAGCACACACAGAACATCCTTCTGCTTGAATTTGATTGACAGAATTGCTATCTAACCGCAGAGTTAACGCTTCAAGTTTCTTTGAGAGACTATCTAACTGCCTTTTAGTCTCTACATTTTCAGATAGCTCATAGATGCCTTCTTTCTTAACTTCCTTCTTAACTTGAGCTGATGAATTTCTATGAGAAGAGAAATCCCATTGCTGAGAACTCTCGGAAAGATTCTCAAGGAAATTATAAGCTCCATCTTCTGTGAGACTAAGGAAAGTACCACTGTTCATCGACTCAATCATATTTCGATTGGTTTGAGTCAACCCATTGTAAAAGAACTGGACTAGTCTCCATGTTTCAAAACCATGGTGGGGACATCTCAAAAGTAGGTCCTTAAATCTTTCCCATGACTCGTAAAATTTTTCATTATCCTCTTGACAAAAATCAGATATCTGCCTTCTAAGTTCATTTGTCTTTGACATGGGAAAAAATTTAGTAAGAAATTTGGAAACCAAAATCTCCCAACCGGTGATGGACCTAGAAGGTAGCGAATTAAGCCACGCCTTTGCTTTCCCTTTCAGGGAGAAAGGAAATAAACGTAGGCGAACTGACTCATCAGAAAAATTTTGAAACTTGAAAGTGGCACAAATTTCTAGAAAATCCTTAATATGGAGGTAAGGATCTTCTTGATCAATTCCATGAAAATTAGGAAGAAGTTGCATTACTTGTAGTTTAAGCTCAAAATGGTTTGCGGTAGTGGCAGGTAAAACAATACATGACGGTGGGTTGGTAGTGATAGGAGAGAAAAGCTCCTTCAAAGTTTTCACTTCTTCTTGTTCATCAGCCATTGTTCTTTCCTCAAACAAAGGATTGATTTCTAAATTCTATATCCTATTCAATCTCTTAACACCGCGCTTCCAAACAATGCTCATACACTACTCTACTCCTAAGTTTTTTTTTTGTTTTTTTTTTTTTTTTTAAGGGAACTAGTAGAAGGAAATAATCTAAATTAGTGAGATGATGGAAAAATGAATTTTAAAGTCCCCGGCAACGGCGCCAAAAACTTGATGTGGATGTTTTAATTACTCGCAAGTGCACGAATCGAATATTGGTATAACTTAGGCAAGAGCGAGGTCGAACCCTAGGGACTTAACGGATGGAACGTACGTATATCTCTCACTAATTCTAATTAATTTCTAATCTAGCTTAAAAAGTGATTGGGATGGTTTATCAACTAAGAATACGAATAAAATAACAAAAATACTAATGAAATAATCAATTAATAAAATATTAGGGTGGCGGAGTCATATATTTGATATCATGTTCCTAGTATTCATGCCCAGCAAACTCTACTCTCTGTCTCGCACTAATTTGGTCTCTCGACTCTATTAGATGCGGAAAATAAATTAAATTAAGCCCAATTAAATTAAATTATCCAAGTGTTATTTTTTTCCACAGCCAAACAAATGTATAAAATCAAAACACTCGCTATATCCGTCAAAACACACCCTATATCCGCTCTCAACAAATCATAAGGTGAATCCAACAAAAAATAGGGAGAATCCAATTTTATTTTTTTTATCAATTAAAATAGGCATTCAATAGGAAAAATTATTTTTAACATTAAAGCACTAAATTGGTAGAGTCAATTGGTATGAATACGTGCAATGGAATCAATCAAATATACTCATCCTCAACCCTAGAAAATAACCTAGCCTAGCATGCTCATAGTTGAAACACAATACATAATTAAATAATACATAATTAAATAAATCAAATACTTACTTGGTACGCGCAAACAATTTGACGAAGAAAAATAATAATTCTGAATTGCTATTATAATCATCCTCAAATCATCCAAATATTTAAAACCAAGATCTTAAAACTACTAATTGTATTCGGCAGAGAAGAATTGTACTCGGCAGAAGAGAAAAGAAGAAAAGAGAAAGAAACAAAACTCACGGCTAAGGCTTCTCGATAAATGTGTAATAAAGTAGAGAAGAAAATAAATCAACACTGCTGCTGCTCGATAAAGGAAGAAAAAAGGAGAGAAAAAAAATTAAAGAAGAAAAATTAACTTCTCGCCCCCATCTCCCTTGCTGCCGCTGCTCTTTATATTCTTGAGATTGCTTAGGGCTTTAATTAAACATGCTGGGCTTGGGCTTGGGCAGCTGACTTCATGCATTGGGCTGTGCTAAGTGGGGCTGGGAATAGCTGGAATAAATAAGTGGGCTTGGCCCATTCTCGCGCGTTGGAATTGAAACTGTGGTGCACTGATCTTATTTCAATCATAACTTCTCACTCCGAACTCCGATTGACGCAAGGTTTTCACCCACGCGTAGCTAACTCAAAGGTCTAAAACTTTCGTCTCTGGAGATTTCTTCAAATTCCATACGGATTAGTACCATAAATTTATTAAATTCGAGCCTTGCGCGCAGCCATTTTTTCCTTTAATTGCAAACTTCTCGATTTAATTCCAAATACCTGAAAAGCTTCAAAAACACAACAAATGTAGTAATATATGCTCTTCAAGATATATATTAGTGCCCTAAATTGTACCAATTTCTTGACACATCAGCAGTAAAAATAGATGGGTGCAAATCCACTTTTACAGTGAAACAGTGGCAAATGTTGATAAAGAATAAGGTGCAAGTAATATTACATATTAGTAAAATGGATACTTACTTTTTTTTTGGCTGTTGAGGGTGTTTTCCTTGTATTCCTTTTATCCGTGGGTGTTGATTTTGGAGCCATTATTCTCTTGTCTAAAAAATTGATGTTAATCTTCATTATCACCCGGATGTCTAAAAAGATTTTACAATAAATTAATAAATAAAAGAATTCAATCACACAGAACAGCAAAAGCTTAGACCAGTGAACACACAACCTAGCACATCAAATAAGACCCAAATATTTGTGTTCAAAATAAAAAGAATTTATTAACACAGCCAAGTAGTACAAAGTAAAAAGAATTTATTCTAGTTAGATTTGTGTTCAATGCAGTTAGAAAAGAAAGGATCTAAAAGGTGTTCCCTTACAGTTGTAGTTGAAAATGATCATTTTTTAAGTCAAAACAAGTGGGGATTTTTTATAGACAGTTTTGTTTTACTTGTGGGTAGAAGAGTTATTTTGAGTTATTTTTTATAGACAGTTTTGTCGTTGTATGGTCTTGAACAATCCTTCCCAACAAGATAGTCCAAGACCATACATTTTTGCATTATGTTAACTTGTCGTTGTTAAAGCATAACCCTTGTTGACATAATGTAAATATAATTTTTGTAATGCAACTAAGACAACTAACAAGTCATACTTTGCAAAGTTATTCATTTAATTTATACTTTTGAGTAAATAGCATATTAATACGTATATACACCATTTACAAATGTATGGAGTAAAAATGAAAAATAATTATTCTAAACAAGTTTGAAAAAAAAAATAAAAGAGTAATTCAGATTACAAAAAATAATCATAACATATGGCAGTTGAAAATAGGTTTAAAACATTAAATTAAGAAAAGAAAGAAACAAGGGACTACAACATCTTTGAAAACTATGGTCTAAATTCATAAACCCAATTTGAAGCAAATACACACACACATCTACCAAAAACAAGGAATATAGAACCCTCCTGAAAAAGGAAAAAAATTATCTCTACCTGTATTTCTACCATAAGAGGGAGAAGTGTGGTGATAATAATAAGGAAAAGTGACAGCATGAGTGTTGGGAGAAAAGAAACTAAGCATTTGTTGGCCATCAGAGAGAAGAGAAGTATTAGATCTTAACAAAGGACTCCTTTGTTGCATTGCCTTGGATACAGAGAAGCCATTTTCATCATCAATTTTGGCAACTTTAAAGTCCCTCAAATCATCTTCACAACCCACTGGCCTTAACCCATGTCTGTAAGAACTAACCAAGCCATCAAAATCCATTCAAAGGGGAACCTTTAGAAAGGGTGAAAATGGGGCATTGGGAAATTTACACAAATATGTGGTGGGTATTGGAGGGAGGACCATCCTTAAAAGGGTGAAAGATAATACTCTTTGGCCCTCTATTGTTATGAGCAGGTATGGTCTCAACTTTTCTGAGCGTGATAACAAGACATCAATAATTAAGAACCCTAGAACAACTCAAAACATAGATCTTCCAATTCCTAGATTGCAAATATATATATATATAATAAAAAATAAGAAATCAATTCACACAAGTATACGCATAAATCAAATTGCATAACCTAGATCTTCAAATCCATAATTCGCACGTATATTTAAATCAAAATCAGAAACCTATACATACATGTATATGCATATGCATATGCATAAATCTAATTGTGTAATATTCAGCTAGAGAGATTAAATTGCAAGAAACTAACCTTAATCGTGAGATCACAAACGAATAATATGACGAGAGAAGATTGAGAAAGAGGTTGAGAAATGGGGGTTAGGTCTGCTGCTAGAGAGAGAGAGAGGCGGGATTATGACGATGGCAGGATTGTAATTTGGGAAAACTGTAACACCCCCGCCTTAATGTACAGGATAACGTCTGTAATTAAGGCCTGGAGCGTTACTAACCTGTCTTAGTAAGACTAAGATAGGTATATAGAAAGAAATAAGTCAACAACAACAGATATAACAATTATCACACTGCATAGGGTATCAACATATTATACATTCCAACATGTATCAAGTACACAATCCAAACCATACGAATAACCAAAGTATATAAACTCCTCGGGCTAGCCATGGCTTCCCGGAAAAATATACATACATCACAGTAAACCAAAATATACACATAGTATCAGAGCCTCTATATCGTCCCTAACCCAGTCGTGTCCTTGTCCTCGTGGGACTCATGAGTACCTGAAATATTTTTAAAAAAAAATCGGGGTGAGCCATTTGCTCAGTAGGGGGGGTACCAGGCATATGTTTAAAAACAAGTTTGTAAACATATCTTTTAGATCATGGTAATATCAATAATATCAACAGAAAATCCAAAATTCATCAAGTGATCATGCATTAACGTGCTAATGCAGGTTACTTCCCGTGTCAACCGATTGCCGTATAATAGAAAGCATAAGTGATGAATAGATTTCACTGCTACCAAGATATCATAACCTGGGATCAATTGTCCCGATCTCACACAAGTATAGATAACAATAGCCCTGGGATCATTCACCCCGATCCCATATAAATACAGATAATCGCAAAACCATAGTGCCTTGCCAATTTTCCTAGGTTCCCGGACTCCACACCGGTGGCTTATAGGCGGCCAAACGTTGCTCCCCCAGGGGATTAGGGATTTTCAACCTAAGGGCACCGAGCCCTACATATTTTCCCATCCCGGCAAGCACTATACATTCACACCAAGAGTCATTTTTCGAGAGACACAAGCTCTCCAAATCAATATGATATGATATAGGCCTTTCATGAGATAACTTGCCAAGTCAGAAATCACGAATCCACGAGTCCATCCAAGAACTTGCCATAAGCGTTTTCGGGCCTTTGGTTGACACAATGATGACATGTATATATGTATACCGTGCATAACATGATAATAGTGCATATGAAGCAATATATGCCATATATACTCTAACCAATTCAACCATATATCCTTTGGCATGGAGAATTTACCAATAAACCACTTTCATAATCAATATCATACATACAATAAAGAGATATCTCATTTGGTTCAATTAATTCTTCATACCAAGTATGTATGGCATATATCACCTCGAATCAAATATTTTTAATCATCAAATATTAACATAGTAACCCCATTCATTAACCAAATGAATTTACTCAAATTATGGAGTGAACTTTGGAATATTTAAAAAAGTATTCAAGATTCCCGCGTAGGAATCAATACCGCACACCAATCTTGTAAAATTCACCAAAAATTAATTCCTTATCCTTTTTAGGTAATTCCAAAGCCATAAGTTAGGGATTAAACTATATTTTAAAATACATACTTGATACTTCACTTTTATCATTACCAATCTGCCCAAATTTAATCAAAACAGTGGCCAAAATTTGTTATTTAACTACCGATAACAATAATCAAGCAAGAACCCAATATATGTGTATAAACCTATTTGAAAACATATAAACAAGTTTATTAAGTTTTAAAAACCAAGAAAATACCCCTACCTCAGTTTATGAGTGAGAAAGAAGAAGGAAATTTGATGCTTCAAGCTTCCCCAAAGAGTACTCAAGGTAGAAGATGATGAATAGCAAGCTAAGAGGTGTTTTGGATGCTTTTCGATGCTTAATCCTTCGATCGGAAGTGAAAATATGTAAGAGTTGCTAAAAAAATACCTATCTCTCTCTCTAGAACTCTCTAGAGTTTTTTGGAAGTGGATGGTTTGAAAATGGGTGAAAAACACTTTAAAAAGGGCTTCAACCGACTTTAAGTCGGTTGCTACAGTAACCGCGCGTGGGTTTTTGGTTCTGAAGCACTGTTTTTGTTTTGACCATAACTTTTGACTCGGAACTCCGATTGAGGTGTTCTTTATGTCCGCAGAAAGGTATTTCAAAGCTCTAAAACTTTCTAAGATGAAGTTTTCTCAAATTATGGACACATTTTTTCCAAAAATTTACCGAAAACAGCGCTCTGCCGCATACTATTAAACAACCAGAATTTAGCGATGGGCCTACTTCGCGCCCTGTTTTGATCCACGAGGAGTGCGAATTAGCTTTCGTCCAAAACACGAAAGTTGTAGAATGATGCAAATACTAGAGACATATGCAAGCGAAACTTCAATCGGATAAATAACGGAGGAATTACGATAGCCCAAAGTTAGCTCAAATTAACGAATCACAAAAAACCCAAAACTTCCTATTTACCAACCGAAATTCATTCGGACCACCCGAATCATAAAACGATCATTCTCATATATATAAAAGAGTTAATATAACATAATTAACATTAATTAAAATATAGGATGCTACAAAAACGATAGGGTATTTTTGGTCTTTTGCAATAATTTCAACATTGCCACGTCCCTTTAATATTAGTTGTCCTTATTTTATAATGAAAAAAAAACAAGTCCTTTTCTTGCTTTTAATTTTGTAGGATGCCATTTAAACCCAATGCCTCTTTTACTATTTATGCTATTGTAACCCTAATTCTATGCATAAAAATAAAAAGGGAAGGCTCATTTAAAATCTGATCCTAATTTATAGGCAGCTTATAATAGAAAGAGTAGAAACTTGTATTCTTATTTCAATTGCCTTTGAGCTAGTAGATAAAACACTTATACAAACGAAAGACATACTGCCTGAATAGCACAAATACTACCGGAGGAACTTACCATAACCCAAATATCTTTATCTCATTTGTTTCTTTCATTCATTACAGCATTGATTTTGCTTAAGAACTCTCATTGTTGGGAGACCAATTTTTAAATCACCCACAATTTTCTTAATTGATTTTTTTATGTTACATGTTGTACACGCGCACATCCACCCCAAAGCTAGTTACAAATTAAAAAGATTTCCCTACTAATTTTTCAAAACATTTATTAATGTCCATTATTGCACAAACATGCTTATCACTAATGTGATCATCGGATTACCACCCCATTCATCGCAATCATACCCTCTCCGCGTAATAATCTTCTCACCACAATAATTGAAACAAGATCTTCACCTTAAAAGTTTGCGAATGTCTTTGTGGTAAAATACTTGCAACTAAAAAGTAGTTCTTTCTAAATTTCCAAAATGTGCATGATCGTCATACAAGTGGAGGAGATATTTTGAAAGATGTAAATAAATATATCTGATTTGATTCAAAATGAAAGATTTATTGTAAAGTTGATGGGGTTAATTTATTAATCAAAAGGGCCTAACCCTTAAATTTTAAAACTCTTTTTTATGAAAAAAAAAATCCGTAACTAAGAGAACTTCATTCGTAATGGATAGGTACATATAGAGCTAGTGAATCATTCATCCAACCAAGAGAGCGGATCTTCAAACCAAACGACAAACTCAGAAATAGTCCTAGCAAATTTGGCCAAAGCATGGGCCATCGAATTTCCATCTTGTTTAACAAAAGAAACACTATATATACTTATTACACTATTGGCCTAACCGACAAATATCCTCTACGATAACACCTCCCAACAATAACCCATCCTCGTACGACTTAATGGCATTAATTATAGAAATAAAATCACCTTCAAGCTGAATATCCTTAAATCCTGCATCAATAGCAAATTACATCGCTTCAAAACCCGTCATCAACTCTGACACCACCTTGCATGCAAACTTACTCAGCACAGCATAAAACTCCCGAATCACAAACCCAACCCCAACTCCATTAAGGTTACAATCCCACAAGGTATCAAAATTGACCTTAAAAATATCTTGGGGAGGACTGAGGAGGTTTCCATTTAAATGGAACCGGCTCTCAAGCAATCCGAGGAGCAAAATTGGCGGCTGAAAACTCAGATAAAAGCAACTCCGTTTTAACATTAATGCTCACGGCTGACCACTGAGAAGCATCATGAATGGCCGAATTACGAGCAAACCAAATGAACCAAGCTACTATGAAAATAATCTCTTTAACATCCCCTTGCATCTCCAGAACAGCCAAATAGCCACTCCTTTCCTTTCCTTCATTTATAGCCCAAACACGGTCACCATGCAATAAGGCCGATACCTTCCAGATCCATTTCACACCAACACAGTCCTGGAGTGCATGAATCGTAGTCACACTTTCAACTTTACACAGAGGACAAAGAGGTGGCCTTCCTATCAACTAAATTAAGCTGAGAAGGCAACGAATTGGACAAAACCCGCCACAAGAAATGTTTTATTTTATTCGGAACTGTCAACTTCCAAATATTTTTTTATCCAACAATCAATACCAATTAAATTTCAAAACTACAATATAAAAAATAATTTTAAGAAAATATCGCACATAATTGAAACACACTTCTCTAAGTCATGTTATATTTTCATATCATATTCATTCCATCCCAATTTTGCTCACTAAATTAAACAAATTTTAGAAGTCTTTTAACTAGAGACACCACCCTGTAATTTACCTTCTCCTACCCCACATTAGTGTGATGTTTTTTTTCTATTTTGGCGTGTCTTGTACAAGTCACGGGTCAAGTTTCGTTTCAATACACAATGAACTTTAATTCCTAATTCAACTACGTTAAATTGGTGTTTTTTATTAAAATTTATGACGGTCAAATAATAACTCTTTAAAACAGACTGAGGCTATTAACGCATCCGAAAGTATTACTAAATTTTAAAATAAAAAGTTTTTTTACTGACATTCTTTTGAAAGACTTTTGATTTAGTTTGATGGATTTTAGAGAGTGAGTTAGAGCGGAAATAGCCATGCCACAAGGAAATCTAAAAACACAGCTTTAAGGAAAAAAGTATCCCAAACACATGCTTAAGCCAAAATTGCATTTAAATACATAAAACAACTTTTTAAAAACATATTAGCAGCTTTAAAAAGCATTAACCGAAACAAGATATTCCTTCCTTGAGATTAATCCAACGGCAGTTGGAAAGAGAGTCAAGATGCTGCTGTTCGTGCGGCGCTTTTGTTCCTTGGATCCTTGCTAAAGCAGATCTACTACAGATAAATCAAAAAGTACATTAACATTTAATATTAGTTCGTTTCAAGTTTTCAAAAGTTCTAATGAAGAATAATATTAAGTTAAGATTGGTAATCATTTCTATGAATATATTGGTGGGGGTTATTCAAAAATTAGTATCCATTACTGGAATATCACATGGCTGTACTTTAATCCAACGGTGACGCTCCAAATAGAATTTACTTGAATACAAGGAGCAAAAAATATATGTATAAAATATATACGAACTATTTATTTCAATGTACAGACTACATAAACATAACATAATATTGTTTGGAGTAGGATCTTAATTTCTAGTAGACTCACTTCGAGCAATATTATCAATTCATTTTTCAAATAGAAAATGATTATTTCAAAAGCGATCACAAGTGTATAAATATCTCGACATCACCAACCAACCAATGCATTGATACCGTGTCAGTTTTTTATGTCTCATTTTTATGCCCTTAGGTTTACTCAACATGTAAGTAGAAACGACTTAATTTTTTTCATATCTACTCATCTATTTGCGCAAGGGGCACATTTGTGTGGCCTAACGTGGATAACAAATATCTTCTTTGCCTGGCTGACTCAAGAAGCTGTTTACCGCCTATATCCTTCAAGTGACCTAACAAATCCGCAGTTTATAAGATATGTATACCGGATAAGAATGAGACTGTTAGACAGATTCCAAACAACTACCAAATGCCGACATTAGTGAATGTATTATGATGCTATAAATCAGAAGCCTTGTAAGCTTGACAAGTCGCAAGCAGAGAGATTCATCGCTTTAGAAAGACAACTTGAAGAAAGAGGCATTAGGACTTTTCTGCCAAATTTTCACATTTTTAAAAGCAAATTCCACTCAACACTTATTCTTACTCTTTTGACCATTTCTAGCAAAAAATTCTTCCTTCACCCCTGTTATCTTACTCATCATTTCCGTTACTTCCCTTGCAATTCACTTCTTTATTCTTCCAAACCCTCCTCTTTTCTGAAAACCTGAAAAGGAAAATTAAAGGGAATGTAAGTCACAAGTTAGTAAAATAATGACTTTACAAACTGAATCATTTTCAATTGTTTATTCACTTCTCTCAAAAAACAACAAACTATAAGAATATTAGGGAGGATAAAGGTATGTGTGGTAAGAACCAGGACTTAATACCAAGAACATTGATCTCTTTTGTGTCGTTAATTTGAATTCAGATAACAATAATGATTCGTGTACCAACTTAAATGACCAAATTAATATTCCATGTGATATGTCAGAAAGTGCATTGGTCGGCATGTGGGGACTAGGGTCTACAATGCACTTTCTGACTCATCAGTTGGGATATTAATTTGATCATTTATTTACGTACATGTGTCCTTACTCTTAAGATAATTAAAGCCTACTAGACTAGGCTTAGCTTGATATGTTAGCCTCTACTGCGCCAAAAGAACCAATAAACCAAAAAGACATAACCACATGACCAAAAATATTCTGGGAACACATTAAAATATAGAAAAATTAAGAAAGCTTCTATTGAAACAAAAATCTAGCCAAACTTTCCTTTCATTATCCAATAAAGCAAACAATACAGCATAAATAGTCTAGTCACAAAGGCATCACAAAACAAAAAGACAATAGTTATCTGCCATCCTTATACTCCATGATTTCTCTAACGGATGTCTACCGTGTGGTGGAAGCCACTGTCCCGTTATACGTTGCCATGATTTTAGCTTATGTATGCGTAAAATGGTGGAAGCTCTTCACGCCGGATCAATGCTCAGGCATCAACAAGTTTGTGGCAAAACTCTCTATTCCTTTATTGTCCTTCATAATGATCTCTAAAAGCAACCCATACAAAATGAACATGAAGCTTGTATTTGCCGATTTCCTTCAAAAACTTCTCGCCGTTTTTATATTGGCGGTGACTGCCAAAATTAGTTCCAAAGGTAGCCTGAATTGGATTATAACAGGTATCTCTCTATCAACACTACCCAACACTTTGATCTTGGGAATCCCACTACTAAAAGCAATGTATGGGAACGAAGCGGCTATTCTACTTGCCCAGATAGTTGTACTACAGAGCATAATTTGGTACAACCTATTATTGTTTCTGTTTGAGCTCAGTGCCACAAAGGAGGCCTATGTGACGCCACCAGAAGCCACAGGTATGTACACGTTAGTATTTAGCATGGTAGGTCTAAAACCCTGGCAACATTGTGTATATGGATGGCTATAAAAACCAGAACCCGCTGTCAAGTTCCTTGTTTTGAGCTCGTAAAATCGTTCTTGAATTTATTTTAGTTCTTTTGGCCTTACTTTAGCCAAGTGAGAAAGGATGTTGTGTGGGTCCCAACAGATGTCAGATTCCTCTCCCTGTAGGGTATCATGGATGTGTATCAATAAACTCTTATCGGAAAATATTCACATTAATAATTCAATATTCACATATTGGTTTATTTTCTTCCATAACTAATGATGCATAATTGCTTTCTGTTTCAAGGGGAACTGGAGGCCTCACAAGAACCACAAGGAAAAAACGAAGAGGAAGAAGCAAAAAACAGAATTCCAAGAAAAACACATATAATGCTCATACTTGCAACTGTGGGCAGGAAGCTTATAACTAACCCCAACACGCATGCAACTGTCCTTGGTCTTATTTGGGCTGGCATAAGCTTCAGGTAAGCTTTAAAAATTCTTAACATTAATGTAATATTTTGCTTCAGATAGTGTTATACATAAATTTCTTTAGCGATGACTAAGAAACAGGATTGGGCACAGGTGGGAAGTAAAATTGCCAACTATTGTTGATAAATCAATATCAATAATGTCAGATGGTGGACTTGGAATGGCAATGTTCAGCTTAGGTATTAAAATTCTTTTTTTTTTCGGAGGGGAGCAAAAACTTAGGTATTAATTTAAAAATGAAAAGACACCTACCATTGATTATAGAAAAAAATGAAATGATAACTATTAACAACTTGAGTTTTGTTACTTGCTAGGTCTGTTCATGGCATCACAGGCCAGTTTCATAGCATGTGGGACCCGAATGGCAGTATTAGCAATGGCATTGAAGTTCGCTTTTGGACCTGCCCTCATGGCAGCATCCTCTGCTGCAATTGGATTGAACGGAAGATTGTTTAGAGTTGCAATTCTGCAGGTGCAGTTTTTTCATTTTTATTTTTTAGTGTAATCTTCAATCAAGAAAGAAGACTTAAGGATTTGCTCTCTAATGCAGGCAGCTCTTCCACAAGGAATCGTCCCATTTGTATTTGCTAGAGAGTATAATGTACATCCAGACATCTTGAGCACCGGGTGCGTATCAATATTTTAAGTCCACAAGTTGACAAGTAAAAAAATACTAGATTTTGAGATCTGATTTTATCATGGCTGTAGGGTAATCTTCGGCTTACTTGTCGCCTTGCCAGTTGCATTGGGCTACTACTTCCTGTTAGCGTTATAAGTCAAGGCACCAAGACGACTTTTATTTACCAAGTGACTTGAGCATTTCAGCACGAACAAAATGTGTATATATGGATGTATATATGCCATTTTTTAGTATACTACCAAGCATATGTGCAAAGAATAAAGAAAAATTATGTAGAAGCAAGTTTGTGGATTGTGTTGAAGATTACTAAATAAGAAAGATAATAAATTTATAGTAAGGATGGAATACCTTGTAGGTTGCGGATAAGCACCAAAGCTACCTTAAAAGAGCTCCAAGTATTCAACAGATCATTTGTTGCTGTAACATGACTGCACAGGGAGTGGGTGTCATTTCCTTCAAAAATTGAGCAATCAAACAAATAAGGATAAGACTTGCACTCAATAAAAGAAAGAAGTATTAGTTTAAATGTAAAATGAACTTCGGATCACTGTTCATCAACACTGTAGCGCACACAGTTCAGGAATCACCATAGCACGCCTTGTTCATTGAAAACACTGTCCATCTAGGCATATATTTGAGACATTTGTGTCGCCCACCAGTGGAGGACGATCTTTTTATAGTCCTTGATACCAAGTTGAATTATATATATATATGAGAGAATAAATAAGGGAAATATTGCATACACCCACCAAACCTTTCTAAACTTGAACTCACCCCACCACATTTTCTATTTCCTTTAAACTCACTCCCTTTCTTTTCCAAAAACCAAACAAGGTCTTAAAAATGTTTTCAGGAAAAAGTTAAACTTGCCCACTTAATTAAGGGAAATTTGAATAATACCCACCAAAAATTTCAATTAATCCCTCCAATTTTGAACTTATTTTATGCCGATCTCTCTGTTCACAACATCCACCATTGTCTTCAACATTGTAGTTAAGAGCTCCTCTCTTCCTTTGTTTCCCGAAACCCTTACAGCGGCAGCTGGTGGTCCTTCGGGATTTGTCCTACCAAAAAAAAAATAACTTTCAAATTGATCGAAGCAAGAAGTTATCAAAGCTGCCTAGATCTATTATTGATCTATGCATTTGTCTAATTAAATTTCAATTTGAAAATTTTGAGGAAGAAAAAAGCACAGTAAATAAGAAGAGAGTTTCAAAGGGTCTTCTTTAAAAGATGACGCAGAGTTGGTGGGGTGGGGTGGGTTTGGGACAGGGTTGAAGAAGATAAATGATATTAGGGCATGTTTGGTTCAACACTATAATTTACAAGGGGTGGGAAAATGTACCAATTATACCGTACCAAACTGAACCATTACCAAAATATACCGAAATTTGGTAATCGTACAATACCGATCGGTATTAGCACGGTACTGGTACTCAAATTCATTATTGACGGTATACCGTACCGTACGGAAATTTTGGTATTACCACGGTATACAATACCAATTGTGCCATTATACCAAATATTAAAATAATACCAAATTACCAATATCTAACAACTAAAATAGAAACGAATTGGTAAAGTTTGTTAGAGTATGAAAAGAAATGAAAAATCATATAATCGATTTGAATTAAAGATATGAATGGTCGAGATGGAGTAATCAAGAATAGCCATTTGTGTGGTTGATCTTTCTTCAACAGCTTGGATTTTGTGTATTCACGTAATTTATTAAAATTAATTGTGCAATCATATCTACGTAATCCTCTTAATTATTCAATAACTAACTAACATTAAAATATTAGCTTTCTTGACTATTGAGTTTCAGTCTTCATAAAGAATTATTCACCCATTTATTTTCCTATATAAAACACTATCAAAACATTAAAAATATCTTTTATTTTTTTTAAGCATCCTAGTCTCGTTCTTGGATGTTTCAAATTGATTTATATCACTTATTTTCTTTTTCTTGCTTTTCACTTACAAGAGGAGGCTCTAGTGATCACTTGATGGGCTAGGACGCTTAAAAAAAATTTGAAGTGTGAATTGCCCAGTGCACTGCCTATTTTGTTTTTGTATGTGCACTGCCAGCTTTCTACAATTCTACTTTGTTTGCTATTGTTGACTTGTGCTATTGTTGATTTGTTGTAACTACTTGCAATGCTACTGGATTGTCTACTCCACTTTTAGTTTTCAATTTTCAAATTTCAAATTTTTTTTCCGGGATTGATTTTTTGATAATGTACTGTACCATAACATACCATACCGATATTTCGGTATACGAAAAGTTTTGGTATGTTAATGGTAGTAGATTTTGGCATACCAAACTTTCAGTACGGTACATGGTACATTTGGTATGGTACGGTATTGTACTAAATCCACCCCTATAATTTAGCATATCAAAATTCTAGCCATTTGGTGGAGTGAGTAGAATGTTTACATGGGTGTAAACAAGAACACCCATAAATAAAGAGATAATTGAATGTGAGAGTTATTATCTCCACCCTAACTACATCATTATATTATATTATACTCAATTAGGGTTTACATCACATAGTAAGATGCCTTAAAATACCCTCAAGAGTAAAATCATAGATGATGAAGTAGATATCTATGGTAAATATTAGGAGATACAAAGAAATTTGATCTCTTTTCTGTCTTGAATTTGAATTCAGATAACAATAATAATTCGTGTACCAACTTAATGACCAAATCACCAAATTAAAATCCCAAGTGATGTGTCAGAAAGTGCATTAGTCACTGTTTTGAGTAGACCCCACATGTTGACCAATGCATTTTCTGACAATATTAATTTGGTCATTTATGTTGATCGATGTATCATTACACTTCAAATACTTAAAGCCTATGAAGCACGGACACTCTCTTGGAGGCCACATGTCGGGTCCGACACTTATCGGACACTCCGACACTCTCCCATACTCTCTTCGACACTTGAATTTAATTATAGTTTCTAATACTTGATAATTGATTTAGATGGCTACTACTCCTAGCGTTTATTCATTGCAACATCAACTGAAGATGAGGTAACTAAGCCACTTTTTATATTCCCCTTTTGTTTTCTATCATTTTATGGAACAATTTAGTTATCATGTTTTGAGTATTTGGGTTATTAATGCAATCTAGTTTCATTTTATTGAATTCTTAAATATTTACAATGTTTATTGCATAATTAATTAATTAATTAATTAAGAACGTGTCCCCCCCCCCCCCACGTGTCATGTCCTACATTTTGGAAAAATTGCATGGGTGTTGCGTGTCGAGTCTATGCTTCATAGCTTAAAGCCTAATGAGCTAGCTTTAGCTATGCTAGCTCTACTGTCCAAAAGAACCAGCCAAAAGGACATAACCACATGACTGAAAATATTATGGGTAGATATTAAACTATAAAAACAATTAAGAAAGCTTCTATAAAAACAAAAATCTAGCCAAACTATCCTTTCATCATCCAACAACACAAACAAGATGGCATAAATAGCCTAGTCACAAAGGCATCACAAAACGAAAAGACAATAGTTATCTGCCATCCTTAGACTCCATGATTTCTCTAACGGATGTCTACCATGTGATGGAAGCCACTGTCCCGTTATATGTTGCCACAATTTTAGCTTATGTCTGTGTGAAATGGTGGAACCTCTTTACACTAGATCAATGCTCAGCCATCAACAAGTTTGCGGCAAAACTCTCTATTCCTCTATTGTCCTTCCAAGTGATCTCTAAAAGCAACCCCTACAAAATGAGCATGAAGCTTGTATTTGCCGATTTCCTTCAAAAACTTCTCGCCATTTTTATATTGGCAGTGACCACCAAAATTAGTTCCAAAGGTAGCCTAAATTGGATTATAACAGGCATCTCTCTATCAACACTACCCAACACTCTGATCCTGGGGATCCCACTACTGAGAGCAATATATGGGAACGAAGCAGCTACTCTACTTGCCCAGATAGTTGTACTACAGAACATAGTTTGGTACAACTTATTATTGTTACTGTTTGAGCTCCGTGCCGCAAAGGAGGCCTTTGTGACACCGCCAGAAACCACAGGTATGGATGCAGAGTTAATATTCAGAATGGTAAGTCTTAAAAACTGAATCCCGTTTTCAAGCTCCTTATTTTCAAGCTTGTAAACTCATTCCTGATTTGATTATAATTACATTGGCCCTAGTTTGGTCAGTGAGAAAGGTTATTGTTGTTGACCCCAACAGATGTCAAATTCCTCCCTATATAATTTGGTAGTGTAGATGTGTACCAATAAACTCCACCGGAAAATATCCACATTAATAGTGCAATATTTTAAAATCAATTGAGGCTTACACCTTTAGACAATGTAGGAAAATAGATTATGCCTCAGGCTTATGAGGTTTTAGTTACCTCTGACCTCAATTAAGTCATCTTCAAGGTTTACACCTTAGTTACCAGCATAGCGTCACAACATTGTTATTACTTTTCCCTTAGTCTTATGTATAAGACCATTTTAAAATTGTATATCAGCTACTCCTCTAAAACACCCTTCACCAATATAAACAATAGCAGTAACATCCTAGGAAATAACGATGATGGTGACTATGATATCACAACCCCCAACAATAATGTCAAACCATCAAATAATTATATCTAAAATACATGTCAGAATCTTGTCTTTGCATGAAATGTCATTTTGCACAACTCACTCTCACTCTGACATGTTTCTGCAGTTTTATAATACTGTGTGGACTACACATTGGTTCGTCCATTTTCTTCCATTATTCTTTTTTTTTAAATTAAGGGAGGTCTAAGTCTCTCCCTTAACCCTACAAACAAAGAACCCCCCCTCTCCAACCCCCATGAGTCGAACCCTTGACCTCAAGGCAAAGGTGGAGGTTTCCTACCACTGGGCCAACCCCTCTCCTCATTTTTCTTCCATCATTCTATATATATTCTATTAGGAAATGGTAATAGTGGACTAAACGGAGGTAACCCGCCCCTGTCAACTGTCCCTTAGAGAGACTTGAAACTGCCCCCGTTGGGGTTCACGCTTGCATCTCCTCCGCCCTTGAGCACTCTCTGAAGACTTGCTTACACTCTAGATTCGCCACAACTACTACAGAATATTAAACTTATAATTACACAATCACCTCATCTGTTTCGAACAAGCAACCTCTTGGATATGAGAAGGGTGAGCATACCATTGAGTTAGAAGCTCAAGTGCAATCTGTAAAAGGGTCTTAGAGCTAAATTCTATTAGGAAATGGTAATAGTGGGCTAAATGGAGGTAACCCTCCCATGTCAACTGTCCCTTAGAGAGACTTGAAACTGCCCCTGTTGGGGTTCAAGCTTCCATCTCCTCCGCCCTCGAGCACTCTCTGAAGACTTGCTTACACTCTAGATTTGCCACAACTCCTAAGGAATACTCATCTTATAACTACACAATTACCTCTTCTGTTTCGAACCGGCAACCTCTTGGATACGAGAAGGGTGAACATACAATTGAGTTAGAAGCTCAAGTGCAATATATAAGAGAGTCTTAGCTTTTTCTTTCTTCCATCATCAATGATGCATGTTACTTTATGTTTCAAGGGGAAGTGGAGGCCCCTGAAGAAGCACAAAGAAACGAGGAGGAAGAAGAAGAAGAAACAAAAAACAGATCTACGAGAAAAACAAATTTAATGCTCATACTTTCGAATGTCGTCAGGAAGCTTATAACCAGCCCCAACATGCATGCAACTGTCCTTGGTCTTATTTGGGCCGGCATAAGCTTCAGGTAAGCTCGAAAAAGCAAAGAATTCTTAAAATTATAGGCATATTTTGCTTCATATAGAGTTGCATGTCATTTTTTTTAGCACATCTATGACTAAGAATAAGGATTGGCCGCAGGTGGGGAGTAAAATTGCCAACTATAGTTGATAAATCTATATCAATAATGTCAGATGGCGGACTTGGAATGGCAATGTTCAGCTTAGGTATTAACTAAAAATCAAAAGAAATTTATCATGGATTATTGCGAAAATAAATAACAACTATTAAACAGATGAATGTTGCTCCTTCCTAGGTTTGTTCATAGCATCAGAGGCCAGCTTAATAGCATGTGGGACCCAAATGGCAGTATTGGCCATGGCAATGAAGTTCGCTTTTGGACCTGCCCTCATGGCAGCATCCTCTGCTGCACTTGGATTGAAGGGAAGAATGTTTAGAGTGGCAATTCTGCAGGTGCAGTTTTTTTTTTTTTTATTCTTTGGGTGTAAACTTCGATCAAGAAAAAGACTGAAGGATTTGCTCTGTAATGCAGGCAGCTCTTCCACAAGGAATCGTCCCATTTGTATATGCTAAAGAATATAATGTACACCCAGGCATCTTGAGCACCGGGTAATTAATACTTTTGTGCATATCAAAATATTTGGAGTCCACAAGGAAAAAGATTACTAGATTTTGAGATCAGAATTTTATTATGGCTGTAGGGTAATCTTTGGCTTACTTATCGCCTTGCCAGTTGCATTGGCCTACTACTTCCTGTTAGCATTGTAAGTCAAGGCACCGAGACGAGTTGCTGAAAGTTATTATCTATGAAGCACATATTCAGGTGTGGCTATTCGAAAAATGTCAAAACAATAGGATACGATTGAGGCGAGTAATAAAGTAATGATATGAAATATATTATATTATTCCTAAAATATTTACATGCAATTCACGCGTTGATAGAAAATGATGAATGAAGTTAAATAAACTTCAAAATTGGTGTACATTCAGGTCAAGATAAATTAGGTAAATTTTCAACATATCCGGTCTCTAACTCTTTAATCTCATTCTCTCTAGCTGATAAATCTATGAGTCTCTCTCTCTAACTTCAATCAAACTACAATATTTGTAAGTTTCATGTCAGTTTATAGATTTTGAAATTTGGTTTGAAGTATAACACTATTCCTAGATGATTTTAGGATTCTTCAAGAATCCAGAAGAATCCAACAAGAATCTATTAATAAATTTAATGAAATGATTGGATTTGCAATGGGTGCGAGTCAGGGAACAATCAGGAATCCGACTTGGGTGGAATCTGTGCTTCATAGGTTATTATTCATATGGAAGTTCTGAGCTCTTTAGCAAGCAACTTGATTAATTCAGCACGAAAAATATGTGTATATATATCATATATGGATGTATATATGTAAACCTTGTAGACTGTGGTAACGTACCAAAGCTACGTTAGAAGAGCTCCAAGTATTCAACAGATCATTTGCTGCTGTAACACGACTGCAGTGTGTTGTCTGTTTCATTTCCTTCAAAAATTGAGTAATCAAACAAATACGTACGAGACTTGCACTCGACAAAAGCACGAATTATCAGCTGAAATGTTCAATTAACTTTCCAACAGTCTTTGTATTGAGATCAAAAGTATCATAGAATTACTAGTTCATTTCTTGCTCAAGCAACACAATACCACCGGATTAGATGGATGTCAAATTAATCAGAAAAGGCCACTTTTTTGACAGCTAAGAACAACAATGATACAGAAACTAGGTTGATTATGATGATCGATCAACACAATATACAGGTGATTAACCCCACGTTAAACTAGGAAAGAATTAATTGTACCGTATTTTGAAAAGAATTGAATGCGTTTTCTAGTTTGATTTATGAGATACATACATAGAAGGAGAGGGGGACTTACTATGCAGATGATCATGAGAAGCGGAAGATCGATTCAGAGCTCGTCAACAGTCACCACCGGTGGGCTCAAGAGGGAAAAGGTGGAAGGGGGATAGGAGACGAGACACAGTATGCATGATCATGGGCCCATCTGGGCATGAACAATTCGATGTGTTAAAAAGGGACAAAGGCCCAAACAAAAATTTTATTTTTCTCTGTCCTTTACTCCTATTTTCTTTTTCTTTTTCCTTTATTTGGTTCATTTGCATGTGTAGGATGAATCTGTTACAGCATCCACGACAGTAAAATTTATTATAAGGCGTGCAGTCTGTGTAGATTGTATATTTACTCTATTTATTTGGGTGAAAAAAAATAATAGTTCTATAGTTATTTGGGTGAAAAAATAAATGTTTAAGAGAAAAATGGTAATATTGTGGTGTTTGGTACGATTTTGTTATTTAGGGTGTCAGACGCCATAATATATGGATGAGTTTCTTGCCAAGCTGCTGCACATTGTAGTGTGTGGTAAGTAATATAGTTGTATTTTTTATTTTTCTCTTATCTTACCAAACAGTCTTTCATTCAACATAATTTAATTATTGTGAGTTCTTGTATGGTAAATTTACTCTCCGTACATTCAACTATATAAATGCTTTACTAAGATGCAATATTCTCCTTATAAGAACATCTCCAATAGATTGAGATGCTAATTTTATACTTGTTAGCAGTGCCACTTAAGCACTTTTGTATTTATTATCTAACTGCTATGGTCAAAATAAAAGAGATTTACTAATATAGCTGTTGAGGCTATGACATAGTTGATAGTTAGCAGTAAGCTGTTGTGAAAGAAAAGAGAGTAAACATTATATGCAGTGGCGTAGCACATAGAGATGAGGGGGTGCGCGTGCGCACCCCTGACGATTTTGGGATTTTTTTTTAAATAAAAATAAAAATAGAGATTTATATACATAAATTTATAGTTGAGGGTATGTAATTGTAAGAAATAAAAATTGAGGGGCATTTTAAGAATTGAAATACACTTAAATAAAGAGTAGAGAGATCCCGGGACCTCACTCTCTTCCTTTATTTTTCCTTTCTCTTCTCAATTCTCCCTTGTTTCTCTCTTTTTTTTTCGCTATGTTTGACCGTTTAACTCCACACTATGTGACCGGTGACTCCGTCCAGCAATCACTCAGCCACTCTCACTCATCATCGATCGACTTAAATTGCACACCTCCGATTTTAAATTCCTGGTTACGCCACTGATTATATGGGTTGACAATAGTGAGCTATATATGAAATGAGGAGAGAGAGGGCGAGAAGAACCGCTGATGTGGCTCGCTAAACAAAAAATCACACCAAGTGCACAATTTAACACCTGACATACTTTTGTGTTAGGTAACAAAAAAATAACAATTTCATTAGAACTCTATTTTAAGTGTTATGTTAACATCTGATCACAATCAACAAATTAACATTTTTATTGGAGATACTCTAAGCATCGCATGCATATATTAAATTTCATTGGCACTTTTCTCAATAATTGAAATTTATGAAATCATTTGATAAGAAAATAATTAATTTAAGTTGGGACGTGAATTGAAACATAGTTTTGTACGCATACATTATTTTTTTAAAAAAAAAAATTCAACAAGTTAAGGTAATTTTCAGAAAATACTTTCAAAAGTATAAGGAACTATAATATTCTTACCGGTTTTATTTACCAGATAATTATAATGTGTGCATTCATAAGTTATATATTTCGAAAATATATAATTAGTGATGCATTTGGTATAATAGTTGATAGATGAAGTTAATAAGTGTAGCACTCTTAAAATGTTTCCAAAATTTAGATACACAATTACTTTTTATATGTCATATTAAATTTCATTGCTATTTTTCTCCATAATTGAAAAACTATGAAATCATTTGATAAGAAAATAATAATTTAAGTTGGAAAGTGAAGGCTCCGTTTGATAGCAATATGAAAAATGAAAAGAAAAATAACTAATTTAGATGAGAAGATGAAAAATAAGTTGAGGTATATGGTGAGATTAACTCTTGCTTCTTGCTTTTTTCCATGACAAAATTTTCTTTGAGTGATGGTGGAAAATTTTTTTTCACAAAATATTAAAGGAGGATGGAGGACATATACTCACAAATATAAGTATGAGATGGAGAATATCTCATCATATGCCTCAACTTATTTTCCATATTCTTACTCAAATTAGTTGTTTTTATTTTCATTTTTCATGTTGCTATCAAACAGAGCCGAATAAAAACATTTTTTTTTCTGATACAAAATTGAAACATAGATTGAGGTCCTTAAAAAAAGAGAATTTAATTCAAATATTTATAATTCAATTATTTGAAATTTCTAAGAAAAGAAAAATTTTGCTTGAAAACATTTCTTGAAGAGCAATATACGGGTTCGACGGTCTTTTTGGTCAAGAAATAAATCTCCCGAATTGTATTCCCAAAATAACCCTCTAATACAAATCTAACCCCGAATCATCATATGATATTTGAGGGCCAAAAAGTCATTTTGGCCGATCGACGGTGCAGATTATCGTATGCACACCGTTCAAAAAAGACTGCAAAATTAGGGGTTCTCGGTGGATTTATCTCTCTCAAATCACATCGATAGACCATTTTTCTCTGTCTTTCCCCCTCTCATCTCTCCTCTCAAATTTTCTCAGTCTTTGTTTTCTTCTTTTGTGAGAAACAATGGCCAAAGGTCCTGGTCTCTACACTGAAATCGGCAAAAAAGCCCGAGGTAACTTTTTCTTTATCTTTTGTTCAATCAATTTCTATATCTTAAAGCTCATGTATTAACATTCTTGAATATATATATATATATAATATGTGTGAAGTATGCATTCATATTTTTTAGTTTGATATAGTAGTGTATATGTGTGTTCTTTTAGCTTCTAGTTTGTTCGATTCGCGGTTTATTCAGCTCAATTTCTGGACAATGTTAGTTGCTTTGTTGTTTTAGATGTATTAGCATTCTCGGATATATGTATTTGAAGTATTTGTTCATATATTTTAGTTCGATATAGTAGCATAGATGTGTGTTTTTGTAGCTTCTAGGTTGTTCAATTAGCGATTTATTGACTTGAATTTCTCAATACTGTTTGCTGATTGCTGTATTAGATCATTTCATATAGTTGCTTAGATGTGTGTGTTTTTTTAGCTCATAGATTGTTGGATTAGTGATTATTGATTTGAATTTCTCATTATTGTTCGTTGATTTGTTGTATTAGATCTTCTCTACAAGGATTACCAGAGCGACCACAAGTTCACAATCACGACCTACTCTCCCACCGGAGTTGTGAGTTTTTTTTCCCTTACTGATTTTGTAGATCTGTTTATTTACTTCGTAGTTGATATTATAGTCACTGCTTTCGTCTTTCCTATCTGTCCGAGTCAAATCTTACTCACACATTTGGCCTGTGTGTATTTATATTTTTTATTAGTTCATATTGATGAATTTATTTTCCAGCACATATTATTATAATCTGAAGTGTTTTATCAATGAAGTCAAAAGTAGTCTAAGAGCTTTGGTACTTAATCATGTATATGCATTTATTCATGTGTCTTTTTTGGCTGTATTGCACTGTCAACTTGGAATTTGTTATTCTCCCTATTGTCCACACTACAACCTGTTACGTTTAGTATGATTCTATTGTATATCTGAAGCCATATGCAAGATCAAAATAAGGTAGGGTTTATTTGTTTATAGGAAGTGCAGAAGTGGTGAATGGTTATTGTATGCCTACAGCCTGCTTCTGTTGAACTAGTTAGGTGTCAATGTTTTGATGAGTTGATATCAATGATATGTTAGTGAAGTTTGACCTACGAGGTTGTGTTATCATTGCGCTAATAGATTGGCATTCTTTTGGAAGTTTCTTAGTAACTAATTTAATGAACCACTGCCTATTGAAAGGACATTTCGTTTTGTTAGTTATTGAACTTCTTGTGGCCTTTTTCAGATGAATTGAAATCTAGGAGATAACAAGATTCATTTAGCACCACTTCTGTTCATATGTGTTTTCAAAGATTTTCAGCATACGTGTGCTGTTAATGAATAGCAGTGTTTTTAAAAGCGTGGCTGGACGCGCATCGAGGCGCGCATCGGTGCGCCTAGACGGGAAAAAGCATCGAAGCTCAATGAGAAGTGCGATCTGCACACTATGCGCACGCCTTTTCGTCGAGGCTTACGCCTTCTACGCATTTTCCACGAGGCTTACGCCTTTTGTGTATTTTATTTTTTCCCTCCCAACACCAAAACGATGTTGTTTTGGGTGAAATTAAAAAAAAAAAAAAAAAAAAAAAAACCTAACTTGTTAAATTGATTGAAACAGGAAAAAACCCTAGAACCCAATTTGTGCCGTTTAAAGGAGAGACGAGGGAGAGTCGAAGGAGAAATAAGGAGAGACGAAGGAGACGCTGCTTACCAGGGGAGACGACAGTCTTCTGTCTTTACTCTTCATTCTTCGACCTTCAGGGGAGACGACACCCTTTCTACCTTTTTTTTTTTTTTTTCTTTTTTAATCAGAGATTCAGAAAAATCAGAGCCATTTATACCCCAGCTGCCTTGTGCACTGTAGTCCGTAATCCCCATTTTGACTTTGCCTTTTGATTTTTATATTTAATATTTTAATGACTCTAGCTTTTATTTCCGAAAAAAAAAATAGAAAAACAAAGGTCACAAGCAGCAATAATTTTTAAATTTGAATTTTTAAAAACAGACAAACTTTTATTCAGCATGTTAGTTACATTTAAATTTAGGATGTTTGTTATATAGCCATTTACTTAGCAATTCAAGGCTTTAATATAGTATTGCAAATTTAATTATTAATTAATGATATTTAGACTTTATTTGTTTTACTTATAATTTTTATTTTATTTTTTTTAATATAAAAATGCCTTGCACAAAAGGCTTACGCCTCGTCGCATCAAGGCTTACGCCTCGCCTTCTGGCATGAAAACGCCTAGGCTTACGCCTTCGCCTTTTAAAACACTGATGAATAGACAAGCACAAAATTTTGAATGTGTGCTATATTGGGATGTGTTAGCATGCAGTGATTGTTAGTCATTGATTGATCAAAAGTTCGTTGACTTTCATTATTTGCCAGTATGTTGCTGCAGGTTAGTGTTTGTGTTCATCTACTTATGATACAGCACTGCCTTGGATTCTTTATTTATTGCTAAAATACTAAACTACATGATTAATTAACTACTTGAGATTCCTAGTCCTGGTCGCTTTGGGACATGTGTGTTTATCTGAATTTGCTTCAGATCATTTATTGATATTATTGGAGTAGTAAATCTTATAGTAATGTGTAGTATAGTTGTTAATGTTGAATATGTCAACGCATTGTTTAAGCCTCTTGAAATTATGTCATCCTCCTCAAAATATTATCAGTTTCTTGTTCTTTTTTCATTATTGGTCAGCATTGCACTCTCTGAAATAGGTTTTTGTGAAGCTGGAGTAAAATATATGATAGGTTTTTGATGCTCTTGTTCTTCCCAGCATAGATGTCATTCCTGTGTTGGAATGCCTTAACTTTTGGTGTTAATGTTGGCATTTATGTCTCCTGTCTTAAACATAGTTGTATAAATACTTGACATTCTGTTTTTCTCCGCTGTAGGCTATCACATCATCAGGAACAAAGAAAGGCGAGCTATTTATTGCTGATGTAAATACTCAGTTGAAGAACAAGAACATAACCACTGATATTAAAGTGGATACCAATTCCAATGTAAGCTGCACTTTCCAATTTTATCTCAAATTCTCAATATTTGTAATTGCTTTCTTATTTTTGGCCGGCAATTTTGTAACCCTACACCACCCTTACTAGAAAACCCAGATCAAGTCCCTTCTGTTCCAATTAAAATTTTAATATCTGTATCTTCCCGAGTATTAACTATTCACGCTTCATTTGCATGTGAAACCGGATTCTCTCAACGGAGTTCACTTCTTACTTGTCTGGGGATTTTAACCCAAGGCATTAACCTACCATTTTGGTTGGTTATATTGCTTCTGTATATGTCTTGTGTTTTAACAGAGTTAACTTTTTCATTTCGTTTCATTCCATTCCATTCATTGTCATTCCTTTTTTTGGGAAGGATGTTGAGGGACATTGTGCGTGAAGGAGTTAGGATTCAAGAGTTACAGTCCTTAATGTTCCGTGTTTTTTTTTCTTTTGTTGTTTAGCGATACGTATCGGAGTATTTCTTTTTCTTTTTTTTGTTCGATTTAGCTAAGGATACTAGTGAATGGTCTTTTATTTTCAATGCTATCAGTGTTAAATCCCTTGAACTTTATTTGTTGAGAACCAGTGCAATTCGACCACTATAAAAACAAATTATTATTTTAGTTTTGTTTTTGCTTAAGCATCTAACTTATCCTTTTGCTCCAACCCCAGCTGTTCACAACCATCACGGTTAATGAACCTGCCCCAGGGCTGAAGACAATCCTTAGCTTCAGAGTTCCCGATCAACAATCTGGCAAGGTATTCAATGCATGATTTTGTTTTAGCATTAAATTCTAATATTTCGCATGATAGTGACTATAAATACCTCGAGTGCTTGCTTTAAAATTTATTACTCTCTGGCTGTGACAGCTGGAAGTACAATACTTACATGACTATGCTGGAATCAGCTCAAGTATAGGGTTGACAGCAAACCCAATTGTCAACTTCTCAGGGGTGGTGGGAACCAATGTGGTCTCACTTGGAACCGATGTCTCCTTTGACACAAAAACAGGCAACTTCACCAAATGCAACGCTGGATTGAGCTTCGCCAATGCCGATCTTATTGGTTCATTGACCCTGTGAGTACTTTTTCACATAGGAAATATGTTTCCTTTCCTGGGCCTCACAATATGACTTAAACCTTTTTTCCTTTTAATGATATAGGAATGACAAGGGTGACACTTTGAACGCGTCCTACTACCATACTGTGAGCCCATTGACCAACACCGCTGTAGGAGCAGAGGTGGCCCACAGCTTCTCGACCAATGAGAACATCATCACCGTTGGGACCCAGCATGCGTTGGATCCACTGACCACAGTCAAGGCCCGGGTCAACAACTTGGGCAAGGCAAGTGGTCTTATTCAGCATGAGTGGCGCCCAAGGTCCCTTTTCACCATTTCAGGGGAGGTAGACACCAAGGCTGTAGACAAGTCTGCCAAGTTTGGGTTGGCCTTGGCTCTTAAGCCATAGGCTGGAGCTTTGATTTAGCTTTATTATGGCCGTGGGAGCAAATAATGAAAGAGGGCATGAGGAGTGACAGTTATAGTTGCTTGTTTTAGTCTTTCATTCTTCGGGATTTCATCATCTTATTACGATTTTTTGTTCTGGTGGTTTTTGGACAATTGAAAAATAATTCTAGGTAGTTTCTGTGACTCCGTGTCGATAATTGGTTCTTACATATCTGCTCATCCCTTGTTGAAACTGTGGATGATAGTAGATATTTGAAAATGCATTTTGATTAGAGATTTTGTTCAAATCAGTGATGGTCGGTAGCTTTTAGCAGTTTCTTTTTAAACTGCTAAGGTGCATCCTTGTGCATTTTGCCTGTTCTATGTTTGACTTGACCTGCTGATTATTTGGAGGTCCAAAGTATATTATTAAAAGCTTTCTTACTTTGCCCCCGTTATTAATGTGAACTTATGTGAAAACGGAATTGCAGGTGGGGAATCTCAAACTCGTGAAAATGGCATCCAAGTAGAAGGATTGCATCAAGAGAATTAATCATTGCTGCCGTTTTTAGGAAATTATTTGAGATTTTCCGCTTGCAAGGCTTAGGTCTAATTACGTAAACGTGGCAAAATTTAATTTTAATTAGTAATAAGGGGCAAGTCGAGAGTTTGTAAAAATAATTTTAAATTTCTATGAATACCATTTCTTAGCACCACGACATACATTAAGGTAAAACAAAATTTTGAGAGTACTTGTTTTTGAACAAAATAAAAATTCAACTTTTGAGAGTGCGACTCTACTTATTTTATTTTTTTTTATATTGTGTTCTATATATATAGGGACAAGGCTGCTCTTAATTCTCGAATCCATCTTAAGTTCTTAACCCACAAAAATCCTGGTGGTAAAATCCTGTAATTGAAATAGTTTCATGATGGATCAGTGTGGTGAAAATACAAGTACTCTATATTGAGTATGATGTAATACCTTGGGTGTAAACAATATCGACTGGATATCACATTATTTATATCCATATTTTTTTTAAATACGTTGTCCAAATTTTTATTCGTATCTTTATTTATTTTTAAATATGCTATCTAAATCCTTATTCGTATCTTTCGAGTAGTTGGTTCAATTATTCTTATCCTTATCTTATCGGATTCGGATAATTATCTTATCAATCTTTCTATATAACTATAAATATGTTGTTGAATGATAAAACAGTACCTTCGCTTTCACTCTTGCACGAAGGAAAAAGGCAAAAATGTTAATTTCAAATTGTCGGTATTTTTTACATGAAATTCTCTGCTACTTAGGAGATTGACTATCTCTCTCTTTATCTGTGCAATATCTTTATTTAAGTTGAAGAGTGATTACTGGTCTACTCTTCCTTTTTAGAGCAAAGATGCCACATGCAATGCCGGTGATATGGAGAATAGGGTTGGACACTAAGTAGAGATGAGATTAGATTAGCCTTGGCACGTCTTTCTTGAATAATCATATTATGTTTTTCCTTTTTATTGTGCTTCCGCTCTTATATTAGTGCAAAATTTTAAAGCAGTCTTAAAAATATATTTAACTATTTGATTTATTAATTAAGATGAAATCTTTTATGAGTTATAATTCAAGAAGTGAAACGAAACATTTCAAAACTTGTTAAAATAAAGAGTTATATTTTATAGTAAATCTTAACTTGATATAACCTAATAATATTCATATTATATTAGAAGATAACCACCATATAAATGCAAATAATAAATTCAAATTAAAAATTATTATCATTTAAATTTGATATGTTTCGAACCTTTTGTTCTAGAAATCACATATTAAAAGACTTTGGTAAACTGTGACAACTTATGAACATCAAATTAAACTTTTCCGATTTTTTTTAAGGGTAAGAGAATATATATGTATAGGGGAAGGATCTAAAGATGACCAATTTTTTTGTCCTTAAATGCGGAACAATCAATTTAAGGTGGTAAATGGATGAATTTTTGTATGAAACTTGGTGAAGATGATCTCTATGATTAGTAGATTATCTCCACCAAATTTTATCAAAAAATTCAACCGGGAAGTGGGTTAGCTAAGCATCTTAAATTTTAACAGCAAAAAAAGTGCATATATATCAATTTTTTAGTTAACCCTCTTCCTAATTGATTTTTTCAATGAAATTTGGTGGAGGTGATCTATTAATCATGGAGATCATTTTCACCAAGTTTCATAAAAAAAATTCATCCGTTTACCCCCTTAAATTGATTGGTCCGCATTTAAGGACCAAAAAATTGGTCCTCTTTAAATCCTTCCCTTATATATATAACATATATTAAATTATAGCGAATGCAGATATCCAGTAAAACGGATATCCACAAATATGGATAATCCCTATCGGATACGGATTATCCAGGTCGAATAGTATCATTATCCATAACCTTATCAATTTTCTCAAATATTTAAAAGAGGCAATTAGGTATAAGGGCTCATTCTAATAATAATGTAATTATAAAGGACATTTAAAAATAAGCTATGTAAATTAAGGACACTATACAAAAAAGACACTAATACCCCTTCTTTATAATGTCTCACACTCATTATGACACTAACAGCAACTAGAAAGGTGCTAAATGCATTTAGCACCACCTGGACACCAACCAGAAGGTGCTAAATGCATTTAGCACCTTCTGAACAATAACCACCTGCACAACAACCAGAAGGTGCTAAATGCATTTAGCACCTTTTGAATAATAACCAAAAAATGTTAAATGCACAACCAGAAGGTGCTAAATGCATTTACCACCACCTGGACATAAACCAGAAGGTGCTAAATGCATTTAGCACCTTCTGAACAATAACAAAAAAATGCTAAATACACAACCAGAAGGTGCTAAATGCATTTAGCACCACTTGCACAACAACCAGAAGGTGCTAAATGCATTTAGCACCACCTGGACATAAACCAGAAGGTGCTAAATGCATTTAGCACCTTCTGAATAATAACCAAAAAATGTTAAATGCACAACCAGAAGGTGCTAAATGCATTTAGCACCACCTGGACATAAACCAGAAGGTGCTAAATGCATTTAGCACCTTCTGAACAATAACCAAAAGGTGCTAAATGCATAACCAAACGGTGTTAAATGCATTTTAGCACCACCTACACAAAGTTCCTGCAGAAATGAGAGAGAAAAACGTAGACAAAGAGATCCGATGAAGCATTAGCTGATAATAACCACAAAATACACGGATCACCA
The DNA here is from genome assembly GCA_021464415.1 of Lonicera japonica. Taxonomy (NCBI): domain Eukaryota; kingdom Viridiplantae; phylum Streptophyta; class Magnoliopsida; order Dipsacales; family Caprifoliaceae; genus Lonicera; species Lonicera japonica. The sequence goes on along the minus strand of CM038469.1, from coordinate 3,647,462 downwards.
CTTAAGATCATCGTTTGTAATTTTAAATAGAAGTGAAATGATGGTCTCAATTGGATCAATAAATATACTTATCTCAAATTTGAAACAATTGAAACTTCGAGTGAATGCTCTGAATATTCAAGAGGTAAGATTATGCTTCACTCTGCTTTTTTGGATGCTTCGCTGTGCTGTGTAAATGAAATATATATATATATATATTTTTCTTCCTATTCGCTGGTGTAAGAAGTGCGGGATGCTTAACCAATATATAAAGTTTATTAACAACTAAATTTTGTCTCTTTGCCGATCGAAACCGACGAAGAAAAAGGATTAGGAGGTGACGGTTCCTTAGCCACGAAGGAAGGACACATCAACTTTTTAGTTGGGGGTATTTTTGTCCATCAACATTTATCATTTTCCTTAAAATAAATTAATATTATGAAAAGTGTCCTTATTGTAAAACAAAATTCTGAAATTAGTACTACTTCCTTTTATTAAACATGAGTTCGTCCTTAAAGTTATAAAACATTACGGATCGAGGCCTTATAACCCATTATCTCTATTTAAAAACACTATCCAAATTCTCTTTTTTAAATATCAATTTGGATAAGTATCCACAAAATCCGAATTCAAATACGGATTGAATTTCTGATTTTTGGCCCTTTCCTTGCGAATCAATTTTGCAGATGCCAAATATGGATACTAATTTTGCACGCCGATGTGACTTCATTTGATCCAAATTACAACAAAAATTTATAAATCCTTTTGCATCTAGATTTAGATTGGCATTTACCAAACTCTAACTTCTTAGAGCATCCACACGCAGTGGCGTAGCCAGGAATTTATACCCGGGGGTGCGCAATTTCTCTAAACTCAAAAGCTAAAATAATAATAATATAAATATGAAATTCTTACATCAACAAAAGTATTAAAATATAAAAATTACCTACAACAATCCTTTTCGAGACTTCATATTTTGAAAACGTTGAATGACATCTTCGTTATCGATGGAGTTGAGCACATCTTTCTCGATATAAGCCACCAAACAATCATTCATGAAGTCATCCCCTAACCGATTTTGCTATAATACTTCTTCATTCTAAACTCAGCCCTATACACTATCAAGCCCTAATTAATTGTATAGACTCGATATAAGCCGCTTAGCACATTTTTTCCCAACTTTAGTGACATTAATGTGATTCTCAGCCTCGTAATGTTGAGGCCCAAGACCAACATCCAAAAAATGTTAAGCCGTATACATTAACGTTTCAATTTTGCTATAATACTTCTTCATTCTAAACTCAGCCCTATACAATTAAACAATTAATATACAATTAATTAAAGAGTCTAATAATTAACTAAATCAAATAAAGCCTTAAAATAAAAAAATATGAGTATTAATCTCTCTTTCCAACAATTAATATTTATTGGTTTTCATTTAGATTCATTACTCTCTCAAATATAAATTATGAAATAAAATTAGCCATATTGCCTATATCCATTCATAATTTTATACATAAAATTGAGCCTTAAAATCAACCCTAAAAAATTAAGCCCTAAAATCAAATATACAAAATTAAGCCCCAAATCAAGCTCCAACAAAATTAAGCCCTAAAATCAAGCTCCAATAAAATTAAACCATAAATTCAACCCTACAAAATTTTGCCCTAAAATTAACCTTACAAAATTAAGCCCTAAAATCAAGCTCCAACTAATTTTACACAATTACACATATATTGAGATCATATATGATATATCTATTCATGATTTATAATATATATCATAGAAAAATTAGCATTTTTCGCTATAAAAAGAAAAGAGATTTTTATTTACCTTGCTCCGTTGCTCACTTGCTCTGTAGTCTGCTGTCCAAGCGTAAGTGTAGAGTGCGTGACTGACTGATTGAGCCGTGAGAGAGAGAAGAGAATAGCAAAAGAGAGAATGGCTTTTGTTGTGAGAGAGAGAATGGTTGCTGCTGCTGCGTGTGCACTGTGTAGGGAAATAAAAGGAGAGTAGTCGAGCAGAAGGCTAAAGAGTAAAGAGGCAAAAGACCTGTTGGCTTTTTAAGTTAAACTTTATTTCTCAAAACCCCTCAACTATAAAACTAAGCATATAAGTCCCTAACCTTTTTTTTTTTTTTTTTTTTTTGAAAAAAATTCCGAAATGCTCGGGTGTGCGTCCGCACACCCTCGTACATTACTGGAGACGCCCCTGTCCACACGTGGTGCAAAATTTATAGGTAAATTTGTAAATGTTACAATTTTACCAATTGTAGAATTGAGAGTTTGTAGTGGGTATGATAAAAAATAAAAATAAAAAATTAACGATATTTGTGTGCCAAGTTTGTATGATGTACAAGTTGGGAAAAAAAAAGAAGGGGGGCATAAAAGTAAGAGTTATTCATATGGCAACAAAGAAAAATAAACATCATACAAGTGTGCCTAATTCGTATGACCATTTTTTTTTTTTTTGCTATATGAATAACTCTTAACCTTATGGTTCATACTAGTAACACACACCCGCATAAGTAAAATTTAGGCGTTTGGTAAGTTTTTACATTTTATACTATACACAGTTAAGTTTGTGTGTTTACTCCTCTATGTTGTGGAATTGAGTATGGTAAATTTGTCCATTTATCATATCCAGTATAAATGTTTATCCAGGGAGAATTCACTTTGAAACAACTATTCCCTAGATATACACATTGAGGTCAAAATCAAACAAGTTATAGAAAATTGCGATGGCACATTTACAAAATAAAATTGCTTTAATTTTGTAAGTAAATAATATTTAATGAAGTGTACACATTTTTTATAAAATTAAAGAAAATATATATATATATATATATAAAGTCATTGTTGTTAGTTCTATACAAAAACAAACAAGTTATTTATTCTTATATACTCAAGTTTCATTACAAGGAAAGCAAAGAAACATATTCAAAAAAATAAAGAGAGAGATATACATTCTCTACCAGAATTACAAAATTGTAACAAATATTTTTCATTAGGTTGAATTCATCTTCTTTTAAAAAATAATAGAATAAAAGTAAGACTTGGAGACCTTATTAGTTCAATACTAAAAATATAGCATGCAGCACTATGAACGTCAAATGGAAGTTGAGTAATGGTGATAGAGAAAATCGTGGAATAATAATAATAATAATAATAATAATAATAATAAAGCGGATAGTAAAATTAGTTCCGAGATATTGTGTGCAATTAAGAAACCTACAGACCTTTCCTTTTTGTTTTTTTTTTGTTTTTGAGAACAATGCAAAGAATATTAAAGAAAAATTCCAATATTAAAGAAAAATTCCATATTTAATTTGGTTTGCTTTGTCTATCAAGTTGGTAAATATATAAATGGGCATAATGCCAAATATAATAAATAAATGTAGATGTCCTTAAAAGTAAAATAAAATACTAATTTAATTAAGACCCATGCGTATGCGTGCTGTTTGTTATAAATAAAGCGGTCCTTTGTAGAGAGACCTTCACTAAACCCTGTAATTCAAAAAACCCTAGAAATTCGGATTCCTATTCCTTTTTCAACTAGGAGGAGAAAATCATTGTTTACGAGAATTAGGAAATAAAGGGGTAATGCTAATGCTAATACATTATCATACATCTACACCTATATATATACCCCATTAATACCACAGATTGTCTCATTGTTTTCGTTTTTTCTCCCCGTTTCCTTTTTGTTTTTCCCTAGAACTAAACATGTCTGAGAATAAATTGATGGTGACGGAATTGGGGAAGTTGAAGATCTCGGAGGAGAAGAAGAAATTGGTGACGCTGAAGAGCTCTGATGAACAGGAATTCGTGGTTGAAGAGTCGATCATTCTTCAATCGGATATGATTAAGAATACAATCGAAGATTGTGAACTCGATTCGATTAATCTGCCGAATGTTGATGGCAAGACCTTGGGGAAGGTGATCGAGTACTGCAATAAACATGCTAGTCAGAATGGAGATCTGAGTAAGTTTGATGAGGAGTTTTTGGATGTGGGTCAGGCTGTTTTGTTCGATTTGATAATGGCGGCTAATTACCTTAGTCTTAGGGGTTTGGTGGATAAGATATGTAGGAAGGTTGCTAGTATGATGAAAGGGAAGAGTCCGGAGGAGATTAGGGATATTTTAGAGATTGAGAATGATTTTGAACCTGAACAAGAGAAGGAAATCCGCGCGGAGAATGCTTGGGCTTTTGAGGATTATTGTGGTAGTGGTGGTGGTGCCAGTGGCAGCGGCGGTGCAAGCGGCAGTGGCGGTGCCAGCGGCAGTGGAGGTGCTAAAGGCAGCGGCGGTGCAAGCAGCAGTGGGTGTGCTAAAGGCAGCGGCAGTGCAAGCGGCAGTGGGTGTGCTAGCGGCAGCGGCGGTGCTAGTGGTGTTGCCGGTGGCAGTGGTGGTTTTTGAGAATGGAGGTGATGGTGGTGGTAACGGATCTTGTTTTTCTTTTTTTTCCCTTCTTGGGAATGTGTTGGTGGTGTTAAATCATACTTTTGGAGGTATTGGGTGGATTTTCCTTTTTTTTTTCGACTTGTTAAACTAATTTTAATTTAATATATATATATATATATATATGTTCGAGTTATATATCTATTCGTTCTTCCTTTTGCAATGATCCATATATATTTTGACAACTTAGTGATGTGTGGCATTATTGGTCATGTGAAAAATAAATTTTACGTTACTGTGTTAATTAAATATGTCTGTCTATTGGTGATACTAAACTATTGCATTAATGTAGTCTCCTATGTCCTATCTAAAACCCTTGGTATTACAAAGCCACGTTTAGTTTCACATTGTCTTGGTAGAAACCTGCTTGTTAAAGGGTGGGCGTGTCGCTGGCTTCTATTAGTTTCTGATTTACCTGATCAAGGGTTCCACTGTTGGAATAGAAATCTTATTACGGATAGTGAACAGCTGAAAATATCATCATCCCTCTTTTCTTAGTTTCGCTTTCATAGGGCTCCGAATGACATTCGTGTTTTTGCTAGGGAGTGAATGTCTCTTTCCTGTTTGTGAGAAGCAATGCAAATCACATATAAGTGAAAACTAAATCTGTCAAATTTGTAGTACACGTTACAAATACTAAAGAAACTAACATTAATTCTGTATTATATTGTATAATGAGGTCGAAAAAATTTGAGGTTGAATTATTTGGAACGCGAATACTAAAGAAACTAACGGTTTTTGAGCCCTCTTAGGAAGTAACCATGCATTAATGCATCTAGGCCTTACCACAGTTTGAGGAGACAGCACGTTGAAGGGGGTGTTGAACCTATGATCAATCAATCCAAACGAAACGAAGCAAAAGTGGGCCAAATTTCAACTTTTTTATATTCAGCGTAACTAGACATATGCAAAACCATATATTCACCCTATAATAATAACTAGTTCAAACCATCGCGCATACTGCTAAAACCCTATATAAACAATTAGGAAAACCTAATGCCAGATTATATCCTAATTTCACTAATTAAAATTTTCACTTAAAGCCTATATATATAAATCAACATTCTAATCACACCCACAATCAAGTTCAATCTCGTAAACCGCTTGCAAGCAAACTATTACTGGGCACTGTTGCCTTGAAGAAGACCATCACGAATCTGGGACGCGATATCCTTAACTGCACCAGGCCCATGTGGGATAAACACAGCAGAGGACTTTGAGGTTGCCCCAATTTCCTTCATAGTGTCAAAGTATTGAGTCACCAGGACCATGTCCATAACATCCTTGGCCGATGTTCCAGGCACGTTCTCAGAGAAGGCAAGAACACTGTCTCTTAGCCCATCCACAATGGCTTGGCGCTGTCTAGCTATACCAAGACCCGACAGGTACTTTGACTCTGCTTCTCCCTCAGCTCTCTTGATCTGCAGTATTTTTTCTGCCTCAGCCTTTTCGTTTGCAGCCTGCCTCAGTCTTGCAGCTGTTGTGATAATAGGAGATTTTCAGACTAATCATATTAACAATTGTTAAGTGTGAAAAAAAAAAAGAAAAGAAAAAAAAAGTAAAGTATAAAACATGTACGGATTTTTTTTATAGCTACAAGGCATGATCTTACAGAGAGAGGGAAAAATTAGGATAACAAGCACCTCAAACAACAAAAGGAATATATAGTGAAGGAACTATTAGGAGTGGCCGAGTGGGGACATGTAAGATGGTTGTGCAAATAATCTTTGAATCTTGTTGCAACATAAATCATCACAAATCTGGGTAAAATGTATGCCAAGTAAAGGATCTGAGCTCCCATTTTACAAATATTATACAGCAAAACATGCAAGGTTTAATGTGCACATGTTTTCAAATTAAGCAATGTCGTGGGAATATGTACGAGTACAACAAGAAACTATCCATAATCTGGAATTAGTTTGAACAAGGCAAAGAGTATATATATATACTAGTGTCATAAGTTACCTGCATTTATCTCGTTCATGGCCCTCTTTACTTGAGCATCTGGTTCTATGTCCACAATGAGGGTCTGGACTATCTCGTAACCATAGGCAGACATTGCCTACAAGATAGTGGAGGAACAAAAACAACGATATAAATAAATGAATAATAGACACAAGTATTGAGCAAATCATAAATAGATATATATGTATCAAGGCCGTCAAATAAATATGTTACCTTCTCCAGTTCTTCTTCCACTGCTTTGGCTATCTCATTCTTTTGTTCAAATGCCGCATCCAAAAATAACTTTGGCACGCTCGCCCTAATGACTGAATGGATTGATGGAACAATACCCATTAGATTTACATGAACCTCAACTTTTAATCAACTAGATAAGAAACAAAATTCACCCCACGTGCTCCTCTATTTAGTTACTGTTAGTAATTATACGGTGGAAAGCAAGACCATTATTCATAATGTAAATGATTCAGAGACCAAGGGCACTAGCAGTGGCTTGAGACAAACATGATATGGCACAGGCTTCAAACTTTTTGACTGCTTCAGTAGAAATATAGTAGTGACTAAATGATTCAAGCATAGAGGCCTTAAAACACTAACTAGCGCGTTGGAATCAGTGAACAATATTTCCTAAGCACACAATCTATCTTTTTTCGAAAGATTTAAAGTTCAGCTCCTCAAAACCATCTCATTTAAGGAGAATTTGACAAATGCATGAGTATAGACAATTATTGGCGTCACGGTGCTAATTTTCTTCACATTGCTCCAGTATGGGTGGTAGTTTAATTATCTTCAGAACATTTTGAACCTACTTTATCATTGCAAAAAGAATCTGTACCATCAAAAACATAAGCTTGGATCTGTCCCTTGGTATTGGAGAGCTTATAAAAAGCATCAGATGCCTTCTCCGACAGGGCACGATATTGAATTGATGCAACGACAGTGACAAAGACATTGTCCTGAAAGGCAACATTAATCATAATCTGCCACTTAATAACACTTCAGCAGAAATAATTCATTGAAAAGACAAAGTAGCAAAATGAGCAGGCGTATGTGTGTGTGAGAGAGAAAGAGAACGAGAGAGAAAGAAAGTAGGGCCTCCAAATCAAACACGAAAGAAAGGACAAATTAGATCTCTGGTAGGGTACACACAAAGCTATAAAACTAACTCTGGCAGGGTATCACCATTGTTGCTCTTGTGTCATGCAGGCCCAAGGCGAGTTCGGAAAAGGGGGCCCTCTTATAGTCTTATATATGCGTGTGTGAAAAATTATTAAAAATAATTTAGATGTTTTTATTAGATATTCACCATAAAACCCTTTTTAATAAGGATGGTAGTTTTGCCAGCAATTTGAGTCTTCGACCGCAGCAAGAAACGAATTAAGATTCAAACAAAATGAACACGACATATTATGCTTACTTTTATACTGTTCATGTTAAATTCTTAGGAGAAATTTTTGCAACAATATCTTGTTACATGTATCTAAATGAGATATGAAAATTTGTTAAAGACTCTTTATATTTAAATAGGTTTTGCTTAGACAAAAGAAAAAACTGATTTTGTTCCTCTTATCATGTCGTGTCATGTTTGAAAAATACAAAATTTCCAACCCTAATATATATGACAGTTCTGATTATTAATTGTAAGCTTTTAAATGCGTTAATGGCATTTTTGCAGTTCGAATGCGGAGTGCATTAAACAACAGTCTACAAACTAATGTAGGGGACACCCTTTTAAAATTAATTGGGCCTTTAGCGGAGCCAGGATTTAACAATAAAGGGGGCAAAAATTTAAGTAAGATGTTGGTTAAAAAAATTCTTCTTTGACATTTCAATAAAATTACTCTAAAGGTTTAGATGTGTCCAAAAAAAATCCAATGAAGTTTAAACATACAAGCTCACAAAAACATAGAATAAGGGGGTAAAGTATAATAATTTTTTTCCTAAAGTAAGTGCCAGTAGAATGACACTTGAACCTAATCATTATTAAAATAACAAAATAGCATACCTTAGTTTTAGTTTCACAGCGAACATCAAGTTGCTGCACACGCAAAGATAATTCACCAGCTATATTATACCCCAAACACCAAGGCATGCAGTGACACCCAGGCTCAAGTACTTCATTAAACCTACCAAACTGTTCCTTAACGGCAACATTGGATTGGTCAACTTGGATGCAACCTAATGCTTGACCCATTCTTCAAACCTATAAGTATGATAAGAATTTAAATTATACCAACCAAGGCAATTAAAGATTATATCAATATATATATATATATTAAGTAATCACTACATTCATAGAATTATCATTCCTTTTATAATCCATGCACCCATAATTATTAAATTAGCAATCAGAAGATCTTCAGAGATAGCCTTAATCGAGAAAATATATCGCTACAGTGAAACTTTTCTGTTCCTAGTGTTAATTACACCTTCCTCCATGGGTTTTTGCACCTAAATTAAATTGGTAAAGTGGCGGGTGACATTAACTAAAGATAACACATTTTGACTACCAGATGTACTTCACAACAAATGTAAGTTGATTTAGCAGGAGAACTCAATTCACAGCCTTTCCGTGCCTAGTCTTAATACCAGTTCCTGCTTTCGCACCCCAATTTAATAAGTAAAGTGGCTACTGAGCTGACTTCTCAAAATACCCTAATAATAAACTTGGATCCCGGCATTTTTTCAGAAAAATCTTTCTCGTGCAATTTGCTAACTCAAAATCAGTACACATGCTGGAGGGTTGCATATAATACCTGGTACTTCCAACGTTCACAAGCCTATAACTTTTCTTAAAAGTTATATGTGCTCCTAGGTTGTTTGGCCTACTTATAAAATGGTAAAATATTTTCACAATACCCATGTTGGCCACATATTCACCTAACCTATTATTTACCAAAAAACCTATTATAATCAAGTTCATTTTATCATTTATTTGCCAATTTCATTTTTTTAAACTTAATGAAGGCTAGAATGGTCATCTAATTGTTTCCTAAATGGTCCATTATCATGAGGGAAGTCTTCAAATATTTTTCAACATAGTCTCATAGAGGAGAATAAAAATTAAATTTACACAAAACAGTAGACAAATAAATGTGGACCTCCAATCACTGGAATTTATTTCATTGAGCAGTACAGCATCGTTGTACTCTTTTTATTTTTTTTCAAATAAGATACACATAATATACAAATTTGATTTGTGTGCCCAAAGTATTCTCTCTTACTCCCTCCCTAGTCCCTACCAAAGTAAGAGGGACTATTTGACTTTTCTCCTTTTTAAGAAAACACCAAATTTGACATAATCAATGGGCTAAGACAAAACTTATTTAACAATCCCAACTCTTAATTTGGGATGGACGGAGCATCTTTCACTCGTTGTAGCCTTATTTGAGCTTCTTAAAGCTTAGCTCCAACCAAATTAACGATTTTGAGGAACAAAAAGGTACAATATTAATTAAAATCATCGAATATACACACCAAATAAGGTTTTAGATGAAATTACTCATCAACAAATTAATCTATTCTCGAGCAGAAATTTAAGAGCAGACATACAGAAGAAACAAATTGAGACCTGATATACTCAGCATATCAATACTACGGTATTCAAAGAAATCCTAAACACAACTTCACGAAAATCCATCTATAAGATAAGAAAAAAGAAACATACAAATCAAAATTCGGAAAAGTTCAGAACAAAGCAAAAGACGATACTAACTTTCCTCTAGTCCTCTTTTAACAAATTACTATTCTCAAGACCAAATTAAGTACTACTTCCAACAATGACAATAAATTGAGACATGCTATACGCGGAATATTAATACTACAGCATTCAATCAAATCCTAAACAAACTCTTCCAGAGTAAAACAACTTCACAATAATCCATACGTCAGAGAACAAAAAATGAAAAACACGAGAAATAAAAAAAAAATAATAATAATAATAAAAAATTAAAATTAAAAAAAAAAAAATAATAATAATAATAACAACATACTGGTCAAAATTTAGAACAAAACAAAGCACAATACTTTCAAAAATAGTATAAAATTGGAGAAATAAACCCTAATTCGTCATAATTTGAACACAGCAGAATTAATATAACTAAAGGACATTTAATTATAAAATTATACACGTGCTTCAACGGATTATATATACATATATATATATATATATATAGGTAGATAAGATGAGCAACATACCTTTGCTGTAGGTTAATTGAGAGGAAGAGAGAGTGATATATGGCTATGGAGAAAAAAAAAATTGCGATGGATTAAATTGAAAATGTTGTTTACGTTTCTTTCATATTTATCCCCATCAAAGATTAGGGACCACGCGCATCTTCCCCATACATGCCCATGTGCGTGACTTGCTCAATTACCAAATTGCCCTCCTAAAATATTTTTAAGTCTCTGATATATCTCTCAAATTCGAATGATGTACGGAGTGTTTAACTAAACTAACATTATTCTTAATTTTTATTTTTTTTTATCGAAGGCAGGCCAGACTAATTCACTCGTTCAAAGTAAAAGAAAAAATATTTCAGTTTCCCCTTTGGAATTTCCTAAAATTAGTAATCCTCCATTTCCTTTTTTAGATAATTAATATATTATATCAACTAATAAATCATAATAGATTTGATAATGTTGGAGACTCTTTATGTTTACTAGACTACTTGCACCTATTATATGTAAATTAATTGCAAAAAGAAATTAAATATTAAATATAAGGAGTTTTTTTCATAGTTTTTTTTATTATTAAAATATGTCTTAATAACATAAAAATTAATAATATAAAACGTAGAAAAATTACTTTTTCCAATTCTTATCTAGAGAAACTTTTATTTAGGAAAACAGTAATGTTCATTTTTTATTATTATTTATAAAACTTATTCAAATAACTTGTTCAAACTAACATTAATATAATAATATTTCTTTAAATACCCATATAATGTTATAAAATTACAGCACGTCGGGTAATTTGAGAAGGAACAGATCGAGTTTTAGCTTATGTAGATGGTAAAAGGTTCGAACTACAATCTTCTCAATAAGTCAAGCTTGAAATTGATTTTTAAAGACTAGGCTAGGCGAGTATAGTTTGACAATAAAAATTGGCACAAGTTAGGGTCAAGTTTAGGTTCATGTAAATTTAATCTGTTTCATCTTACCCAAATTGAATATATATAATCTTTGTATTTTCTTTAAATGTCTTTATAATATCATATTATTGATGGGCAAGAGTGGTTAAAGTATCTCTAAGAGACTCTCTATTATATTAATTCTCTTTATAATAGCTAGCCTATACTAACAAATGAGACTCCAACAACATAACTAAAATAGAGATTTAGAATAGAGAGTTTAGTTTGGCTCTCTAGATTTAGAGAGTCTCCTTGGCTCTCTATTTTATACTTTTGCATTAAAAAAATCACAATTTTTTTCTTTTATTTGTTACACCTAATTAAATTGCGACATGTATCTTCATAGAAGTGTAAAATTGAGAGCATTGTTGGAGTCACTATTCAAACAACACTCTTCATTTCAAAAAATGCTCTCTATTTTGAAAAAAATGCTCTCTAAAATAGAGGGCATTGTTGGAGATGCTCTTAGGGGTAATTAGTAAGGTCGAGTTTAGTCTTATGTATAGTGTGCGTTCTATTTTATCAAAATAAAACCTACAACAATTGCATTAGGTTTTTTCTAATAGGCTTTATTTATTTTAAATATTACTATAAAAAATACAATTCTCTCATCCTTCCCTTTCAACAAGGTAAAATAATAAATCTTAATTTTCTTCATTAAAGTTGTCTAGTAAAATACTAAAATGCAAATTCAACGGGGAGAGAAATGATTGAATATTGGATTAGACAATTACATCCCAAAAATTACTCCCATTGTCGAGTAATATATGGAGTACGTACGTGCCATTTTTTTTTTCTTGACCATCAAAATCGAACAAACACTATCAAGTGGGGGAGGCGGATTACCAAGTCGTCAATCCCCAAACGAAAGGCCTCTTCGAGCCAAAAAAGCTATACAATGAGCTATAGAATAAAAAATGTGGCAACGGCGTGTCAAGAGCATGCCTCTTCGATGACGACTATCTAGAACATTTGCTTGTCTTTATAAAATGGATTAATTAATGATATTCTTATCGAATAATTATATTAGATACATTAGTAAGTTGTACATTTTAAAAATATATAATCGACCAATATATTTAGTATTATTGCCACCTTATTCTAACTTTTCTTAGCTGAGAGCCAACATTTTTGGAATTTTTTTGAGTTAAACAGTGATTTTTATGATAAGAAAATATTCAATACAATAATTATAATAACACATGATATATGTCACTTATCAATTAAATTATAAAAAAATATTTATTTCTCGCTCCTTAATAACTTGTGTCATTAATTTTGTTAGAAATAATTATATTCTCCAACATCATTAGCATTATTCTTTGTAATTATTAAAGCTTAGCATTATTCTTCTTTCCTCTTCTTTTCCTTTATTCCCTCCTCCATGTTTCCCTCCTTGTCTCCTCCTTTCTTCCTCATTTTAAGGCTTCTTGTTTCCTTCTTTACTTGTATATATATACATGCCATTTCCCATTGTAATACACAACATTAATAGATACAAACATTCATTTTCTCTCACTCTCTCTCTAAGTCTTTCATGGTATCAGAGGGATTGTGATCCTACTCAAAATTATTCTCCATCTAAGCCTTCTAAAAAAAAAAAAAAAAAAAAAAAAAAAAAAAAAAATTGCCACGTCATCACCCAGCACAGTCATCTGCCACCATTCAGCCATGTCATCGTTGACTGCCAAGTAAGCAAATTTTTCTTATTATTCTCATATTCACCCCAGAACTTTCTGTTATTCTCATATTCACCCCAAAACCTTCTATTATTCTCATATTCACCCCAGAACTTTCTGTTATTCCCATATTCACCCCAGAACTTTCTGTTATTCCCATATTCACCCCAAAACCTTCTGTTATTCTCATATTCACCCCAGAACTTTTTGTTATTTCCATATTTGCCCCAGAACTTTCTGTTATTCTCATATTCACCCTCGAACCTTCTGTTAATTCCAAATTAATCCAAAATCTATCCAAATTGCCCCAAATCTCCAAAATCAATCCCAAATACTTTTATGGATCGTCCTTACAAGAATCCTGCCAGAAATAATAATATCAGATCTGACACTGCTGCTGCCGCCACTCAACCACCACCTACTCCAGCATCACTTGTCACCAATAATGATCTTGCTGAAATGCTAAAACAGGTTTTATCTGGTCCATCTAATGCAATGTCTGTAACTTCAGGTAATTCTTGGTATTTTGATTCTGGCTGTTGTAACCACATGACATCTGATTCCACAATATTTCTTTCAAAACATTCTACCCCACACACATCTCCCATTAAAACAGCTGATGGATCCCAATTACCTGTTAACTATATTGGACCAATATCCACATCCAACCTATCCCTTGCATCTACATTTCACATTCCTAAGTTGACTATAAATCTTATATCTGTTGGTCAACTCTGTGATCTTGGTCTAAATGTTGTATTTTCTTCTTCTGGTTGCCATGTACAGGATCCAAGGACGAAGCAAATCATTGGGATAGGCCGTAAAATTGGTCGGATGTTCGAGCTCATTCACCTCCATACACCATCTGAACTCACATCTACTTTGTCCACTGCTCCAGCTCTCTCCAGCTCTCCTTTCGAATTGTGGCATTCTCGGTTAAGTCATATCTCCAAAGATAGGCTTAAATCTCTTATTTCTACTGGTAAATTAGGAACTGTCCAATCAGAAAGTATATCTTGTCTATCGTGTCAACTTGGAAAACAACCTGCGTTATCCTTTAATAAAAGTGATTCTCTTTCCTCTGCACCATTTGATCTTATTCACTCTGATGTGTGGGGACCCTCTCCTCATAGCACCATGGGGGGGTCAAAATATTTTGTTGTTTTCATTGATGATCACACTCGATTTACTTGGATATATCTTATGAAAAATCGTTCCGAATTACCACAGATATATTACAATTTTGCCAAAATGATTCAAACCCAATTTTCTAAACCAATCAAAATATTTCGTGCTGATAATGCCATGGAATATAAAGAATCCAACTTTCTAAATTTTTTGCGTCAGCAAGGAACTATTTCTCAATATTCTTGTCCTGGCACTTCTCAACAAAATGGACGAGCTGAACGCAAACATCGTCACATTTTAGATACAGTTCGAACCCTTCTCATATCTAGTGGATGTCCTGAAAGTTTTTGGGGCGAAGCAGCTCTTACTTCGGTCTATACCATTAATCGTCATCCTATTCCATCTTTTCAAAATCAATCGCCTTATGAAAGGTTGTATGGTCATTCACCAAATTATAACATTTTAAAAGTTTTTGGTTGCGTTTGCTTTGTCCTCCTTCAGCCTCATGAACATTCCAAACTGGAACCTCGTTCTCGCCTTTGTTGCTTCCTCGGGTATGGGATAGAACATAAGGGTTATCGGTGTTGGGATCCAATCTCGAAACGACTTCGCATTTCACGTCATGTCATTTTTTGGGAACACAAAATGTTTTCATCAATCTCTAATTTTCATATCACCACCGAAACCTCTCTCCCGTTCTTCACTAGCTCTACTGCCGACTTATACCCATCCGTCTCCTCTACACCGTCGCCGGTTATTAACGAAATTCATGAACCACCTGCTGACACTCCGCCCACAGAGTTGAACCCATCTATCACTACCACTGATCCATCTAATGACTCGTCTCCTGTACCAACAACGGACTATTCTGATGATGCTGGTTCGTCCAACGATTCTGAGCATCAAACACCTCAACCTCGTCAGTCTAATCGGGTAAGACAGTTACCTCATCATCTTCGTGACTATCACTGTTATTCTACCATATTTTCACATCATGAACCCACATCTTATAAAGAGGCTAGTTCTAATCCTATGTGGCAGCAAGCTATGTCTGAAGAATTACAGGCTTTAGATAAAGCCCAAACTTGGGAATTGGTCACTCTTCCACCGGGAAAGATAGCAGTCGGATGCAAATGGGTTTATAAAATCAAAACAAAATCAGATGGATCTATTGATCGATACAAAGCTCGACTTGTAGCTAAAGGTTTTAATCAAGAATATGGTATCGATTATGAAGAAACATTTGCTCCCGTTGCTCGTTTAACCACTGTCAGAAGCCTTCTCGCAGTTGCTGCTGTTCGTAAATGGCAACTTTCTCAGATGGATGTAAAGAATGCCTTTTTAAATGGTGATCTTTCTGAAGAAGTCTACATGAAACCACCTCCAGGGGTTCCACATTCTATCTCTCAAGTTTGCAAGCTTCGTCGAGCTTTATATGGCCTTAAGCAAGCTCCTCGTGCCTGGTTTGAAAAGTTCAGCTCTACCATTCGAGAACTAGGTTTTATTTCTAGTTCATATGACTATGGCCTTTTTATTCGAAAAAGGGAGACTGGTATCACACTTCTTATTCTCTACGTAGATGACATGATTATCACTGGGGATGATGTTACTGGTATCTCTGATCTCAAACAATCTCTCAGTCAACATTTTGAGATGAAAGATCTTGGCCGTCTGAATTACTTCTTGGGGCTTGAAGTTCTCTCTGATTCTGCTGGTTATTACCTCTCTCAGGCCAAATATGCTTCTGATATTCTTGCCCGGGCTGGTCTCACTGATTGTAAAACCGTTGCTACTCCACAAGAAGCAGGTCTTCGTCTCACTCCTCTTGATGGTACTCTTCTTGATGATGCAACTCTATATCGTCAGATCGTTGGCAGCTTAGTCTATCTCACTGTTACTCGTCCAGATATTGCATATGCTGTTCATATTGTCAGTCAATTTATGTCAGCTCCGCGATCTACCCACTATGCTGCAGTTCTTCGCATTCTTAGATATATTAAAGGGACTTTATTCCATGGCCTACATTTTTCATCCACATCATCTCTTGAGATTCGCGCATACTCTGATTCAGACTGGGCTGGTGACCCTACTGATAGACGTTCCACTACAGGATACTGCATTTTCTTGGGGGATTCACTTATATCTTGGCGCAGCAAGAAACAGTCACTTGTCTCTCGCTCGAGTACTGAGGCAGAATATCGTGCTCTTGCAGACACTACTCAGGAACTCATTTGGCTACGCTGGCTCCTTTCAGACATGGGAGTTTCTCATCGTCTTCCAACTGTCATTGGGTGTGATAATCGGAGTGCTATTCAAATTGCCCACAATGATGTCTTTCACGAACGAACAAAACATATCGAGATTGACTGTCATTTTGTTCGTCAGCATGTGTCCAGCAATTCTATCCGCCTTATTTCCATCTCATCCATAGATCAACCCGCGGACATATTCACTAAAGTGCATCCCACAGGTCGCTTTCAGAATTTGCTTTCCAAACTCAAGCTGGCCTTCCATTTGCCACCTTGAGTTTGAAGGGGGGTGTTAGAAATAATTATATTCTCCAACATCATTAGCATTATTCTTTGTAATTATTAAAGCTTAGCATTATTCTTCTTTCCTCTTCTTTTCCTTTATTCCCTCCTCCATGTTTCCCTCCTTGTCTCCTCCTTTCTTCCTCATTTTAAGGCTTCTTGTTTCCTTCTTTACTTGTATATATATACATGCCATTTCCCATTGTAATACACAACATTAATAGATACAAACATTCATTTTCTCTCACTCTCTCTCTAAGTCTTTCAAATTTATTGACCCCATATACCATATATAGCATCTGAAGCTGGCTGCCAGATTTTAACTTGCAGGCACATCGTTAACTTTGACTTCACACCCGCCAACCAGACCTACCTCAGCTGGGTTTTAAAATCATCAATGCAAGAAATTTTAATCATCCATGCCACTAATCCCACCCTGGGTGTTGTTTGGTCCGCCATAATTTTAATTATTCCCTTAATTAACATTATATATTCTTCTTGCCAATCACAATAGAGTCGATCACCTCAAAATAGATGCGGACTTTTATCTTCTCATATTTGTTGCGTCTACCACAAGTTTTATGCTCCACATATCACCTCTAAATAATAGTTTAGTTTGACTTTTATGATTAAAGAATGCTTCAATTTTAATGTAGTACAGGATAAATAATTAAACATGTTATTATAATGTGATTTAGTACGTTGCATATGTCTCAAATTTAAAAAACTAGACGTATTATTAATTTAAAATATTTAAAAAAAGAAATACTTGGTCAATACTTTGTTTTTTTTTTTAAAAGGTTTTCAGATTTAATCTAAAAATTATTGGCGATTCATAAGTACAGAGAGGGCAACAACCCTTTAGAATCTTTCTTTCTTTTAGTAATATGTACATTGTGAAAACAAGTCATTTTTATCTCTCTTCTTGCACAATGCATTTGCATGTCTGAGTGAGGGACCACCAACTATGAATTTATACATCATTTGAGTCACTAATTTAAATCCTAAAATTGAATTATCATAGAATTATTCTTTTCGTCTACCTAATAATTAAGTCGAATAGGTGATAAGCTGATGTGAGGGGCGGACTAGAGACTCAACATAATTATGAACCAAAATAAACTAGAAAATTAAAAGATATATAATTTTATGTATAATTGACAATATATTTTTTGTTGGACTCTGTGTGTGGATGATATTTGGTTTGGTACTGACATCTTTTTACTAAAAGGAATATAATTTGCTAAAAAGTAAATATATTTACATCGTGTGTGAACATTCTACGAAAGAAGAAACCAACTTAATGGTTTTCAAACTTTCATGAAAGAAGAAACCAACTTAAAGGTTAACAAACTAATTTACATCGTGTGTGAACATAATAGTTAACAAACTAATTTATATCGTGTCCGGACATTCTAAGAAAGAAGAAACCAACTTAATGGTTAACAAACTTTCACATGGCGTGCATGTACAGTTTTGGTACAAGTGTCATCAAGCCTGCAAGCCATCTATATCAATTTTGGACAGATGCGATAGAGACATTTATCCGCGATAACATTTATCCCTTAGTTATTTTACTTTCTTAAATCCAAGAAGCTACTTATATGGCTGCAAAAAAAGTGGAGATGCGGGGTATCGATCCCCGTACCTCTCGCATGCTAAGCGAGCGCTCTACCATCTGAGCTACATCCCCGTTACAAATTACTTGAAGAACTTTATTTATAGATAGTCTACTGTGTGCACTCCGTAAATTCTCCAACAAATCGACAATAGTAATTTCCTCAATGGATAAAAGAGAGACAAATATGTATTTTCATTTAAGAAAAACTAAAATTAAGACCCATGATTTGAATTTGAAAATGTTTTCTTATTTAGGTTTTTGAATGTGATTAGCTTGGTAAACTGGGAAAAATATATATAGCCAGCTGTGGAATTCAATATATTTGTCTATTACACCATTAAAAATACTTTAATATATACCATGTCCAACCATTTCTCTATAGTAGAAATTAGTAAAAAAAACTCGAATTCGAAAAAAATGAGTTGCATGCTTGATTATTATGAGGTTGAAATTATAATTTTCCTTCAAAAACAATTGGACTTCCAAATCTCAAAGCTAGCAAAGAGTACTAAAGAGCCACATACATGCGGAAAAGAAAAACATATTGGCTAGTAAAATTCGCTATCTCCATCTGTAGACATTTAAACAGGAAACTGAAATGGGTGACACAAATTCCAAACATTAGAGAAAAGAATTATACACATAGGAAAGGAAATTAAAAGAGTGTGTTCTACGGTGACTGCAGGTATTAAAATGGATACGTGACATGGATGGCTTATATAAGATCTCACACGACAACTCTAGTACAAGCGCAACACATTTGAAGGAGTGCATATTTGAAAGGAAGTGAAATTGTACATATATTCTTCTCTCTCAAACTGTGTAGGCTTGCTGTATTGTATCTATGTCCAGATTCTTCAGCTTCACTACTGATTCAACGTGCCCTTTCAATGTACGCAGTTCCCTCAACCTTCAAGAAAAGAGGGGAAGGGGGGGGGATTAACAGAAATTAATTATAAAGCTTAAGGTAGTGAAAATTTAAACTTCCATGAAATTGAATCACAAACCTTTCGGATTCTAAAAAAATAGTTAAAAGACTAGTGTACGCAGGCTTATGCCCAATTAGTTTTAAGAGTGTCAACATTCACACAGGTTGCTGAGGTTTGAGCACCTCCCCACCCCCTCCTCAAACCACCCGGATCTATCCATCCCTCGTACTCAAAAGAAAAAGATTATAATAGTGTATATATATGATGATGTATTTTTGTACCTTGCAATTTCGGCTCGTCTTTTTGCCTCTTCAGCAATCTGATTGAGCTCAGCAAAACTAGTGCGGTCACCAAACTGGCTGTCAGGTGGATGCAACCCATGAAGAGTCCTTTGTGCCTGTGCCCATTTCAGCTCCCGATCTTCCTTCCCAAAATCCTTTTTCCTTGTGAAGGCAACCTGAAAGTTACAAAGGAATTACATTTCCACCACAATCATCTAAGCAAGAATATCATCCAGTAATTACTTGAATTCTTATTGCTTGTTCAATTTTCATACCCTTTGCTCAATAACAAGATCCCATGCTCTACCGCTCATGGCATATCGAATGAAGAACTTTAGCAAATCAAGCGGGAAGTAAAATACAAGGTTATAAAGCCAAATTACGCCAGCCCAACCCCATCCGATCCCTTTAATCGCCGTGAAACTCCAATTTGCGTAGACCGCAATCAATGTAGCAACCTGTTTAAAAATGTAAAAAAGTTAAAACAGAGAGGTGTTTGTTCATTTGAAGGCATTTGTAATACGGTAAAACCAAAACAAAAAAAAAAAGTTAACGATCCACTCACCAGCTGAGCAACAAGAAAAGCAACAAGAAGCAGAAATCCTGGACGCTCAACAAAAGACCAACTCCTAGCACGTGTAACGAAGATGAGGGCCTGACTGATTGTACTCACTTGTAGGTATACTGCTGCGGCAAGTTTTCTGTAGTGATTGGGAGCTCCTTGCTGAAGACTTGAAACCCCAAATACACGCTGGAAAATTACCACAAAGGTTAAGATGTGGAGCATAATTGAAACTTTATGCAATACAGCTTCAATAGGTACTGATGAACAATTCACATAACATTCATGCAAGATGGTATTGCAAAGCAATCATTTCCCTCTTTTGAAACACAGAGATAGAAAGACATTCACAATGGAATTGCCCACTGTGACCACAATCTAGATGTGAATGGCAGCCAAATTAAAACAATACAGCTAGAGACCAATTATTATTTCTTGAGAAAAACATTAGATAACCAAGAAGCACAGGAATCACATGTTCCTATATAATCGAAAACCTCGATGGACAATATATGGAGCAATATGAATATCGACTTACTTAAAATAGATTATGTTCAAATAACAGCGGAAGACAATTTAAGAATAAGCAACTAGGTGAGTGTGCAATCTCTACTCAAGTATTTAGGTCCTATTAACTATAATAGTCTTCTTACAGGAAAGAAGTCTGTCTCGTATGCCGCCCAAAAGAAGATGACGGTCATCATTGCCAAGTAAGCACCAAGAATGACTCCAGTGGTAAATATCTCTGCAAGCTTCCAACTGTCTGGCAGAGGAGATGGTTTCACTCTATCCTTTGATATTGTCATAATGGTACCTGAAATGCCATGGCCAGTATTAAGTTCTAAGAATCCAACCCCCGCCTCCCGGCCCTTCTCTCCATCTTCTCCAATAAACAGACTTACGGAAAATGAGCTCAACAAGACCAAAGTGAAAACAAATAACAATGTATGCACAAGTTTAACTGGAAAAGAAAGGGGAGACATGTTCAATGAGAGGAAAGAAAAGTACAAACCATCATTAAGAATGGCAATTATTAGAACCATGAAGGGAGGGAAGTCAAACTTCCATATCAAGGCAAGTAACATGAAACCAAGCTGTCAAAACAGAAATATAACAGAATTAGGTAAATCGAAGAACTACAAAGCCAGGATTAGAGGCCAGAGTGTCCAATCATATTGTTAATGGTAATTTGTCAATATCACGTGAAAAGGGACCTGAAATTTCAAATAGTTGTCTATGACACCAAATCACATGTGCAACGATAAATAACTTACCACAATACGAATTGTAATGGAAACTGCATAAATCTGCATAAGAAAATCCATAATATTAAAAAGCTTAAAAGAAAACTCAAGAGCCATTAACAGTTTCATAATGATTAGAACCTAAGTGTACCGTATAATTTTTCATTCTCTGAAAGATCGACCGACTAGTTAGTACAGCACTAATGATAACGCTTAGGCCAGGTTCCGTCAGGACTATGTCAGAAGCACTGCGAGCAGCATCGGTTGCATCAGCAACTGCTATGCCAATGTCAGCCTTTTTAAGTGCTGGGGCATCATTAACTCCATCACCAGTCATTCCACATATATGTTTTCTAGCTTGCAAGCATTTTACAATCTCGTATTTGTGCTCTACACCAACATATGAAAACTTGGCCAATTAACCAACTGATAAAAATTTGCTCTGCAAAATACAAGATTCAAACATGTGCTGTAAAGGGCCCTTTTTTTCTTTTTCATTTTTGCACTGCCCAGCAGCATATATACATATACTGAGAAACTATATATACGACTAATACATATAATAACAAACAAGCGTTACCAGGGAAGACACCAGCAAAACCATCAGCCTTTTCTATCAGCTCGTCAACTGGCAAAGCAGCTATAGTCTCATCCTTATTCTTCCCTAATAAAGCAGAAGAAGGATACATGTTGGTTCCCATTCCCAAACGGCGTCCAGTTTCCTTTGCTATCGCCAGTTGGTCACCTAATCGAGGTTAAGAAGTGTAATGCAAGTGAAATATAGAATAAACTAATTAACAGAAACCAAATTTCTGAATCAAATATTGTCTCAGAGGTAAACTTTTAAGTGGCAAAACCAGCAATAAAAGGTGCAACAGGACTGTATTGGTAGCTCAAAAAAAATACCAATATGAAGTACAAATAAAACTCAGAAAGATGGATTTCCCAAGTTATGAACAGCACAGTTAAGTTATCAATGAAAAGGCATAAAGCACGTGAAGGGCATGTGCCTCCTAGTCCTAGACTCCTAATCTATGAAGCACAGACACGGGTACGGGTGTCTTACCCACTACCGGTACGAGGTACGGGTACGGCAAATCTTAAAAAACTTTGACACGGGTACGACGAGGGACACATTTAATAAATAAATATATTTATATAATAATATGCATTATTCTATCCTCGTCACGTGTTTCCACAATGACGTATTGTCATATTGAGTGCAAGAGGACTCGATGACGAGGGCCGACGACGATGATAGAAGGCCATTGAGATGAGAGAATGAGTTTGATTAGCGTAGAGATGTGAGAATGGGTTTGAGCGGCACTAACCTAACTTTTGTCGATTATTTATTTTGGAAATCTTCTCTAGTAAATATCATTTTTGCATGTTATAAATTGACCCCCTTAGTTTTTATTTTTCATCCAGCCTTGTCGGGTACCGTACCCATTACACCTTTTAGCCGTGTCCACTGATATTTAATAATATTTTTATTGAACACGCCACGTGGCGTGTCTTAGCCGTGTCCAACCCATACCCGTGTCCTTCGCGTGTCCACACTAGTACCCCTAAAAAAATGGAGTACCCGTGCTTCATAGCTCCTAGTTGATAAAATGAGAATTGATGTTGACTATATCTGGAGAAATACAAGTTCATGATCTTGCAATCTGGCATAACCTAACTGCGAAAAACATATCTAGATATAGAATGCAAAACAAAGAGAAAAACCCTAGTAACACCAAAGGATTCAAAAAGGGCTTATATAAACCTTTGGCAGACACAAATTTTCATCGAAACAAGATACTGTTGCAATCTTTTTGAAGCCCCCTCCTCCCAAAAAATTAAGCACAAAGCTAAATACATTATATTAACCCTTAGAAAACAATGCACAAGTAGCATTGTTTCTATTCCCTTGTATTACTCTTACTCAATTACTAACCAGAAAGAGCATGTTCAAAGTCTGCAATATTATTAAATTCATAGTAGAGAATTCATTAAAAGATATACACACCTGTGATCATTTTCACGTTAACTCCCAAATTCAAGGCTCTTCTTATGGTCTCTGCGCTGTCATGCCTGGGAGGATCAAAGAGCGGCATGAGGCCAATGAATTGCCATGGAGCTCCTGGACTCTCCTTCCTTCCATCAGGAACTTCCTGTCAAAGTGTTAATTCCATCAACTACATCATAACAATAATAAGAAACTAAAAAAATTGTCAATCACAGTTTGAAGGATAGTAGTATTACAAATAAAGAGTAGAGAATTACCTGGTATGCTACTGCAAGAGAACGTAAGCCTCGTTCAGCAAACTTGTCAATCACAGCATGAACTTTACGCTCTATTTGTGATTTATTGTGTGCAAGATTAAGAATCTAAAAATCATTGAAAGCATCAATTATGCTCAAGTGTTTAGATTTTTCAGAGGCCATACAATTTCCATAAAACCTATTAATATACCTGTTCTGGGGCACCTTTGCTGACTCGATGCATTCTACCATCGGTATCAATATATGTCAAGGCTGTTCGCTTATCAGTTGGGTTAAATGGAAGGAAATGAACCTCTTGAATGCCAGCCCGTGCCTTTGAATGTTATATAATCAAGAAGAAACAAATAATACTAGATTAGCTAACTGATAACCAACATCAGCTAGATGGGATCTCTTGTCATATATAATCTAGAGAACTTATATCACCAATCTGAATCAACATACCTCCTTTGGGTCAGCTAACATCCCCACTATTGCGGAGTCTATTGCATCTTGGTTTTCCACTCGAGAGGCTCTCGCAGCCATCAAAACAATAGTATCAGCATCTACTCCTTTCGCAAAGATCTAAGAAGAAGGAACAGAGCTGAGACAGGCATTACATTGGAAACATAGAAATTCAACCATGATTAAAACAAAACTTAAAAACCTCAATAAGATTTTTGTCGATAGTCAGCTTGTTCAACGTGAGGGTCCCAGTTTTATCACTGCACAGAACATCCATGCCAGCCATTTCTTCAATGGCTGTCATTCTTTTTGTGATGGCTCCCTGGGGTTGTCAAAATCAGAAAAGAAGCTTAATTGAAAGTGCTATTAGCAGAAGTATAATTGATCGAAGCTTCAGTGACCAACCTGCTGAGATAGACGATGTGAACCAATTGCCATTGTAACGGACAACACCGTTGGCATAGCAATGGGAATACCTCCAATAAGCAGCACCAGCAAATTATCGATTCCCGGACGATAATCCCGATGTTGAATTGGGTACATTACAATGATCTCTATTATCATCCCCACAGCAATGGAACATATACAGAAATTCCCAATGGCAGTCAGGACCTAAAAAAGCAATAAAACCATTTTAATAAATTTCATATAAATCCCAACAGAGTAGTTGGGAGAGAGGGAATTGTTAGCGTTGATAATCATTTCTCCCTTATCACAATGTTTAGGGATTAAACAAATATATATCTCGAAGCCTCAGTGCTTTTAATTTTGAAGAAAATTTAATTTGAGATTTTGAACAAAGTTATATTTGTTCATACCTGCTGAAAATGGCCTACTTGATTGGTGGAGTCTACAAGGTGGGCAGCCTTGCCAAAGAAGGTATGCACACCTGTTGCAATGACAATTCCCTCGATTTCCCCTTGTTTGCAAGTAGAGCCTGAATAAACACCATCCCCTGGGCCTTTTGTGACAGGAAGGGACTCGCCTGTGAGGGCAGACTGCATTACCAAATGATGGTGTTCAAATCAGATCAACTATGCAAGAAAAAACTATAATTCAATCAACGCCAGTTATGGTACAAAGTTAATTACCTGGTCTATTTTTAATGGGTCACCATCAAGTAGACGAGCATCTGCTGGAACTATATCCCCAAGTTTAATGCTAATTACGTCACCAGGAACAAGAACAGCTGCATCTTCCTCATTCCACCTTCCGTCGCGAAGAACCTTTAAAGATCAATAGTTTTAATCACAGAGGAGAAGAGAAATGTCTTATAAGCCCATTTTAAATTTCAATGTACTGATGAACCAACATAGTAAAAATTAAATGTTTTGAACTGAATTATACATGTTGAACAAATAAATAAAACTCATCTAGGTAAGGGTACACCCTAACGTGGAGCACGTTCTGTTAACCTGAAAGCTAAAATGATGTATAGAGCTCACATGCGAAAAGATTGACTGTCTCCGCATTAAGTCACCAAAATAGTAATAAAGATAGTTTTGGAGTGCTAATAGTGTTACCGTAACAAGAACAACAACAACAACAATAATAATGATAATAATAATTAAGGAAACACAAGACATATTGACATACCTTTGCTTTAGGGGCAAGGCGTGCCATGAGAGCTGCAGCAGCATTCCCAGCATTGTTTTCCTCAATGAAACTTATAGTTGAATTGATTAAAAGCAGAGTAATGATGCCAACAAAATCTTGCCAATCAGGTGGTTTTCCCTGACAAAGGAGTATATGTTACCAAACAGAAAAATAAACAAACCCCACCGGGGTGGTCCTCACACAACAACTTGACTTACTCAAGACGAAAAATAACCTATAAAGTTTCTCAACAGTCAACATTCTCAGCAACCAAACAAAATGCAACAAGGAAACAGTGCTCACTCCTCCATTAGCGAGTACAATGGCCATAATTGCCGCAGCTTCCATCACCCAAGAAAGAGGGTTCCACATAAACCCTAAGAACTTCAAAAACTTATTCTCCTGCAAAATCATCATAACATCCAAGAAAAGAATCCTCAAAATCCAAACAGAAACAACCATAAATCTAGAGAGCCCATCATCAATTTCTCATCAGGAGCTAGAAGGATGAGAAGGATCCCGCTCCTCTAAAGTTGGCACAATAACAGTAGAAGTAAAGTTGTGAAATGTAGAACACAGGTTAAATCCTATTTAGTAGAGTCCTCGCTAGAGGGATACACTTCCTCTCATGGAGACTCAAAATCCGAACAGTACACCTTAAAATTAATGTCCCGAAGTTCAACTTTGCCTCTACGGTCATTGTTTACATTTTTTCAACTCTCTGAACACAACAAGTATAAGAAATTCAGCAAAAGAACAAAAAAAAAAAATTTAAAAAAAAATCATATAAAAGTGTACCTCCTTCTCCTCAAGCTTGTTTTGCCCAAAAATGACCAATCTCTTCTGAGCATCATCAGATGTAAGTCCTTCTCTGGTACATCTCAGATTTTCAAAAACCTCCTCAATCGGTATAGTCTCCTGCAAATCAAATACATA
Organism: Lonicera japonica; assembly: GCA_021464415.1. NCBI lineage: Eukaryota > Viridiplantae > Streptophyta > Magnoliopsida > Dipsacales > Caprifoliaceae > Lonicera > Lonicera japonica. Next base: position 3,620,710 of record CM038469.1, on the reverse strand, counting down.
ACTCAAGTTCAATTCGTCACTAAAAAAAACAAACAGTAAGAACGTGAATTTACACAGTTGATAGTCCATACCAAATCTACAGCTTCTCTCTTCAAAGCCTCCATAGCTTCGTCCTTGTCCGACATCCTTAATCTATAATCAGAAAGGGAAAACAGCACGTAATTACTGCTTTATAGATTACAGAGGATGAATACATACATATACATTCTACCTAATGAAGAATAGCATATGAAAGAAACTTATATCAACGACGAAAGGAAGATGATTACAGATGAATCAAGTCGAGAATGAAATTTAATATTGGTAACAGAGGAGATTTGTGTTTTGCAGAGAACGAGAACAAAAATATTGGAAACTGGCGAGAGAGAGAGAGAGAAGTAGCAGCAGTAGTAGCAAGTAGAAGGTGGCAGCAAACTTTTTGTATTTCTCTCTCTAGGAATATTTCCTTTTTCCTTTCTACCGTATCGATTCAGACTGTTTTATTCTCTATCAACTTTTAAGCGACTCGATTAATTTTTCTTTTTCTTTATGTGTTTAATTTTGATTAACTTGCATGTATTTCGATTATTTCTTTCAATTATTTAGAATATGAAACTTTCTGTTTAGTTGGGATTTTTAATTATTTAATTTTAAATTTATTTTTTAAATTGAGTTTTTTTAATTCAATTTATATTACTTATTTTAAAATTCTAAAAAAAAATATCAATTTTCTTTTATTTATTTCTTAAAATTTTTCTAAAATATAAAAGAAAAATAAAAAAAAATAAAAATTTATTTGAATGAAATTTTAAAAGGGTGAAGATAATTAGCACCCCAAAATCTCTTGAAAACACTCTCATTTATCATTTGATCTTTGACAATCGAGTAAGATATATGTTATTCGATTACGAAAAAGCGAGTATAAACTTGATAATGCCTTACTCAGTTATCAAAGATCGAGTATACAAACTTATACTCAACTTTCAAGAACCAAGTAATAAATACCTTATTTAGTTGTAAATGATCAAATGAAAGCGGGAATATTTACCTAGTGTTTTGGAAGGTACTGATATCTCTAAAAAAAAAAATTAATATTTTTTAAAAATACAACCAAAAACACTGAAGGCTCCAAGAAATTTTTTGTAACTCAGTATTTTTTTTGAATAACTCCTTTTTCTAATAAATATTTTTGTTATACATTTCTTTTTATAATAAATGTCGTTTTTTTTAATATTAATCACTGGGATGCAGGGGTATGATTGTGTTTGTCACTCCCGGCGAATAAGCTGCTCTAGGAAGATCATGTACTCGGCGGGTACAATTCTCTTTTTGGCGGATAACATGTGGATTTCGTTTCCTTTATTTATTTATTATTTATCTATTTTTTTAATACCGTCTGATCTTTTTATTTAATACTTTTTTTTGTTTCAAAAATATTATAAATAGCAGCAAAAATCGTTTTATCTGTTATATAATATTTTGACATGAACAAAGTATTAAATAAGGTGTACACATTACACAATGATAAATTCAGGGAGACAAGAAGTCAATTGAAATTATGTTATAAAATAATAAAAATAAAATATTTTTGTTGCTGAAAATATTGTTGGGGAATAAATTTTTAAAGGTGATTTAAGAGTAAAAAAAATTATCTACTAAAACAGGAAAAAATTATAGAAAAAATCATATTTTCTTGTATGATGAGTTACATATATTCTCTCATCCTACACCGAACCTGTTCAAATTAAGCCTACTTCAACTCTGCGTAGACAAAATAACAACTATTTCAATTCAAAAGTCACTTTTTAAGGTTAACATACTTGAATATTATTGCATCTTATAGTATTATTTTTTTTCAAAAATAAATTCTTAACATGCACGCAAATATAACTCCAATCGCTTGACTTTAAATCAAAATCTCAAATTTTTATTTAACACCTTTTTTTTTTCCAGCACCTTTTCTCCCTCCTTCCAAGCTAGCTAATTAATGTCAATAAATTTCATACATATCTTTAACTATACGAAGATCGATAAGCAGGAAAGTAAGTCCAAATTAATGAGAAAAGTTGTACTCTTCTACATCTATTTAATGTGCGTTTTCTTTTAAGCATCTTATCTCTTAACTTTCAAATTTCAAAGCAAAGGAGGCATCATTTTCTCTACCAAATCTTTGACACCGGCCAACCTATTGGCGTACGTACGTGGCATATGAGAGCCAGATTGTGATGAGTTATTTTTTGAAAATCTTTTCACTTGCAAATCATAATATATCGAGTTATTCATGTTTTATTTTCATAAAATTTTACTGTATTTTCACTTTAATTTATAAAATTTATTTTTATTTTTATTTTTATTCAGTATTTAAGATAAAAATAATATGTAGAGTTAATATAGAATAAAAATCAAAATAATACGTGATATTAATCTAATTATAAAAATACTAATGAACCATATTTTTGGCAACACAAAATTAGTAAATAATGATGAAGCGGTTTGGTGTGAAATTTTGAGGGTGGTGCTGGTGCTAGCTAGGCCCTTCTATTGTCCTACACTTTTTCTTGATCTACGCCAGCTCGACGTGTACGTTTGATATGAATTTTCTAGACAACAATTTTGGAAGCTGACGTAAATATTACCTTTGCATTAACGAATCACTTGTGTGTATTGGGTGCAAATTATTTCTTTAAAAGTCACGTCTCGTTTGGCTTAGATTGAGAGAAGGGAATCAAAATAAATGTTAATTAGAAGGTGAATAAATAGAATATAAATAAATAAATTTATTTTTATTTTTATTTGGACAACTAAAGATAGGAAAAAAAAAGAGACAAGAAATAACTCTTATTTTGATAGAGAGAAGAAAGGAGATGAAATGAATTTGATTTAATATATTATTAATAAATTATACTTAAATTTGGAAGGTGGTAAATTTTTCATTAAAATCTTTTCATTTCGCTTTCCTAACCTTCCAATAATATAATATAAATATATATAGTGGATTGACAATCAAAACAATATTGGAGGGGATTGACAATCTCTACCATTCCCTCCGTTTCATTTTTATTCCCCCCTTACAAACCAATCAAAACAAGTGATTTTTAATCACTCATTCTTTTTTTGTTTCCGTTTTCCCCCTGTTCCTTCAATCCAAGCAAACCGTAAGTATGGTATTGCAAAATAAATTTTGTTCAGCAAAAGCATATACTTCCCATATAAATTTATAGTCTTATTTTTTTAAATATCTTAATATAATTTTTTTAAGATATAATTAATATATAAAATTTTAAAAATAAAAAGAAGTAGTTGCATTCTTAACCTCTGTTAAGGACAATTTGTTTTTTTTTAAAAAAATTAAAAATTAAAAAAAATTATTATTCATTACACATAAAATGCAGTTGCAACTCACTAACGTGCACTTATGGATTAAGATGAAATCAAATTCTTCATACGGTTACTTTTATTTTGTTCCCATTTTGAAGGAATAAGGTTCGTATATTAGTTGCTTTTTTGGGTCATTGAGGTTCTTATTAGAAGCTACAAATTAAATTCATTGTCATTTGTCACATCCAACTTATTATGTACCGAGGAATCGAGGATACGTGACTAAAGTATGAGTAAGTCTACTTTATTTTGGTATTAACTAGTATTTCAAAAAACGTTGATTAAATGATAGAGATATTGGCACTCTCAAAAATACTGAGTAACATTTTTATTTTTATTCAATCTTTCGCAATCAATTAAGGTGTTTGTTACTTGGTTATTGAGGGCCGAGTGCAAGCTTATATAGTTGATTATTGAGTATTTCCAAGAGATATTGGAAGTGCCAATATTTTCATCCTAATTAAATCTTCAAAATATCAAAATAATTTGTAGCCATACAACATGAGTGTATAGAGACATTTCCCTAGTGCGAGACTTGCCCCCATATTATGAATTTTTATGTATCTTACCATTGTTAGTTCTGAGTATGATTTATTTATTTATTTATACAAGTGTTGTATTATCCACACATGGTGAATAGTTATAAAAGAGGGAAAAAGAGAAACAAAGTTCTCGTGATTCAAAAATAGGTGTAAATGAAAAAATTCATAATTTTTCACTATGCTATCACGTATGTGACATTATTAAATGGAATTGGAAAAATGCAATGGGCCAGATAGTGTGGACTGTGGAGTGGGTTTTGGCCCACCATAGGTATTTCTCAATTTTATTTTATTTTCTCTAATACACCGATTATATATAAATTTAAATTATTCATGGAAACTAAATTTAAGAGGAGGTGATGTTTGGACTTAAAGAAAAATTGGCTAAAGCAAGTTAAAGTTGTACCATGATAAGGATGCCTCGATAAGTTTAGAGAAATCATGTTCTAAGAAATTTAAAATATTAGTCAATTTATTTCTCTTTCAAGAAAGGCAAGATCGCAATGTAATTAAAAAACTTTTGAAATAACTGTTGGTGTAACAGAAAGAAAACATGACCACCTTATCTTTATCTAGCTCAGAATAACAAAACGCATCTGCTTCCAGATTATTACCCAACAAAATGCATCTTGCAAACTTTTTATAAGATAAATTCTTTAAGAATATACGGCCAAAAGCAATACATATTCCACTATCTTGAGAAGAAATATATGGCCGAGGACAGATATATCTCCTTAGGAAAATAATAGTCTATTAAGTTGTACAACCCACCAATGCATCCAGACATCCGGTACGAATTCTGGTAATGAAATTGATAAGTGTTGCATTGCTTATCTCCTTATCGTTTTTACTAAGAAAGGTGACATTTGTAACTTAATTTGAAGTTCTGGTTGAGAAAAATCTAAGAAAGAGGAAGCTGAATCAAAATAAATTGAATAACAGACACAATTGGTTAAAAAGTTGTCATATTCAAGAACAATTTGAAACAATTACAACCACAAAATCTGCAAAAAAAAAATTACAGAGGTTCCATTACTGAATCTACTGAGCTACTACTAGGAGATAAACAACAATTTCTGTTGCTTAATACCCTGCCTAGCTACTACAATAGCTGACATACATACAAGTTGATTGATTAATCCTTCACACGCGGTTCTAAATGAATTAAAGATCAGTCTATGATTCTTCTTCTAAAGCTTTGAAAACAAAAATACTGGGTGCAACTGGTGTAGCATGCCCAGATCATGGTGATGAAGTGGGAGACCCTGGCACGAAATCCCTTGCCGCTGACCAAAAGTTAATATAACAAGAAAATAGTTATCAGTAAAAGTCGAGCAATCAAACAGTGAATATATATATATAGATTAGAAATGTCACTTAGTTAATTAAACCAGTCACCAGCCGGAAATCTACAGGAATATGTATATCCTTCTTGGCCACTTTTCTAGTGCTGCCGACTCACCCAAAAAAACAAATGTCACTAAACATGTTCACGGTGACAAATATTGGTATGTCTCTAAGACGTCACTGTCCAGGGATTTCTCACTATTTTTTTTTTGACTCACATGGACTGAAACTTGTACTGAAATGAGAAATTATTGACCAATTATATCTTAATTTGTGACACATTACATTTTCCGGAATGTAGAATGACATGTAGAGTAGAAGAATTTTTAACCAACACCAACCAAATATAGCTTACTCAATATTCTGACTAGTAGTATACAAATGTTTTCTCAATTTGTAAAATGATTGGATAAATGGGCCAAAAGAAAGAGGTGCAATCAAGCTCGCAGCGGTGAAGTTAAATGTGTACTTGTCAAAATAGAACAAAGTAACAAACTCCCTGAAAATTGAAGGCAACAACACTTCACTTGGTTTTTCATATAAACAAGTCATTCAAAAACACATTGTCATTTCTTAAAGAACAACTCTGATAAAATTTGGTAGAAATGATTTACTCATCACAGAGATATCTTCACCTAAGTTCATCAAAAATTTCAACCACCTCCCCCCCTCCCCCAAAAAAAAAAATGGGCGCCTGCTTGTTAGATTAAAAAGGAAAGCCCTTTCAAAGCCGGGAGGAATGAGTTCGTAGTGCATTCTCAACTCAAGCTTTTGCACAAATGCCAGCCGGCTTCAACTAGCCCATCTAATATTTGGGTAGCCTTTGAGCTTTTATCAATATGTATGTTTTTTTATCATATTATGATTGCATTGTGATTTAAAGTGTATTCTAATTCACATTTTGCACACACTGACAAGGGCAAAAGCACCTAAAAACTAATGAACCAAGAAAATAACCACAAGATATAGTAGTATTTTTAAGCAAATATCCCAGGGATAATAAAACAACCACATTCTATAAATGCATTGAAGAGAGGCTAAGTGCTAACCTTTCGAGGTCGAGGGAACTACGACAATATGCATAGTTGCATTATTCGGTGGCAGAGCTAATCTAAGAGGATAAAGCTTCCCATTCACACGATTGCGCGAGCACACAATTATGTTCTCCAGGCCTGTTTCCTCCTCCAACTTATCAGTCAATTCTTCTAACCCATTCCCCTTAAAATTAAACGAAGCCGCCTCAACTCCATCATCAACATTCCCATTATCATCGGCCACATGGTAATAAATACTCCTCCCCTCTGATTTCGCCGGTGAACCTTCCTCATTCAACTGCATATATAACCAAATACATAAATATAGGCAAATTGATGAATTAGAGCATCCACAGCAAATGATGACATAAAAACATCTACAGGTTTCAAATTTCTGTTTGGTAAGTAGTGTAACAAAACTAATGGATAAGAGATGTACAGATGATGGTTGAGGAACAAGACAGAAATCTCCTGTTCGACTGAATTGAAACGGGCAAGAGATGTCATATAATTCTAGAGGTACATGTGTATCTTACGTAAAAGACTGACATATGTGTTGGTTAGATTGTGTGAGGTCCATATCAAATTCATTATTATCACAATCCATTCTAATTAATGATAATCGCTAGATTGAAATCTCATTTTTAATGTCAAATAAATATATGTCCACGTAGAATAATCCGTGTTCCAAATAACTCAAACCGAGATCAATTGTCGTTTTGAGTCCCAAACAAATATATATATATATATATATATATCAGTTGTCATTTTCAGGCCGGCCTAACAAACTTATCCTCACTAAATATATAGCACAATACTTATCCTACATATATGAGATGTGAATATATATAAGCTCCGCTCTAACTAAATACATAAACGCGTGCAAGCAAATTAAATTAAATCGACGAGATATACAATTATAATTTCTTGAAACAAACCTCGTGTTTAGATTCATTGGACATAAGATGAAACGAAGACGAACTCAAATCAGTGTCGAAGCTCTCAGATCGGGGAACTTTCTGGGGTGAATCAGGGCGTTTATCAATAACATCAACCTCCCACAACACCCAGTCTAAATGCCTATGAGGTATATCATGTGTAATAGAATTCCTCCAAGGAGGAATCCCGCCATTGGCTCTTAAAAAATTCCCATATCGAGTTTTAAGCCTAACAAGCATACCATCCCTTATAGGTTCCCATTCGACAGATGAGTCAAGTTTCTTGGGAGCAGTTTGAAGGACTTTTCGGCCGGTTACACCGAGAAGATATTGCTCCTCGGCTGCGGTTAAGTATTTGCCATAACAGCTTTTTAAACGAATGACAGTGTGGTATCCTTGGACGAATTCGACGCTCCATCTGGCCTTTTTGTTGGTGCCGTGGCGGTCTTGGTAGACGGATTCTTCGTCGCTGGAGGCGAGTAGGTACTTGTCGTGGTGACTACGCAGACGAACGGAGTTTGCTCGCTCGAAGAATTCCATGTTGTTATAGCTAGCAGAGGAATTGTACGTTTTTCTGGATTCGAATTGGAATGAAGGAATGGGGCAGAGATAGCAGTGAATTGAAGAGAATGGATCGTGGGTTAGTATGAGATCCAAGAAATGGGGTTAATTGTGTGATTATAGAGACAGAGAAATGCGGAAATCTGGCTGAGACAAGAATGATTAATCTTTGCGGTGGACGGTTAGAACGTGTTATTCCCGTGTTTATTTTTCAATTTTGTACGGAATAACAACAATTAACATACCACGAAATTATTTTCGTTTTATATGAAAATATTTCTAAGTCAGCGGAGGTGACACTTGACTAATACTTTTTTAACCATAAATATATAAGTATATTTTTTTTATATGACATAAAAATATTTTTTAATTGATAAGTCTTACAAAAATTGTTTTCAATAAAATTGTTTAAGAGACTACCTATTAATAAATTCATAAAAAATAAATTAATAATATTATATGTAAAATGGGTTTCGTTCAATAAGTCTCGATTGATATTTTTTTAATGTGTAATTTTTATTAATACGTGAATTATAAAATTACGATTAAAATATTTGATAACTTAAAAAATAAAAAAAATATGTAGATAAAAATGATAATTTCACGTTAAAACATTATTTAAGAGATCTTCTATAAATAGAGGATTATTATCGCAATGTCTATTTTTATTTTTGTCACATTATTTTTGTGTTCATTATGGATGATTGTATTAGAGAATATTTTTTTAATTTATTATCCATCAATCCTATGTGCAATTTTATTTCCACCCGATTTATATTTATATGAAAAATGATCTAATACATTTAAGTGTTTATTTTTGTTGCACGACTCTTTACATAATTTATATTTTTACAATCTCAATAAACTTTATAAAAGCAGCATTTATTCGCGTACTAGTATTATAATTAATCTTATTGATGCTAGTAGATTCACATGGTAACTAGTGGGGGCATGTGTCTCCACGCTCAATTTACTTTGGGACAATTAAAAAGATTTTCGCACTAAAGCCAATGAATAATTTTTTTATAAATAAAGGGCCTATTTTTTATTTTATTAATAATATGACATGTGTTTTTTTTTCATTATAAAATGACATCCCAACCCTTAAAATAAACTAAAAAAATACCAATATGCATTAAAATATGGATTGCAATATGAACTTTACAGTCTATATTTCACTGTAATATGAACTTTGCAGTCTATATTTTTTGTGCAAAGTTCATATTGCAGTCCATATTTTACTGCAATGTAAACTTTGCAGTCCATATTTCTAGTGCAAAATTCATATTGCAGTCCATATTTCACTGCAATATTCATATTTTTTGTGCAAATTTCATAAAGAGGGGGTAATTTAGGTAATAGATAACATGTTTTTATTAATTAAATGATATTTAAATTTATTCAAATACCTTCATTTAAAATATAAAATAAAATAGACCTCTTACACTAATTACCAATTAAAAATGGGGGCCATTATTTACACCCCCCATTTATGTCACTAACACCACCATTGTCACAAACACCCCACTCATGTCAATTTTTAGTCACAAACACCCACCATCCAATTAAAAGTTAATACAAACCTTAATTAAAAAGAGAAGAAGATTTCTCACCTTTTTTCGCTCATCTCTCACCTAATGACAGGTGAGTGAATTCATACATACTCATCCAACATTAGGTGAATGTGTTGCAAGTGACTCACCTAATATAAAGCAATGGAGTGCAGAGTGTATTTGAGTATTTCTAAATTAGACTCACCTAATGACAGGTGAGTGGATTCACACACACTCACCCCATATTAGGCGAATGTGTTATAAGTAACTCGCCTAATAATACAAACTCATCTCACATGGGGTGAGTATGTCTCTACACACTCGTCTTATTTGAGGAGAGTTGTAACTAGATTATTCTCCTTATATAAAGCGAGTCAAGCCTGGACAGAACCCGTTTTATACTCTGTTTTGGGGATTACATCTTTGTTTCAATTTGAATGTTGTAGAATGATATATGAAAGCTAATATACACATTAATACACCAATAATAATAATTATAATACATATTTGGCTTCATTTTGGAGTGAAATTTTATCACCAACTTTTTTTTGAATTTCTTCTTTCTTCACCATCTCATGAACATTGCTTCTTATTTATCATAATCCAAGCTTCAAACTTCCCACCAATAATGTTTGTGCTTTGATTTGATTGTGATTTCTTGATTTTAAGAGCTCAAATGATAAAAAAAGTGAGTCTCTTCTCTCTCTATCTTTTTACTTGAAGCAATGAAATGTGATTGTGAATGGGGGGAAATGAGAGATATATGTTTAATTATTTGGGTTAATGTTTGATTAGTTTATTAAAAAATGAATAAATAGATAGGTTAATGTTTTAAGCATTGGATAAATAAGTTAAGTAATGGTTAAGTGAGAGGGTGTTTGTGAAGAAAAAGTGGGGTGTTGAAAATTGAGTTTTATCAAATTAGAGATGGTGGTGTTTGTGACAAAATTAAGGGGTGTAAATAATAGCACCCTTAAAAATAGGCTCTTCATTCAAAAAAATATTATTTATTGGAGTTTTGGTAAAAATCAATGTGTAGTAAGACCTACCTAATTTCTAGATTTACTTTCTCTTTTTTTTTTTTTTAAAATGCACATCATACCAATGAGATAAATAGTTGATACGTGTGAAGTTTGACAATAATTTTTTTTTGTAGAATCTTAGTGGTGGTTGAGTGTGAGGTTTCCCGTTCCAACAATGACCTCCCTAATTTAGCTTATCTTCAATTTTTTAACTAATCTGTTAGATTTTATTATTAATTGGATGATTGAAACTTATTTATGTTAGCATTGCAGCATTGGATACCATAACATTAGAGACCATTCCTTAACAACCTTTAGACACTATCACAACCTAGCAACCTTTAGACACCATCAATATCTAGCATTAGATTCTTCTTTAATGTCTCTCTCACGTTGTATATATACTTACTTCAATTGTATGCGTAAAATATAAAAGAAATAACAAGAAATAACGATAATGAATTGATAATAGCAATTTTAGTTGAAAAAGAGTACCTGTCTTTTAAACACATGATCACATTTACCGGAGACGACAGCTGGTGATCCAGTATCTGGCGAACCCATAAAATCATCATCTGAGAAAGCAAAGCTTGATACCGACGACAAATGACTCGGCATCGACGCTAACACCGATAAATTTATATCCACCACATCCACACTCCACAGCACCCAATCTTGTGTTGCAGTTCGATGGGGTACATCATGAGTAATGGAATTCCTCCACGGTGGTGTTCCTCCATTAGCCCGTAAAAATTTCCCCTCTGTGGTCCGAAGTTTTATTTGGTATCCACTTTCTTTAATTGGCTCCCACTCAATCGCATTTTCCATCTTTGTCGACGAAAGAGAACTTTGGATAACCTTCTTCCCTGTCATGCCTAGAAGAAAAGGGTCGTCGGTAGCCGTGAGGTACAAGCCATGGCAACTCTTAAGGCGGATGGCATTACTTTTTGCTTTGACGAACTCGACTGTCCAACGTGCCTTGTGTGAGGAGCCATTACGGCTTTGCCGCACAGTTTTCTCATCATCGTCGGCAACTAGGTATTTGCCGTGGTGGCTTTGTAGTCTAACCGCTTTAGCTTTCTCGAAATACTTCATACCATCCTTCATATTGCAACAATCATTTGAATAATTAAGTAGCTTTTATTCTTAAAATTGAGCTTTAAAATCGCATCTCATAATCTAAAACATTTAATAAAATGGTATATTAACATGTACTCTAATTAAATAAATTAATGTAATACTCTTGACACTTTAATTAATACCTTCTTTTATAAATAATTCCTTTTTATTCATCTTTTGAAAAAAACCTTTTATATATAGTTTGTGATGTATTTCCATGTCAGAATTGAAGTGGAAATAGCTTCTACACCTTCAATAAAATAGAAAATATAAAAAATAACTATAACAAGATTGTTACAAGGACTTACAAATATTGAAAGATTGCTAGCTGTACAAAGCCAAATTATTATAATTTTTTATGTAAAACTTACTTTGCATATATAATTTACAAATGAGTAATATTGGCTTGAGGAGAAAAACAAAAAACGGGACATAAACATAAGGGGGACCTAATATCAGTAAATTCGGTATGTCATGAATTAAGTTTAGACAACTTGTAATTCCGAGCATTAATTCACAAACAATATATATATATATATATATATATGTATCACTGTGTGTTTAAAACATTTTCAGATTCAGTCTTCCAATAATTGTTGGTCTCAAATTATTTTTGCTGTTTCATTTACTCATAGCTAACTATATGTACATATAATACCTGCGCTGCACGTGAATGCTTCGAAATATCGGAAGATATCAACTGCCACCGGGAATTGGAATCTATAAAATCATCAGGCAACGAACAAAAACTCGAATTCGATGATAAATAACTGGGCGAAGATTCTGAATCATCAGTTAAAGAAATATCCACCACTTCAACATCCCACAAAACCCAATCTTGAGTTGCAGTTCTAAAAGGAACATCATAAGTAATAGAGTTTCTCCAAGGTGGGGTAGCCCCATTGGCCCTCAAAAATCTTCCCCCTTTGCTCCTCAGCTTCACTAGTTCCCCTTCCTTTATTGGTTCCCACTCTACTGAATTGTCCATTCTTTTTCCAGGAAAAGTTTGGACCACCTTTTTTCCGGTCATCCCCAAAAGAAAGGGCTCATCGGAGGCCGTTAGATAGCTGCCGTGGCAGCTTTTAAGGCGGATAACGTGACTCTTTCCTTCGATAAACTCGACTGTCCAACGGGCTTCTCGTGTTCCGTTCCGGCTTTGACGGACGGTTTCTTCATCCTCGTTGGCGAGCAAGTACTTGTCGAGGTGGCTTCGGAGTTTGACAACGTTTGCTTTGTTAAAAAACTCCATGATTTGAAAGCTATGCACTGTTTTAATTGTTTTAGTTTTTGGGTTGTATCAATTGCTTGATTTAAAAGGAGTTTATTCTATGAATTAATAAAGATGAGGACTTATGGTGAGTTGACGAAGAAGCATAGTAGCTGGTCTCATTGGCCTTTGAATTAGACAAAGTAAATTGAACGTGTACAAGTTTCTTTTTTTGACATTAGAGTATGTGCAAGTTGAATGACGAATATATATATATATATACATATGGTTTCATTATTAATGGGCCGGATACCAAGGGAATGGATCTGAGCTGACCAGATCAATTTTAAGATTTATGCACCTAGAGTGGGACTAATTAATTTGTCATTATTCATTAATATGATTTTATTCGATCACGTTTATTTTTTATTTATTTTTTTCGAATAATGTTGGTGTATTTGAAAATAATTCAATTTTGTACGCCGAGTCTTTTAACGACGTAGTTATCTTGCTGTTATCTATGTCTTTGACGCCTAAGCAATCACACACCAATATACAACTCAGAGTTTTATTTTCAATGCCGCAATGATGCATTTGTTAGAAATTTGTGGATTTTGTCACATCAAATGAACTAATTTTTATTTTAATTTTTTTTTATCTCTCTTAATAGCTGCATTCAAATGCATCTTAAATTATATGTTAGAGTATCTTCGATGTAATTATGAATCGAAGGAAGTTAAATAGCCACATAACATAAATAAATAATAATGAGTTATAAAATCCTTCTCCAAGGCATTTAGATAATATAATGAACAAGAAGGTGATTGATGCGGCAAAAATAGGAGTGCATTGAGGCCTTGAAGGTGAACAAAATTTCATTTGACACTGTCGGGGATAACTATCTTTCTATCTACATCTAGAGAATCTTATAGATAATATCTACGTATACGCCACATCATTTTATTTTATTTTGCTTTCATATTTTATTTTCTAAACTTTAAAATATTTTAGCTTTCATTTTATAATTTTATTTTCATTAAAATTTATATTTGTTAAAAAATATTTGCTAAAATCTATCAAGATAGATATGTATTCTTTATAATTTTACAACATTTGATGCACAAGGTCAATGGTAGTTTTATTGACAGCGCCATTGGAGATGAATTTTTTAGAACATGACTACGAAAAAGATTTTTAGTATCACATATTTTTATGCATACTTATATGACCATGTTTTTTAAAGATCTAATTCACATTATTATTGAAAACGCTCTTAAAGTGTCTCAAATGGTATAATCAAAATAACAATTATAATTAATTTTAACAATGTTGACTAATCAAATGTTAGCAATCTTTTAACCAATAACCAAATATACTCTATTTATAATCAAAGTTAACAACCTTATTCGATAATCAAATGAGGGACCCACTAATTTTATTAGGTAAAAGAGATTCTCTTCAAATTTAAATCATATTTTCCTCATTTTTTTTGAAATAAAATTTAAAATAATTAATTTATGTCCATTTAATATAATGTTATTGAGAAAAAAATAGTTACCGGGAATGCTCTTAGGCCTCGTTTGATTCAGGTATTAGGGTCATGGGATTAATAATACCAGTATTAATAGTACTGGATTATTAATCCTGGTATTAATTTAATACAAATACCCTGTTTGATTCATGTAGTATTAATATTAGGATATCTCATGCTGATGTTAATACCATGTTTGGTTTTGTAACTCGTATACGGGATTATATTTTAGAATAACAAAAAAAAAATTCATCATCTCATCGGTGGTGGTGGTGGTGGTGGTGGTGGTGGCATTTTTGAAAATATTATAGTAGTAATGTCATTTTTTTAAAATATATAGTTTATTTTTTCTTAATCCCGAATAAACAATACCACATCCCCCTTGGTATTAAATTATACCACAAAGAGTGGGATTAAGTTAGTCCCGGTATTAATAATCCCGGCACATTTGTGCGAACCAAACAAGGTATTATAAAAAAAGTGGTATTAATAATCGCATCCCACTTTTGAATACCCGGATCAAACGAGGCCTTAGTATTTCACAACTTTTAAATAAGAGTATAATAGGAAGTGAAGGGGTGCCAAAATATCCTTCGAACTGGAACCAAATGGTAGTTGAGGAAGTCTAATTTTGTTGTACTGTAATTAGCTGTCCGAGTAACGGTGGGTTCTTAGATTCCTTAATGAATATTGACCGAGACAAAATCACAGAAGCATCCTAGTTTGTTGGGTATCTTGTTTTATTTTAATCAATGATTTGGAGCTGAAATATAATACCAAATGCAGCAATCTCAAACCCACTCACTCCTATTAATAAATTGGCTCACTCAGTTTAAATCTTGAATTATTATTTACTTTTAATTTCTAATAGAAGCAGAGAACCCCTTAGTAATGATACTTGACCAACTAATTATTTGACTAATTGATGTGGTAAATTTTTATTAGCTAAAGTTCAAAAAATGTTGAGCTTTAAATTTTGTTCAAAAATCCTATTCTTTTATCATCGGTTTATCTTAAAAATTATAAGAAATAAAATAAAAGTCTTCACTTCAAGCAGCAACTTGAATGATATTCAAGTGTGTATCTTCCCTTCACCTTGGTATAATTTAGATTAAAAGTGTTACAAATTTATAGGTAGAACTTACTCTTGAAAATAAGCTAGCAAGAAAAAAGTGCACATAGGCTTTATAAACTACTCCCAAATCCACCATGCCCCACTCTATGGCGGCCAACTCTACTAGCACTAGCTTGGTAGTAGGCTTTTCTATCATAGTTGATTCACTCATCTACCAATATTCATTAGTTCGGCATCACAAATGCCTAACCATTTTAATCTAACTTGTAGGTCACCCTTTTCGAGTTGGACGGTCCGACACAATTTTAATCTAGCATGTAGGTCGCCCCCTCCATAGGTTTCCCTTTCGAGTTGGATGGCCCGAATCGTAACTTGATCTCACTGTGTTCAGTCCCATACCCGAGCCATAGTTTAACCATTTTAATCTAGCCTGTATGTCGCCCCCTCCATAGGTTGCCCCTTCGAGTTGGATGGCCCGAGCCGTAACTTGATCTCACTGTGTTCAGTCCCATACCCAAGCCATAGTTTAACCATATTACGCCCAGTCCCATACTCGACATGGTACTTGCTTTGATACCACTTGTTACGAACTCATGGTAGAACTTACCCCTAAAAACCGGCTTGTAAGGGAAAGATGCCCATGGGCTTTATAAACTACTCCAAAATTTATCATTTTTTTCATGTGGGACTATTTGGATATAACAAAAAGGAATAATTAACATCTTTAGTTACCTCAATTGAATTTGATTTATTGCTAAAAATCAATTTGAATTAGATTTTGTGAGGTTCATTAAGGAGAGGGAGGGAGGCGGACTCGAACATAGACATGATGTGAATATACACATAATTTAAATTTAATATATATATATATATATATATTGAGGTTTATTCATAATCATCTAGAGATCAAAAGCACAAATGACCCATAATGATAAAATTTATGCTGTGGAGAGATTTATTTGCACCTTCATCTTCCATCGCTCGAATCAAACTCTAGGTCCACTTGTATCACCATCTCACTCCCCTCAAATCAAACTCTAGGTCCATTTGTGCACGCATAGTATGCAAAAGAATATATCGTTATTATGCTATAAGATTATTGATACTTACATCAAATTATTAGATATCTGAAAAGAAAATGATAAATATGACACTTAACCCATTTCCATATGTCATAAAACTGTTATTATGCTACAAGATTGTTGGAGGAAGTCAAGACCAATTCTACTCCTATATTTGAGGTTCTTTAGTTTTGTAATAGCTTTTAGATTTTGATTATTGTGTTTGTTAGTTAGTTTCCCTCTTTTGTTTATATTTTGAATTTAAATCTCTCTTGTAATCATCCCATCTATCTTGCTATTATCCTATCTCTCTAGCCTATATGTTGTTATGATCATTGAATGAATATGATCAGTTAAAACTATTTTATTTCTCTCTTTCGTGTTCACTCTTTTTACATGGTATTAGATGATACAAGCATTTTTTCTCTTCAATTTTTCTCTAGATCTATTTCTTCACCTTGGCTATTGAAAATCCTACCATCAACATCATACCACCATTGTCGTGATAAATTTTAATAAGCACGAATCAATTTATAGTGTAGCGTGTAAGCGATGTCGATCCCATAGAGACTTAAACAATATGTTTATAATTATCTTGTTAATCTTTCAACAATCCCTAATCTAGCCAAGAATAATTGATGCAAATCAAACAAATTAAATATAACAAAATAAATAAAATAAAGTAAAGCAAGTAAACTAAATTAATGGAACTAATTTAAATAATACGAAGCAAGATAATAAAATTAATGAATTAATTGAGTAGGATTTTAGAGTCATATATTTAATATCATCTTCCTAAGTATTCATGCACATAAACTTTACTCTTATTTAGCACTAATTTGGTCTCTCGACTCTATTAAATGCGGAAAATAAAATCACTAAAGTCCAATTAATTAATAAAATCTAATTATAATTCTTCCACAGCCAAACTAATATCTAAAAGCAAAGCACTCATTATATCCGTCAAAACAAACCTTATATCCGCTTTTAACAAATTATAAGGTGAATCCAACAAAAAATAATGAGAATCTAACTTTATTTTTTGTCAATTAAAATAGGTATTTAGTAGGAAAATTTGTATTTAACATTAAAGTATTAAATTAGTAGAGTCAATAGGCATGAATACATATAAGAGAATCAATTAAATATACTCATCATAACCCTAACACAAATTTATGCTAGCATATAATAAATTAAATAGCAAATAAAATTAAAAAAAAAAACTATTAAATAGCAAATAAAATTAAAAAAAAAAAAAAACTTACTTGACATTAATCTAATTGAATAAAACACACTTTAAATCTTCAAGGTCTTCAATAAAGCAAAAAGAAAAAAAAAGAAAGAAAAGAGAGGAGAGGATTTTCGGCATTGTGCTACTGGCTGCTCCATGCATTGCACAATTGTGTGCTTTTATAATATTAAAATCTAAGTGGGTCTGGGAGTAATAAATGGGTTTCGCTCATTTAATTAATGGATAATTGGGCTTTAGATGGGCTTTGCAGTATCTTCTTTGGCTTATAATAAATGGGTGGCGAGTGGGCTGCCACTTGAAGGATGGGCTGAGCTTGTTTAATTTAAATGCTAAATATATGTATGGCCCATAATTAAATATAATAAATTTTCGCCATTTTTTGACTGCTGCATTTGCGTCGCAATTTTGAACTCTGAAATGGCTGAATTTGGAAAAATGCCGAACTACAAAGTTGTATCTCTCAAAATTCTATTCAATTTGGGCTTAACAATCTCATTATTTAGAGTTCCAAGTAAAAAGTTATGTATCCAGAAGTATTGAGCACTTTTAGTTCTTCACTTGCTTTAATTTATCTATTTTTTCAATCTTTTCCAATTCTTTTCTGACATCTGAAAAAGCAATAAAAATACAAATATTAGTAATATTTTATGCTCTTTAAATTATAAATTAACATAATAAATTATACCAATTCTTGGCACATTAAATCATTTCCACCGTCATTAACACCTAACAAAACAGATCCTTATGTCATTCATTACTCAGATAGCCTTTCTATTATTCTCGTTACACCTCTATTGACATGAGATAATTATGGATAATGGAGTTGTGTAATGACAATGACGCTTTGTGCAAAAATCAAGTTAGGTTTTGTTGATGAGTCACTTTCAATTCCAAAGGAGAAATATAACATTTCCAACTGGGAACGATGTAATGATTTGGTTGAAAGTTGGATTCTTAATTCAGCCTCACTTGTGATCCGTCCAAGTATCTTGTATGTTGAAACTGTAACAAAAATTTGGACATATCTTAAGGATCGTTTTTCTCAATCAAATGCCCCTAAAATCTATCAGTTGAAATAATCAATTTCTGCCTTTGAGCAGGAAGATAAGTCCATTTCATTATATTTCACACAACTCAAATCCTTATAAGACGAGCTTAGTTCCATTCTCTCTGTCACTTCATATATCTGTGGTAATGCTAAAAGCATTATTGATCAGCAAAATCAAGATCATTCCATGGAGTTTATTTAAGGACTCCATACTTGTTTTTCAGTTATTCATAGTCAAATTCTCTTGACGGAGTCGTTTATTTCGATTCAGTGTATCTATAATTTGGTACGTCAAGAAGAAAAACAACAAGAGATTAATATTCGAACAACTCTTGTCATTGATTTGTCAGCTCTTCAGGCATCTAAACCACCTTCTCGACCTTCAGGAAAGCGTTCACGTCCTTTTCGTGAACATTGTAACAAGAATGGTCATACTCTTGCTACATGCTATTAGATTCATGGTTTCCCAGATAAGCAGGAGAAGAAATAAGGGCCACTATCATCCACTTTAGTTACGTTTGATAGTCAATTGACACCTGATCAATACAATAAGCTTCTTGCACTTCTAGCCAAAGAAGAATCTGGTAAGTACAATTATCACTTGTTTATCATCTTGTTGGATTATTGATTCGGGTGCTTTTAATCATATATTCACTTCTCTTTCATTTGTTTCTTCATGTACTCATGTTCATAAAAAAATGTCAGTTCAATAGCTCGATGGTTCTCATGCGCTTGTGACCACACATAGGCACAGTTCATTATTCATCATCACTAATTCTCACGAATGTTTTTCACATTCCATCTTTTAAATTCAATTTGTTATTTATTTTATAATTAACAAAGTCAACAAATTATGATGTATTATTTTTAACTTCTGAATGTATATTTCAGGACCGAGTAACCAAGAAGAAGATTGGTCGGGTGGTGCTTGAGATGGTCTTTTTTATCTAGATGTACATTCAAATTTCAATTTTGTTTTTTTTTCAAGCATTGTAAAAAATTTGACATATAGCATTCTCGCCTTGGTCAACCATTTAGGTCTCGTTTTGATTTCATTGTTAAGAATTTTTCGAATATTAGTGCAAATAAAGATTTTGTCTGTGACATATGTTGGTCGGATAATGACCCTAGAGGGGGTGAATAGGGTTTTCTAAATTAAATACGAAATTAAAAATATTTTAAAAAATGTCTAAGCAATAAAACTTAGCTAAACAAATTTATTAAGTAAATCCAAATTTAATCAAGCAATCTCAACACACAAGCAATAATAGAGCAATTATAATTGCAAGTAAATAAAGAATTGAGTTAAAGAGATTAAACCAATTAAAACCCAAGACGTTTTGTTCACGCGGTTCGGCTTCCTAAACCATACGTCCGCGCTCGGTTAGTTTTCCGAGAATTTTCACTATTCAATCTTCTTCGGGTGAAGATTAAACATCAATATAAATGTTTTTATGCACACAACACTCACAATATAGCTATACCCATTACACTTTTTACAAGATATATTATCTTGCTCTACAAAGAGACAAACTCTTTTTTGAAATGAAGAATGATTTGTTTGTGGAGATACACATTAATACAATAACTCTCAAGTGCTTACAAGAAATGAAAATTAGCTCACACTAGAAGTTATTAAGTTTTGATCAAAAATAAATAGCTCAAAAGATGAAAGATTGATCAAAAAATGATTCAAGGTGTGTTAAAGCATGTCTAGGACCTCATGTATATAGCTTGCAAAAGTATGTGGTAATTGGGGGTGATTAAGAAAGATTTTGGATCAAAAGTCGACATTTTCAAACTTTCCAACGGCTAGTTTTGTTAACAAAAAATTCAAATTTGTTTATATCATATCTCCTAATTTGACCGTTGAATCATGTTCAAATTTTAGTCATAAGTGCTAAGAGATGTTGTATAACTACTGAAAAACTTTCAAAGTCATCGGAGTCCGGAAAGGCCTCCATCAGACCGTTAGATCAAAACTGTGCCAAAACTGAGCGAATCTAAAATGTAAAATAAAAACATTTTAGCAATTTAGTTCCAAATACAATTCTAATGATTTTTGAACCTTAAGGATATGTTTATAAGATACCTATTTTTATGAGAGCTTACAATATGATCATTTAAAATTAATATGAATTAATTTTGAAACTCGATCTTTGTAAAATGATGTTTTTAATTACTGAATTAACGAGTATTCGAATGCTTTGATTTGTTTCTTCGAATTGATCTTCACTTGAAACTTTTTCTTAAAAACTTTTCATATAATTTTTTTATCCTTTGTGCTTCATGATTTGCATTGAGAGATTTTATCTTCTTTGTCTTGTCCAATGATCAAACAATGAAAGAGTGGCCCTTATCATATTTTTCTTGAATTTTTCAAGTAAATGAACTATATACTTATATCAAGAAACACGTTAAATTACACATGATTGATTTATTGTTATTATCAAAATAAGATTAAGACATTAGGTCAACAACATATGTTCGCATGCTAAACGGTCATGTATTTCTTTTCCTTAAAGATCATCTTGTTCTTCTCATTGCTTTGAATTAATTCATGTTGACATTTGTGGTTCTTTTTTTATACCTTTTAAAAATGGATCCTTTTTTTTTTAACTATTGTTGATGATTATTCAAGGTGTACTTGAATTATTTAATGAAACATAAATTTGAAACTTTCAACATGTTAATTCATTTTTTTAATCAAATAAATTGTCAATTCAACACAAAAATTTCATGTATAAACTCTGGTAACGGGCACTTTTTTCTTCCTCAACCTCAAACTATTTGTTCAGACAATGGTGTTGAATTCATTTCTAAACAAATTTAAACATGGTTTTATGAAAATGGAATTATTCACCAACGTAGTTGCGTTGTGACACTTCAACAAAATGGTGTTGTAAAGCATAAACAATGACATCTACTTAATGTTGCAAGAGCTCTACGATTTCAAGAAGCTTGCGGCTTTAATTTTGGGGTGAATGTATACTCGCAACTGCCTTTCTTATTAATAAATTTCCAACTCAGATCCTTAAATACAAATCACCTTATCAAGTTATATTAGGAATTATTCCTTCATATTCATCTTTCCGAGTTTTTGGATGTTTATATTTTACTAAAAATATGAATATTCAACATAAGTTTAATGAGCAAGCCAAACCTGGTATTTTTATTGGCTACCCATATGGTCAAGGGATATTGCATATATGATTTCAAAACTAATCAAATTTATGTTTTTCGTGATGTTATATTTCGTAAGTCAATTTTTCCATATCGTGATCTTCCATCTCCATCATTAAAAAATTCAATAACTAATACTCCAATTAACGATGATGGAACTTTTGACTGCATTGCACCAGCAATTATTCCCATTGATATTTCTTCTAGTATTATATCTCTCATAATCTAGCTGATTATTCAAATGACTCTCCAAGGTTTATTCCTACATCTTCTCAACTTATTGATACACCAAATTATCCATATATTTCTGAGGATACTCCTTCTAATAATTCTCCTTCAATGGCACATGGTCCCCAGCTAGATAACCCATTGCCTATTTTCGAAGGGGCTTATTATGATAATTCTCCTCCAGTGCCACCTAGTTCTATAATTAATAATCATTCTCAACGTATTCATCACCCACTAGGTTATCTCAAAGATTATATTTGTAACAATATTTCATTACCAATTAATTTCCCCTAGCCAATTACTTTTCTTTGTCCCATCTAAGTCATTCCCATCGTACTTTTTTTAATAAATATTATTGAACATCAAGAACCCCGCTCTTATTCTTAAGCCATGGAATCTATCAAAATGGCACAATGCCATGGCCAAAGAAATTCATGCTCTTGAATCAAAAAACACTTGGTCTTTATGTTTACTTCCTAGAGGAAAATCACCTATTGGTTTTAAATGTGTTTACAAAATTAAATATCGATATGATGGTTCAATTAAGGGATATAAAGCTCGTTTAATTGCCAAAAGTTATACATAAGTTGAAGGTATTGATTATCATGATACATTCTCCCTTGTTGCTAAACTAGTTACTGTCCGTCTCATTCTTTCAATTGCTGCCATTAAAAATTGGTCCCTATATCAACTCGATGTCAATAATGCATTTCTCCAAGGGGATCTTAATGAAGAAGTTTATATGACCATTCCTCCCAATTTCTCTGGTAAAGGGGAAACTCTTGTATGCAAATTAAATAAATATATTTAAGGTCTCAAACAGGCTTCTCATCAATGGTTCTCTAAATTCCCAACCACTTTTATTCGACGAGGTTTTCGCCAATTTATTTTAGACTATAATCTTACATATATTCATGATCAAACTTCTGTTTTTGTTCTCGTTTATGTCGATGATATTATTTTCACTAGTAACAACGATGATTCCATCGCTGAAATTAAAAAATTTCTTGCTTAATCTTTTTTTATAAAAAATCTTAGCAATCTTCAATATTTTTTAGGTATTGAGGTATCTTGGTCGAAACAAGGAATTTTTCTATGTTAAAGAAAATAAATCCTTGACGTCTTATATGATTCTGGTATGACCAACTCCCGACCATCTGATTTTCTGATGGAACAACATCTTCGTTTACAACCAGATGATGGTACCCCCTTCCTGATCCGACTATTTATCGTCGACTAGTGAGACGCCTTTTTATATCTTAATATAACACGACCATATATTCAATATACTGTGAAACACGCTTAGTCAATTCACGTAATTTCCTTATTCCACTTATCTTGATGCTGCCAACTGGATTCTTTAATATCTTAAAGGTATTGTTTGTAAAGGATTATTTATTTATGCATCTATCCTTCTTCCTTTTATTGGATATACTGACTCTGACTGGGGTGGTTGTCCTACTACTCGTTGATGCACCATTGGTTCTTTTACCATGTTAGGTTCTAGTCTTATTTCTTGGAAAACCAAGAAACAACCAACTATTTTTCGTTTTTCTACTGAAGCAGAATATTGTTCTTTCGCTACACTTACTTCTAAGTTACAATTGCTAAAATATCTTTTCTCAGATCTTGGTTTCAACCATTCACACTCAATGGTTATTTCAATAGAATTGCAAAGCTGCTATTCATAGTGCCGAAAATCATGTTTTTCACAAAAGCACCACACACATTAAGATCGATTGTCATTTTATTCGAGAAACAAATTCAACGAGGTCTCATTGCTCATTCCTACCTACGTTATAGCGACCAATTGGCGGATATTTTTACCAAACCACTTGGCAGTGACGCTTATCGCTGAATACTTCCCAAGTTGGGTGTTCTTGACATTTCAATCCCAACTCTAACTTGGAGGGGGGGGGGGAGTGTTGGAGGAAGTCAAGACCAATTCTACTCCTCTATTTGAGGTTCTTTAGTTTTGTAACAACTTTTAGATTTTTATTATTGTGTTTGTTAGTTAGTTTCCATATTTTGTGTATATTTTGAATTTAAATCTCTCTTGTACTTATCCTATCTATTTTGTAATCATCCTATCTTTCTTGTAATTATAATATCTATCTTGTAATCAGCCTATATATTGTTATAATCATTGAATGAATATGATAAGTTCAAAACTATTTTATTTTTCTCTCTCGTGTTCACCATTTTTACAAAGATTATTGACGCTTACATTTAATTATTAGATATAATATAACTAGTTTCAAACCTATGCGACACATGGACGTGTGGACATACATTTTTTAACAAATTTAAAAAGGCTAACTTTAAGGATATAAAATATTGATCAAATGCTTTCATCTTTAAGATTACAAATATATATTTAGTTTTAAATAGTTACAAAAAAAGCAAAGGAAAAAAAACTATAATTTGAATGCCCTCATCTTCTATTACTCAATCACCTGGACATAGAGTTTAAATTCATGGTTGACATTAATGATTATTGATATTATGTATATACTATATGATAGCAGAATTCATTATCTATTACACGAGTTTTATAATTTATTATCTCCCATAGCTTAACTTTGAAGTATGAAAATGCACTAATTTCAATTCACTAAGACAAAAATCTAAATATGTTGATGTTGCTAAAAACTCTTATTTTAAATAATATATAATGAGACTTGACTCCCCTTCATTATCACTCCATCCATTTTTTTATATAATGGCATATCAACTAAACAAAAATTCAAATCGAAAATAAGTGAAATGATTATTTAAAATTTTAACTATAAAAAATAAACAAATATATCAAATTTTTACCGCACCACTTTTAATTTGAATTTCTTAATAAAATTTTATAAAGATATCTACTCATTATATTATTATAAAGATATTTCTATAAAATTTATTAAAAAAAATTCATCCATTTAAATTTGATTAGACTAAGGTGGCGTTTAGTAAAAAAACTGAAAGCTGAAAGCTGAAAACTGAAAGATGAAAACTGAAAAAGCTGTTTGTTTAGTTCTCAAAATTGTATTTGAAAAACTGTTGTTCGTTTGAATATAACACATCTGAAAACTGAATCTTTTTAGCATGACAATTTTGCCCTTTTATTTTGATCCCTTATTTCTTGTAGTGTCACAACCCAATCTGCCACCCACTCTCCGTCCATTTTGCCCAGCTCCCACTTCTATCCCTCCATTTCACCTTTTTCCCCCATGAAATCCCCCTTTATATGTTACACATATATGTGTGTATATATATTTATTTCAAATTTGATTGTAGAAGATGACATATATATTGTGTGTATATATAAATATATGTATTATGTGATTTTTCTACACGAAAGGTTAGAGATGGAAGAGCAGGGGTGGGGAGTTGGGTGGAGTTAAAGTTAGGGATGGCAAAAAAAACCAACCCGCCAGGTTACCGAACCGATCCGATCCGTTTGGAGCGATTTCGGGGCGTTTTTTTTAACCGGTTCGGTTTCGGGTTTTTTAAAAAAAAACTAATGCGGGTTCGGTTTCGGTTTTTTCTTCTTAAAAACCGTCCCGAACCGTCCCGAATATATATATATATATAATATAAAAATATTATTTTATATAAAATATATATATAAATATATATCTACTAAAAACTAAACCTTAAAACTAATGTTATTCCCCATCTTTCTAGTTTCTAAGCCACCGCTGCTCACACTCTCTTTCAAGTTTCGACATTCCAGACGGTCTCCTCCCCGGCTCCCCAGACCATCGGCCATCTCTCTCTCTTTCTAACCCACCAACTCACCAAGCACCACCCATTAGCTAACCTTCGCCCTTCAATCCTCCCTTTACCCAACCGCGCCAGCTGCCACCTGCCAGCGCACTGACACTGCTGACTGCACTCTTCCACTCCGGCCTTCTCCTCCTCTGCTTGACTGCATCTGCTTGAGGTAAGAGTCTATTAAAATTTAATTTATTCTTTTGTTGGAAATATTTAAGTTAGATCAAATTTATTTATTTTGGAGTTAAATATATGGTGTGGAGGCCCTTTCTCAAATAGAAAATATTCGGGTAGCTTGTTATCAATTACTTAACGAATACCAAGCAAAGTTGAAGGAAAGTAATAATGAGGTAAGTGAAAGTGGTGTAAGTGGCATTACATCTTTAGGTGATTCTACTTCGGGGAGTGTGGGTGGAGATTGGAATGTTGATATCTTCTCCGAGTATGATCAAATTGTTAATGGTATGGTTGGACGTGTGAATGTAAAGTCGGAGTTGGATCATTACTTGGAGGAAAATATATTTCCACGCACACAAAACTTTGATACTCTAAATTGGTGGAAAGCAAATGGGGTTAGATATCCTACGTTGTAGTTAATTGCGCGTGACATTTTGGCTATCTCGGTATCGACAGAGGCTTCCGAATCTGCTTTTAGTACAAGTGGTAGGGTGGTGAGTGCACATCGTAGTCGACTTAGTGCTCCTGTTCTAGAGGCATTAATGTGTGCACAAGATTGGCTATGGAATGACTTGGAAAGTACATAATTTATTTTATATGATGTTCGTTTCTTGATAAATTAATGATTTGATAAACTAATTATTATTCCATATATTTTATGCTTCTAGGTGCGGTTGACACAGCAGATTCAAGAGTTACAATTTGTGATGAAGAATCTGATTTGTGAATTGGAGGTAATTATTTTATTATTCTAGACTTGTTTGATCTTTGAAGTAGTTTTTTACTTACTATATTTATTCTTATTCATATGTATTTTCATGTGGTTTATTATTGATTTGCTACTATGGAGATGATTTGAGAATAACTTTTTTTTTAAATTGAAGAAATTGTTGTTTAAAGTTATTTGTGTTTTTTGTTTAATTGTGTATGAAGAATTGAAGCTCTTTGGGTTTTTAGTTTAATTGTGTGTCAAGATTTGAACTTTGAACTTTTAATTTTATTCATTTGAAGTTATTTGTGGTTTTTGAAGAATGGATAATTAATTAATTTGTTTGAAGTTTAATTAGTTTAATGTTTGTTTAATTGGTTATTGCCTTATATTTGAGAATGCTACATTGCTACTTTTATTTGAAATTGTTGTTGTCCATTTTTTTTAAATAATGGTTATTCGGGTCGAGTCGGGTCGGGTTGGGGCGGGGCGGGGCAACCAACCCATAATCTGTATATTCGGGGCGGGACTGTTCGGATTCGGTTAACCGTAAATTAATTCGGTGCGGTTTCGATTTAAAAAAAAAACCGTGGCGGTTTCGGTGCGGTTTCGGTTCGGGATGAATTAATGCGGTTCAGTTTCGGATTTATGTAAAACCGTCCCGAAACCGCCCCGTTGCCATTCCTAGTTAAAGTTGGTGGATGGGGGTTAGGAAGAGGCGAGAGAATGGTGGTTGTAGTTATGAGTATTAAAGAGAGAGTGTGTGTATATAATTTTATTAAAAGAAATAGGGTAAAATAGACATTTTACACTCTTTAAAATTAAATTTCAGATTTAAGTGATAAAGTTGTCACTTAAAATTTTAAATAAAATTTTTAAGTTTTAAGTGGTAAAAATTAAATAGTTACTTAATTTTTTAAGTTATTGAACAACTTTTTACACCATTTAAATTTAAAAAATTTATATTTTTAGATTTAAGTGGTAAAATAAGTGACAATTGAACAACGTACAATGGAGAGGAGCGTAGAGGATCAATGCTATGACAAAGGAGACCATTTAATGGAGTCGAGAGCGAGCGAGCGAGCGAGCAATAATTACAGAAGAGTGAATACAACTGCAAAGACAATTCCTCCCTCTTCAGATTTTTAGTCTATTCAGCATTCAGATTCAACCGCTACGTTATCAGACAGAGATGAAGAAGCCAAACTACTGTTATTATTACCTAACAATGGAACGCAAATGGATCTTCATCTTCCCATTATCTATTATCTCACTTCTCTCTCTCTTCCTTCTCCTCACCACCACCACCACCACCTACCCCCTCCGCCGCTTCTCCACCTCCTCAGCCTCCGTTTTCGTCGAATCAAAACTCAAAACCCTCCCTCTCTCCTCCCTCCCTCCACCTCCTCGCTTCGCTTACCTCATCTCCGGCTCCAAAAACGACGGCGTTATGCTCCAGAGAACCTTATTAGCGCTCTACCACCCCAACAATCGCTACATTATCCACCTAGATGCCGAATCCGAGCCTCAAGAGAGGCTTGATCTTGAAAATTTCGTTAAGAATCAGCTCGCATTTGCCAAATTCGGTAATGTCAGGATGATTACGAAGGCGAATTTGGTTACTTACCGTGGGCCCACAATGGTGGCGAATACGCTTCACGCGGCCGCGATTTTGTTGAGAGAAGGTGGGGATTGGGATTGGTTCATTAATCTCAGTGCCTCAGATTATCCTCTTGTTACTCAAGATGGTGAATATTTATTCCATTTCCTTCTTTCAATTTAGGGCAAAATTATATTTGAATGTATTTATCTAACATAAGACAATGACATTACGGGACTATTAGTGCAGTGGTCAATTGGCGGAGTGATAAGAGTGTAGACTTTTCTTATCAACCAATGCATTGCTTCCACTTCATTTAAGTCACTTATTTGGTCTCAATATTGAGTCTTTCTAGAATTACTTTAGTTACAAAATGGATTTTTGATACTGATGAATTTGATGTGGGCCCCAGATTATAACCAACACATGGTTGCAATTATTGAATATGTTAGGATTTATGTCGGATATATATGTTTCTCCAGAATTATTGTTTTGCTGAAGAGTTCGATTAATTGAGTGCTTGCTTATGGTTTTGGATTGATTAGATCTGCTTCACACATTCTCGTATTTGCCGCGTGACTTGAATTTCATTGATCATACCAGTGACATTGGCTGGAAAGAGTAGGTGTTTTTTTTATGCCTTCATTGAGCTTTCTGTACTATTCATTTGGCTAGTAGATATATAGAGAGAAACTCAAGTATTTGCTTTTATCTATGTAGGGTTCAACGAGCAAAACCAATTATCATTGATCCAGGGTTGTATAAGACAGAGAAATCTGATGTTTTCTGGATTACACAGCGAAGAAGTGTGCCAACATCTTTTAAACTCTTTACAGGTGCAAGTTCTCATAGTTTACTTGTTTTATCTATTAGTTTGAGCTTGCATTTTGTTCTTCCTTTTCCTTTACTGGTATTATATCTCATGAATTAATTTCACTCTTGTTATGTAGCTACTTTGGAACTAGCCGAGCCCGATATATATATGCATATAATCTGAACTATCGTTGTCAAATGGTGCCCATTTTGTTTCTGGATTTAACTAGCACTTATTGGTACGTTATCTCTATGACAGTAACCCTGAGGGCTTGTGTTTGCTATTCGCTTGAATGTCTTCTATGGCCATCTTGAGGGCAGAGTGAAGTTTTTCTAAATGAGGAACTGATATGCAAAATGTGATACTAAACCTGGCTAACTGGTCTTACTGAATTCTCCATTGAGAATTAAGCTGTAATAGATCCCAACATGTGATTCATCATAGCAGCTTTGTTCAAAAGTTGAAAGGTTCCTCATTCCCACACCCCCAGCTTGTTTAGATTGTAAACCATGTGCTCTACAATCTGCCAAGCCATGTTCACCAATTTCTCACTTCGAATTTTCCCACTCCATAATAGTTTCCTCATCTGCTCTCAATTTTTAGCTTAAAGACTTGGGCCAGATTTTCCAAAGTTTATCTTACTAATACTATGTTCACATTTGACCAGAGTGAGGAAATGAATATCTAATATGAAAAGGTTCAATTTTGTATTTGAGTAAGTAGGCTTTGGATGCCACTTTGAAGTTGTAAAATTGTCATATGTTAGGTCAGTTTGATGTCCGGAATGGTGTGAGTTGTAGTCTGCATATAAGAAGCTCCTATTTTTATTTGGAGTAGTAGTGTGAAGGTATCGTCTATTGTAAATTATTAATCAAAATATGCAGGGGGTTAAAACAATACGTAGTGTCACGGGGCGTCCTTTGATGGCACAAAGGAGGCCGCGTGAACGACCGGGCTAACCGATAGCACGGTTGAGTGTGATCGAATTTTGTTAACAATCGACGAGCAACATGCAACAACAGTAATTTGAAAGAGAGCGTGAGCACAAATTGAGATTACTTCATTGCAAGAAAATTAGATTACATGGAAAGCTATTACAGTTCGAAAGAAAGTAAGAGCTTGAAAGCAAGTGCTAAACAACGTGCACTGGTAGGCAACTCGGGTGTGAGGCAGATAGTCTTATCCCCACATATAACCACTTAATGAAAATACCAGAGTGGTAGCAGTGCACGTTGGGTCTTACAAGTTACAAGAAAACAATTACAAAGGAAATGGAATACAATTACAAAGGAAATTCCTAGATCTAATTACATGGAAACAACAATATTTACATAAGGGAAACCTAAACAGAATAATAAAACTAGGTGCCGTGCTGCGCTCGGGCGCGTGCACGGTGCTGATGAAGCGGGGCAATCGATCATTGCCTGTCGGGCCGTGCTGCGCTCGGGCGCATGCACGGTGCTGATGAAGTGTAGAAGTCGGTCACGGGTTGTGTTGGAAGGCACCCCGTGACATCCTCCCCCACTAGAGCTGTTGACGTCCTCGGCAACTGGTTGAGGTATGATGTGATCTGGTCCTGGAAAGCGGATAGGTCTGATGCTCTTTCCCAATTGTTCTCTTCTGGGTTTCTTCCTGCCCATTTGACAAGGAACTCTTGGTGTTGTTTGCGAGAAGCTGTCACAACTCGATCGGCCAGGATGGCTTCCACTGACTGCTTCCCTTCTGCTCTCTGCTTTAGCCCTGGACGACTAGACTCTTCTCGGGATGGATCGGTTGTGTCAGCAAAGTACGGTTTTAGCATGCTGACATGAAATACTGGGTGAACCTTCAGCCAGCTAGGGGGTTCAATCCGATAAGCCACTTTCCCAATTTTCTTCACAATCCTAAGCGGCCCCTCATATTTTTGCAGAAGGCGTGGGTCTCGACCCCTCAAGAACTTCCTATCTTGTGGAAGAAGCTTCACCATTACGAGATCTCCTACTTGGAACTCTAACGGTCGCCTTTTCTGATCTGCATACTTCTTCATTCGATGGGTGGCCTTCTCTAGGTGCGAACGAGCCAACTCAATATTTTGCTTCCATTCTTCTGAGAAGTTACGGGCTCTAGGAGATTTGGAAATTGGCATCGAGTTGGCGGTGTGAGGAAGGATGGGTTGTTGGCCGGTAACGATTTCGAAGGCGCTCTTGCCCGTCCCAGAGTTTTTCTGGGCGTTGAAGCACAATTGAGCCACATCCAATAACTTGACCCAATTTCGTTGTGTTGCACTAGCGAAATGGCGCAGATATTCCTCAAGCATCGCGTTGTATCTTTCAGTTTGTCCATCGGATTGAGGGTGGTAACTGGAACTCATACACAGCTTGGAGCCGAGAACCTTGAAAAGTTCCTTCCAAAAATTTCCCGTGAATCGTGAGTCCCTGTCACTAACTATGCTCCGAGGAATCCCCCAATACTTAACCACATACTTGAAGAATAGTTGTGCAGTCTCCTCGCCCGATGTGTTCTTTGGAACTGCGATAAAAGTGGCGTACTTCGAAAAACGATCAACGACTACAAGGATAGTTGTCAAGTCCCCCACTTTGGGTAAACCTGATATGAAATCGAGCGAAATGCTCTCCCAAGGTCGTTCCGGGATAGGTAGAGGTTCCAGTAACCCTGCAGGCTGTCTCCGCTCAATTTTGTCTTGTTGGCAAATCAGGCAAGTTCTAACATAGCTCTCCACATCATCTTCCATTTGGGGCCAGTAGTACCCTTGCTTAAGGAGGGCCAACGTCCTTTCTTGACCAGGGTGTCCCGCCCATAAGGTATCATGGCATTCTCGAATCAGGGTGCGCCTCAACTCCCCTACTCGAGGAACAAAAACTCGATTTCCCTTTGTCGAGATGAACCCGTTGTCCAACCAAAACTGCCGTGTCTTCCCCTTCTTGATCATCTCTAATAGTTGGGCAGAAACAGGATCTTGCGGTAGCGCGTTCTTGATTTTGCTTCGAATTTCGGTAGACACTTGACTGTCGATTCGAAGAATGGCATTAAGGAACGCGTTAGCCTGTTCGTTGAACTCCACCCTGCGACTCAAAGCATCTGCTACTTGATTGGTCGACCCCGCCTTATACTCCATCCAAAAATTGAATTCAGCTAGTAACTCCTGCCACCTTGCTTGTTTAGAACTCAATTTTGGTTGACTAAGGAAATGGCTGACCGCAGTATTATCTGTTTTCACAAGAAATCGAGAACCGAGAAGGTAGTGTCGCCATAATCTCAGACAATGGACCACTGCGAGTAACTCCTTTTCGTGAGCAGAGTACTTCCTCTCGGTTTCATTGAGCTTACGACTTTCGTATGCTACCGGGTGGCTCTCCTGCATTAAGACTCCTCCGAGGGCAAAATCCGATGCATCAGTGTGCACTTCAAACGGCTTGGTCACATCCGGTAGAGCAAGAACCGGGTCTTCAGACATAGCCTTCTTCAAAGCATCGAAGGCAGCTTGGCACCCTGTCGACCATTTCCAAACTTTTGCCTTCTTTAGCAGTTCCGTCAGGGGCAATGCGATACTGGAGTAGTCTTTCACGAACTTTCTGTAGTAATTCGCCAGTCCCAGAAAAGAACGGAGTTCCGACACATTGGTGGGCGCTTGCCATTCCTGAATAACCTTGACCTTAGTCGGATCCATTTGCACTCTCCCATGTTCAATGATGTGACCAAGAAACTTGATACGCTTTTGCGCAAAAGAGCACTTCGACAACTTGATATACAACTCATGTTTTCGAAGTCTCTCAAATACCTTCTTCAGGTGCTCTTCATGTTCTTCCATGTTTTCGCTGTACACAACGATATCATCGAGATAAACAACGACAAAATCATCCAAGTAGTCCCTAAGAACCTGATTCATTAAGGTGCTGAAAGTGGCTGGAGCATTGGTTAGCCCAAATGGCATAACAAGAAATTCATAAGCCCCGTATCTGGTGACGCATGTGGTTTTTCCCTCATCTCCTGCCGCAATGCGAACTTGCCAATACCCGGATCTGAGATCGAGCTTAGTGAAAACTTTTGCCCGGCTGAGTTGGTCAAAGCAATCGGCTACAAGAGGGATCGGGTAGTTATTCCGGATGGTTACCTTGTTAAGAGCTCGGTAGTCGACACACATTCTCAAGGAGCCATCTTGTTTCTTTTGAAAGAGAACTGGGGCCCCGTACGGCGATTTGGCTGGCTGCACTAAACCTGCATCCAATAATTCCTTTAGCTGTTTTCGAAGTTCTGCCAGCTCGGGCTGGGACATCCGATAAGCTGCGCGAACTGGAGGCTTAGCACCCGGCACTAGTTCAATCTGGTGGTCCACTTCTCTACGTGAAGGTAGCTTCTTCGGAAGGTTGTCGGGCATTATATCTTCGAACTCAGTTAACACCCGTCGAATGGATTTCGGTAACGGTCCAGAAGTCTCCTGAATTTCATCCCACTTCAGTGCAGCCACAAAAGTAGGATTGTCGTGCTTCAGTCCCTTCTTCAGTTGAATTGCCGATAAAAACTTCCCACTGCTTGACGGGGTCGTCACCGGGATAATGCATGGATTCTTGCCGAGCATCATGAGGCTATTCGTGCTGGGCATGACGCTAGCCTTAGTTTCCCTTAAGAATTCTAACCCCAGGATAACCTTGAAGTCGTCCATCACCACAACCGAGAAGTTAGTTCTCCCTTCGTAAGGACCCACTTTTACTAGCACAGATTTCGCCATTCCGGCGACAGGTTGAGCGGCTGAGTTGATGGCCTTCACACGACCTACTCCTTTTTCTAAGATAAGGCCTAACCGTTCAACTTCGGTGCTCGCCAGGTAGTTATGCGTTGCGCCTGTGTCCACCATGGCCTGAATCGGCTTTCCGTTGATCTTGATATCAACATACATCAGACCATTTCTTTGAGGACTCTTCTCCACACCTGCTTTCCCTTTTTGTCGGGGATCTTCTTCAACCGTTACTGCGTTGTAAGAGTGAATGAACTGCCCCTGATAGGCACCCAATGATGCTCCTTCATATTCCTCAGTTTCTTCTTCAAACTCGGCGTGGTCATTTTGCTGAGTCCGATAAGATTGCCCCGAGGCGGCTGGGGCTTTCGGAAGCATGCCACCACCTCTAGCAACGAGAGCACTCAGAAGTTGCTTGTCGGGGCAGTTGGCCATGAAGTGAGCACCGTGACACAAGTAGCATGTTCCGGGGCTCAAGGGCTTTTTCCCATTATTGCCGGTTTGGGAGTTCCCTGTGAACTTGTTCCCATTTTTGTAATTATTTTGCTGGGTAAACGGCCTGGTGGGTGTGTTGCCTCTCCAATCAGGTCTGGCAGGAGAATTCGGTTTTCTCTCCCCCGCATTCTTCGTCTGCCCACTTCTTGGAACATTTGATTTGGGACCGGTGGTGTAATCTTGCAGGCTTTCAGCAGCTGATATGGCTTGAGTTAACGTCTTCACTTGCCTACGATTTAACTCCGTTTTGGCCCACGGTTGTAACCCGATCATGAAGAAGAACAATCTATCAGCATCATTCATATCGTGGATATCTAACATGATGGTGGTGAACGCATTGACGTACTCCTTGATGCTCCCTGAGTGCTTCGTTTGAAGGAGTTCTTGTCGTGCGTTGTGGGAGGTGTTTTCGGGAAGGAATCGATCACGTAGCTCCTTTTTCAGATCCTCCCAAGTGCTAATCTCGCACTCCCCAGCTTGAACCTCATTGTACTTGTTCCGCCACCATAATTTGGCATCCCCAGACAAGTACATGGACGCGGAGGATATCTTTGTTTCCTCCTCGTCCACCTTTGTTGCCCGAAAATATTGTTCCATGTCGAAAACAAAATTTTCTAATTCCCTAGCATCACGAACACCAGCGAATGCTTTGGGTTCGGGCACTTTCATCTTTGTACGCTCCCCACCTCCAACTGGTGAGTTAGCGACCGCCATTGACAATATAGTCAATTTCTGGGTGAGTTGATCGATTTCAGTTCTCATCTCATCCATCATCTCCCCATAGTGATCCCCTGGTGGGTTTCCCTGAAGATTTTGGAGGCCTTCCTCCAAATCTTGCACACGATCGATAAGTGCGGGCGAGCTGCCCGATGCATCCCCTGCTGGGATACTTTGGATGCGTAACTCCAAACTTTGCACCCGATCGACGAGAGAGGGCGATCCGCCCATTTTCTCCAATAGAGAGCCAACATTTCTTTCGAGTTGTTCGATTCTCTGTCCATTGGTTCCCATTGTAACGTAACAGGATACCTAACTGTGATTCACAAGGCAGCAATCGAACACAATCCCTCTGATACCAACTGTCACGGGGCGTCCTTTGATGGCACAAAGGAGGCCGCGTGAACGACCGGGCTAACCGATAGCACGGTTGAGTGTGATCGAATTTTGTTAACAATCGACGAGCAACATGCAACAACAGTAATTTGAAAGAGAGCGTGAGCACAAATTGAGATTACTTCATTGCAAGAAAATTAGATTACATGGAAAGCTATTACAGTTCGAAAGAAAGTAAGAGCTTGAAAGCAAGTGCTAAACAACGTGCACTGGTAGGCAACTCGGGTGTGAGGCAGATAGTCTTATCCCCACATATAACCACTTAATGAAAATACCAGAGTGGTAGCAGTGCACGTTGGGTCTTACAAGTTACAAGAAAACAATTACAAAGGAAATGGAATACAATTACAAAGGAAATTCCTAGATCTAATTACATGGAAACAACAATATTTACATAAGGGAAACCTAAACAGAATAATAAAACTAGGTGCCGTGCTACGCTCGGGCGCGTGCACGGTGCTGATGAAGCGGGGCAATCGATCATTGCCTGTCGGGCCGTGCTGCGCTCGGGCGCATGCACGGTGCTGATGAAGTGTAGAAGTCGGTCACGGGTTGTGTTGGAAGGCACCCCGTGACACGTAGCCATGTCAACGGAAAATATACCAAGATATACAAACTACCAAGGCGAGACTGTTCAAAAAGTAACAAAAGTTGAAACGAAAGACTCTGGGGGAATCTTCCTTATTCTATAGAAAAAGAAATAAACAAAAATGAATCCTTTTTAAGGCAACTTTGCCCAGTTTTATGCAATTCAGATGCTATCCTTTTCCTCTCTTGCCAAATGCTCAATGTGAATCATCTCCCAAATAATCTTTCTTCCTTCTTTTCCTTTTAATAGGCATCTTATGTAGTTTTCAAGATGTAGTTATGATAGCAAGCTCAATTACCTGCAGAATTAGGTGTATTTTTTAAGATATATTCATTATGGCAAGCTTACACATGATTTTTGTGATGAATAATGATGGGAAATGAGTGATATGTATTGGGTCACAACAAGTTTACTGAATCCAACTTTCCCCTTTGTTGTTATAGGTTCTGCTTGGATGGTTCTTTCTCGACCTTTTGTTGACTTTTGTGTATGGGGATGGGACAACTTACCCCGAACGGTCCTTATGTACTACACAAATTTCCTTTCCTCCCCAGAAGGCTATTTCCACACGGTCATATGTAACACTCAACAGTTTCGAAATACCACTGTGAATAGTGACCTCCACTTCATATCATGGGACAACCCCCCGAAGCAGCATCCCCACTACCTTAAACTTGACCACATGCAAAAGATGCTTGAAAGTAACACACCGTTCGCAAGAAAGTTTCACCGTGATGACTCTAACGTGCTCGATAAGATTGATAACGAACTCTTGTTTCGAGGTCAAGGCATGGTTGTGCCGGGTGGGTGGTGCGTTGGGACCCATAAAAATGGGACAGATCCATGCTCCATAATGGGTAACATTACAATCCTTAGGCCCACTGCTGGAGCAAAGAGGCTTGAAAACTTGATTGGCTCTCTCTTGTCAAATGACAATTTTCGACCAAGGCAGTGCAAAATTTAGAAATCTGTTTGAAAAGGGGAAATTTCTTTTGCTTTGGTTTTCATTGAAGAGCGGAAAAGGGATGATGGCACGGTGAGAGAAGTGGTTTTCCAGGCTTGGAGATTTGCACTTGCAGCAAAGAATTGGATTCAAAGGGGACGTGATGAATTGAAGAACAGGTTACTACTTGCTGCTGTAATAAGATTGTATGCATGTACCTGGTATGTACATTCGTGCCTGTGGCTGTTTAACTTTTCATTAAAACCCATTTTAAGCTCTAATCAAATGAGTGGGCGCTGATTGGAGAAACAATGAGGTAAATTTTAGAAGAAAGACAAATGAAGGAAAATTGTCATACAAAATTTACATTGTAAAAATTATTGTTTGTGTGTGACTCTCCAATTTGAGCAGTACACTAGTAACTGAAAATAAAATATTTTTGATCATCTTTATTAAACTTTTTGATCATTTGTTGTTACGATGCATGCATTCAATGGCTGTGTGGAGTTCTGTCACGGGGATATGACGCCTATACAATCATTAGTTCTTAGGTGCCATTTCTATGCGACAAAAGCCGAACATAACCTCCTTTTGAGTTGCCCCGGTCCTCGTACAGGCCACCGCTGTACAAGGTGACTAAACCCCATGGCGGACGCCCCGTTCTCCATGAGTGATGGCTGGCCCCAAGGTGTTGGTGTTGCCAGGATTGGCGGACGCCCCGTTCTCCATGAGTGATGGCTGGCCCCAAGGTGTTGGTGCTGCCAGGATTCGAACCTGAGACCGGCTGCTAAGAGCCTCAGGCCCAGTAGACCAACCCCTTGAGGTTTTTCACTTCCACCTTTTAATGAGTATGTGTTTATTCGGATTTAATTTTGGTAGAGACACATGTATTTATATAGAAAGGCCTGTACTGTATGGTCACGGGTGACTGTCTTGAGGCAAATTGTGGCAATACTGCGAAACATATAAAATAATCATCAATCTATCACCGTATGAAAGACATTCTAAATCATGTTAGCCAAATCAAAATCTTCTGTACTAAATTATAGAAGAAATTACTTGATAAACCAAAACTTAAATATCACAAAAACTGAGCACCCATTCTTTTTGTTTTTGGTATTCAAAAGGCGAAAACACGCCCGTAAATTACATTACAGCTGCCATTGAAACAAACATATCCACTCCCTTAGGAGGACGTTCCCTAAATATAACATCTCTATTACTATCCATAACAATATCCTACTTCAGCTAGACTATCAGCAGCATTATTACAACAACGAGGAATAGCATCGATATTAACACTAATTTGACAGAAAAGGAAAAAAAAATGGGGGAAGCAAATAGCACAATTTTGAGATGATATATTATCACGATCTCTCATGCCCTTGGGCGGAACAAAGACATGAGAGAGCACGCTCCAGCCCAACCTAACCAAAGAAAAAATTGTTATTAGTTATACATTAATAGAAAAAAAAAAAAGGAAGTTTATCCTATTCAACCAACTGTAGTTCACCTGCCAATTTTGAGTCCGTCTTCGCTCATGCCGGAAAATCGAATTGTACCAGATTAACTGAGGAATCCAGTAAGTTCCGGTGCACAAAACCAAAATTACGCAGTACTTGATTATCAGCAAAATTAAGAGCCTTTTCCATAGAATCCACGCAATCCTTCTCAGTAAATATAATATTATGCTTCCCGTTGCATGGTTGACACCCAGCAAAATGGGTCATAAAAGGCCGCCTCAAACTCTCCTTCTTCATATGCGGCTCCCTCAGCGCACCGTAGCTCCAGCTTACCTTTTCCGCGTGTCTCCTCCTTAACGTGGGCACTTCCTTCTCCATTTCCGAATAACTCTTGGTGATATTATCATATGTGGGGACAATGCCAACCCAGTACCCCTGAAAATAAAACTCGGTCTCTATATGTATCTTTTTTCTCCATTTCTCGTTTTCTTTTAGAATTAGGTAAACTAGTGCTGACTGGTCGTCGGCGTAAGTCGAGTCCCCCCGCTCCTTGAGCGTCGACGAAAATATTTTGCCCCATTTTTCGAACTCCGGCGAGGTGGGGCCCATGCTGGCCCACAAATCCATGAAGTCTAACGACCACTGACAGTTCCTAGTGTTGAAAAATGTAACTCACAATTAATAGGGATTTTCGATGTATCAAAGTTAGAAAATTCCGAGTAGTCTTATACATTTTGTTTCTTGGAAAAAATTCAACTGAGTTATCGAAAAAAAAAATGCTAAGACTTAACTTTTGTATAAATTGAGGTGGCGTGTACTACTCAAATGAATGACTGGTTGGGCCATAAATTTAACTTTATTTGCCTTTCTTTTCATCTAATTAATACTACAAATGTTTGAATAGAACTTTTGTACGAAAGCTTAGCAAGTCTAGCACTACTCCATTCAAAAATGTTATGCGTCTTCTTGTGAGCGAGTCTAGAGTGTTTTTTTAATGCGATATGTAATTAAGAAATCAACTAGAGGCACTCTATATAGCTAAATATTTGTGCTTCTCTATGTACATAATACACTACAAAGTAATTTAAACCCACTCAAATCGTAAAATTTCAACACCACACCTGATGAGGAACACGCCGGCGTTGAGGCTGGTCCAAGTATTATCTTCAAAAATCGCTCTAGGATAGCCATGGACCACGAAGTTGTGGTCGTTGTACTTATCGAGGGGAAGCTTGAATTCCATGTCGGTGAAGGCAGCGTCAGAGTCGAGCCACCAAATCCACTCGGCTTCCGGGTGAGCAACCATGGTGGCTCGGACCAAGGGTATTTTTGCCCAACAAAACGTCATCTTTGGGTGAAGCAATGCGTTGTTGTAGAAGATATCATAGCCGTGGATTCGGCTGTAATCGACTTTGTTTTTGAAGAACCTGAGTTAGGGGCGGGCTAGATGGTTAGATATGGGGTCTAGTGGGGTTAATGATCTATTTTATCCACTAGTGCTTTTTCACAATACACCAAATAAATTAACAGGTTATAAAATGACCCGATTGAGAAAATTTTCCGACTACACCACTGACCTGAGGAGCAAATGATCACCGAGTTTACTCGGACACGGCTTTGGCTGTGTTCCGGTCACCATCACGATCCGTTCACGTGCTCCCGCAGCGAACGCTGGGTGATACTTGAGCCATTCTTTCCTCTTGTGGTCCCAGTTTTTGAGAGGCTTATCGACGGAGTAGCTGAGGGTTGGGTCGTCGTAGAAGGTGGGGTTAGGCGGGTCGAGGTTGACAGCATTTTGGCCTACAGCAAAATCAGCGACTGTGATTGTGGTGGAGAAGTCAGAGTTTACAAAGGACCAGAGAGCCCAAACAACTAATAAAGCAACCGTTGCTCGGCCAACGAAGAGGAAACCTTCGGTGAAAAACGATGACGATGTGGTCCAATCCGTATGCCTGGCCATGATTGAATATCGAGGATGATGGCTCAGAGTTTGGACGCCATTTTTAAGTGCCGAGCAAGTAAGCGGCCCTTGAAGAAAGATAGACGATGATATAACTGAGCATCAAATGGGAATTAATTAAAAATTTGTAAGTTTGATGACATAAACGTTTTTAAAAGAAAATAAGTAAGATGGGTACTAGATCCATAAATTGCGTTAATGAGCCTTGGACTTTGAGGGTATACTGCCATATGTCACGAGTTTATAATATAGATTAATCAAATTTAAGTGATAGTAAATTGGGAAGTTTTGGATGGATGCTATTGATTAATTGAAGCACGCAATTCAAATCTGGATTTTGTGCACACATGATAAGTAACTTATGCAAGTCTTCAATCCCAATAATCAAAGGCGGAAAGATAGGAAATCGCTTTCATTATGTTAAAGTCTTCAATTCCAAAACGTCAGTGGTGTAAACGTGTAGCTAGTCATCAAAATATATTTTAGTATGTTCTATATAAATATATATATATTATAAGCTATCACTTTCATTAAGATATTATAACTTAGGTTATAAAAAGAATTTTCTCCCTTTCACAAAAATAAAGGATATTTATTTGAGAAAGTAAATGGATGTTTTTAAATAAAATTTTGTGAAGATAATCTTTATAATTAGTAGATCACTTTCACCGAATTTTATTAAAAAATTCAACTGAGAAGTAGGTGAGATAATCATAAAAGATTTTAACGGCCGGGAATATACATATATCAATTTTTCAATACACTCACTCATATATTGAATTTTTTAATAAAATTTGGTGGAGGTAGCATACTCATTGTATAGATTGTTTCTACAAAGTTTTATAAAAAATGTATCTATACCCCTCTAAATAGGAATCATTCTTTTTGTTAATTTGAGGAAATCTCTTTTTATACCCTGATTCTAATATAATATATATATATATATATATAAATTCAATCTAGATCTAGTATGGATCAATCTTTATCAACAACTTTCGTCGTGAAAACAGGGAAAGATATATTTCAGTGACAAAAATTTGTAGTTAAAAGTTAGTTTGTACTTTGTACCAAATTATTTATTTATTTATTCGTATATATCTCTTTAGAAATCTGACAAGAATCGTAGACTATGAGTTGATTCATTTGTGTTTTCCTCTAAGGGTGTTTTTGAATTCAATTTAGAATATGCTACACCTGAAATCGAACAAAAAATTTTGGTTCTGTTTTAGTTCAGATTTATTCAATATATATATATATATATATAAATCAATTCAAACACGAGCATTACCACAGATTAAAGCCCAAACTATATTGTATTTTTCTTCCTATGCATCCAAAAAATAAGGCACATAGTCAAAGCATTTATCAATATTAGGCACACGGTTACGTTCAATCATTTTCTAATCTTCTAAAGGATCACGCAAAAAATATTCTATTCAAATTCAAAGAAAACAAGCAGGAAAAAATGGAAAAGAAAGTACCCAAAAAGTGTATATGTGCAGTAGCAAATTCCAGAAGTGACAAGATTAATGTGACCACAGTTACAAAGGAGTTCTTCAAACTACATCAGAGAGAGACTGAAGTACTGAACAACTGAAAGTTTGAGAGAGATGTACAGAATAGGACTGGCATTTTAATTTGAAAAATCGAATATTAAACTTAAAAAACTGAACCGAATAAAAAAAAATTGAACTGACTCGATAAAAATTGGTTATGGAAAGTCGGTTACCGACTTATTTTCGGTACAATAATAGTTTTCCTTTTTAAAAAATTTAGTTTTATCAAACAGAACCGAAGTTTTTATTTTTATTAATATATGTTAAAAAGACCGAGCTCTCTTCACTTCGGACCAAACAGGAACCAAACACGCAATTAAAAAACTTTTAACTTTTCCCATGGAATCAAAGAAAAACATTTCCCAAATCCCAAAGTTGAATGTAATTAAAAACCATCTCCTCCTACCGTAATGAATTAACTTTCTATTTCAACACCTCCTCCCATTTCTTAGAATGACCTACCATTTCTCTAATTCTCTCCATTCCTTCGGATGCAACTCTTCTTCTCCTTTATAAAGTCCACTGCAGTCGCTTTCTTTGCAGATCCACCACCCCACCTCCGTCGCTCATCTAGGGCTAAACTTTGCCCCTTCTCCACCGACCTCCCATGGGCTCGGCCACCGACAATGCCTTCGTTGACGTCGGAGGAAGATAATCCCCAATATCGAACCATCAGATTTATTTGTGTTTTGTTTTGATTGTTTGAGTTTTTCTTAGATACGTCGTTTAGGGTATAAGTAGGAGTATGATATTTTTATTTTTTTTCAGATTTCAATAATACCGAAAATTATGCCAAACCGACCCAAAAAAGTTGGTAACCGAAAATCGCTAACCAATTTTAATTCGGTTCTGCAACGGTATAAGTTTTTGACGTACCGAATTTTCGGTTCGGTAATCGGTTTGATATGTTTGGTTCAGTTGTCGAACCGAATCCAACCCTAATTGGAGACTATGGAATACTGCGCACAAGTGAGAAAAGAGTAATTTTATGTGACTATAAAAAATTGACTTATTAATGTGTCCATTATATGTTGGTTAAATGAATTATATCACATTTTATTTTAATCAATGAGTGATTAACATATTGATATGTCACTTTTTATGTCAAATTTTTTATACTCATGTAGAATTACTCGTGAAAAAAACGTAATTAGGGTAAAAGGCTTCAGAAAAAAAATGACGTGCTATAATGGGGATTCAATTTTTGTTCGATTCGATTATGTTGATCTGTCGGTTTTTAGATTTGCCACAATGCCCCCATTTCCCTCTCATTTTCGAGATATAAATATTTTGACTTTGCACCCTATGTTTTACATAATATTTTAATTTTACAACCTATATTTTATTTTCTTTGTATTTGTACACCGCCGGTAGTAAATTCGGTATTATTTTTTAAAAAAAAATTGTTGAACAAAATGCCCTTGTAACTACTCGTGCCATGTTTCATTAATATTTTGAATTCACACTCCATCTTGATAGAAGATAATGATATTTTTCATTACAAACTAAGTATAAAAAATTTACAACTTTATGAATGAATTTAATGAACTTTAGATTATTAATTTTTATATATCAAAGAACTTTAAATTTTTCTTAAACTTTTTCTCTAAATTTTAAATCACATATTTTCTCGTCATAAATCGATGTTTGTTTAGATACTCTTTTAGTTAGATGACATAATCACGTTTCAAAACTAGTTTTACAACACGGTACCCTAAATAATTGCAATGACCTTGTGCATAGTTTTTCATATTTATGTTTATTTTAATAAAACCATGCCATATTGCCATCTATGTTGACTTTGAAGTATAAGGTGCAAACTCAAATTAGAACAAAAATATGGGGTGAGAAGTTATAAGGATATTTTGGTTAAGAAAAATATGATTTAACAGCAACTAACAGACTTTACTAACAATGGACTGCAAACACAACGAAAATAAAATATGGGGTGCAAACATAAATATGGGGTGAGAAGTTATAAGGATATTTTGGTTAAGAAAAATATGATTTAACAGCAACTAACAGACTTTACTAACAATGGACTGCAAACACAACGAAAATAAAATATGGGGTGCAAACATAAATATGACCTAAAATATAGGGTGTAAAGTCAAAATATCTCCTCAAAATTATGTAGTCTTATTTTTATTTTTTATTTTATTTGTTTGATGTCAAAGAACATAAGAATCAATAAATTAAACTACACAAAACAATCACTAGAAGCAACATCATAGAACTACAAAGGAATACTAGATGTTCAATACAGCGAGTTAGACAAAACCACTACAAATAGTATAGTATTGTTATACTCTATGCGCGTGCAATTTTATACCTATACGAGCAACGCTACATTTACCTACGTAAAAATGTTACCACATATTGTTATCGGATACATTAAATGGGTTGTATCTTCATAAAATACAACAAAAATACAATCTATTTAATGCGCACGGT
Source organism: Lonicera japonica (assembly GCA_021464415.1). NCBI lineage: Eukaryota > Viridiplantae > Streptophyta > Magnoliopsida > Dipsacales > Caprifoliaceae > Lonicera > Lonicera japonica. The sequence goes on along the minus strand of CM038469.1, from coordinate 3,576,282 downwards.
AAGAATAGGTGGTAAGATTTATAGATAAGAATAACATTTTTCTATACCTTATAATATTAATTATATTACCTTTAAATATTATGTGATTGATTTAGTTAGTTGAGTGGTTAAAATGAATATGTTACATGATTAAATACCAATTCGATCAAGTGGTATTTTTGGTTTTAAAAATAATTTAATAATTTTAAGTGCGCATCAAAACATAATCACTAAATAAATTTAAATCTCAACTTGAATCATTCAGAAAAGAATTATATGAGTCCATTTTAGGTACGGACCAATTCTTACGGATTGGTCTTTTTATGACGGTTCACTTGGTGTATATTTTTTATGACGCAAAACCATCATAAAAGAGACCAATCCGTACAAATTGGTCCGCACATGATCCTTCATGTACATATAAAAATATGTTTTGTACAGCAAATTAAAGATTGATACAAGATCTCTTTATTCATTAAAAATGAAATTATGTACCACCACGAACTATAAAAATACTAGTATTTTTTGAGATATGGTAAAATAAACAATTTTTTTTTTTGAGTATATCAATAAATGAGTGGGATTCAAACTCAATACCTTCTGTTAATTAAAAAAATTTATAGCCATTAGAAAAATACTCGACCCAATTACAATATAGTTATTTTTTTGTTGTGATTTTATGTAATCAAATAATGTTTTCTCCTTTTCCTTTTGATGTTGAATTTAATTTTTGAAAGATCCAAACAAACCTTGAAGAAGAGTACTAGAACATCAACTTTTCAACCGTAGACTCTGGTCTTCTCCACTTAAATATCCCTTGGATTATTCCTAGAAGTTGCTCTATATGACTAATATATATATATATATATATATAGCTGTATTTTCAAGCTTTCCTCCTATCTACAGAGACTGAGAAAGTGAGAAATTAATTTCAAACTCTTTCTAGAATCATAATTGGAATATTATGTGTTCAACAAAGCGCTTGATTAAATAAGTTGATTAGTATTTTTAGTCGGTCAATAAAAGTATGAAATAGCCCTTTATGTACTACAAAAATTACAATAAAAAAGAAAATTAGTTTATACAAGGACTCAAATACCATCTTATTTGCTTTTTTTTTTGTTTAAAAATTCTATACATATATATTTTAGGAATTATTAAGTATCATATCAACTTATAAAATATGTTCTAAAACTAATAGTAATATAATTTAATCTTAATATTTCCTAATAAACACCCAAGACCTCATCTCACTTAGACCTGAATCTTTCAACCCATATGTATAATCATTTCTTAAAATTAATTTGAATTAAATTGACTTGCCCTATTCATAATTCATTGCCCTCAGAATCCATCACCAGCGACCTTTTGAATAGACGAAGAAGAATAACAAGAACAAGCTGTTCAGACCTAGAATTTACACATAAATGTATCCGTAGTTTAATCTTAGATCTCTCAAATAACTTACCTTATTAAAAATTATTTATTCCAAAAACTTAAACTAACTGTTAATTGGGAAGCAATGAATATAATATGATGCTTAAAAATTTCTACTGATATTCTCCCATCTTTTGAGTCTTATGTTGGACGTTATAAATTGAATTGAAGCTTTATTTCCTTAATAAATATATATACTCCATTCATCTAGAATTAAGAATACATATCAAATTTAATAACCAATTTGTTGAAAGGGATCGAAAAGCAACTACCCACTTGTGCATGTAGCTCTTTCTTAACAAAATTTCAGTTTTTTCTTTTGGTAAAATTTGAAAAATATTATTAAAACCTCAAACAATACAATCACTAATCAGAAATAATAAACAAAATACCTAAGAAAAACAAGCTATACAAGAACAATACCATCATATAAGCTACACTTTACATAATAACCAATTATGCTTGTTGGTTATCTCTCAAATTATGAATTAGAAGGCTTATAATTACACAATTTACTTTATTTACATATATTTGCGCGTGGTTATGAAAATTGAATAATTTTAAATATAACAACTCAAGTTGATTCATGAAAATTTAAATTAAGTCATTTCAAGTAAAATAAAAAATTGTCTAATTCTAGAATTAGAAACTCAATCCAACTTTATGCATGGTCTGTAATCTTGATGTTGAAGCCTGTAGATAACATTTTCAATAACATGTAATTTCGCATTTAAGTCTCACAAACACTTCATAAAGGTGGTGATGTTGGCACCCCCAAAATCACTTGCTAACATGGGTCTATCTATGTGTATGAGAAGGAGGGCCATGGTCCCCTCCAATATTTTTTTAATATATATATATATATAAATTAAGTGTATGAAATTTCTATTGTGATCCCCCCAAATAATAAAAAAAATAGTAGAGAGAGAGCGTGCATTCTTGGCTATGAGTATTGTTAAATCCAAACTTCGAAGTAAAATGGAAGATGAATTTCTTATAACTTCTTTGACTATCTTCATTGAAAGGGAAATTGCAAGAAATGTATGTATTTTATAGTGCAACTTTATATTTTTCTATTTTGTAATGTAACTTTACATTTTTTATATTAAGTATGTTACATTGTTGAAAATTGTATGGTCCCCCCCCCCCCCCCCCCCCCAAAAAAAAATCTGGATCTTCCCTTATTCGCTAACACTTCCACCGAAAAAAAAAAAGTTAAATTGTTATTTTCACCCCACTTGATTTAATTTAATACAAAAGTTAATTAACCCTTAACTAGTTTTCCAACCCACTTATTCTAATTTAATACAAAAGTTAATTAATCTTAACCAAAACAGCCAATAGAACTTTCACTATTGATGCAAGAAAACATCCACCATTGATGCAAATGCTAAGCTTAAGAAGAATGGTAAAAAAAAAAGAAACTTTGGAACAAGAGAAGGAAAATAAGGAAGAAAGAGTTAATCAAAGAAAAGTATAAATGTTTTTATTATGTTTCATTGTTTATAGTATTTTCATAACATACACATCATATATATATACAAAAAATATATTTTTCTATTTAAAGCACGAAGAAGGTTTACTCGGTTCCTCGTAATCGAGTTACAGACTTTTACACTCGGCTGCTCTCAACTGAGTATGGCCATTTTTGTGCACGATTGAAAAAAGCTCATTTGGTTATCAGCAACCGAGTACATATGATTTTACTCGGTTATTAATGGCCAAGTATGTGCTATAATTCTCAATCCTCAAGGGCCAATTGCACTAGTTTTTCAATCATAAATGTTATAATATCTTATTTCTAGGATGTATGTTCTCTTGAGTATATAGTATGGCCAAGTAAGTATAATTTAGTATATATTTAGTACGATTTAAATAAGTTATCGATTGAGTTAATTTTCATTAACATTTTTATTTTGTAGGTATTTTTTTCTCGATATACATAATGTTGTGATTGGTGGGAAATTTTTCGTACCTTTGAAGGACGGTGCACCACTTTCTCCTATTGCTACATGGTCGAAAAATTTTCGTACCGACGAAGCAATGCTTTGGATGGAAGATTATATTGATAGGCTTGCTCACTATTTGCAAATTAGACCGATAAAGGATTTAACAACAATAGACTTGCCAATTACGCTTGATTGATTGATAAGCCTATTGTGAAATTTTTTGTTTATTTATATGCGAAATTGCAAAATTTGTTGCATAAATAGTGTTTGTTTGTCATTACATATAACTTTTTGTTGTCCACAAAGTGTTAATTATATAACTTTTTGTATATGAATAACAACTTCTTTTAATCGAGTATATAATTTAATGGATATATAATTGATAAGTGTGGATTATTATTGAATATTTATGGTTCTCAATAGATTAAACCTTACTCGGTGGTGATCTGCTGAGTAACACTAAAAACACTATATTGGTCTTAATTTAATGAGCTCTCAGAACCTTCATTCGGTTGCGAGAAACCAAGTGTGTTTAGTATCACTCGGCTGCTCACAGCCAAACATGATATAGCGACACTTGGCTTCTTTCAACCGAATAAAGGTCACTAGAGTATATTAATTTGACATTTGATGGAATTTCATACTCGGTTAAGAGCAGCCGAGTGTATAAGTCTGCAACTTGATTATGGGGAATCGAGTAAACTTTTTTCGTACTTTAAACAAAAAATTATGTTTTTTGTTTATATATTTAATGTGTATGTTATGAAAATAAAACAAACAATGAAATGGGAATCGAGTAAACCTCCGTCTGCTCTCTTTCATTAACGCTTGCGAGATGGAGGCGTGTGAGAGATGGAGGCCTTTGTTTGTGGTAATTTGTTTTATGTTTTTTGTTATTACGTACTTAATGATGTTGTTAATTAATTAAGTAGGAGATTTATTCCCAAAAATAAGTTCGAGTGGTGGGAATGGTAGATATAAAGTGGGAGTATTATTAAGATAAAAGTGTAAAAGTGAGAGTGTTAGTAAGAGTGGGAGTGTTAGAGCAAGTGTTTTTGGGGTGCTAATATCACCACCCTTCATAAATGAGAGTTAAATTATTTTTTAATATACAATTTTACAATTCATCGATTGAAATCGTAAAATTAGATAGTTTAGGCTACTAAACAGACCCAAAATCCTCCACCACCACGCAACATCCCTAGTTTACTGTCCAAAATCATGCTTAGTCTAATAAACGTCATCCTCATTCCCCTAGCAATTCCAGGAATTATAGGGGTGTTGTGGACCGGCCCATTTACCTTAGATTTGGACTGGACCAAACACTTCGGTCATTTAATTTTTTGGGATTGGACAATATATGCAGTGAAAACCGGACTGGACTGGATTGAAAGGTTTATTCCATGTCGGTTTCAATCTGTCATAATCGGCCCGACAGCGGAGATTGTGTTATGATGATGAATCGGAGGAGGAAAGAGTCAATGAGAAAATATGGGGTGAAGACGATGGGGCTGTGGTGGTGACCAGAGGAGGAAGGGGGCGAAGACGGTAGGGTTGCGGTGGTTGACGGTGAGGGTGAAGGGGGGAGGGGTGTTTGTGAAAGAAACAGTGAAAAAAAGAAATGAGTGAAGTTGTGAAGACCAAATCAAATTTAAGGCAATTGAAGGTGATTTATAGATTTTAGAAAATTATTTACTTGCACCTGTAGGTGATATAAGAAGAGTGAAAGACAAATCATCTTATTATGGAGTACCTGTGAACTAACAAAATACGTATATATTGGTTAGGTTTGATTTTGTGGGTTCTTTTTTTAACATGGACCAAAATCGGATTGAACCGAACTACAATAACTAAAAAGGCTGGAAAAAAAAAATAACAGTTCGATTCTGTTAGTTTGGTTCAGTTTTTTCACACTCTTAATTATAAATGTAAGATATAATAATTTTTGATCAAAATGTGTAGGGGAATTAATAGAGTTATTGTTTTTTTACCAAAATAAATGTACATTGCTTTATAATTTATTTTTTAAAAAAAGACAATATATAAAAATCCAATAAAACTGAATCAAAAAGTTAGGTTTGGGTTTGAGTTTGGAAGATTTAGAAACCGAACCAAATTCGATTTCGATTGTTCGGGTATTCCTAATATCTGTCCTAATTAAAACTGAAAACACCCTAAGCAAGGGTGGAATTGGGCTCGGGCCAGTAAGACTACAGCCCAGCTGTTCTTTATGTGTACGGATTGCCAGAGAAATATTTTTTGTAATACAGCCCAATTAGCCCACCCAAAATAAAGTGTCCCGGCCCATTTGTTTCCTTTTAAGTGAAAAAGCTAGTTCTTCTAAAAGTTACAAACGTGGCCCAACTCTCTCTCCTTGAAACGCGGTCCCCCTTCTCTCGCACTAATTACATTTGTTTCTTCTTTTAACACTGGTCTCTGCACAAGATTACAGATGTTCCTTTTCATTTTTTTTCCTTTTTTAAGAAAAAAATAAAATTATATGTTCACTACTTTTTTTTTTATTATAGTTTTTCATGGTTTGGTTTGATTTGATAAACTCAATCATATTTTCTTTTATATTAAATATTAATTTATATGAAATTGGTGATTAATCTTAACATTGATTTAGGTTAAAGCAATTATTAATTTCAAATGTTGCTTTATATCTTCTTCTTCTTCTTTCTTCTTTTTATTATTTTTAAGTAGATAACTATAATATTACAATTAAGTTTATTTAGAAAGAATTTAAATATCTAGGTGATTATTTTCTTAAGATTTATCAAAGGTACTGTTAGCTTAGAAAAAATTGTCTAAATTTAGCTCACTTCACTAAAGAATCCTAGATCCGCGCATATGATCCTTACTAGGCAATTCCTGCACAATTCTTTACATATTAGCAAATACAACATTGGGAAAATACTTTCTCATATCTCTGATGAAGTCGCTAGCCTTAGCTTTGAACATTGCTAATTAACAACATCATATATAATTCGGTTACCAAATTTTCACCAAAGGCCCAAGGGGGTGCCAGTTAGATCGATCAGTACCTCCGTTCTCTGACCATTAATGCCCACCTTACGCTTAACACAGTTTTGAGCAAATTCGCTAAGCTTCAATATTTTCCTCCATGTCCAACAGGCATTTTGGCTACTCTTCAGATTAAAGTCCATAAACATCTACCTTTGATCATACAGGAGTGACACCATTTACCCACATAGAATCCCTTTCTCCGGTTAAATCCCAGAAGCGCTTGACGATACTAGCCTTATATTCACCACAATTATGTTTGAGGATCCCCAACCCGGCCACCTTCCTTTTTAGGCATACGTATGTCTTACAAAGCAACTTTTGCAGTTACCCTCCTCATGGTAGAACCTGGCCAAATTAAGAAACAAACTCAAGATACTATCAATATCTTTAAAATTTTATTTGGCAAGATGAAGATCATACCCCACTATATGCATGATCTATACTAGATAGGACTGATAGAATCAATTAATTGAACTAGCTAGCTAGCTCTACCAGCAGAGGACAAGTAATTGGCATGCCAGTTGTTGATTTTCCTCTGAATCTTAGCCTTCTGTCCTTCACAATCATTAATTTTAGTCAACCTAGTAGCAATCAGAGGCACTCCCAAATATCTAATAGCTAGGGATTTCCTTAACTTCCCTATTCATAATAGAGTATATTTCAACATTCAAATCATCATCAGCATCACATATGAAAATATATATATATATATAATACAACTGTTTCTGAGGATTCAGAGAACAAACGAGACATACCGCATATATCATCCAAAGTCCTTATTGCGGAAACAGATTCAACATCAGCTCCTGTAAGGATTAACAAGTCGATCATCCGTAAAACAAACATGGCAAACTTTCAGCTCCTCACACTTAGGGTGATAGACAAACCTATCTTCTTGAGTGCTTTTCAACAAAATTTCAGTCCAGTTAGTTGACTACATTTTCTTATTTTTATTTTTCATTAATTGAAGTTTGCAGTTAAGAAGAAATTATTTCGTCTGTGTTAAGAAATTAAGTAATCAAATGCTCAGTATTCATGGCAATGGCCTTGTAGTCTAGCTAGTAGCATTCTCTTTGTTTTTGTGACAAAAAGGTTCTTGGTTTGATTCATATGGAGATGGTTATTGACCCAAATTAAAACCCATCATGTATTGCAGTGGTTGTAGTTAATTTATCATGTTTGTATCAAGAAATACTCATGCTTAAATTTTTATTTTATTTTTCATGAAAACAATGGAGACGATATATTAGATCAAAATGAAATCATAAAGTGACACACAGCTTCACATAATCACATAACAAACAGGCCGGCTTGTGTAATAACATAGCTGATGTTGTATAAGTTAACTTACCCACATGCATATTGCTCTTTCTAAGTGTCGAACATCTTGGTGCAACGTACATGAGCGCAAATAACCTCAAATTCACGGAGAGCAAGAGTAGCAAATGACATATTAGGGTTTTCATTGAGAGGTAATTAAGATGGATTCTTGTCCGGGATAAATGCCATCAAATTACTATGTTTATAGTGATTTGGTGCCATTTCTCCCGCGACAGGAACCCGCCGTAACCCTAATTTTCTTTTTCCATCGATCTCCTCCTTCATTTCTCTCTTGATCGAATCACCACCTATACTTCCTTTTTCATTTGTTGCCCTAATCTTAATTCAATATGTATATATATATATATAGAGAGAGATAAAGTACACCATGTGAAGGAGAGAGAATGGAAGACTTAAAAATCTTTTTTTTTTTTTTGAAGCCGGCCAAACTAGAAAAATCATTTATTGGTGGAAAAAAAGAGTAAAAGCGATATTTCCTGTATCCAGCAATGAGATACTTTTGTCGCAAAGGAAATCAATGTGAGTTTGCTTCGCATTTTTATGGAATTGTTAGGATTTGTAAAGTGAGCCTCATTTTTTTGTCGGTATAAAAAAGAAAATAACAAGATTTAGGAATGTTTTTCAATATTTGTAAAAGCTTTATTTTTTCTAAATAAATTTTTTTTTTGACGCAAATTAGTATGTGTGCACATACTATAAAGAGTTAGATTTATTCACAATAAGAAAAATAGCATACTATTTAGTGCAATTAAAAAATCTATATAGATAAACTATTAATCATGTTTTTCAAATTTTTATTTATGAAAAGATCGACTAACTTATAGAATAGCACTACAAAATCTAAATACAAATACATTTCCAATTCTAAATTTAATGCAATCCGTTTCTTGGCACATGCAATATAATATAGAGTCTCAACCCAAATATTAATTTAATGGCATAAACAAAAACACTATCACTAACAAAAAATAAGACACAAAATGTATCATAAAGTTTACAATAATCGCGATTCTTTGTAACAACGTGTGCACTATAAGATGAAGAAGGGCCGGAGCAAGGAAAAGTTTTAATCAGAGAAACGGGAGCAATGATTAGGAAAAGATGTATACCAAAAAAATAAAATTGTATATATATATATAAATTAGCTAGGATTATTTTGAATAAATGGTGTGCCGTAATTAATTACTAATATAAATCAGCAGACTAGCTACACGTTGGGCTATTAATTTAATAATGTGAGTTGTTAGACTAGAAATGAATGCAGCAAGGAAATTTGAATGCCCACTCAAAGAGTTTAGAACATAGATAATGAGCCACGGTTAATTGTGATCTACAAGTAGAAAAAGAAAGGTGAAGGCGCATGTAACAGATCGCATCATTGGATGTGTCTCTATCGTATTGAAATTTGGGTCAATTTTTGTGTTCCAAAAAATAGACCCATGCTAAAAAATGAAGGAAGATTAATATACATGTATTGATGTGTATCTATATATATATATATATATGATATGCAAGGAGACAATGTAAAATCCTAAATTTTAATAAAAATACAAATATTTTGTTCAAAAAGAAAGGGTTCAAAAATTTTATTAAGCCCAATATAAAAAAAATATATATTAAAATTATATATCTCGAGAGTCACCTCACATAAAGAAGTAGAAAAGTATATATCTTGTCAAAAAAGAAATGGCGCTAAGTTTAGCTTATTTGCACCCAAAAGTGGGAAACGTAAAAGTAATTCCTTTTTTCACAAAAAGGAAAAAAAGTACTCAAGTAATAATTTAAAGAGGTGCCGTTTGTCCTGCGACAGGACTCCCCCAAACTCCTACCTTAATTCTCTTTGATGTGTTTTATTATAACCTGTTGCCTCCATATATGTATTTATAATGTGCCTAATCTCTCTCTCTCTCTAACACTTTCCAGGTGGGTGGGAGGAAAATATGATGAATCTTCATAGACCAATGTCAGGCCGTAAGAAATGAAATCCTTTCACATTATGAATCCATATACCTGTTTATTTCTTTTTTAAAACATAATTAATATACTAAATTATACATCTCTCTTTAACAAAAAGAATGATGTCCATTTAGAAAGGTAAATGGATGAATTTTTGTGTAAATATATGTAGAAATGATTTATATCATGAATATATCACCTCCACCGAATTTCATCAAAAAATTCGATCAAGAAGTGAGTTAGATGATCTTAGAAATTTCAACGGCCGAAAATGCACATATATATGATCAATTTTTCATTACAACTAGTTCTAGATTGAATTTTTTGTGGAGGTAATCTACTCATTGTATAAATCATTTTTACAAATTTTCATAACAAAATTCATCCATTTACTCTTCTAAATGAACATCTTTTCTTTTTGTTAAAGTGATCAATTCTCTCTTTATAGCCTTTATAACAAATAATACTCTTAATTTAAAACGAAGAAATATTTGTTTCCAACTCTTAATACATGAATGAATGACGGATATTTAGTATTAAGAAATTTGTTCCTTAATTCAATAAAAAAATATAAATAAGAGCCCAAAAATTTATTGCATATGATATATACAAGAATCATGGCTTCTATCTAAGTTTTTATAGACGGACTATATATATATATATCTTGAAACTGGTCTCGCGTAAAGAGTAGAAAGTTGTCAGGTCACAAGAGATATGGTTCAGGTTAGCTTATACTTTATCACATTAATAAATAAAACTCTTAATTTGAGACAATTGAAATATTTGTTTCCTACTCTTATTATATGAATGAATAGCGATTATTCAAAAATATTGTTATTCTTTGTTTTGTAACCTCGACGCTAGCTAAATATAATCAAAATTTAGTGCATTCAACTATTAAGAAGCAACTCTCTAATTTTTTATTTTTTTAATAAAAAATTAAGGGAGGTTTAAGTATCTCCCTTAATCCTACAAATAAAGAAAAACCCTCCCCTCCCACCCCATGAGTCGAACCCTTGACCTCAAATCAATGGTGGAAGTTGCTTACCACTGGGCCAACCCCTCTAATTAGAAAAACTCTCTAATTAGATGTTTAACTTTTTAAAAAAATAAATGTGTAATTTTGACATAATTTAATTACCATATTGTTCATGATCAAATAACGTCCATTAATCTGGAGAGAGAAGGTAGAGTTTTAAGCCCTTGTTTGGTTAGAAACTGAAAAAATATTCTTTCAGTATTTTATCAAAAGTCAACTTTACTTTCACACTCACTAAAATTCACTTCGCTTTATTTTTTCTCGCATAAATTTTTTAAAACACGATAACTTTAAATTCAAAAATCGGAATTAGATAAAAAAAAATATATTTGAAACCTACTTATCAAAATCTATGAAATAAGATTCATCGTAACCATTTTTTTGGTTTTTTTTTTGAATTTGTTGAAATATACTCTAAAAAAAATTCATTTTTCAACGTATTTTCACACTTCTCAATAGAAATTAAGGGGCAGTTTGAAGTAAATACTAGTAATTTTCTGCAAAATGATGTACGTGAGAAGCTTCTTGGAGTTTATTAACTATATATAAATATATCGATCCTTGTTAACAACTAATGGAGCTTTGATTGATTTGGACCTGCGTCAAAGTTAAAAATTCAAATTTTGCGTGAAAAATCAAAACCAGGGGGGACCTGTGCAGTTGGCTGCTATGATATGTAAAAATCGCATTTGCACCAAAATTCTATAATACCTATATAATAATTAATAAATGTGGCTCCACCGGTCATCACACTGAAATTAGCGGTAGGATTAATTTTTTTAAATTGAATTTTGTTAGTTACAAAAAATTTTAATGACTAACAACATACTCTCGAATAAGCAGCAATTAATTAAATTGAGCAAAAATTAACCCGTATACTATGTCACTCAGAAAAAAAAAAATTGCCTATGGGGGTTTATTTGAACAGTGAGCCGGCTGCGTGTTTGATGGGCAATCACAACATTACATGGCACCCTGTGACTAGTTTTGATTTATTAGGAACCCGCGCGGAAAGCCCTTGATTCTAGAAAAATATGGGGGTGGGTTCACATATTTGCAGTTAATACGTGCATATAAAAATAATTAAATTATATCGCGTAAATATTATGAGCATGAATAAAAGATATGAATTATTATCCTTAATTCATAGTATTTTTTTTTAATATAAGCAATTACAGATAAACCTAATGGTTGAAACTACTATGAAAAGAGAATACTAAAAGGCGAGAGCAGACCTAAACTTGGATTCAGAGGGCTCCAACCCAACCCAACCCAACTCAACCCAGAGTAAAAAAGTAAAAACCCATTAGACATATATAATGCCAAATTAGTATTACAGCACACTCGTTAGTCCAGCCCAGCCCAATCTCCTTGCACTTTAAATAAATTGAAATGATAGGTAAGTAGCAGGCTCCGCACTCCTTGTTTATTTTATTTTTCTTACAAAATACAGTTGTGACCACTTTCAACATTAGAAAAAAGAAAAAAAACAAAGAAGATGATTTTAAAAAAAATACAGTTGTGTAACACCCCAAAGTTTTTTTATAACACTTTTTTTATTTACTCGGTACAATAGAACTAAGTATAGAATTCATTTACTCGATACAATAGAGTTGAATTATTGTTAGAAATAAAAAAAAATACGTTGACTCGGTCTTATTGTGCCGAGTAATATACACATACTCGGCCCTATTATACCGAGTCAATGAGCACATTCTCAGCCCTATTATATTGAGTCAATGTGAAAGTGTTACAGAGCGGTTTAAGGGTGACAATGATCTCACTCAAAAATATAGTATTAAGCTAGACTAAAAAAATCAAGCACCATCTATCTCCGTCCTTCCTTTATCTCTCTATATGTATTTTTATATTATTTTACGTAATGTATATTTACCTTTTAATATCAAATTATGTCTAACAATATAAATTAAAAGCCTAATATATCCTCCTAAATTTTTGTAAATACAAAATAATTCAACCACTTAAAATTGAGACTAATAATATTTTACAGGCACAATCAACACATTTCACTGTTCTATTCTAACAAATATAAAAAATATGCAGGAGTCATGTGAATCCAAAATAAAAAAAAAAATGTTTATTATGATAACAAACTTTATTCTAAAATAATGTAAATCGATAGTTTTAGTAACCACTATTTTCTACATCAACTAGACTTATATTTTTTAATTTAACTATTTTGTTTGTTAACAACGTAAAATTTTTTTTTACACCCACCGATCAAACAATCCCTAAACTATTCCTTGGCTAAAACCAAAGATATTTTGTCTTAATTCAAATCATCCCAATAAAAAATCTTAGTCCGCCTTTGGTGGAAGGGAAGGAAGAGTCAGGACTCAGACTAGGGAGTGCTTGGTTGAAAACTAAACTCTTTAAGACACAATATCCCTTTTTTATTACTTTTTGTGAAAATTTGAATGGGTCACAATTTTTAGAGAAGTAAAATACAAAGTTGTGATAAAGATCTTTTTCAACGAGTAGATTAATCCCTTGTAAGATTTAAAATAAATATTGAACCAAGTACATTATGCACGCCTATAAAAATTTCAGACCTATAAAAATTGTTATGAAAGTGGGGGCCCAACGCAGTCTTACTCACCTATCCCTCGAATCAGCCCTAATTAATGGATCTAAGACTCAACGGCCACGTTTATTTAGTGAGAATAGAAATAACGATCAGAATTTATTTCTTGTCCCACCAATCTTTGATATTTTGGCATGATTAAAACTTGAATAGGAAAGATACCATACCTCTTCATTACAAGTTGAAGAAAAGTGGAGGGAAAATGAAGAGCAATTAATTGAGAAGAAATAGGAGGGGGCTTCAGTGAAGGAGGGATGATGATGTTACTGCAACAAGAGCATCATCTCTCCTGCGACTGAAGTCACCTTCACTTTTCTTTCATTCTATGTACAAAATTATTCTCTGCAGCTTCAACTCCCAATTCTCCTTCTCCTTCTCATAATTTGTTATTTGAATTCACAATTCTTTCCTTCTCATCACTTACTAATTTATATTGTTTAATTTGGGGTCTACACATATTAATTATTCCATCTGTTAATTTGTGGCGACCCATTTAAAAAATCACTCGATGTGCGTGGTCTCAAATTAAAATATTTGTTTGTTTCAGAACTAATACTTGCAAAATATTTGTAATGTGTTTCTTTTTTTTTCTTTTCCGCATCATAAAGACTATTCAACGATTCATTATTGATTAACGAAACAATTATATTTGTGTTGATAACTAGATATCGCAATAACCCTTTAAAATGTCTAAGAAACATAGCATCAAATTTCTCAACACCGAAAATACCAAATATATATAAAGTGAAGCCAGAGGAGTATAATTCTATTAGAAAATCAATGTCATTATCTGCGAAATGATCACTATGAGTCATACTCCATAAAATTAGATCAAAAATCCCGATCCTTTCTCGGAAATGCATAATGTTGTGATGCTTGAAAAAAAAGAGTAAAAAAAGTTAATAAAAAAATAAATTTGATAGTGCAGTTTTTAAATTGTTAGATGAAATTTGTACTAGGGGAGGGAAGTAGGTTTGGTATGTCATATTTCTGAAAATATAAATTTTTAACTTTTAATTAGAATTTATGTCTACTACTACTGACATAATTTAACTTAATTTATGGAAGAAGTCAACGAATATGTAGCTGGTTTAATTAATTTTATAAATGGGGTGCAAGGTTACTCGAATCTCATGTATAATTTATACAAGCACTTAAAAGTTGTGGGATGTTGTAATATAATGTGGTGGCCTTTGTGCAGGGTTGTATTGTCTTGATCAATTAATTTCAAAAAATTTATACTAAAATATTTGAGAGGTTTTCGTTAACTACAACTTAATTGAAGAAATACTCACTTGAACTTGGAGAAATTTCTTAATTAAACTCACCAAAAGTATTTGAGAAGTTTTTGTTCAATAATTTTATTTTATTTTTAAGTACATCAATGTTAAATTTAAATTTATTCGATAAACTTAAATCTTTTTTTTTATATATAGATATACACAAGTTGGCTAACATTAAAAGTGGGCAAGCCAATGGCGGATGGACAACACTAGCGGTAATACCCCCTAAATTTTTATTCTTTTTAGTGAAAGATTATATAAATTAGGTGAAAGTAATACATGGTCTAATTATATAAATTTGGTGAAAGTAACACGTGATCTACTGAATTTTTTTTTTTGTAGTGTTGTCTACTCAATTGAGTTTGAGAGTTTTGAGAGGATTCCAAATCAACCTTCAACTGTACTCATACATTAAAAATAAAATACACTGGTCAGTTTAAATAATAGCTTAGAAAACTCTCAAGGGGAAGACATCACTTAATTCACCGGAAAAGACTTGAGAAGAACTTTTCTAGTTACCTAATGCGCTATTCAGTTAAAAATTTTAAGAACAAAAGTTCAATTAATATTTCTAGAAGAGAACCAGCGCATTAATATCAGTAAGAATTGCATCGATTTCTCAAGGCGGCTCAAGATCAGAAGATAAAAGTGAGATAACCACTTTCCAGTCACTAGCAATGAAAATGTTCGAAAGATCCCAAACGTGAACCATTCTACAAATTTCTTTGATTGCAAGAGGTTCCGCTACTAAAGCCAAGGAGGCCAAAACTCTCTTCCCAATTCCATTCAAAAGAAATCCCATTGAGTTAACAAGAGCAGACCCTACCGCTGAATTACCATTGCTCCCCTCAAATTTTAAAATTTGCTTAATACGCAATAAATTTTTAAAATTTATAATAAAAATGTTTTTTATTTGTTAAGTACAAATATATTAAAATTAAGTTGTCCCTTTAAATTTTTTTCCAAAAAAAAATTTATAACCTTTTAAACTTAACAATGAGATTTACAAATATACAAAAAATATGGGAGTGTTCTTAAATGCTTCCACATAAGTTGTCTTTTTACCCCACATAAAGTCAAAATTATATTAATTTTAAGCTAAAAAATAGTGTAAAACCTTTTCTTCCCAACCAACTTTCTATACTTATGAAAAATCAACACTAATTTATTTTCTCACCCACTAAAATTTTTAAAAATTAAAAAATTTCATTCTTTCCAACAAACAAGCATTTACTATTTTTATTTAATTATATACTTCTCATAAAAGTAAGCTTATAATAAGTATTCTCATAATTTTATATAGGATACTAGACTTTTATTTTCACTTGCACCGGCACGATAACATTTTTAATGATATTTTTCTTAATTTATTCAATCTTTTTTATTTATGTACGTATGCAGAGTTTGATAAAACTCATGTTAAATTATCTAGGGTCAAAGTTAAAGAAAGGTAGTGTTAACATGTACCTAATATGTCATCAAAAATTAAAAAAAATATTATGTATTTTATATTGTGCTTTTATTGTTTCAATATTTAAATTCTTAAAATTACTCATAAAAAAACATTGAAAAAGAAAATAGTTTGGTGAGAAAATTTATATCATTTTAATATTTTGTAAAAAAATCGTTTTCTTAAATCTCTAAAAAATTAAATATCATAAAAATCGAAAGTAACCAAATATTTTAATAAATGATTTATTTTTATGAAAATTATTTTTTTTTCAATTCATTTTTTCCTTTACACAAAAGATAACATATATTTACATACAACAAATTGATCTTTTAACGTTTTTGATGTAACGATACAAGTCTTATATTTACTTATTTCACAAAGATAAAAATAAAATTTGGGTTGGGAAGAGAGACTTCGAATAGCAACTAATGCAGCACATGGTTTGCATGAAATACATAATGCAAACATTCTTTTACTTGTTATTTGTTTCATTTATGTAAGTTTGTTTAACAGTAGATGTGAAATAATGGTACGTTTGGACTTTGGAGTATTTACACCATGGCTGTAAGCCACCAATACTTCACAGAGATGTGAAGTCCAGCAATATATTATTGAATGAAAAGCTACAAGTCTTATATTTATTTTATAAAGATAAAAATAAAATTTATAAATAAATTTAAAATATGAATAATAACTATTTATGAATAATGAACAGTAAATTGTTATATAAACTTTCATTTAATTATTAAAATTGTATTTATGACAATTAATATTTTGTATTTTAATGAAAAAAATGAACCTTCCAATCCTATTTGAACAAATACCCATGAATTTGCTGTATATAATTCAGAAAAGACAAGTTTTCTCAAAGCTTCCTTTTCATATCTCTCATCAAAAGACACCCTAAAGACGATGGGACAAAATATCCTAGATAAAAGACCAAAATCTGTGCACAAAAAAGAAGTGTAAGCCCTGCTACCGCATGATTGAAAGACAAAGATTAGATGAAATTTTAATAAAATTTATTAAAAACGATATAAATTTTATTTATTATTTTCATAGTAATGAAAAATTTAATTTTATTTAATATTTTTATTTTAGCAATAAAATTTTATCATTCCTATATTGTTTCAATAAATTCAAAAAATTTGATAGTATAAGAAAAAATATTTTAAAAAAAAAATGCTTGTTTTTTTGACACCACCCAAATTTTAATATTTTGGATCCATCACATGGGAAAGTACTTTCATATTTTGACCATAGTTAATTGAAACTTTCTCGCTTTACTAAACAAAAAATGACATACATTAAAGGTCCGTTTGAGAATAACTAAAAAAAAAAAAATTTAATTTTTTTTAGAATTTGAAAAGTAGGTTGAAATATACCTGTATAATTTTTCTATGAAAAAAAATTTATTTGATAGTTGAGAAACAAAAAATTTCCACAAAAATTTATTAATACATGATTCAACTTTTTACCTAAATCAAAATGGTTTATTTTTCTTTTCCGTATTTATATCAAAGAGAACTTAACATTGTACTCATCCCAACTTATCTTCCAATAACAAAACAATTAATTAACATTACTCATAATAATTTTTATATTCTGATCCACACTCATCATCCATACAAAACTTGACAACAATTACCAGTATCCAAAAGTACAGATACAAAGAGGTCACTTTCATTTTTAAAAACATATTGAAGTAATAAAAATGTGAATCATAGAAATTTTTATCACTAGTAATAGTTGGGTGATAATATTGCTAAAACATCTTTTTTTGAATACCAATGTTTAACAATATATATATAAAAAAAAAAGGCATTATTACTAAAACAATTCTCTATATTATTTTTTTATAGCAATTAGCTATACTATTTCGACAATATATACCTTTAAACGCATACCATATAATTTCTCAAAATAAAGATTATACTATGCTTCTAACAAAAAAAAAATTTATTTTGACAACTACCGTATAGAAACAAATGCTAGAAGCAAGATAACATCAGACAAACAAGTTAAGGTTAACAAACATAAAATTATGAAGACCAAACCAAGGGAGGAATTATCTAATTATGCTCAGCAAACATGAATTTCTTCTCATAGAATCATTAAATGAATCTCTGAAGTCTGACATGTGAATAAATTCATGATTCATCATTGCAAAAGCAAGAAAGAAAAGTATAAACCAAAGAAATAAATAATAGGCAAATACAAAATTAAATGACCAAGTTATTGAATCAAATGAGGCGCAAGAAGGTGCATTGAGCAATGTTTCACGCAGACTGTAATTTGATAGGTCAATTTAAAATAACATATATTATTTAATAACAAAATTGAAAAACAAACACAGTTAAATAATGGAAGCTCTGCTCTCATTGTTTCCATAAAGGTATTCCTTCATATTTATCAATCGGAATAGCGTATATTGCCTACAGAGAGGCACGTAATCACCGAGCCATTGCAACAAACAAATTCTCAAATTTACAAAAAGATTAAGTTTGAAGTAATACAAAATGGAGATCAGAGATTGGTTAGGGTTTATCGGTCACGGTTGAATCTGAAACACGGACCAAATAGATTACTCATCATTTCTCCTAATTGAATTGAATACAAATCCGCAAATAAAATACAAAACAAAAATTCTAGTAAAATCATCAGAGACTTAAATACTAAGAATCATGGATATAAACACCATCATATTGTTGCAGTTTTTCTCTCATCAACTGATTTCACTTCATCCAAAAAATATATAACAGTTTGTGCATATACGTGTACAGAGAGATATAATTCAGTTCAATTCAGAAAAGAAAAAACCTAGCTCGAGAAGTAGTAAATCGAAGGAGTAAACAAACCAGATCCGCTGCTGGAGGATTAAGTAAGAATCTCAAATATACATACGTATATATACATACAGCAAAACCCTAGATCGATAGGCGAAGTGTCTACTCAGAACTGCGGCGCGCGACTCGGAATTTAGACCAATACGATTGGGCCAGGCCCAAAGAAAGCTTTCATGGTTTCGACCTCAGATCTGGATCTAGACTTTCTTGATTTCAATCATTTTTTTTTTTATACTTTTGAACTATTGAAAGCCCAAAAAAAAAGAAAAGGATCTACATGGGGTGTGTCCGAGCTTATGAATGTAAAACGAGGTCCGAGTTCGGGGTGTGTCCGAGCTCGATGAGATGGCTAAAAAGGTGGATTCTACATGGACACGTGGCAACAACACGATAAATGCATGACCAGCACGTCCAACGGCTAGCAATCAACTTCCCACTACTCAATTACGTCCACTATTCTCTCCAGTAAAACATAACATAGGGGGTGAGACCTATCATCTTGTAATAATTAGTTCATTCCATCTATAAAAGAGGCTAGCCTCAACCGCCAAGGGGCATAGAAAAAACCTAGAGAAAGATATCATTAGTTTGTAATCGTGATTAGTATCAATAAAAATCAATCACTAAAGGGTGGATGTACACCAGACCTACTATCCATTGGTTGGGAGAACCATCTTTCACCGAGAATATCCATCGTGTTCATCTTTAACCTTCTTTTAACCTTCTCTTCTTACACTTGTGTTTATAGAATTTCATGTAGGTGACAATTCAATAAATTGTTGACCTTACAATATTTTAGACACGTAGTTAGGCTTGAGGCTTTTAATTTGTCACTGCTTATTAATTCTACCAAGTTCAAGTATGTGAGATTTGTTAGTGCATTGGATTTATTTATGTTATTGGCTTGTATAAGTTTCTTATCATCTTTCAAAATTAACTTGTTATTTTCTTTTGAGTTTTTTTGAAGGCAACTGAATATGAGAGAAGTTATGAGAACTTTGATATTATTTCTTATTGTGGTTTTCAAAATCACTTCTTTTTTTTTTTTTAAGATTACAACTAATTCATTTTGCAAAAGATCAGGACTAAAGTTGCAATCATACTATTGCAAGTGTAATGATGTATATTTGATTTTACTTACGCCAAGTGAAAAAAAAAAAGAAAAAGAACTAAGCTACATTGCATTTAGTGTTCGTAGTAATTAGACAATATTTGTAAAACGAGGATGTCAATTATTTTTTTTTTCCCACGAAACCGTAGAAGTGGGTATAAGCTGTTTTTCATGAAATATATAAAAGATTATACCCATTCCAAGAGTGGATGTATAAAAAGTTTTCCAAAATATATTATAAGAAATTATATACCCAACCTATTATAATCCAGTATTTCTACAAAATCAGCCAAATGGATCGGACCAAGCCAAATACCATGTAAGAAGATGCTATCAACCAGTTATATTATGCATGGTGCAAAGTTTTTCTTCATTGCATGTTTATATAGTAATATATATATATAAAAACAAGTAAACGAACAACATTTTTTTTTCTAATAAGGTGCTTTTATTATTTAAAAAATTATATATGGGTGCTAAGAAATTAAAAAGAGTGTTAATTTTATTTTAGGAGCTAAGGTGCCATTACCAGCACCCTTTGATTAATGGTGCCGGTGCCTTTGTCATTAAAAATTAAAACCGATTTGCATAAATGATACAGTAGATTTACAGCAAAGAAAAATTAATAAATTTGAGTTGCGAATGATAACTTCCAAGAACCATAAATACAGAGTCTAATTGCATTGCGCGAATGATTTGACCAGGAAATTATATTGAGAAGTTGGATGGGAAACTCCCACACAACACCATTTATTGCAGTCAATGTCTTTTTATTTGGATTAGTTAAATACAATGCGCCAAAATTGGATAACCTGAAACTGTATTTGCCTCAACGGGATCCGTCTTTGTGGACTTTTCCCGTTTCCTGGTTTTTATTCTAGTTTCACCATTTTTGCCTTGTGAGTGTTATAAAATTAAGTAGATTATATCATAAAAAGATATATATGGCTTTATTTGATAATAATATAAAAAAAAATAGCAAAAATAAAATTAATTTATGCAAAAGATGGAAGAAAATATAAAATACCTAATGTTTTAATTAGACTCCGATTTGAGTGTTTTAGTGTCCGAACAAGTATGATTAAAATACAGGCGCTATATTAAGAAAAATGGATTATTTCTCAAAAATAATAATTTAATTTGGGACTGAATGAGTGTGGTTTTTGCCTGAATCGGCAAACTCAATAGCACAATCTCGTAATTATTATTTTTGTAAATAATTACACATACAAGAAGTGCAATTTAGTTTAAAAAAAGGTGACTTCTCTCTCACTTTATTACAGTTTGAACTTTGCAAACTCTAGTTTCATTTCTCCCGTCGCAATTGAATATCAAGATAAAATTTTAGATAATTATGTAATTTAACATTACACTGCCATTGAGTATATATATATAAAAATAAAAATAAATAACTTGTATTATGTTAGAAATGAGAAATAGAAGGACCAATTCTTGAAATCAGAAGCTAACTAACTAGTAGCTGCCCGAGCTCCAAACCAACCAACCAACTAATCTTAGTTCTCGAGCTGACTACTTCAAATAGTATACAACTTCTTTGATTTAAATGGATCTTGGGTGACATGGAAGGCACTGTTTGGAAGAAAATGGAAAGAAACAAAAAAAGGGGTATATAATAAGTGTATCCTTAGAAATTTTCACTTTCATCAACATTGTATACGTCGCCTTTCCCTATTGTTCACACTTGAAAATTTTGTCACTTTGATAGAATCCGGGATAATTAAGCAAATTAATCATTCTTCTCTAGTTCATTGGAATTAACTCCACAAGTAAATCTCAACTGTTCCAATCTATAATACATATTGAAAGAGAGTTTTGTGAAAGAGAATGCTAACTTTGAGTAATAATCTATAAAGTATATGCATTTCTAGTACGGACTGGTCCGAATGGATTAGACTTTTTAGTAACGGTTTTTCGTCGCTAAAACATTGGGAAGATATTTTTAGCGACAAAAAACCGGCGCAAAAACTCCAGTCCATATGGACTAGTCCACACTTAAATTTTTTTAATAATCTATATATGAATAAGTGGACAATGTTATGTTATCATCAATAGTAAATTTTGAGATGATAAGATGTGATGGAAATAAAAACAAATTAGGATGGGATTAATACTATAATCACTGTGGAGAATAACAAGAAAATATACTTACTCCAAGTACCTCCAATAAGTTATAAGTTTATGCTAAACGAATACATAATTTATTCGTGCACCACATGAAAGAATAGTTAGTGTCAAGTGTAGCGTACTACTTTATTTCATTCATTTTTTTTTTACATAATTTATTCAATCGCCACTTTATCTACCAAAAAAAATGAAGAAGAGAAAACACAAAAATATATAGAGCAAAATATTCTATGATTACAATTTATCCTTTTAATTAAATTTTAAATAATTAATTAACTTATTGGATAAAATTAGAAAATATATTACTTTTCCTTTTTTCGTGTAACAAACAAAAATGTTTTTGCATAATTTATCGACTATTTTCTCATGCTTTTTATCAAACTTATAAGACGTATTAGTAAGGAAAAGTCAGAGAAAGAATTAATTTTTTAATGTAAATCCATGGTTTAGGAATAATTGGGAGAGTTTGAACCCTGATTTTTGAAGTTATACATTTGCCCCTTGGACCACTAAGCAGATGTTAGGATTTTCTGATACTATAAAAGATAAAAATAAATGACATACACTATTTTTATCCATATGCATATATAAAGAGAGAATAGACAAGGAAATGAGTTGTACTAATGGTAAAATATTGCATTGTTAAATCTGGAATGTGAAAGAAAAGAAGAAAAATAATATATATATATATAGTGCTATAGTGCATTCTCAGTATAGATCGGTCTGTGTGGATGGGGTTTTTTAACGACAATTTTTCGTCCCCAAAACATTTGGGAGATATTTTTAGTGACGGAAAATCGTTGCAAAAAATCTAGTCCGTACGGACTGATCCGCACTTAAAATTTTCTATATATATGCCTCACTACTTTTACATTTAAACTAAACTATATAATATATACTTTCCTATTAAGGTGACATTTACAAATTTAACTTTGCCAAGGGTCCAAACGAAGAAAATAAATAAATAACAATCTCGGTTACTCCAAAGAAAGATAGCTTATGTAACCTATCCAAAACCATGTCGTAAATCCCCACCCTCCCACCCCTCTTGATCTCATAACACCTAAATATTTTGTCCTCACACTCCTCTTATTAATAATCACCTTAAATTCTACCCCCTCACTCCTCTATATATATATAACAAACTAGCTAACAACAATCTCACCAGTACTTCTCAACAACTCCTCTCTTACCATCCACCGCAAAATTCCACTCTTTTACCCAAAAAGATTAAACAAAATGTGCAAACCAAATTCCATTTCGGTTTCCCCTCCTAATGTTTTCTCACCCATCAATGAATGCAAATCCATTGGCCGTGACAACGACACGGTGGTCGCCGACATGGACGGAACTTTACTTAGAGGCCGTAGTTCGTTTCCTTACTTTGCTCTTGTCGCGTTTGAAGTTGGCGGAGTTTTAAGGCTTTTGTTTTTGTTATTAGCATCTCCCTTGGCCGGAGTTCTTTACTACTTCATCTCGGAGTCGGCCGGCATTCAAGTGCTTATATTTGCAACCTTTGTTGGCATGAAGGTATTGTTCAGTTATGCGAGTAATTTTTCTACTTTTTATTTATTTTTTTGGATGTATGTATTAAAATCTTATATCTATCTCAGGACATAACAAATGTATCTAATGTGAATATTTTTTATAGTAACATATTTTTTTTGGCTAAATAGCGTTTTGGATTTCTTTCTCTAAATTTAATTAGTGTCAAGTATATACACCAACTCTAGCATTTTATTTCATAATTTATTCTTGTCAATTGTATATTCTAAATATTAATTGGAGTTAATGGACCCCAATTAACTTACATCCTTGACCCCGAAAATATGATACTGACCATAGACTAAAGTGTTACTTACTCCTCACAAATTAAGATTCCTAATTAATTTGAGAGTCAAAAATTTTGAAACCCTGGCATTTATTATGAAGACCCATAATTAGGTAACCTTTTTATATATTTATTTATTGTAATTGAATTGTAATGAAAGCTTAATTTTGTCTCATGACACTATACTATCTTTATATGAGGTACTTTTAATTGAAGTTGTGCTAAAAAAGAAAATATAACTTATAGTTTAAGATAGAGAAAATAATATATACTTTTCAAGTATTTGTGCGCAAAAGTATATATGATTCATAGTCTATTGCGATAATTCTAGCCTACTTCTAGTTTTCTTCTGAAGAAAATTAGTAAATTTGACAGGTATCAGATATTGAGTCAGTTGCTCGTGCTGTTTTGCCAAAATTTTACTCGAGTGACTTGCATCCAGAGACGTGGCGCGTGTTCTCTTCCTGTGGGAGAAGGTGTGTGTTGACAGCGAACCCAAGAATTATGGTGGAGGCTTTTTTGAAGGAGTATTTAGGTGCAGATATAGTGTTAGGGACTGAAATTAGTTCATTTAAAGGAAGAGCTACTGGATTTGTTAGTGGTCCTGGAATACTCGTTGGCCATAATAAGGCCGACGCACTTCTAAAGACGTTTGGTAGAACATCGCCACCGGAGATTGGACTTGGCGATCGGAAAACTGACTTTCCATTCATGAAGTTGTGCAAGGTAAGTGTAGCATGTTCAATAAGCATGCATATTGTTCAATTTTTGTAGTACAGTATCCTATACGTCTTGAGACTAGCCTTAAATCGATCTAATGGCGCGTTAAAAAATGCAGGAGAGCTACATAGTGAAAGCCAAGCCAGAAGTCGAAGCCGTGAGCCATGACAAACTTCCAAAGCCAATAGTATTCCACGACGGCCGCCTTGTCCAAAAACTAACCCCACTCACGGCCCTTCTCACAATACTCTGGATACCCGTCGGCTTCCTCCTTGCCTGCCTTCGCATCGCTGCCGGCGCACTCCTCCCAATGCCACTCGTCTACTATGCCTTTTGGGCCCTTGGGGTCCGAGTCACCATCAAAGGAACTCCACCTCCCCCCGCCGAAAAATCCACCGGCCAAACTGGTAACCTATTCATTTGCTCCCACCGAACTCTCCTCGACCCAATTTTCCTCTCCACTGCCCTCGGTCGCCCAATCCCTGCCGTCACTTACTCCCTCTCTCGACTCTCCGAAATCATATCTCCAATCAAGACTGTCCGATTAAGCCGTGACCGCTCTACCGATGCTAATATGATCAAAAAGTTACTAGAGATAGGGGACTTAGTTATATGCCCCGAAGGGACCACTTGTAGGGAACCATTTTTGCTTAGGTTTTCGGCCTTATTTGCTGAATTGACGGACCAATTAGTTCCCGTTGCAATGTCTAATCGGATGAGCATGTTTCATGGGACTACGGCGAGAGGGTGGAAAGGGATGGATCCGTTTTACTTTTTTATGAATCCTAGTCCCGCTTATGAGGTGACTTTTTTGAATAAGTTGCCGAATGAATTGACTTGTGGTGCTGGGAAATCGAGTCACGAGGTGGCGAATTATATACAGAGGACGATTGCTTCGACTCTATCTTATGAGTGCACAAATTTTACGAGGAAGGATAAGTACAGGGCGTTGGCTGGAAATGATGGCATTGTTGTGGACAAGAAACCTAAACTCGAAGCTAACAAAGTGATGGGGTGTTAGCGATGGCACTGATTGCAACGTTTGTTTACTGTACGATGATGCATGGTTTGGTGATGCTAATGTAAATTTGATTTAGATTACAAATGGGAATAAAAATTCAGTTGGTTTTTTTTTTGTTTTGTTTTTTTTTTAATTTAAATGGAGGGGGTGATTTTATATGGTCCCTTACAAATAGAAAGATGTGGTTGTTTTGTGACGCTAGTGTTCTTCTTATTTTTTAAGTCTAGCTAGTAAAAATTACTTGTAATATTTGACCGATAATATCTACATTTACGTAACGAACTAAAAGAATGGGGAACAATAGTAATAAGAATCGAACTCGTAATTCCTCCTATCTTGATCCCTGATTGTTACCGTTGTAATTGATATGGTTTGGGACAAAATATATCGCTTGGCTCTTTTGAGGTTAATTTGATATGGTTAATTCTATATATGCCTATGCCTTCATTTCATTCGATTAGCTCACAAAGAAGAATTCCGAGTCTTTTAATAATAACTTGATTATTTGAGGCCTTCTATGTTTGTTTATCCATATTTGGTATGTTTGATTACAATTTTTCCAAAACCGTGCCGACTTTTGTAGCCCTTTCCATGAGAGGCCGTTAATTATGAGGATTTGTGTAACAATTTATTTTTGTGTGTATCATTGCAAATTAATACTTTTGCATTTTCTAAAGAACAAAATAAATTAATACATTTGCATTATGAATTGCAAGTTAAACAATGGGCAGAAATAAGATCGTCATTTTTTCTCAAAATTAGACTTCAATTCATTTATTGTTGAAGTCGTGTCAGGTTTTTGGTCTCCCAATTTTGCTCTTAGATACTTTTAATCTCACAAAAAAGTTATATTATAGCGTAAGCAATGGAGTGTAAATCCTTGTACTTAGCTTGCAATGGCTATAAGTCACTTCAACCACGGGATCACTTGTTTATATTTTTCAAATTCTTTCATTTATATCACTTATATCTATACCGCACAAGCATCGCGTGTGTGCAAAAATCTAGTATATTATATAAAGTCGGAAGGTATTTCGGAATTCTTAAAGTCGTGTTGGGTTTTTGTTTTCTTAATTTTGTCCTTGTGAACTTTTATTTTGCAAAAAAGATATTTCCATCCGAGCGTAAGCAAGGGGACTTTCGAACTTTCAGCAAGGAGTAATAATTTTCTTAACTACGATGCCATCTATTGCTTTTTCAGTATTTTTAAATTTATTCTTTAATTTGTAAAATGTGATATTATTAATAATTTTGAATAATGAACTGCATACACATGCCTAGTGGCCTTGGTGGGTCTCAACCGGAGACAATTGTAAGGGAATGTGACAGGGAGGATTTTAGGATCTTCCAAAGTCAAGAGGAAAACCCAACACGTTCGATACAAACAATATACAAAAGTAATATAAAGACAAAATAATCTGATTTTATACAAGAATAAAGTTTCATCTCCAAATTTGTTTAGTTATTTATCTTTAACTTTTTCTTCCAATTTATTTATTTTATTTGTGACATTTTTTCAATTTGTTCTGTAAATTCTAGTTTAATATGCAAAGCTGGAGCCCTTAAAAGACCCAAATACAAGCCCATAAAAAAAAAATGCTAATTAATTCTTTTCTTGTTGTCATAACTTGCTAATTCCAGTCCATAAACCCATTTTGATCCATTAGAGGTCATCTCCCTTAAAAGGCCCATGTCTAAATTTTATATAATGAATATTCAAAATAAAATTATGTTTGTATAAGAAAATTAAAATAACAATAAGAGCAAGATGAAAATTCTCATAATCAATTAGATCCGTGTTTTATTCTACTCCTTCCGTCCCAAATTGTTGGTCCTTTTTAGAAAATTCAACTTATTAAGGATCCAACATTATCATTGTACTTTTTGCTTAATTTACATTGATTTTCCTTTTTTACCATTTTTTTTATTGAAAACTTTTACTTGAAAAGTGAAAGTACAAAAGGGTAAAATAGGTATGTATTTATCTTTTATAAAAAGTGGACATTTATTTTGGGACATCTAAAAAAAGAAAGAAGGACCAGTAATTCGGAACGGAGGAAGTAGTAATTAAAGATATAATTATTGGCACATATTACCATAATTCAATCCATCACTCCTCCCTTTTTATCTAAAAACCATCAAAATCTATCATCACTTAAAAAAGGTCACTTAATATATTAATAAATTTAAAAATTAGCAGATTTTACCAATCTACTTGTCACCATCTTAATATTTATACCTACTTTTTTTGTTGAAGCAAAGATGAAACAAACTAATAAATTAAATCATTTGCGAGTACGTCTAAAATAAAAGGAAGGCAAGACTCCTCTCACACCTACTGACCATACAAAGAAAGAGACACTCTAGCTAAGCTATGGAAGACTACATTGGCTGATCGTCTAATAAAGTTAATACGACACTGATGGATGTCCTTAAGAAAGGCTTTATAATCGTCTAAAATTAAACTGACACAAGACACATTTGCGGAGTACGAAATTATAGATTGATAAATTATCTGAGAATCCGTTTCAATCTCCACACGGTTTAAACCTTTATTCTTAATCCATCTAAGAATTTCATGAAAGCCTATCGCTTCCGCTAGAAGAGGAGAAAAATTACCTTGCTTCGACCCTTGAATCACTGCTACAAACTCCCAGTTAGCTGACCGAAAAATGCCTCCATACTAGCATACCAGTAGTTTGCATACAGGACAATCATTTCATTTAAATTTTTTTTCTTTTACAAATTAAATACTAGCAATACCATTTCAAACATACTATATAATTATTTCAAGTATACAGTATAGGCGAATTAAAAAGAATTGAATAACTTTACCAAACAAAAAGGAAAGAATTAAATACTCCAAAAATACGTTACAAACATACCTATATGCGATTCTGTGTGCTCATTTCTTCCTCTTAATTAATTCTAAGCACTTTCCAAAAACCTAAACCGTGTTGAATCAGTTGACTCTTTTCTTTAAACCCATTAATACTTCTCTCTCTAATTTCTCTCCTCCTCCCACAATTTTTTTTTTCATTCCTGTGGGTCTGAACAAAGATCATCACTTTCAACAAAATCTCATGTATTACACAATTTAATCTAATACAGTGGGCGCCCCTTTTTTGGTAGAAGAGGAATTTGCCTATTTTTCCATTTAATCCTCAAAAGATCATTTCTTTCAACTGAAAAAATCTCAACACACACATTGTCTCTCATGGATTATCGAGTTTTTCTCTCCCTTTCTCTTGGGTTCCTCTTCTTTTTCCCTCATCTAACCCATTCCTCTCTCAATCTCTCTGGATGGCCTAAAGACAAGAAAAAGTATATATATATATATATATATATCTCCTTTTTTCAATTTTGAAGAACATAGATCACATATAATGATCTGATTTTGTTTTATTTTCTGTGGGCTTTTGTTTTTTAATCAGACAAGGGTCGGTGCTTACTTTTGATCCTACTCGGGTCACCCAATTATCTTGGCGTCCAAGGTCATATATTCTCTCTCTCTCTCTCTCTTGATTTGTCTCTGTGTATGTGTATGTGTGTTTTTGTATTTATGTGATTGTTTTGTCTGAATTGGGAATTGGGAATGTGCAGGGCTTTCATATACAGGAACTTTTTAACAGATGAGGAGTGTGATCATCTCATTCAGCTGGTTAGGCTTATTTCCTCCGTCTTGTTATTGCATTTTCTTTAGTTTCATAAATCCTTGTTGTGTTGGGATGCTGAGAAAGTGCCTGGAGAATTTCATAATTCAAATTTCTATCAGTCTTCGTAACCCATCTGTCTCTTTTACTTTTGTACGCGTTCTTACTTCTGAGCAAATACTGGTTTGAATTGTGGGACCGCTATCCCTTGTGCAAAAATTGAAATAAAGAACCTTCTGCTCGTATACAAAGTACTTTTTGGTTCCTTGTGCTAATGTAGTGTTCAATGATATTTGGTCCCTTGCATAAGTTATAGAAAGCCCTTATTGTAACAAGGGCCATGTGCGGTCGCCCACCCTCTGGACCAGCCCGCCCTAGTTTTTTAAGTGATCTGCTAAAAGTCATACATATTATTTATTTATTTTTTGATGTAATATATTATTTGTTTTGTTTTCTATTGATTTATCCCTTAAAAGCACATTGTCAATTTTGCTTTTTGATTGATTCAATTTGTATGATTAGGCTAGGGATAAGTTGGAGAAGTCTATGGTTGCTGACAATGACTCGGGTGAGAGCGTAGAGAGTGAAGTGCGGACGAGCTCTGGCATGTTTCTGAGGAAAGCCCAGGTTAGTGAAACCCTCATTCTTTTCTATATTTGTATATTACTTAGATTGATGTTTTTGATATTCTATACAAATTTACAATAATGTTTGTAACTGCATGCATTTGATCTAATGTCGAACGATACTTGGACAGATGTTTGCTATTGAATATGTCAGTGCAGTGATAGGTATGCCTATATATGTTGCAAATTGTTTCTCTCTAATGTTGAATGTGCAATGTGATAATGGAAATTTGTTGAATTCTATCACTTTGAAATAGATTTTGGTTAATTTTTGACTATTTGTGATTTTAGCAGATTTGCAATTGTTGTCAATGATTTATGTTTTGCCTAATGGGGTCTGAATGTTTGACTTGATTCAAGATTATTAGGGCGTTGTTGAGAAGTTAGAACTTGTTTAGATCTAAATTGGTTTTTGAAATAGACATTGACCCACTGTTAGTGAAATCTTCCCCTTGTCCCTTCGTCCCTTAGCCATTATTAACCTTAAAAAAAATCATTCTCTTAGGATGCACTACCTCTTGAAAGAGCATTTTCAATTATTGGCAAGTGAGGAAATGAATAGTATTTTATGGAATTTTACAGGGTTACCTTAATAATGTTGTTTGGACTTATCATGTAAGGGTTTCAAATTAAGTCCCCAATCAGAAACAAAAACTAGAAGAAGAATAAGGGAGAACAAATGAGAGCAATGATGTTATTGCTCTAAAAATAGTTCATTATACTGCATTATTTTGTGGCTAAAGTTACATATGCTCTGAGCTAAAGCAATATATTGAACATATATACATTTGCATTTTGGGCGTTGTCCGTATATTGCCATTGATGTAGTTGTTTCTGACCAACATTATCGATTGATTTATGATTGATTAAGATATATCGCTCAAAACACAAAAACCGATTATCAACCTTCTTTTTCCTTTAATACGTTAATTTTCATCGTGATGCACCAAAACTTATAGTTGTAGTTCACGGGAATTCTATAAGCTCTTAAGTCTATTGGTACTTCTGCTTTAACAGAGTAATGGAGACACCTTTTTGGCTAATTTTTTGCTGTATGCTGCCCTATATACACCAGATTCCTAAATTTCACCCCTTGTAAAGATGGAAGATGCCCTCGACTTAACGAACTCTTAGAAAGACGACAAATTACTTGTCTTTTTCTTTTTCATTTTTCTATTTTTGGAAAATGTTGCTGCCATTTCTATATGAAAGGCATAATGTCATTTTCAAATCACACCTGAGTGCTGAGGGTCTAGGAAGTTAGCTGTAAATCGTTAAGATCAAAAGCTCACTACCATCTTTGTTCACCTTTTTCTTAAGGATGAAGTGGTTGCTCGCATTGAGGGAAGGATTGCTGCTTGGACATTTCTCCCCATAGGTAAATTGTTGACATTTATCAAGTCAAATTATGGCTTCATATCATACTAAATGGAAAAGTGTTCTTGCTCTGTTTCTGAACCTGGTGTTGTAATTAGAAAATGGCGAGTCAATTCAAATATTGCATTACGAGCATGGTCAAAAGTACGAGCCGCATTTTGATTATTTTCATGACAAAGCCAATCAAGAATTGGGCGGTCACCGCATTGCAACTGTACTTATGTATTTGTCTAATGTGGAGAAGGGTGGAGAAACTGTCTTTCCCAGTTCAGAGGTATCTTTTATTCTGTGATCTTATTTTTGTTCCTTTTTTCCTCTACGCTCTAGAAGCTAACAACCAAATGTACATTATTTACAGGCAAAAGACTCTCAACCAAAGGAGGATGACTGGTCTGACTGTGCTAAAAATGGATATTCAGGTAAATCATTCCATAAGGTGATTAGGTCACTATCTATTCTACTCCCTCTGTACCTAATTAAGAGTACATGTTTGACATTCACATTTTCAAAGAATGCATTAATTTCATCACCTTCGTTGGTTTAAAACGAACTTGTTTCTGATTGTCAATTTTGGTACATATATTATGTCCTGAAAAGGAAAGGGGACTCTTAATATGGGACTGAGGGATTACTAATGTACTATATATTATACACAAGGGGCATATGTCGGTTATTTTCTGTGCACTTAAATTACAAAAAATACCCTCTGTGAATTTTGAAAAATAACCACTGCTTGGTACAAGATTTGAACCCGTGACTTTTTTTCTGTAAAGATGCATATCTTATGTACTAAAATAGTATTAAGAAGCATCAGATATAATCTTGCACATGCATTGACTGTGACACAAGGTCCAATATTTATAAAATAACCTGTGCTGTGCTAATAATATGATTGAACTTGCAGTGAAACCCATGAAGGGGGACGCATTGCTGTTTTTCAGCCTTCATCCTGATGCAAGTACGGACCCATTGAGCTTGCATGGGAGCTGTCCGGTTATCGAGGGGGAGAAGTGGTCCGCAACCAAGTGGATTCATGTTAGGTCTTTCGATAAACTAGTGAAGAAAAGTGGAGAGTGTGTGGATGAGAATGCCAACTGCCCTATGTGGGCCGCTGCTGGTGAATGCAAAAAGAATCCTATTTATATGGTCGGCTCTGTGGACGCGGTTGGCTATTGTAGAAAGAGTTGCAACGCGTGTTCTTTACAGAAATCTTAGGACTTGGATGGTTTTGTATATAAACTTGAGCTTTCCTTCATGACAAAAAAGGAGAAAAGAGGAGTAATGTTGTTGTAGGAGTTGGGGAATGAATGGAGATATTTCCCAGTAATGACTTTTTGTAGGGTAACTGATACTATAACAGTTTATTAGTCTGTCATATATTGAAGCAATGGCTGTCTCGGGTATCTTATGCCATGGCTTGCTAATTTACCAAATATATGAAAGTTGCATCCACATATAAAGCTTTGAAATTGATTTAAGAGAATTAGTTGAAGTGGTGTAAGGTTGATGTTTAAGCAATGAAACTAGAGTTGAAACTAGAGTTGCATGTTGAAGATCATCAAACGGGAGAGGATGAATAAGTTTACTTTTTCCCTTCTCATTTTTCCTTTCGAGTCTTTTACTATAGCCAAGTGTGATTGGTTTTTGTTAGATCTAGGCTTAAGTTCAAGTGGTTGAAAGTGCGAGTATTCATAAAACTTTGTAGTCTTCCCATTTTCATCTCTTTAACACATAATGCAGCGCATTGTTTCTTCACTGCGTAACAAGTGCAAGGAGAGGGAATAGGCCAAGTCCTTTTTCTAGTTTATCAGTAGTTTATGAGATTATAACCGCTTTTGTGTCAATGGACCAATTTTTTCGGTCTTTTTTTCAACTTTATAATTACGTTTGTTAGTGAACATTCTTTAGCACTCATTGCCTAATTGTTAGGAATCCTTAAAATAAAATCAGGGAAATGTCTAATCTTGTCAAGAATTAGCCCTTTTTGTTCATCGGATATGTGATTAGAATCACTGAATCAGGCTACATGCCTTCCATGAAAACATTATGATGCTGACAATGCGAGTTCAACTTTAGAAAGCGGACTGAGGGTACCCTACGTTCCAAACTAGTTGTCGTAAATCATCAAATGCCAATTATTATGCTTTTTACGCCTAGATTTTGTTGGTTTCTGCAAAACAGAATCAGCACTGGGGCCTTGAATGTATATTCCCCTTAAATGCCTAGCTCCTGCCTCAACAATAGTCATCAGAATTGAGGGGGGGGGGGGGGGGGGGGGGGACAACTATAAAGGTTGAGCTTATAAAGATAAGGGGAATTTCGTTTAAACACGCAACTATATATCATTCCTGTTGATACTTTGATTTTGACGGAGGAAACCTCTGCCCCTTATTAATACAATCAAGATAAGAAACTTTATGCTGGACATTTCATTCGCGGTGGTGACTATTAACAGATTTGGTTCAGTGTGGATTTAGGTTGAACTATTATGATTCTGCTAGAGTTTTCAATGGGTTGAGATATATGTGAAACCCGAATTTTTCAATTTTCGTACAAGACCCTATATATCTGGAGCCGGTCTTGATTGAACGGTGGGCTCCAACTTCTGTATATTCAAAGAACGTGCTGTTAAAGAAACATGTTTTATTTTACAGTGCTTGATCTTTAGTAGATCTTTCATTCCCAGCATACCCCACAAGTACATTGAATCGCGATGCTTTAGAGGGATTTTTGCAATAATGGACATGGGTTTGTTCATAGAATCATCAATTTCAAAAAGTAACAGCGTTTAATGGTGTCTGTTTGGACATAGTGACAAGGAGCCTTTAACAAAGCTAAGAGATACTGTTAGAAAGGAGAAGATATTTCAATGGAGTGAACTTTGATGAAGCTATTCAAATGATGTCTTGCTTGGAATATTATTGCTAGTATAAAGCATGAATATAATCATACATATATATATATCCATCTTTTTTCCATTATTATATTTAATGAGCCAATTAGTGCAGTTGGCAGTTGCTTCTTCCTCTTTTACCATTTTTGGAAGGTTCAAAAAATGATTGTTGGCACTCTAGAAGAACCTGCCCTGCTCAGTATATTATTATATAATTGAAGGAATTTGATGTGGAATCCATGTACCATATTTATACCACATTTTACTTTAATTTGAATGAAACTATAGGCTCAGTATATTATTATCTTAAGATTTTGTTTGTTGCTCTTTTTTTCGGATAGATTCCTTTTTCTATATCTTAATCATATGTACTCACACACTTTAACCATATTAAGATTTTGTCTACGAGAAATTATGATCGGTTACCGGTAGCGGCGGATCCAGAAAATTTTATTGGGGGGACTACACAATTTTCAACAATGTAACATAATATAAAAAATGTAAAGTTGGATTACAAAATAGAGAAAATATAAAGTTGCGCTACAAAATACATACATTTCAAAGTTCAATATTGTTAGAATTATACTAGACGTTCTTTTAAGTCAAAGAATTTGTCAATGATCGATTGTTTCGTTGTGGATTCTCTCAAGCTCTCTCTCTCTACTATTTTTTTTAATTTGGAAGTACCACAATAGAAATTTGATAGACTTAATTTTTCTTTATATATATATATATATTATAAAAAAATAAATTTGGGGGGTACCATAGTCCCCTGTAAACAACACTTACATTCGCCTTTGGTTACTGAACTATTACTATATGTTGATAAGTAGTTTTGACTTATGCTAAAACGAGTATTACATTATGCTTTAAAGATGCATATATTAATTTGACAGAAGTCATTTCCCTTCAATATGAGGTCTATAAACCAATAATATTCTGTACTTATATAGTATTAACTTGATGGGTGCAGCACACAATGTCTTTTAATTTTCAGACTTTGGGGCTCATAAGAAATAGGGAGATAATAGTGAGGTCCCATTTGAACAGCTTCAAGAAAATGCACACATACACCAAAGCAAAGGGTGTGCATTCCTGTGGACCCCAACAATACAAAGCAACAATTGGTACCAAGCTTTATTTATTTATCCACTTGGCTTTATTATTTTGGAATGGACAGTCCCCCTCTCTCTCTATCTACAAAGTGCCACATAATTGCTTCTAGTGTTCCATCTGTAAAGAGAATCAACCACTCCTTTACCCGCCATGTTAAAAACAACATAAACTTCCCTTACCAAGCTTAATTTGTCCCCTTCTGCATATTTTCATCTGCTTGCTTCTTCTACTATGAGCTTCAAATTCACATTTTATTCATTCCACTACTATTAGCATGATTAGTTCAACCTCGTCTTTGTTCTTATTCTTTAATGGTCCGCAATTGAGTTCTTGAGAATATGCACAAGCGAAAAGAGGCAGAAACCATGGGTGGCGGCATTAGTAGGATTTTGAGGACTATAGTGGGAGCTATTGTATTGCTTGGGTTTCTCTCGTTTTTATCTTTTGGGATTTTATTCAACCAGCCTACTACTAAAATGACTACGATTACGGCATCACAGGCGAGGCACGTTCATCAATATGTCGGATTGAATTACGTGAGCAAGAGGCGAGTCCCTAATGGACCCGATCCTATTCACAACAGGTACATATATCCATCCTAATAAACATCCTCGTCTCTGTATATATATATATATATATATTTAAACCCCACTCTAAAGAAGATAGTTATCTCTTCAAAAAATGACCATTCATTTGGCTGGGTAGATGGATGTTTTTTTTGGTCTTGTTCTTCTAAATTTTTGTTAGAGTGACAGAACAGAATGTCTATTAAAATAAGGCTATGCAATCTACTTGCTGATAGAAGGTGCAGCCTTTGGCCTGTATATATTTGATGATTTTTGCATATGATTTTTTTGTTTCTTGATAGCTGCAAGAGAGTACTATATTGTGGAAGCTTACAATAATTTCACTCTTTAGTACAGAACATAGGTAGTTCTCTCAATTTTTTGGCTCTGCTTTCTTCAGGGGAGCTGGGAAATCTAGTCAACCACCAGGTTGAGCTTAAGCTCTGATGGAAATAAGAAGCGTTAGAACTCGCGTATGATGATCATGAAGAAAGATGCTTCAAGTCTCCTAATGTTGAATCCAGGTTGAAGTTTAGAAGTAAAGAATTGTTACAAGTAGGTGTTTTTGAATGGGAATAGTGTGGCTTCAAACATCTAGCTAGGCTTAGTTTATGGTGTCTTCTTCTTCTTATAATTACTAAATTCTTGGTGTATTTTCCGCAAATTATCGTAACATTTTCTGTTTAATATGATCGATTTTAGAACTGGTGAAAACCTGTACGTAAAAGATTTTCACGGGTATCCGATTCTTCGAAGCTTCTATCACACAAACACACAAAAAAACGTATGTATAATTATATATGTATAATTAGACACACACATATATAAGATTAGTTGCATGAAAAGATAACTGGAGTAGATAGAAAATGCAAACTGGAACAAGACCCAAGAGTTGTGCTAGTCTCCACACATAATTATGTTGAAGGTTAAATTGCAATCATCTTTGCTTTTTTCACTGTAATTGGCTTTCTTTCATGGTATAATAATAGTAAGTGGTTTTGTGTTCCCCAAATAAAGCAATTGCATATTTTGTTAAAGGTGCTCTTTTCCCAACCATAATTTCCCCTTCAATTATGACTAGCTAATGAGGTTTTTAAGTGTGAAGTTTGATCAGTTTTAGACGTTAAACCTCGGATTGAACCAAATTGCAATTTTTAAGACTAAGCTTTTGTTGATGATTTATCTCACCAAAGACAACAACAAAAAAAAAAAAGTAATCCGGTCGTTCCCTCTTTTTGCTCTTTCTCTTTTGTTTTTGCTTTGCTTTGCTTCCTTTTTGTGGTTTGATTTGATTTGATTGTCTCAAGAAGTAAAGAGAGTGTGTTTTGGTCTTAAAGTAAGTTAGAGATTCAAATATAAGGGGGGCTTTTTATTTGCACGAGTGACAGGATTCCATCTCGTGCTGTTTCTGTGATTCTAGTAAAGTTACTCTTTTCTTTTTTCCTACACACCCTAATCACAATAGTTACATTTGAATACGCACCATTTTCTATTATAAAAAGGTTGGAATATTATCAATTTTTCATCTTCATTTGCTTCTTTATTTATTATTATCCGGGGTTTCGAAGAGGGAGTAGGGCTGATGAGGAGGGAATTAAACTTTGGCGCTCATAATAATGATATACCACAAACTTGATCCAACTGTCTTGTATAATTTTAGTTTGTGTAAAATTTATACATTTTTGTTAAAAAAAAATATGGGCTACAATAATCTTTTAAGAAATTTTGAGAACTAGAATTGGTTTTGTACAACCCTTTTATACATCCGCATCATCTTTCTCCCCTTAACTTTTTACAAAAACTTTAAAATAATATAACTAAAAATCTAAAAAATAATTTGTAATAGAATTTACATATTTGAAATCTACTCATACAAAATAACATCCATTGTGATTATGAAATTATGTATGAAATTATTGAATATTACATATAATGATATAATCTATTTGTGTGATTTTTATTGATCTATTTAAATTTTACACACAAGGCGTAACTACAGCTGGGCTACTCGTACTGTAGCCTAGGCCTAATTTTTTCAATATTTTTTTTAGTAATAGGCTTAAATTTTACTTTTAAATATATATGTGTATAGCCCACCTCATTTTTTTTAATATTATTACTCTACACTTATTAAAAATTTATCCATTCATTTACCACTCTCCATTCATTGACAGATTGATCTGTCTTGTATGGATTCCTCCTGTTTCTACGACAACAACAGAGAGAGCATTCTCGGCTATGAACCTTGTTAAAACAACACTTTGAAATAAAATGGATGATGAGTGTCTTGTTGATTGTATGATTCTCCAGATTGAACGAGAACTTACCAAAGATATCGATTTAGATTTGGTAGTAGATGATTTTGATTCTCTGAAAGAGCGCAAGGTTCAATTACGATAGGTTATTATGTCTTTTTGTTTGTGTTTATGGCGTACATGGTTAGATAAAAGGGAAAATTATTTTATTTTTTGTATATTTTTGAATATTTCATAACTACACTTTCAAAGTATATAAAAAATTGGTATCTTTTGTATGTATTTGAATATATTATATTTGTATTTTGGTTTGTTTTATTTTAATGTTGTCATTATTTAATTCTTAACTCGGGTTATTTATAATTTCTGGCTACGCCTCTGTTTACACACGAGTGTCATTGGAGCATAAAATGGATATGTGCAAAATTTATGTCTAAAACTCCCTTAAAGCATCTCCAGTGGCTGTGTATATTTTTTGTGTAAAATCATATGTGTAAGAAAATTTTACACATATCCATTTTGTGCTTCAACGATACTCATGTGTAAAATTTAAATCAACCAATGAAAATCTCCAATGATACTCACGTGTAAAATTTAAATTGACGAATGAAAATCAAACAAATGGAATCTATCATTATATGCAGTGGAAACATTTTTGTATGAAATTTTTTTATATATAATTCATAGTGATCTTATTTTGTAACTTTTGATGAATAGATTTCAAATATATAAATTATATTAAAAACTGTTTCTTTAGATATTTGGTAATATAATTTTAAAGTTTTAGTAAAAAATTAAAGAGAGGGAAAAATGATGTAAATGAGTAAATTGAGTTTGTATTTTACACAATTCTTTTATACAAATCCTAGGTGTCAAAGTTTTTTAAAAGATTGTTAGAGACCATTTTTTTTTACAAAACGTGTAAATTTTACAATCATTGGAGATGCTATGAGTCAAGATTCGAATCTTATTTTTTGTATTGATGAGTAGTGTTTTTTTTTTCTTCTCTTTTTTCAAAGGTTTAAATACGTGAGATCATAAAGGGCGGTGTAATTTACACCCCCTATATTTGTTACAAACATCCTTTAAGGTAAATTTCTAATCACTAACACCCCCTAAGATTCTCCTAATAAGAGGCGAGTGTAGTCAGACACACTCGCCCCACTTGAGGAGAGTTTGTTTATAAAAACTCACTTAAGGAAGTAATGAATTAGAGGAGAGGGGTTGGCCTAATGGTTGACAACCTCCACCCTTGTCTTGAGGTCAAGGGTTCGACTCATAGAGTGGGTGGGTGGTGGTTTTTCTTTATTTATAGGATTAAGGGAAAGACTTAAACCTCCTTTAATTATTATTTTTTAAAGTAATGAATTACTTGAATGTTTTTCAAATAAAGCTCACTTAATGAGAGGTGAGTGTACTTGCATAAACTCAACTCATGAATTACTAGAATGTTTTCAGATAAAGCTCACTTAATGAAAGATGCGAGTACTTACATAAACTCAACTCATATAAGCAAAATGTGTTACTAAACAATCACATAACATCGAGTAATAAAAAAGAGTGTTTATGATAAATAAAAATGTATTAAAATATATTTTTAATTAAATTTTAAAGTAAAGTGATTGTAACAAGTTTAGGAGTGTAAATAACACCCCGTCATAGAAGGTGATGTGGAAAGATTTGAACTTTGATTTATCTTATATTAGTCCCTCTTTTAAGGGTTGGATCGTCGAGAATACAATTATTGAATGGAAAATAGGCCGGTCCCATGGACTACAAGCTACTTCTAAATCATCCAACGAAAACACCTTCAAAATGCTAGTTTCAAGGAAATTCACTTATTGATTTCTTTTCTTTTTGTCATTATATCTCTTGATAAGAAAAATATATTATTTTATTCCTGAATTCAAGAATTGTTTTCAGCTTTAAGAATAATTAGAACTTTTTAATTCTCAAAGTTTAAGAACCATTATCTCGTATTTCATAGTTTTAAAGATTAAATAAATAAGATAACAAGCCATCACATGAATTTAAAGAAAATAAAAGAGTTATACCATAAAAAAGGTAGCGCGAATTATAACTATCAAGATTCTTTTAACACCTAAACATTGATTCGGTACAATAACACGAGTATATACATATTTATTTAGCTTAATAATATCGAGTATATGTATATTTATTTAGCATAATTACATTGAACTAGTGTATTTTTTCTAACCCAACAATAAATTGACTCATATGTACTGAATAATTTCTCATTCATTCGGTACTATTACACTAAATGAATAAAATAAAATATCTACTGTACATATAATTAACGCCGCTCAAAAAATATAATAAGAATAAAGAAGAGATGGAGACTTGACGGTAAGTGGGTCCAGTATACGAAAAATAGATGGTAAGTGGGTCATTTTTTGGCGTGGACACTCTGGCCTTTATCTAACTGTTGACTGGTCAACAACCAGTAGACCGAGTTCTAAAATTGACCAGTAGAATATGGAGCGGCCAATTATACAAGCCCAACTCCTGTCTATGACAAATACTTATACCTAAGCCACAATTCCATTAGAACTGATTTCCATGAAATAGTGCAAAACCATTTTAAGCATCTTCTTTGTAAGTTGAACCAACTCCATACCATAAATATATATATATATATATATATATGCGGTTCAAGAATGAATACAATAGGAAAAACACTTAATTTGTGTGAAAAAATTAAAAAATAAATTAAGACGTGATAAAATGCTTTTTATGTCAAATATCCTGCATCCTCCATTATTTTTTAGAGGCAAAACTTTCTTCCTTAATTCACTAAAGAAAAAATTTCCATTAAAAAAGTGACTTATTTTCTAACTTTCCACAAAAATCAACTATTTTTATTTTCCTTTCTCGTGTTGTTACCAAGAGGACCAAAAGATTTGTAAGTTTTGAAGGGTCAAAATACAAAGATTAGCAAAACATAAAATCAATTTCAAGGAAATCTTTTTTTCAGTTATGAGCAGACAATATCAGGCAATACTCGCTTACTCAGTAATAATCACTGGTTCTGTTTTATACAAGTAAGGGTTATAAAGTTCATATTGCAGTAACATGCAAGTGGGCAATCTTATGGTTTGCAATAAAGGCTTCAACTCAACAACAAGAAGTATTGGGCAGTTGGCGAGTAAACAAGATATACCGGAGAAACTAAACCAAGACTCTAGTGATGCATCAATATAATAAATAAAATTGCATTTGAAGCCCATTACTTCAAAAAGGATACAAAGCAGGGGGGTCACATTACAAACATCAAGAACAATTCGAGTCCATCTCCCCTCTCATAAAAGGGCACGCGTGAACCAACAGTTTGACAAGATACTTGTATAACACATCTATACACGATAAATATGGAATTCATAACAAAAAAAAAACAATAAGGAAACTAAAATGGACATCAAATGCAACATCTATACCAGGACTGTTTAAGAACATACCATTAGATGCTGAAGTTTTACATGAATATTTGTTAACAATCTTCTCGATGCTTCACACCCTGTTGCACCATAACTTAACCCATATTATCTGTATCATTCCTCCCAAACAGTAGCGGAAACTCATCAAATTGTTCTGAAAAACCAGTTTCTTGAGCAATGCCCTTTAGTGATTCATAAACCTTGTACATTGACCACCTATCTTTAGGCCGAGAAATGACACAATTACACGCGATTCTTAAGTACTGCACAATTTCTTCATCATGTCCCCTTCCTCGAAGACTCTTATCTATGGCATCTTTCATTCGACCCGAAGCAGAGAGCTGAGTAACCCAATCCACCAAATTACCCTTAAACCCTTCTTCGCCAGCACTAACTTCGAGAGGTTTTTGCCCAGTTGCCAACTCCATAAGCACTACACCGAAACCATAAACATCCCCTTTTAGAGAAACAACCATGGTGCTTGAGTACTCGGGAGCTACATATCCAAGCTCGCCGAAATCCCCGTTCACAAAACTACTCTCGTTTGAATCGGAAGGAGTCATTAGCCTAGCCAATCCAAAATCCATTATCCGAGCATCAAAGTCTTCATCGACTAAGATAACATTAGAGCTAATGTTTTGGTGCAGAATCGGAGGCTGGCAGCCATGGTGAAGCCAAGCAAGCCCTCTTGCAGCACCAAACCCAATCCTAAACCTAGTTGGCCAATCCAACGAACCAGAATCCGCATTCAAAAGCGAGCGTAAAGTTCCATTAGACATATGCTTATAAACCAAGAGCTTCTCCTCTTCCACCAGGCAAAATCCCAACAACGGAGTCAAATTGGGATGCCTGAGCTGCCCTAATCTGCTCATTTCTGATCGGAATTGCCTCTCACCTAGCTTGCAGATATTGAGACGCTTAATAGCAAGCGCAGACCCATCGGGAAGAACAGCCCTGTAAGTTGTCCCTGTTCTAGATGAAATTATAACATTCTCAGCACTAAAATTGTTAGTTGCTGCCATTAAATCAGCCAACTTAACCTTCACCAAAGGTTTCTGAAACAAAGAAACTTGAACAAGCTTGTGAACCCTCAATCTCTCAGCCCAACTGTCA
This sequence comes from Lonicera japonica, assembly GCA_021464415.1. Classification (NCBI taxonomy): domain Eukaryota; kingdom Viridiplantae; phylum Streptophyta; class Magnoliopsida; order Dipsacales; family Caprifoliaceae; genus Lonicera; species Lonicera japonica. Next base: position 3,533,482 of record CM038469.1, on the reverse strand, counting down.
CTCTCATGTCGACCAATCCCGTACCTTTTCTTCCTCCGATTCGACCTTGTAAAGTACCACCACCACACCCCAAACCCTAACAGCAACGAAGCCGCCGCACCAAACACTCCGGCAGCAATAATAATAGCAAGATTCTTCTTACTCAAACTACCACACTTCCTCAACGGCCCACCGCAAAGAGCACTATTACCACCAAAATCCGAATCAATCCTTCCAAACTCCGACGGAACCCTACCGGATAATTCATTATTCGCAACTGAAAACCTCTTCAGCCTACTCAAAGTAGGCAACTGATAAGGTATAGCACCTGTTAGTCTGTTGTTATCTAACACGATAGTATTCAAATACTGACAACTAACAAGATCATCGGGTATGGGTCCAGTAAGATGATTGTTTGACAAATCTAGAGACACTAAAAAAGGCAACCACTTACAAATCTGACTAGGAATTGTACCATTTAGATCGTTATTCGAAAGATCTAGGGTTTGTAAGCTACGACAGAATTGTAACTGGTCGGGAATATCACCGGAAAGATTCATCTGTCGAAGTTCGAGTCGGATCAGGCGATTCTCCTGATCGTTCCAGCACGAAACTCCGACGAAGTTGCAGATAAATCCGGGCGTTGAATTGGAAAAACTCCATGAATTTAAGTTGGAGAGGGGATCTTGTAGAGAATCTTTTACGCCTCTTAAGCACTTGACATCATCCTCAGCAAAAACAATCACAAACAACTCAGTACACAAAAACAGAAACACAACTGATATGATAAATCTGAAACAATCCATGAGTATCATGGTCTAGGGTTTTCAACAAAGAATGTAGGGGAAATGGATGGTTGAAGAGGATAAGTGGGAAAGAATAGGAATTTTGACTTTGGGTTTGTGGGGGTTGGCGAAATTACTAGACAACTCCAATGTGGAAATTGGTTGAGGATAAAAGGTTGATGATTTGATATTTCTTTGACTAATGACTAGAGAATTTTTATTATAATTTTCTTACTCCGTATTATTATTACTGTTAAGTGTTTAATTAATTAATTAATTAATTAATTAATTTCTAGTCTTTGTTTTGTTTTGACCTGAAGAAGCTCCGGAGGTGGAGGTGGAGGTGGAGGTGGCGGGTGAATGCTGGCCAGTACCTCCTTTGGGAATATTTGCATTTTCTTAAATTTTCAAACATTTTGAAAACTGTGAATAATGTGTCTCTAAAATACTACTCTATATTTTACCAAAGTGTCTCTAAACACATTCATATAAAATTAAGTTAAAATATTCTAAAAATAAAATAAAAATGAGGATAGATAGAATATACCAAGTTAGTTAAAAGTGAATTTATTCAATCACTTTCGAAAATACTTTATTTCTTGACCAGGCAGATTTATTTTTGTGTACCAATTTTTGGTACATGCCCCTACGGTTATATTTTTATTTGATTCCTTTGACTTTTAGTGGTCTAGGTAGCCAATGAGATGTTTGGTATTTTGGATCTGCCCAATTACACGTTTCGACCAAATTGGACCAGGGAATTTTATTTTCCTTAGAGGACGTTGCTTTTTAGTTTTTGCACTCAGATCCTTTCAATGTTTGTTCAATTTCTCCTATATTGATTCTTTATATATTTTTAATATTCAAAAATTATTACCCCTTAATATATCTCCAATAGCAAATTTTAATATATAATAAATAAAATATATTTATCCTATTTATTTGCAAGATCAAATAACGATCGACAAATATATGCCAAAGAGAATAGCGTGCCACTAAATTTTTCTCCTAGCAGCTAATGAGTTTAGCGACCCATTTTATTTCTTCTTTCCATTTGAATACTTTGCGTTTGATAAGGGGAAGGAGTTTTGACCGAGTAAAAGTATGAGGTGGACCAATCAACTCTTTAATTTATATCATAGAAGGGAGAAAGAGTAAAAAGACAATAAGGCTCGTTTGATTGTAAGGTGAAAAAAGAAAATAAATTAAGTTAGTTTTGGTGAAAATGTGAAAAATAAGTTGAGTGATAGAAATGATATTCTCTTGATTTTTAAATTTTTCCATGAAGAAATTTTCTTTGCTTGGTAGTGAATAAAAATTTTTCATCAAAAATATTGAAAGATGGGGATATATACTCATAAAATGAGTAACATCTCTCACTTTATTTTATATCTTCTCACACAAGTTAACTAAATTTATTTTTCTTTTTCATCTTTACAATCAAACGGAGCCTAAAAAGAAAAGCCTTCTATCATCGTTAGCTAGTTTGGTGTGGGTATAAGCTGCCGACTAGCTTGGGCGTTTGTCTCTGAAGTATTAATATGTTCCGTGTCTCCCTTTTAACAATAATATCCCTCTCGTGTAATAAAAAATTTAGCTAAACTCAATTTATCATATACATATTATAAAACAATATTTTATCCTATCTTCTTTGATCATTGAGTTCCCTCGTGTAATATAATAAATATATCATACTAATTTTACCCATATTATCCATTACGGATCTTGTTATTATTTAGTCAAACATTGCATCAAAGTTGGGCTTGAATTAGATAAATAGGTCTGTTAATGTCCCAAAAAAATATAAATAGGCCTGTTTATTGTTGGGTTTAAGCCATATAAACAGGCCCGTAGTGTAGGTTTGCAATATTTGATGGGCTAACTATGAAATATCAATTCTACGCTGGCCCGATAGTGTGTATAATATACCACTTCTTGGTTTAATTGTTTTTTAAAATAATTATAGGACATATTAATAAAAAACTTAACTTTTCATATATATTACATTGAAATTATTTTTCCTTTGCAAAAGTCAAAGTGCGTATAATATTTTTTAGACAAATGTATCCTATACAGTGAATATCTTTGTATGTGTTTTTATTTTATTTTTTAAAAAGAAATGTCTAAATCTCTTCATTTTACTATAAATAATGAAAATCCCCCCGCTCCCATCTCGGATCTCCTGAATTTAGGTGGGTCATTTACCAACTAGACTACCCTACTCGCTCGAATATATTTGTATGTGTTTAGTGAAGTACTGAATTGCAAAAGTAAAAATGAGGATTTACTTTTTTCCACGAAGTCTTTTAATTTCACAATAAAAAGAATTTCACATTCAAAGGTTTAACACAATGACAACATATTTGTTTCACAATATAATTTAATTATATGCTATACTAAAAATGTTTAAATCGAACTGAATTGGATCTTCTTACAAAAAAAAATTTCGTTTTTTCTTCTTCTAATATATAAGTGATCCACAGATAAATTCAATTATTAATTTCAAAAGGGGAATTTTATTGTTTTATTTTATTTTTTAAAGATTTTCAAAGGTCAAACTGTAATAGGTGGACATTGAACCAACCCTTTGCCAACTTATATACCGGGGGCGTCTATCTTATAACAATTAATTAAGATGATCAAAATATTCCTAATTAATTTCTTGGTGCTGTTCTTATTTGCACATAAACTTTTATTATATTAAAGATTTAATTGGTGACGACGTACTTATATTAGTGGAAAGAGCATCTTTTTTATTGGGATGATTATGACAGTAGAGTCAGTGAGAACCAATCCAACAACGTAAAGATAAAAGGAGACAACACCTGCAAAGAGAATTGTTGTTTAATTAACATTACCACTCTCCATCCGACAAAATTAAAGAAAAGAAAAGAAAACACAACAAATGGTTTGTGCAGTTTTCGTTTATGGTTACGCGTGCTTTGAAATTGACCCCTTACCTCTCACCATGACGTCTGATTATTACTGCAATCGTAAACAAAACTTGTGGATTAAAATCTTAAGTTTGTCTAATTGCGAGAACATTCGCAATGAAAAATTTAAATGTATAAAAGAGTTAAGTGTACGTGTGATAATAAGTATTATCTAAAAAAACAATATGTATATGATAAGTAAGCTAAACGTAGTTAGTATGGTGGAAAAAAGAAAAGAAAAGAGAGAGAATAATTATTTTGTAATCGAAGTTAAGAAAAAAATAAATAAATTTGTGAGATTGAAAGAGGGGTAGAAAGAGCGAAGAGAGTGTAATTAATAGCAGAGAAAGAGCGCAACCTAAGAGCGTCGTCAATAGGTAATAATAGTTCTTTTATGAGTTCATGCAACATGTAATCTATGTAAGATAAAACACTAATGTTCCTCTTACTCTCTCTCTCTCTCTCTTAAAATACAATATAATATTTATTTTACTTCTATTTTTTTATGATAGGACTATCATACTACTATTTAACACTCATGTAAATAGGATAAATATATCATACTTATCATACAATTATTTATTTAGTTTCTCGTTGTAGTTGCTCTAATAGCTCAGCATGGATTTTTGAAAGGCGTTCCATTTCATACAAATCTATTTGATATTTGGTATCGAACTTAGTAAAACTTAAATTTATTATGCATATTACTACGACACAATGGTATAACTTATCTTGCTCATAATTTACCATTGCATGCATTCACATGGCATATTTTCTCTACTTACCTTACTTAATCTAACATTGTGAATGTTGTAAGAGAAGTTAATTTTCAACTCGTTTTTGTACATATTGACCTACATTAGGTTTGTTTCAGTGGTAAAGAGAACCATTTTGAGAGAGTAAACGGACCAATCATTTTGAGAGAGTAAACAGATGATTTTTTTATGAAACTTGGTGAAAGTGATCTCCATGATTAGTAGATCATCTCCACCAAATTTTATCAAAAAATTCAACCGGGAAGTGAGCTATCTAAATATCTTAAATTTTAACGGTTAGAAACACATATATATATATCAATTTTTTAGTTAACCCTCTTCCCGAATGATTTTTTTGACAAAATTTGGTAGAGGTGATCTATTAATCATGAAGATCATATTCGCCAAGTTTCATCAAAAAATTCATTTATTCACCCCCTCAAAATGATTGGTCCACATTTAAGGATCAAAAAATTGGTCCTCTTAAGATCCCCCCTATATATATATATATATAAGTTTAAGTTACACCACTTACAAATTATGTATTCTTTAACAGCTAGCCAAAATACGTCAAACTCAAATTCTAATTAAGAAAATACAAATATGTGAAGTAAAAAGTGATAAATATATTATTTTGAAGGAAGTATATTCTCCATTGACCAAAGTATATTCCCCAAGCACACTATACTTTGGTATATACAGAACTTGTTTATTTATAATATATACCATATATGTCCCTAACTGTACCTTTCATTATTTTAACTTTAATATTATATTAATTCCGCCTCTTGGCACGTTTCATTTTATATAATTGACTAATTTTTTTTTTAAACCAGGTATATATTGATTGGTTAGTATTTTGATGCACACCTCACATTTCACTCGTGGATCCCATATGTCTAGTACGCATGGATATGATTGATGTACAAAATTAATTAATCAAATAATTAGATCCATGTACGTATCATTATTCACGTACTCTTTAATTAAATCCAAATTAATTAAGATTGATTATCGAATAGTACGAGGTCACATATACAAATATATGAGTGCCAACGGCGGTGCACGCCTAAACCTAGAATTAGTCGACACCCATAAATCCCAAGTTGGACCAATCATAAACAATGGTACTGCACCCGTGGCAGCTTTAATTTGCAGAGGATTTGTGTCTCCCAACATACTCATCAGCACGTCAACTAATCATCATTGCCATCTGGCATGCCACTCTAGACCCCTACCATTTTTTTTGTGTATATATAAGTCAGCTAGTTTATTACTTTAATTTGTACACTCGAAATTTAAAGCTAAAGATAAAATGGAAGATAACAACAGGAGAAAAGAAGATTATCTACACGCAGTCTGGTTTGCAGCCGGAATGGCAATGCTGATGGCCTGCTTTGAACGCGCCGTCATAGTGTCCATCTTTGAGCAGTGGCGCGTGTGGGTCTTTTTGGTGCTCAACCTCTTGCTCTTGGCCATTCTCTTCACTTCCACGTGTTCTTCCACCGTAGAAAGCAAAGCCGATGATGAAAGAGGAAGTAATGATTTGGCGGAGTTGAAAATTGAGGTGGTGGAGCCATCAGTGGAGGTGGTGGAAGAAGATGAACACTGCAGTGGAAGAAGGGAGGAGAGAGAGTGTGGCAGTGGTGTTGAAGATGAAGAACGGAAATCAAAAGAGGAATTGAATGAGAGAGCGGAGGCTTTCATTGCTATGTTTAGGCAACATTTGGTTTATGATGCAAAGGGTACAAGCAGAAGGACCAGCTTTCATTCTATTTCTAGAAGAAAAGAGTATCCAAATTTAGTTGCACCACGTGTACGTGTTAAACGCTAAAGAAAAAAACACAACAGATGTTTAATATTTGATTCAATATTTTTATGGTGGAAGTACGTGATTTTATCCTAATATGATTCGTAATGATACTGATATTGATATTGAGCATAGACACGTAATGCCATTGATGTAGGATATTGTTTCTCTTACTTCCCGGCTCCGGTTGCGATTGTGAGAGACATTTTTTAAAACGTATGTACTTTCGGCAAGAATAAAAGAGAAATGAATGATTTTTGGTCGTGTTCATGAGTTTAGGGGTGAGATCCCACACACATATATACATGTTTTACCTTGTTTAATTACTTGGAAAATTTTGTTCGAACGAGTGCTTTTTATTATGGTTTATTTATTGAAGAGAATTTAGAAAGAGGGAAAGCATTAATGGAAGAGAGTTTGTCAACTTATATGTTTTAGTTCAGGTTAATAACATTGTATTGGACAATGTCAACTGAATGACTCCAATTCTAATGGTATACTATTTGAATATTACGTTCAATCCTCACACATATCGGAGTTCGTTAATGAATAAGTAAAATTATTTGCTTATACTAAAGAATCATCCAATTGTTTGTTTTATTGAGTACTTGCTTAGCCGATCTTAATAGTTCATGTTTGATTTTTCACACTTTCTGTATGTCTACTAAATTTAATATAATTAATAGTTTAGGAAATAATTTTTTTTAGGGCTATGAGCCGTTCGATTCTTGTCCAAAATATATATGAAGAACTGGAATCGGTTTTTTATGTTAAAAATGGTTCGGTTTTATGTATATTTTTTGAAGAACCGAAAGTGGAACCGAACCGGTTGAAACTGTTCGGTTCTAACGGTTCTTTGGATAACCGAATTAATCCAAGAACCGTTAATTAATCGAAAGTAATTAATATAATTAACTGAAAATACATCTTAAACCGTTAAAGAACTGGCAACAAAAGGGATATTATAATATAATTACGTTAATTATCCGAATTAAGTTAATTATATTATAATATAATTATAATATTATATATATATATGTATTTATAATACCGGTTCTTTCACTTACATTTACTAAAGAAGCAAAAACTGAACCGTTATTTTTTAAAAAGAACCGAACCGTTAATACACATATTTTATTATTAAGGACTGAACCGGATTTTTTCTGTTCAATTTAATTCGGTTTTCCTGTTTTTGTTTTATTATCGCAGCCCTAAATTTTTTGGCTATAGTGAATCTAGACTCTCAATTGAGAATGAATGAATGTATTGTATATATCAATGGAGAAACGAAATTGAGTAAGATTTCTAAAGCTCTCATATCTGGAAATCAGAAATTAGACAAAAAAAAATTCTTTTCTATTTGGATTCAATTTTTCCTTTAACAAAATTTTAAATAGGAAATTTTTTCCATACATATTATATATATGGATTTGTGTTTTTGAAAGCATAAATGGATGAGTTTTTTGATGAAATTTGGTAGATTTGATCTCCTAATTAGTAGATCATCTACTTTTTAAAATTTCATCAAAAAATTCAACTAAGAAGTCCGTTAACTAAATATTTAAAATTTGAACTGTCAAAAATGTGTATATATATTAATTTTTTAGTTAATTAACTTCCCGATTCTCTCTCTGAAAAAAAAGAATTCTTGATTAAATTTTTTGATGAAATTTAGTAAAAATTATCTACTAATAATGAGAATCATTTTTACCAGTTTTATCAAAGAGTTCATCCCTTTATTTTTTTCGAAAACCACAATCCATATATATAATATGTCTGGTTTGGTATGCGCAGGTTTCCTTTTAAATATAGTGTGAAAACGAAAAAAAAAGTAAAAATTGTTTCTAATTTCGGGTGAAAAAAGGTTGTTAGACCAGAGGGTAAAAACCTATCTGACTTTTACAGGCCCATTAAGGTCCACCCCAATCTCCCTTTTCCTTTTAGAAGAAGACCATCCATTAAGATAAATCTGCGTTACAAAGATGTGAGGAGTCAACCAGTCCACCGAAACGTATAAATTGGGGAGGCTCTATTGTCACATGGTTAATAAGTCCACAAAACGTTGACGGGATAAGCATAGTGCCAAATTTATATATTAACCAACTTCTAAATTTTCAGGTATACGGGATGGGGAATTTAATGGAGTGTAGAGCATGTCAAAATTTTACTCGGTTATATAAAGACTATTAATTTATTTATATAGTATACGCATGTGATTTTCTAGTTGTATTTTTTTTTTTATCAACTATATAGTTTTTACTGGAGCCGGTTGGTTCACATTTTTAAATCCCTAAGGCCTCGTTTGATTCAGGTATTAGGATCAATGGGATTAATAATACCAGTATTAATAATACTGGACTATTAATCATGGTATTAATTTAATATCAATACCTTGTTTGATTCATGTAGTATTAATACTGGAATATCTCATGCAGATGTTAATACCATATTGGGTTATGTAACTCGAATACGGGATTATATTTTGGACTAACAAAATAAAAATTATTTTTTAAAAAAAAATTCAAAAAAAAATAATTTTTTTTTAAAAAATAAATTAAAATAATAATAATGTAGTAGTAGTAGTGGCATTTTTGAAAATATATGGTTCCTTGTTCTTAATCCTGGATAAACAATACCACCTCCCCTATGGTATTAAATTATAGCACAAAGAGTGGTATTAAGTTAGTACCGGTATTGGTAATCCCATCACATTTGTGTGAATCAAACAAGGTATTATAAAAAAAGTGGTATTAATAATCCCATCCCACTTTTTAATACCCGAATCAAACGATGCCTAAATGTACTTAATTTTCATTATTTTAACTTTAGTATTAATTCCATTGACCAGGTACTGACTTTTTGTAATTTTTTTTTTGTAAACTTGACACATGTTAATTAGTATTTTGCGAAGACTTTTACATTTCACTCAATATATATTCGAAAAAATAAGCATGAAATAGAGTAATTTCATCATATACTTCAATTTATTTTGTTTCTTTTAACATAAATTAGTTATTTTTTTTATCATTTTTCATGTTGATATTAAACGGAGCATAATTGTATACTATTTGAATATTACACTCAATCCTAGCTCACATAGTTGAGTTCGTACAAGAATAAGTAAAATCGTTTGCTTATAGAAAAGAATCCTCCAGTTGTTTGTTTTACTAAATACTTGCTTTCGCGATCTCAGATTTATAATCTGCACACTCTTTGTAATTATACTAAATTGAATATAATCAATAGTTTGGGAAATATTTTTTTTGCCTACGGTGAATCTAGACTTTCAATTGAGAATGAACGAATGTATCACATATCAATCGAGAAACGAGATTGAGTAAGATTTCTAAAGCTCTCGGTTCTGTTTAGTTGGAGTTTTAGATGTCTAATTTAAAATTTGTTTTTAAATATAGTTTTTAAAATTATTTTTCAATTCGATTTATAAACAGTATTATATTTTTAAAATTTTACAAAAAATAATTTTTTTTGTATTTTATTCATTTCTTAAAGTTTTTCTAAAATACAAAAGAAAAAAAAAATAAAAAAAATATTCTTTTTACTTAAATGAAGTTTCAAAAATTAGTGAACCAAATACGATTTAAAAAAAAAACACCCAAAATATTTTTTAAAAACCCAACCGAACAACACCTCATATCTGGAAATTAGAAATTAGACAAAAAAGAAAAATTCATATTTGGATTCAATTTTTCCTTTAACAAAACTTCAATTTTAAAATTAGGAAAATTTCCCATACATATTATAAAAACAAATTGGGGCTTTGAGGACATAAATAGACGAAATTTTTGTTGAAATTTGATAGAGATGATATATATAATTAATAGATCATTTCACTTAAATTTCATCAAAAATTTAACCTACTTTCCAGCCAAAATGTTCTACTTTCCAGCTAAATGTTTTTACGAAATTTTGTGGAGAATGAAGCCAAAACCCTAACAGCAACAAAGCCGCCACATCAAGTACTACGGCAGCAATAACAATAGCAAGATTCTTCTTACTCAAACTACCACACTTCCTCAAAGGCCCACCGCAAAGTCCACTATTACCACCAAAATCCGAATCAATCCTTTCAAACTCCGACGGAACCCTGCCGGATAATTCATTATTCGCAACTGAAAACCTCTTCAGCCTACTCAAAGTAGACAACTGATAAGGTATAGTACCTGTTAATCTATTGTTATCTAACACGATAGCATTCAAATACTGACAACTACCAAGATCATCGGGTATGGGTCCGGTAAGATGATTATTTGACAAATCTAGAGACACTAAAAAAGGCAACCACTTACAAATCTGACTAGGAATTGTACCATTTAGATTGTTATTCGAAAGATCTAGGGTTTGTAAGCTACGACAGAATTGTAATTCGTCGGAAATATCACCGGAAAGATTCATCTGTCGAAGTTCGAGTCGGATCAGGCGATTCTCCTGATCGTTCCAGCACGAAACTCCGACGAAGTTGCAGATAAATCCGGGCGTTGAATTGGAAAAACTCCATGAATTTAAGTTGGATAGGGGATCTTGTAGAGAACCTTTTACGCCTCTTAAGCACTTGACATCATCCTGAGCAAAAACAATCACAAACAACTCAGTACACAAAAACACAAAAACAATTGATATGATAATTCTAGAACAATGCATGACTATCACGGGCTAGAGTTCTCAACAAAGAATGTAGGGAAATGGATGGTTGGTGAGGGGTTGAGAGGATAAATGGAATGAATGGGAATATTTACTTTGGGTTTGTGAGGGTGATGAAATTACTAGACAATTGCAATGTGGAAATTGGTTGAGGATAAAAGGATTATTCAAAGGGTCGACGACTTGATATTTCTTGGACTAATGACTGGAGAATTTTGATTATGATTAGCGTGTAATTAATTTTAAGTCTTTGTATTGACCTGAAGCTACGGATCTGGCTGGTGAGTGGTGACTGGTCCAATCTGAAAAAGTGCCTCCTTTGGGAATATATGCATTTCCTAAATTTACAAACATTCTAAAATCCCGCAAATGCGAATGAAGTTTCCTTGAACATGCGGACACAGATATATATATATATATATAATGTCTAGAATTTGCTCCCAACTAACGAAATGTCTCGAGTTTAAGTTTCGAATGTACTCAGAAAAAAAAAAACATAAATTAAGTATATTCTATCTACAACTACTCATAGTTGGGCTTGAATTAGATAAATAGGCCTGTTAGTGTTCAAAAACAATATAAATAGGCCTATTCATTGTTGGGTTTGAGCTAGATAAATACACCCATACCGTAGGCCAGCGATATTTGATGGGGCTAACTATGAAATATGAATTATATGCTGGCCCAATAATATATATATCTATCTATATTAGCGCAGGCATTTTTAATCAAAAAATCGATAATAACCGAACCGAATCAAACCAATTTAAATAGTAACCGAAAATTAGTTACCAAACTGAGTACGGTATGGTTGCGGTATGGATAGGTGAATGGGTCAATTTTATCGAACTGAATCGATTTTTTTTAATACATATTAAATCCTTTGTATTTTAAGTTTTAAAAGTTTAAACTTAAAATGTTTGGCATTCCTTCTCAAATATGATTCTCCATAGCTCTCTAAAACCTATGCTTCTTAAAACTGTTCTCTCTCAATCTGTGGCATCCTCGCTCCTCTCTCTCTCTCTCTCTCTCTCTGACGGCATACTCTGATACTCGCCTCCTCTAGTCAACAGTCACTCCCTTCCACCATTCCACACTCGCCTCCTCCAGCCAACAGCCACTAGTCCAATGATTACGTCAGACAATTTAATTTCTATAATACAATATTTTTTATACAAGTATGAATCTATAATTACAATCACCACAATTAGGGTGGACAAACAAAAAAATTAGATAACCATTCTTAATAGACTACAAAGTTGTTAACGGATACAAAATTTATTTTGGTGGGTATATTTAACATACCAAAAGTAAATATAATTATATAATATAGTGTGTGTGTGTGTGTTTGTATTTTTTGGTTCGATTGAGAATCTGAGATAGGAATGGAAGCGGGGAAAAAAATTATGGTTCTTGAGAATTATATAATATTTTGTCTCAACAACTGGACCAATTGATCGTATGATAAGTGGTGTTTTATTATTATATTAACTCAAAAATGAAAGCGGTGGTCAAACGTGATGCCTAACTTCTCAACCTTTAATTTACTCCAAAATTTCGTTTGAGGCATTTAGTTATTTTTATGTTTTTCTTTCTTTTGGTTAGTACTTCTTTATTACACTTTGTTCCTATTAATTAGGAAGTTCTGCACTAATTTTCTTACCATATATACTCAGCAAACAAAAGACGTTTTACTTATCACTTTCCAAAAAAAAATAAAAAATATATAACATTGAAAAAATTGTATTATTAAATCATCATTTATATTAAAATAAAAAGGTGATATATTATCTCTTGCAATATAAGTTCGGATCTAATTTGTAATAATATAATAATAATCTCCTCCTAACTATTTACTTTTCAAGCATATTGCATGTTAAACTAATTATAATTTTATCAAAAAATAGTACTATTTTTAAAAATTGTACTTTATATTTTTTAAAGTTGTTTATCATCTTAAAAATAACCATAATTTTTCTAACAACAGAACCACTTCTGAATATTTTTTTCTCAAATTATAGCCATTTCCTAACTACTACGTTTTTAGACCATTAGAGCATATTGAATAAAGAGGATAGTGATATGAGTAAAATGAATTAGTGCTAGCGTAGATTTTGGGCTTGTTAATAATAACTTCCTAGTTGGTTTGTCGCGTGCTTATGGTTGATAATTATGGGGATTTGTTCGATTGGCTGCTTTTCATTACTCATTTCGTTTAATTCTTTTAATAGGATATAATTTGAGAGTTAAATTAATAATTTTTTTACATAAAACTTACCTGCAATGATCTTTAGAATCAGTAAACCATCTCTACAAAATTTCGTCAAAAAATTAAAATCAAAAGTCTTGAGATAATCATCTAAAATTTTAATATACGAATGAACAAATTAAATGTATTAAAGTATTTATTACACTAACTTTTGATTTTATTTTTTTTGATAAAATTTTGTATGTATGATATACTAATTATAGAGATTATCACTATCAGATTTTATGATAAAAATTTATCTGTTTTATTCTCGAATGGGTCTCTTTAAAGGAGACTAGATTAAAAGAATAATAGAAAGGAGACAAAGAATACATAAATTTTGTGTATGTGTCATTCAAAAGGGGAATTTCTTTTACACAATAAGGAGATGATAATAAAAAAGGGTTAGTATTATTGCTAAAATAAAATGCCTTCTGAGTTCTGACAAACCATTAATTATTATTTTTTATTAAAACAGATGTGCAATAACTTATTGCACCACTTACTTTGGCAACGTTATTTTTGTTTTTACAATAGCAATTTCTCAAAAAAAGAAAAAGAAAAAGAAAAAGAAAAAGAAAAAGAAAAAGAAAAGAAAAGGCGCCAATGATTATAATTATAAACTTTGGAGTCTATAATGAGATGCGAAATAATAAGGGGCAATTGGGCATAAGGGCTCATTTTAATAATAATATAATTATAAAGAACATTTAAAAATTAGACATGTAAATTAAGGACACTGTACAAAAAAAAACACTAATACCCCTTCCTTATAACATCTCACGTCTAATTATAACACTATCAGCAACCAGAAGGTGCTAAATGCATTTAGCACCTTCTGGACAGTAATCAAAATGTGCTAAATGCACTCCAGAAGGTGCTAAATGCATTTAGCACCACTTGGACAGCAATCAAAATGTGATAAATGCACTCCAGATGTGCTAAATGCATTTAGCACCACATGAGTAGCAACCAGAAGGTGCTAAATGCATTTAGCACCTTTTGGACAGTAATCAAAAATGCTAGCAACCAGAAGGTGCTAAATGCATTTAGCACCTTTTGGACAGTAATCAAAAGTGCTAAATACGCTCCAGAAGATGCTAAATGCATTTAGCACCACCTGAACAGCAACCAGAAGATGCTAAATGCATTTAGCACCTTCTAGACAGCAAGCACCACCTGAACAGCAACCAGAAGGTGCTAAATGCATTTAGCACCTTCTAGACAGCAATCAAAAGGTGCTAAATGCATTTAGCACCACATGGACAGCAACCAGAAGATGCTAAATGCATTTAGCATATTTTGGACAGCAATCAAAAAGTGCTAAGTACGCTCCAGAATGTGCTAAATGCATTTAGCACCACCTGGACAGCAACCAGAAAGTGCTAAATGCATTTAGCACCTTCTGGACAGCAATCAAAAGGTGCTAAGTGCGCTCCAGAAGGTGCTAAATGCATTTAGCACCACCTGGACAGCAACCAGAAGGTGCTAAATGTATTTAGCACCGCTTGAACAACAACCAAAATGTGCTAAAATGATTTTAGCACCATTACAAAACATAGAATAACAAAATTGATGAGATCAACATCCACTCTATTTGTATATATGTACATATATATATGGATCGACGTAGGGATCGTAAAAAAAAAAGTTACGATCAGATTTTTTTTCAATATCTCGCTGTGCTATTGAAATTGGTCGATTTTAATAATAAAACGACCTCCGATCGTCTTGATTTTCGCGATGATATCGTAACGCTGTCTTCTGAATAACATATTCGAAAATCAACTAGATCCAACGGTTCAATCAAAAGTTATATCTGTTTTATGATTACCTCTACAGAAAAAAAGAAGAAGATGATGAGAACGGTGCTCCGATCCTCTCAGCGAAACGATCGAAAAGTCAAGTGGTGGTGGTGGTGGTGGTGGAGGAGGAAGTGAGATCGTTGATCGGAGCTAAAGTTGGTTTATTGATTTTAGAGAGAGAGAGCAATGTATTTGATTTTAGAGAGAGAGGGAAGAGAGAGAGAGATTTGTTATTTTTAACATTAACTTAAACTAATTAGGGGTATATTTGTCTATCAACATTTATCATTTTCCTTAAAATAAATTAATATTATGAAAAGTGTCCTTATTATAAAACCAAATTATGAAATTAGTACTACTTTTCTTTATTAAACATGAGTCCGTCCTTAGAGTTATAAAACATTACGGAGCGAGGCCCTATAACCCATTATTTCAAATAATAAATGGGGATTAAAATCAAAATCACCATTTACTATTAATAGTCCAGTTTCTTTTCTAAAATAACCAATATTGTATCAAATCTCTTGAGAACAATTAAGATTTATTTTTAATCATTAATATATTATACTAAAATTATTGACTTGTACAATAATATGAAACTCATGTTCCGGTGGCTTCAATTGAAGTGGTTGGAAATGTGGTTTTCACAAGGCATGCCAAGGTTGACCTCAAATCACTTGAATCTATTTATTTTGTAAATATATATATATATATATATTAAAATCAATTATTAACTCTTGATTTGGAGGTAAGAAGCAATGGCTTAATTTATATTAACTCAAAAACTGATGTGGCAGTGTAGGTTTTCACTAACTTTTCAACCATTATTTATTTTTGCATTTGATACATAGCAATGTGTACAGAGATACATATCAATGATATATTTAGATTTTAATGCTATTTATTTAATATTTTTACTTAATTAAGCACACCTTGTTCTTAATGGAGAATATCTAAACCAACTTTTTTTACCGTATATTCTTCAAAAAGAAAATGTTTCACTTTTATTTTCACTTTCCCTAAGTATCACAACGTCTCTCGCGACAAAAGTACCGTTATTATGTTACATCGGATTGTTGAATTTTAGTTAAGTTCCCGCCTTTATTTGTTCGACTAAGTTAAAACAGATTGATTACCTCAAGTAAAGCCCACTTACATGTACAAGAAAAGATGGTTTAAGATAGTGATCACTCTGATAGTTTTTACCTTCTGCATTTATGTTATGAATAAACCGTTAATCCGATCAAAATACGTTAAATTCCAAAAATCAGTTAAAAAGCAGATGTCTTCCAATTGTAGTGATTTCTCATCTACCATTTTTGCCCATCAAGATCATCAACATGAGCAAAAAGTATTTCCATTTCAACTTAAACAATGCTGCAAAGTACATACACAAAACATGACCCAAATGAAAAATTTCACATGAACTAGGGTTAGGCAAATTTTTGGGCTCGCTATGTATCATGCAAAAAAAAGAAACCCTAATTTGAAAGAAACAAAGCCCAAATATAAGTAACTTGCTAAACTGATAAAGCCCAATTTTGTTCAAACCGCACTATGTTTCGAATTTATGTCGAAATATTTGGAGTATAAATAGTGTCACGTAATAAGAGATTACTTCTCTCTCACATAGAGAAATATGCATTTTTCTTGCCTCTCTTTCTTTCTTTCTTTACCCTCTTCGCTCTTCTTCCTTAATAAAACTTTGTCTATTTTCCAACGTTTCAAAAAAACTTGATCTTAACAATTGAGCCAAAATTTCTTTTCCTCTCACTTCTTAGATCTGAATTTCACTGATTACTTTTCTATCCTCTGGATAGATAAAATTTGGAGGAAGAAGCTTCAGAGGTAAGTTAGATAAAAGAGATTGTAACCTTTTTTTTTGGTTTGTTTGTTTTGGTTTTTTGTGAATTTGGGTTGCTAACAAAAAAAAATGTTTTATTTGTTCTTGTGTAGTTATGAAGCGATTACGAGATGATGGGTATGCTAATCCCCAATTTAAAAGGCCATTTGGTTCTTCTCGAGGAGAATCGTGAGTTCTTTTTTCTGTATCTGATATGTTTCACTTTCTAGAATTCTTTTATATGTGGGTTTGAATTGAATTGTATCTGACTTGAATTTTGTATCTATCTGATTTGTTTTGTGTAATTGTGGTGTTAATTGGGTCATGCAATTATTCTTTTGATACTTTTGAATTTTGCTGGAATTTGTTTATTTGACGAGGGTTTGTTTGTTAATTCACTGTCTTTGTGGAAAAATCTGTGATCAAAATTTGCGTATGCCCTATTTAACCCAGATAAGAAACTTTGATTTTGTTTTACCCTTAGATTGTGCTGATTTGGGTTGATGAACTTTAGGAAATAATTGGAAGTAATAAATTATTTACCTTTCTGCATGATATTTTTTCTCTTTCCTTTCCTCTTTGCCTCATAAATCAACCCATGCACCTCAACCAAGACAAATAGTTTCATTTGTCACTCTTTGAGTGAGTGTGCTTCCTCAGATTTTTTTTTTCCTCTTTTTTTTTTTTTTTTTTTTTATGTTGTCTTAGATGTTGCGAAATTCATGATTTTCATAAAGCAGAAGGATAATAAGGGGTGAGTGATGTACTTTTGTTTCTGAACAAATGTTTAGGAGAGAGAAAGATAACATGTGTGTCTAATTTATTAGATTTGCGTTACGGGTTTTGATTTCTTTGTGCTTGTATTGTTTTTTTTGGTCAGTGGGCAACCCCAAATCCCTGCTGGAGGAGGAGGTGGAGGAGGGGGAGGGGGAGGGGTAGGGGGAGGAGTAGGGGGAGGGGGAGGGGGAGGGGGAGTGGGAGTGGGAGTTGGAGGAGTAGTAGGTAGTGGTGGTGGTGGAGGAGGAGGTGGTGGTGGTGCTGCAGCTGCACAAAAACTAACGACCAATGATGCATTAACTTATTTGAAAGAAGTTAAGGACATGTTCCAGGACCAGAGGGAGAAATATGACATGTTTCTTGATGTAATGAAGGATTTTAAGGCTCAAAGGTACATGATTTCCCCTCACAACTTACAATAAATTAACATAATATAATTCCCCTTACAGGATTTTTTTCCGTAACTTGTTCCCTTGCAGGATTGATACTGCTGGAGTCATAGCCAGGGTGAAAGAACTATTTAAAGGGCACAATAATTTAATTTTTGGGTTTAACACCTTCTTGCCCAAGGGTTACGAAATCACTGTTATTGACGAGGAAGAGGCCCCGCCTAAGAGAACAGTCGAGTTTGACGAGGCCATAAGTTTTGTAAATAAGATAAAGGTGACACTACTTTTCTATTATGTAGGTTCAGATGCTAATTTCACTATACATGGAATTTAACTTTGATCTCTTGGGGTTTGGGTGCAGAAACGTTTCCAAAACGATGATCATGTATACAAGTCTTTTCTGGACATCTTGAACATGTACCGGAAGGAGCATAAAGGCATCAATGAGGTTTACCATGAGGTGAAATTTTGTTGTGCCTTTTTCTTTTATCTCCAATGTTGCAATATTCTTATATGGTCGTTATGTTTTACTAGTTGTTGATATTGTATTGCATCTATTTGCAGGTTGCTCAACTTTTCAATCAACATCCAGACTTGCTTGACGAGTTCACAAGATTTTTGCCAGATGCTTCAGCAGCCCATGCTTCATCTGGCCGGCAACCTTTTCATCGTTACGACGAGAGGAGCTCTGCTGTGGTCACGATGCGGCAGACACACACAGACAAGGTAATTTGTTTGCTTAATTTTTGATATTTTTGCGCTTTTATCTTTCCATTATGCGTAACAATGACATGGACCGCCTATGTCTTTAGCAGCGTCCAAATCGAGACAGGACCATTGCTCCTCACACCGAACGCGATTTAAGTGTTGAGCGTCCCGATTTGGATGATGACAAAACGATGATGAAATTGCATAAGGAGCAGAGGAGGCGTGCTGAAAAGGAGAGCAGGGATAGAAGAAACCGTGATCAGGATTATAGAGAACCCGAGCATGATAACAATAGGGATATGGGCATGCATCGCCTTTCTGAGAAAAGGAAATCTGCTCGGAAGGTTGACGACTTTGGAGCAAATACCATTTTGGCCCCTTATAGTGATAAAGATTCATTGAAAAGTGAGTGGACGAAGCTGTTGTATCTTATGATTCAGTTACATGCTTAGCATATCATGTGGACTTTTGTTGTTAATTATTTCTAAACATGCTTTCTCAATTATGTCAGGTATTTACAACCAAGAGATCACTTTCTGTGAGAAAGTGAAGGAGAGATTACGCAATCCAGATGATTATCAGGCATTCTTGAAATGCCTTCATATATATAGCACAGAAATAATTACAAGAAAGGAATTACAAAGTTTGGTATGTGTTAAGTTGCCCCAATTGGTTAATTTTCTTGCTAAAATAATTACAATTTATAGGGATTAGGGATGTTTGTTTCTCAACAAATATCCCTTTCATTGGATTCTCGTAATTTGAAACTTGTCTTGTACTCTTGTTTCAGGTTGCTGATTTGCTTGGAAAATATCCAGATCTGATGGAAGGTTTCAATGAATTTTTAGAGCGGTGTGAAAGTATCGGTAATTTCTGTAATTTTACTGCTGGTTAAGTTCTTTGATTTGAATTTATTTATGGTGATTCTTATTAGGCTTATTCTGCAGATGGACTCCTTGCTGGTGTTATGAACAAAAGTATGTAATTTTGCTTTGCTTTCCTTTGTGATTGGAACTTAGTTTTCAATCATTTCTTGATATGTCCATATAGATGGAAATTTGTTCTGTTGCTGTGATGATATTCACTGCATGATTTTAGATGCTATATCAAGTCCCCGGTGCGTTTTTTAAAACCTAAAAAAGCGGTTTTGTTATTAGCAGAAACTTTATGGAATGAAGGGCACGCATCCAAATCAATGAAGGTAGAAGAAAAAGACAAGGAACAGAGGCGAGAATTGGAAGCAGCTAAAGAAAAGGATAGATTCAAGGAGAAGTATTGGGGAAAATCTATTCAAGAGCTTGATCTCACTAACTGTCAACGCTGCACCCCTAGTTATAGGCTTCTTCCCGCAGATGTATGAATATTTTACATTCTTTTACCTTTCCTCTTGTGAATTTGATTGATAACCATGCCAATCACTACACCTTTGGTTCTTTCCTATATACAGTATCCTATTCCTTCGGCAAGCCAGCGTTCAGAACTTGGCGCCCAGGTGTTGAACGACCACTGGGTATCTGTCACTTCGGGCAGTGAGGACTACTCTTTCAAACATATGCGCAGAAATCAATATGAAGAGAGCCTATTTAGATGTGAAGATGATAGGTACTAAAATTTCGGAATTTGTCATTACTATCTCTTCCCCCCTATATATATATATGTACACATATATGTACACTATAAATTATTTGAGTGTTGATTCAGGTTTGAGCTAGATATGTTGTTGGAGTCTGTTAGTTCAGCTGCTAAGCGTGTGGAGGAGTTATTGAACAGCATCAATGACAGTTCAAACCATCGGGAGAGTCCCATCCATATTGAAGACTACTTCACAGGTTTGTCATAGAAGAATCTTAGCACGTACATGTTTAGCCACTGCGATTTGTTGTTATGCATTTTGCTAATCCTTTTTTTCCCTTTTTTTACAGCTCTAAATTTGAGATGCATTGAGCGTCTATATGGTGACCATGGTCTTGATGTGATGGACATATTACGAAAGAACCCACCCCTCGCTTTGCCTGTTGTATTAACCCGGCTAAAGCAGAAACAAGAGGAGTGGACAAAGTGTCGCTCAGATTTTAACAAGGTTTGGGCTGATATTTATGCTAAGAACCATTACAAATCGCTTGATCATCGTAGCTTCTACTTCAAGCAACAGGACTCAAAGAACTTGAGCACAAAATGTAAGTGTACGATCACTTGTTTTTAGATGAATATTTCATTTCTGATGACTCTGTCATAAGGAATTTTTTTTTTAATTTTTGAACAACTGCACGTGGTGGGGTTCGAACACGGGATAAATCTATCGTAAGGAATTTCGTAAAAGAAAAAGGAATAGAAGGGACTCTCTGGATTCTAACAATAATTTCTGGTCCATTCTATCCTCGAATTGCCTTCTACCAACACTGTTATTCTATACATTATTGTTGTTTCTTGGCTGCATGACAAATAATAGGTCATCTTTAGCATTTTCACGCAAATCTTATTTTCTACAAGATGGTAACCTAAATGTTAGATTGTTTGCGCTATGAATACCTTACGATTGAAGATGTGGTTTTGGCAACTTCTTATTTTGGTACGATGGGCTTTATTATTATTGATTTTGTATCTCGATCATGTAGTGGTGTCGCTATTCCAAGACCTAGATTTTCTTTGTTAACTTATTTTCCTTTTCAGGGATGTAGATATTGTTAGTAAATCCCTACAGAGGCTTTTTTTCGGAAATAATGAACTATGATGCTTAAAATATTTTATGATATTAGTTAATGCTACTTTCTCTTTTTGGTTAATACCATTTTTAATGAGACACTTTCAGATCATGTGCCGTGATGGCTTAGTTTTTGGTATAGTCATCTTTGTTTATATATACACTTCATGTACGTGGGTTCCATCCCCCCTTTAGGTACTTGTTATATATTTTTTATGGAAGAAAAATTACAAGGATGATAACGCCTTTTAACAACTTCACCAGGGTTTAGTTAAATTGTATTTAAAAAGAGAGATTTATAGGTTCACCTTTACAGTTTTTTTTTCCCTTTTTTGTTGCTTTGGTTATTGTTTTTAATGGATGATTTCCATGCTTTAAATGAACAGCCTTAGTTGCCGAGATCAAAGAACTCAAGGAGAAAAAACAAGAGGAGGATAATGTGCTTTTTAGTATTGCTGCTGGAAGTCAACATCCTATAACTCCAAATCTTCAATTCGAGTACTCCGATATTGAAATTCATGAAGACTTGCATAAACTTATTAAGTACTCCTCGGAAGAGGTTTGCACAAGCAAAGAACAATTGAATAAAGTTATGAAACTTTGGACTACTTTCTTGGAGCCAATGTTGGATGTTCCTTCATTGCCTCACGGTTCGGAGAGTAATGAAGATTCTGTGATAACTAAGCATCGTAATGCGAAAAGTAATGGTGGTGATGCTGCTGCCTTGAATAATTCTAAGCAATCAAAAGCCATTTGCAATGGAGATGAAAACACTTCACCATTGAACTTAATAAATGGGGATACTTTGGCTAAAGAAGAGCCAAAAAACAACACATCTATTATGGAGAAATCGTCTGAGTTCAACAGAAGAGTGGGTTCCAGTGAACGATTAACAAATTCGGAAGCAAATGTTGCTGTTGGAATAGACAATAATATTCATTCCAGAATTGGAATCGAAATAGCATCAGGTTTGTAACTTCAGAATACGTTAGTAAGATTATGGTGATTTTCCGTTGACTTATGTCCATATATTCATTCCATATATTTTAAAATCCTATTTTCTTGTTATATAGGCATTTGATTAGTGTGGTCATAATTATATTTAGAATCACTTTTTTTTTTTTTGGCTATCCCGCATTGATGAGTTTGTTTTGATTTCTAAGGGCGCGATTCAACTCCTTTGAGACCCAGTAATAATGCTGCTGATGATGTTCTTGGTGGGGCCAAGTCTAATATTGACAATGTACCTTCATCAGAGGTATGACGAGAGTCTAAGTCGAAGATCTCCTCATTTTTCTTTCAAAAAATCATTTTACGTATTTATTTATGTATTTTATACTGCAGAACTGTGACGCCTCGAGATCAGTTCCATCAGCAAATGGAGCTTCAGTAGAAGGTTCCAAAATTGAGAAAGAGGAGGGTGAATTATCACCTAATGGTGATTTTGAAGAGGATAATTTCGTTGGCTATGGAGGAGGGAGTGGTTCTCAGCCTATAATACCCAATACAAAACATGAAAACGTACACTACCAAGGTGGTGGGAATGGGGAAGTGATGTGTTCTCAAGATGCAGATGCTGATGACGAAGACAGTGAAAATGCTTCCGAGGCTGCTGAAGATGTATCAGGAAGCGAGTCTGCTGCAGATGAGTGTGATCATGAGGAAGAAGATGGAGAGGGTGATGAGGAGGTTGATGGTAAAGCTGATGAGAGTGAAGGGGAGGCTGAAGGGGGGATGGATGATGGGCACTTTGTTGGAGGAGATGGTGGTGTATCTTTACCACCAGCCGAACGTTTCTTGGTTACCGCAAAGCCTTTGGCCAAGCACGTGGCCTCGCTATTACGCGATAATGTGAACAAGGGTTCACGAGTGTTTTATGGAAACGATGCATTCTATGTGCTTTTTAGGCTTCACCAGGTAAGGACTCTCTCTCTATATATATATCGAGTATTTTATGGCATTTTTGTGTTTAGAGTTTCTCCAAGTGAGAATATATATTTATTTATTTTTCTATTTTATATGGTTTCTCCCAGTATTTCTTTTTAGTACTGGGAAAACCTTGCAACTCCTGCAAGTAGTCCAGCTTCATGTTCTAGTACTGACTTTTCTTTTTCATTTTGCCAGATACTGTATGAGCGATTATTATCAGCTAAATTAAATTCAACATCTGCTGAAACGAAATGGAGAACTGCAAAGGATGGTGGTCGCCCCGATCTCTATGCCAGGTTATTTAGTGGCACATATTTTGTTCTTGATCCACTTAGAATGTTCTATTGCATATTAGATTTGGGAGGCTTATCTGTGTGTTCTGCAGATTTATGAAGGCGTTGTATAATTTGCTTGACGGATCTTCTGATAATTCCAAGTTTGAGGATGATTGTCGAGCTATTATTGGAAATCAGTCTTATGTGTTATTTACTTTGGACAAGTTGATATATAAGCTGGTCAAACAGGTAAATCTCCCTTTAATTCCTTTTTCATTCTTCATCACTTGTTTTCAGCAAGTTCTAATACCCCTCCTCCCCACCCTTCAGCTTCAAACTGTCGCAACTGACGAGATGGACAGTAAGCTGCTTCAGTTATATGAATATGAAAAATCTCGGAAATCAGAGAAATATGTTGATTCTGTTTATTACGAGAATGCCCATGTCCTCCTTCATGATGAGAACATATTCCGATTTGAGTGTGTACGTTTTTTTGCCCTTATATTTCTCTATATTATATTCGCAAATGGGTCTGTTCTTCTGTATATGTTTAAGATACTGAGTGAGTTTTCACAATTGTTAACAGTCCTCTGGGCCATCCCGTTTGTCCATCCAGCTGATGGATGATGGAAATGAAAAACCTGAGGTGGTTGCAGTTTCTGTGGATCCCTTTTTTGCATCTTATCTTCACAAGGATTTTCTTTCAGTTTTTTCTGTTAGAAAGGAATCCCCCAGCATCCTTCTGCGGAGGTAACACCATCATTATTCAAGTTACACAATTGGCACTGTATGAGTATATATCATTGCAATTGCTGGTTCTTTTCTTTTATCATCTGGGTACAATCAGTCTATATTTTCTTGCAAGGCATAAGAGTCATTGATTTCAGCAAGTCATTTGCTTTTATTGAATTATGTATGCAGAAACAAGCGTAAATTTGCAGACCCCGACGAATGTTCTGCTATATGCATGGCTATGGAAGATGTTCGTATGGTTAATGGTTTGGAATGCAAGATGGCTTGCAACTCATCAAAGGTATTCATTTTACGCATTTTCAATCTTAAACTAGTGTTTGTTGCATTGATTTTCCACTTCTTGGAATGGAAATTCTCTAATTTGGTAAGTGTCTGGCAGATCTCCTATGTTCTAGACACAGAAGATTTCTTCTATCGTGTAAGAAGGAAAAAAAGAAATTTATCAAATAGCGGACCTTCGCAACGTTATCAAGAAAGGGTACAACGGTTTCACAGATTCCTAGAGGCCTCGGTATAAAATTACCGTGCCTTTCATTCCGTGACGGTTCAAGGTAAATGTTCTTCATCCATTATTTCCTTCAAAGCTCTTCTTTTTCTCTCATGGAACAAAACCCAAACAGAAGAAAACAATCCCAATTCCTTTTCTTTTCCATACTTTTCAGAATTTGCTGGTGTAATTGAAGGAGGCGGTTCTCTTTGTGTAGTCTCTTGTTTCATTGTACAAGTCGAAGAGCGGAGCAACTGGTGAGTTTGGTTCAAATCGAAAGGGTGATTGAATCATATGAATGAATGTTGTGTAAATAGTAAAAGAAAAGGGAGAAGGAGAAGAGAAGGAAGAGGGGGGGGGGGGGGGGGGTTGAGTCTTTGATGTTACTACATAGAAGTGTTTTTATTTAAATTGTAGTTTCCTTTGGGAAATGATGACCCATAATGTTCTTCCTTTTTTAATGTAACATTATCTCAGGTGGTTGGTTCCTCTTAGAGGAAACCCAGTTTTCTGGTAGATAACTTTGGTAGTGGTAAAAATAGGGTAAAGGAACTACAGCACATAATTTTGTTTCTTAATTACAGATGTGAGTCATTTAAGCATCAGCCTGTTGAGATTTTCATTATTATTATTTTTTTCAAACGGTTTTTGGTATCTTGAGCCAGCTTGCGAGCACCAGACCAAGCCCCTCGTCTGAAGTCAATGGATTCAATTGAAAAACAAAACCCTCATCTCGTTTCATAAAAATTCTATGGGTAAAAGCCAAAAATTGTAGTAAAATAATGGAATACAATTAAAATTGGGCAATAGAGTTTTAGGCTAAGGTTATGTTCCTCTATGAGTTTCTTTACCTGTCTCTCTCATCCCGTTATTATCTCTCTTCTCTATAAAAAACCCCAAATCCAACCATACATAAAACCTGGCTTCCTCAACTTCCCTATCTCCGAGCCCTAGAGCTCAACTATGGAGAACCGAAATGGTGAAATCTTCAAACGAAACCCACGAACTATCCCTAATTTCCTCTTCATTTCAACTTCTCACAATCACTTATTCTCCCCTAAATCCCAAACACACCACTTTAGGTTTGTCGGTTTATACCAATAAATTACCGAACCAACCGAATCTTCAGTTAAACCGAAGGTCGGTTTACTGATCGGGTCAGTTCGGTAGCAGTTCTTTGTTATAGTATATTGATATGGTCGGTTTGGTAATAAACCGATTTCGGTTACCGTACTGTTACCAGCTTTACATATAGTACATATGCAAAAGGATGTGTAATTGGTCAACAGTTAAATGTTAGGTCTTAGTTATTGATAAGACCAATTAACTACATTTTGTATATTAGTTATTTGCAGTACAAGTTTTTTATTTTTTACAATACTAAAACTTATTGTTAATATATGATGACTAAGTTAGGACTACATGATTCATAAATTCTAGCCATTTCTCTAAGAACTGATTTACACCATTATTTTATTTTAGCATGAATAATCATATATTTATATATATTTGGCAAAGGCCAAACATTCACTTGCTTTTGTCTCATTTGAAATAAATTAAAGAAATAATAATGCGCGTTGACAACTTTAAACACTGCTTAGAAATTAGCCATTACCTTTTATCTCTCCGCTGTAAATACTAATACGTATTCCCCGTATTCTCATAATACATTTTTTCGTACTAACTGAGCAAAATGAAACCAAGTATAACATAGATTGTAATTCTGAGTTTTCCAACTTGCAAAAAAGAGAGAAAAAATTAAATGTTTTCAAAGGTACCATCGACGCATATAAAATTTTGAAGAAACATTAAAAGGCTTGAGTTAATTATATATAATTCTTTTAAAATTAAAGAGAAACAACTTTTTTATTTTATTTATTTTTTTAAAAGTGGTCAAATTTAGGAGAAAAACTTACCTGCACCAAGTATACCACGTCAGCGATCTTACGTGGTATACCGAGCCAATCAAAAGCCGACACATCACCTTCTCTCACTCCCTCTCTCTGCCACGTCACTTTCCCCCCTCTCTCTCTCTCCCTCTCTCACCACCAACACCACTGCCGGCTGCTCCAGCAAACCTCCGGCCACCTCCGGCAAACCCCCAGCACCTCCGGCGACCACCATCACCTCCTCTCTGGCACCGTCACTCCTCCGGCTCTCTCTCTCTTTCGGCGATCTCCTCTCTCTCTCAGCACCATCACCACCTCCGGAGGTGGTGATGGTGGTGAGAGAGATAGAGAGAGGAAGAGAGAGAGGAGGACGTCGCCGGAGGTGGTGATGGTGCTGAGAGAGAGAGGAGATTGCCGGAAGAGAGAGAGAGAGCCGGAGGAGTGACGGTGGTCGACGCCGGAGAGCCAGCCGGAAGAGAGAGAGAGCCTCGCCGGAGAGCATGACGGAAGAGAGAGAGATCGTCGCCGGAAGAGAAAGAGAGCCGGAGGAGTGATGGTGGTCGAGCTCCGGTGCCGGAGAGGAGGTGATGGTGGTCGCCGGAGGTGACTGGAGGTGGCCGGCAGTGGTGTTGGTGGTGAGAGAGGAAGAGAGAGAGGACAGTGACGTGGCAGAGAGGGAGTGAGAGAAGGTGATGTGTCGGCTTTTGATTGGCTCGGTATACCACGTCAGATCGCTGACGTGGTATACTTGGTGCAGGTAAGTTTTTCTCCAAATTTAGAGTTAAAAAAAAAATGGCCAAATTTAAGAACTATAAACAAACAACCCTGATTTTAACTACATGTGAGGCAAGACCCATGTTTACATCAATGGATTTATGTGTTTTATATACCAACTTTTTAACTAATATGTGGCTCCTTTTGAAAAAAAAGACGTAATCCCACCAAAAAAACGAAGATGTAGTTGGTGGTCGAATGTACAACGTCCAGAATAATATATGATATAGCATAATTTTTTTATTTTTAGTTTTGTAGAAAAAAATATTATTTAACTCAAAAACTCTCTCAATAACTGCCCCAAATGCATTTTAATCATTTATTTACACCGTAGGAATATGTGGCAGGAGACTCAAATGAGTTTAAACTTGCTTTTGAGCTCTTTGAATAAACAAGTTTAGATGAATTTAATCATTTACTTTTCTCTCCCTCATTTGAGTGAGAAGCAATGTGGTTCAAATAGTAATTGAGAAACAATTTTGAGAACTTTATTTCGAAGTTCAATTTTGGAAATGCTACTATTTGGCATAATAACATCATTTATGAAGCAATATTTTTTCTCAAGGCCTCGTTTGGTTCACGGAAGAGAAATCAATTATCTTATCTTTTCTTTTTTTGTGTTTGATAAAGCATAAAAATTATTTAGATAAGGGTATTGTTGTCTAAATTTTCTGTAATAAATGCTTGAAATCACATAGGAAAATCAATCTCATGAATTTTGAAAGAAATAGTTTTACCCCTACTTTCTCCTCCTTTGAAAAAGTGTTTCTGGAATTTGAACTTACTAAACAAAGGAAAGGAAAAACTTTTCTTTCCTTGAATCTCAAAATCCGTGAACCAAACGAGACCTAATAACTCGCCGTACAAAAACTAATTTGATCAATTTTACACTTATTAAGAATATTTACTAGCCGCGTTGCGTAAGTTGTCTATTTTCACAAAATATAAATTATGTAATAAGGGCGGGTAAGAATACTGTATATATTTTCCGATTAATATACGAAAATGAAACACGTAAGCCATTTGTAGCCGTGGAAGAAACATTGTTTGGAGCTGAACAAGAAAAGAAAGCCTTTTTGCTATCCATTGAAACATTACATTACATATTTACATTACGTTACTCATCTCTTTTCATTCTCAATCTTTACCATTATTCTTCCAAAATTAGGGCTTTCTTCAATTCTAACTATTAATTCATCCTCTCAAAAGGTTTAACAACAACAACAATCTCAATCTATGGGCTCTGATTCCATCTCCGTTCAGTCTCTTCCTGTTAACTCCAAGGACCTTGGGAATAAGAAGAAGAAGGTACGCATTCCCCCCCTCCTCTCTCTCTCTCTATATATATAAATACATAATATATGCGTCTATTTGTTTATTTACGTGTGTATTTGTTTGAATTCTCTCTGAATTTATAGACGAACAGATTGGCGAAACTGAAAAAGAGCAAGCTTGATGTTAGGCGTGAACAATGGCTCTCCCAGGGTAATGTGTATTTCATTTCCCTCGTTGCTCATATTTTACAATTTGTTAGAATTTTGGAATCTATTCAATTTTCAGCAAGATTACGATTTTCTTTCTGTTTCCCCAATTTCGCTCCATTTCGTTGCGTGGAAAAATGCCACATAGGACAAAGAATTATTAGAAAATTTAATTGAGAAAATAAAGGTTAATAATACGAGTATGTAGATATTTTCATTAATTTGACTTAACATCTTTATGGTTAAAATTTTTATTTATGAAAACAAAATTGGAAAAAAAAAGATGTTCGTAGAATTATCCGTTAAAGTGTATCTGAGCATTTTGGTTTTTAATATAATTGATCCCAATTACACTGGAACCTATGCCTTGTATTAGACATTAGAATCTATTGATTTTATCATAATGCCAATTTTTTATAATTAAATTTTAGCAGTTTTTTGAGTTCTTAAACAAAAATAAAAAATTAAATTAGAGTGGCTTGAAATCTGTGGGTAAAAATAATTGATGTGAAATTATAATGCAGTGAAAAACAGAGGATGCAAGGTGGATCCAAATGGGAGGATTGGATCTTCTCCCATATCTTTGGTGATACCTGTGGAGGGGAAGAGAACATCAGAGAGTTTGGAATTGAGGTCTAAAGGGGGGGATATCGAGGTTCCAATTTTTCACGACAGCGATGCAGATTCCCTTAGGAGCAACAGCCCAATTCATAGTCAAAACAATCTAATGAAAGATCTTCGTGGTGGGGGCAGCTTTAGCAGCAGTGGCAGTAGCAGCTGGTGCTCTGAAAATGTCAGCGAAGCTGAAGAAGATGACTGTGTCGATGACTGGGAGGCCATTGCGGATGCTTTAACTGCTAATGAAAAGCAAAGTGACCCAGATATAGAACATCCTATTGAACCCAAAACTGATGGTGGTCAATTAGCTTGTCCCAAATCACCTAAGAAGAATTTTAGAGTCAGCTCTGGGCCTCAAGAAAATTGTCGAGCTTGGAGGCAAGATGATGCTTTTCGACCCCAAAGTCTACCACACCTTTTGAAGAAACATACTATAGATATGAAGTCAAGTTGTGGAGATATTACTTGGGCTTGGCAGAATATAATGTCTCGGCCTTCTTTGTGCCCTATATGCTATGAGGATTTGGATCTTACGGACTCCAGTTTTCTCCCATGTCCTTGTGGGTTCCATCTTTGCCTTTTTTGTCACAAAAGGATTCTCGAGGAAGATGGCCGATGCCCAGGCTGTAGGGAACAGTATGATCTTGTAAAATTGAATTCACCTTTCAATCGTCAACCTTTCAAAATGAGTACAAGGTCTTAGAAATGGCTGACTTTCTTCTTTTTTTCCAATATATTAACTAATGGAGTCTCTTGTCTCCACTCTCATGTTTTGTCGGTTGTGTTCTGTTATTGTTGGAACCCTGATTGTTGTTGAGAAAGGTGTGAGTATACTGACAGAGTTTGAAGCATCTCACGAGCTGAACTCAATCTATAACGAGTTCAATTGTTAAGTATGATGTTTTGCATATTTTTGTGCAGCAAATTGTGTGTTTATGTGAATATGTGATTGACTTTTACAAATGTCGACTGATATTTTTAATACATAACCATTGTTAAGTCAGGCTTTGTTCCTGTGAACTTGAGCTTGAAGATGGTTGAATTATGCAATTGCAGAAATACTTGATTCCTCTCATCAGGCCCTTGGGAGTAAGGTACATGTGGCCATGTGGGAGATATAAAAATTTGGGATTCTTTATTTGCTCCTCTTTCAAAGGCTGTGTTGTTTGTTTAGTTTTTTCAAATTCTTCCGAAAGTTTCATATTATGGCCAACATTAACAAAAACGGTTAGTGTCATAGGCTCACAGCATAGTTTGTATCCATAAACATTTGTACATACGAATGCATAGATACGTGTGTACAATGTAGATGTCTAAAGTGTTACTAATAGAAAAAGGTAACATATGCGTACTGGACACGAACGCTTCATGGGCATTTTCTGACACGTATCTAACACTTCTTTTACATGTCTACAATTTATAATAAATGTGTTTGTGATGAATTTACTTCATAGATCACAAGTTTCAATTACAATTGTATGATATATACCATATGAACTTGTCAAGAAAATCTTTGTTCTATTCATCATATATTGGCCAACATATGTCATTGTCACAAGTGAACCTTTTAGTTTGCTGATACATGAAAAGAAAAACTTTCCTGGAAAGCAGAACTTTGGGTGTGGTTGTTGCATCTCATGGGAAAAAAGGAAATTTAAGCTAAAGCAAGTTGTACCAATAAAGTTGATTGGAAATTAACCCAAAGCAGTATGATCTGTCACACCCTTAGAGAACTTTGTTGCCCCTGTTGCTTGTGATTATGAATGTGATATATAACTGCACTGGTTCTATGGTCCTTTGTTGTTTGTATTTTGTGCCAACTATATTTCTTTCTCAGCTGACCAACTTAAGGGTGCGTATTCAATCTAAAATATGTAGGATTTCTTTTAATTTTTAAAGTTTATGGATATTCAATTAGAATTTTAAAATATTATTTCAAATCTTATGATATTCGAAAGTCCAATAACTTTGAAGGATTTTATTTATTGATGGATTGTAGTGGATTTTAGAGTCTTGACATAAGGATCAAATCCACTTAGAAATCTCATCTCATACCAAAAGATTTTACCTCTGCCCTCCTTCTTCTAGGTACTCCAGTCTTTGACGAACACATAAGTTTATCTTTTTAATTGTGTAAAAATCTTTCTTTCCTCTCTCCTAAATAATCTGTCATCGTGCGTTTAAGTTACAATATTTTTTGCATCTTGAATGTATGACTCATGTTTTTTTTTCCCATAAAGATTTGCGAAGATATTTTTTTTTTGTCTAATTTGTGAATTTTGATATCTATAACGAATGATATGCAATTATATAATTATGTTTTTTAAAAATTTAAACAAAAAGAAATTGCAATACTTTAAAAAATATAAAAAGTGCATCTAATTTTTTTTGTACTGTTTAATGTCAATCAACGTCATCTTCTAACTTCTTTTTATATATTCCTAGTAATTTCTTTGTAGATTATTAGTGATTAGAAAAACTATATACTTTTTTTAATTCTTTTGTCAAAATTGAGAATGAGAACGTATATTTTATTTATTAGAAAGAGTTTGACGATTTAATTTGCACAGTTCCCTCTTCTTTTGGTGAAATAGGTTCAAGGGTTTGTTTTCCCAATATCATAGAGTTTTGAAACCATTATTGGTCTTTTTGCTAAATCTTATTATATACTGGTAATGATTCGTAAGGAAGAGTATATGTAATTATTAGTCGGTGGCTTCTAGTCCTTTAGGTTGAAAGCAAAAATGAATACTTATTATTTCTATGTTTAATTTGGAATAATTTCTAAAGTGATAATTAATTTTATTTTAGGGTGTTCTTAAATGCACCCACATAATCTGTCTTCTCAACCCACCAAAAGTCAAAGTTACGTTAATCTTAACCTAAAAAATAGCGTAAACCCCATTCTTCTCACCCCACTTTCTATACTTTGAAAAAATTGCTACTAATTTGTCTTCTCACCCACTTAAAATTTTAAAAATTAATTAAAAAACTTCTTTTATTTTTCAACAAACAATTATCTACTATTTTCATTTAATTACATATATCTCATAACTTTAAGTTTATAATAAATATTCTTTAATTTTTATATTAAGTGCTAGATTTTTATTTTTATTTGCTTTGGTACGATAATGCTTTCAATGATATTTTTCTTAATTTATTCAATATTTTTATTTGTACATGAATGTAGAGCTCAATAAAAAAACTCACGTTAAGTTATACAATGTCAAAGCTAAAAAATGTTTGTCTTAAAATGTCCCTAATATGTCATAAATAATATATATATATATATATATGTATTGCATGTTGTGCTTTTATTATTTCAATATTTAAATTCTAAAAATTACTCGTAAAAAAATATTGAAAAATGAAATAGTTTAGTGATAAAATCTCTATCCTTTTAATATTTTGCAAGGATATCGTTTTCTTGAGTCTTAAAAAATTAAATATTTTAGAAATCGAAACTAACAAAATATTTTAATAAATGATTTATTTTTATAAAAAATATTTTATTTTTTCAATTCATTTTTTCCATTTTCATGAAAGACAACATTTTTTAAAAAGAAAGAATAAAATGTTTTTAAGTCACTAAAAAAATCATTTAAGAACACTCGGGGTGAAAAGACGGATTTTGTAAATGTATTTAAGAACACTTGGAAAAATTCATCACTATTCACTTTTTTTCCTGCGATTTTTTTTTCCTCTGTCATCTTTCTTCTAGTATTTTTGATAAAAATAAAATTAATCTTATAATATCGTTGATGCAGTGAATTAAGATATATTTATATAGTATATGATTTTATTATTACTTTTGTTAATTAATTAGTTAACTTCAACGGCTCTTCTGAGCCTTTACAATCTAACCTAACTTATTACTTCATATCGCTCACATGTATGTTTTAGAAAGAGGGAGAGAGAGATAGTTTACGTAAGTATGTATAAAAAAAAGTTAATAAAGAAAAATAGCTTAAGGGCTTTTATGTGCTTTTTTTAATTATAATTAATGTTTAAATTTTCATATATATTATAAAAGAATTAATTTAATTTTTTTTATTTAATATTTCTTATATTAATGAAAAAATTAATATTATTTAATATTTTTACTTTTAGCGACAAAACTTTATCGTCTTTATATTGTTTTAGTAAACTCACCCCACCACTGGGGTGAAGTGCAAGATTTTTTAAAGATTTGATGGGGTGAGAAGAAAGTATTCTCACACTGGGGTGAGAAGACTGATTCTGTGGGTGCATTTAAGAATACCCTTATTTTATTGTTGTTTGGTTGATTAATATTTTTTTATTGTTATTAGAAGAATTCAAGAACTTTTAAAATATACAAAACTACTAAAAAAAACACATGCATTAAAATCTATCAAACTCTATATAGACTAATAAAACTATCTATAGATTTAGCAAAATCTACGGATTATAAAAAGTTAGTCACAATCTTTTAAAATGATCTAAATTGAATACAGAATACACCTCCGTTTAATTACTTTGACATCTGGTTCGATTGGCCGATTCAATCAGTCTGGTGTAATTGTTGAAGTGCCCATCAAAATATACGCAGTTGTTGAGGTAAATATTTGGACATTTTGAGCGCGCGCTTTCTATAAAAATTCAAGTGTACACCATAAATTTTTCGGTGGAAGGATGAATGTACACAAATATGATACGAGTATTTGCTTTGACGTGTTTGTTTTGTTTTTCTTTTCTTTTCCCCTTGTCTAGCTTGCCGGCAGCCTATTTATCAGTATCTCCGCATTCTAAAACAAGAAATCAATGCTTTACTGAATGGACAGGATTTGACTGTTTCATTTGCTAAGCTTGGGTTTTGTTTCCACTCTTCAATTGATTCTCACCCAAAAAATTGAAAATGAAATAAAATTGACCCTTAATTTGAAACAAATATCAAATAAATAAAACAGTATTTCATTAATTTTATAAGTTGGGTTATAACTATATTGAAACAAAAGTATGTTTTATCAATAGCATGACGTGTGTGTGTTTAATATCAATATTGCCATGATAAAAGTCACGTATAATGCTTTTGAGTTTATAAGAAAACATGCAAGATTACATTTAAATATAAACATATTTTTATTAGTATTAAGCATAATGGTTGGATGTTTGATGCTATGTATGCATGGTGGTTGACAATTTCAAAAAATGTACAATGAGGGTATTTCTGTTCATGTGGTAGATTGATGAATTAAGGGCATATGGCACATGGAGGGGCCGCCGCGGTTCTTTATTGGGAGAAGTAAATGGGGCTGGCCATGTTTGGTTGGTTTTCACAATTGATTCTAGAACAATCAAAGTGGTTTTTCTGCTGGATTATGTGCACCTCTACCTCACGTTCCCGAGCCCATGACCCGGTCCAATGTATCTTCACAATAAAATAAATTCTCTCATCATTCTTATTTATTTACTTTACAAACTTTTATACTAATTAATGTGACAGCATCAACATTAAATTAGCATTTGGGGGTTGTCATGAAAAGTAGTTTATCAATCAACTCTCATTTTGCTATTTTGCCCCTTTTCCAAGAGTATCTTTAATAATATAATCAAAATAATAATATAATCAATTTTAATAATATTAATTAAAAACAATACCCTAATGGCATAATTAAAATTTACCAACCTTTTAATCAATAACTAAATCTACTCTTTTTATAATTAAAGTTAACAATTTTCTTCAATAATCAAATGAGAGGCTCACTAATTTTATTGGTTAAAAGATGATCTTTTTAAATTTAAATTATATTTCCCTCCTTTTTTTGAAACAAAATTTAAATGGATTAATTTGTAGCCAATCAATTTAATAAATCATAAAAATTTGGTTATTGAGAAAAAATAACCATTGAAGAGACCTTCATTGTTAATTTTAACAATTTACTAAATGGATAATCAAAAGCCATTTTGATTATTCCATTAGAAATGCTCTAAGATATTATGTAGTTTATAGTTCTCATTAAAAAGATCTATTAAAGTGATTTTAAATATTTGATTTCGTTATCTAATTGATTTTCAATTACTCAAGTGATTTTGAACATTTAATTTTGTTATCAACTAATTAAAATTGAATTTATTATATCATGTCATTGTTAGAACTATTATTTTTCACTTTTTTTTTTTTAATATGAAATGGTGATAAGATCTAATAATTCATTATAGGAAGGGAGAGAAAATATTATTCTTTATTATTGTGACGTATCTATATTTAAAACAAAAAATTAATGAATTTTGGAAATGCATCTATTCACAGCTGGCCGCGTGAATTCGAAAGGCCATCATTAATCATTAATTAGAATAATATTCACATAGTTTACGTTGTTAGACGACTTAGATTCCATGGAATGTCTTTGGCACATGTATGTACGTAATTAAACAGGCGCGTAAATATGAATTAAAAATAAATATATGTACAGAGCACGTGGTCACATGCCCTTAGTTATTATACCATGAAACTAACAAGGTAAGCACCATCCTCGAACTTTCCAAATTTTGGAATTTTAATTTTTTTTTGCCGTTTACCAAAAACAATTCAAACGAAACCAAATTATTTCTTTTACCAATACCTCCATACGCGTTCTGTTCTGTCTGCAAGAAAGCAAACGCGTTTGCCATACTTTTCTGATTTCTGCGTATATTTTTCTCTTCCGTCTTCTTCTCACTTCCCATATATATCTCCATTTTCTTTCCTTCCATACAAAAACAGAACACAGCCCAACCCAACATGCTTTTGCTTAAACCGATTCTCATCTTACTTTCACTTCTTGTGATTCAAACATCTGCAATTCGTTCCTTCCCCAACAAATTGAGTTATACAGAAGAAGAATTTGATGGGTCTGTAATAAAATCGCAGTACATTGAAGCACCAGAGTACAGAAATGGAATTCAATGCCCTGTTTTGTCCACAGATGGTTCTCTATCAGTATGCAATCCTTCTCTTATTCATGTAGCAATGACCCTTGATTTAGATTACTTGAGAGGATCAATAGCTGCAGTTCATTCACTTCTTAAACATGCTGATTGCCCAGAAAATGTCTACTTTCATTTCATCGCCTCGGATTTACCAAAACTCGCCGAGTTAACTCAAATCATCAACTCCACATTCCCATCTCTCTCCTTTAAAGTGTACCCATTTATCGAAGCTCCAATAAAGAACTTGATCTCGTCTTCAATTCGAAAAGCTCTCAATAATCCATTGAATTACGCGAGAACGTATTTAGCAGACATATTAGAGGAATGCGTCGATCGGGTAATCTATCTGGACTCTGATATCATCTTGGTAGATGATATACAGAAGCTCTGGAAGATTTCTCTAACTGGGTCAAGAGTGATCGGAGCTCCTGTTTACTGTAATGCCAACTTTACGAGATACTTCACCGAAGAATTCTGGTCAGATTCGGAGCTCTCGAAGGTGTTTGAGGGAAAGAAGGCATGTTATTTTAACACGGGGGTGATGGTTATGGATTTGATGAGGTGGAGAGCAGGGGATTATAGGATGAGAATTGAGAAATGGATGGAGGTTCAGAAACTGAAGAGGATTTATGAACTGGGTTCGCTTCCACCATTTTTGCTGGTTTTTGGGGGAGATGTTGAAGGGATTGATCATAGATGGAACCAGCATGGGCTGGGTGGGCATAATGTGGTTAATAGTTGTAGGTCTCTGCACCCGGGTCCAGTTAGTTTGTTGCATTGGAGCGGGAAGGGGAAGCCATGGTCCAGGCTCGATGAAGGGAAGCCATGCCCTGTTGATTATTTATGGGCACCTTATGATCTTCATAGACCAAATGGGATTCAATGGCTGCAAGAAGAGAGGCAGCAAATAGAGGAGGATTATTCTTCTGCTGCTTCTTGATAATTTTTTGTTTTCTGTTTTTTTACACATTTATTGAGATTCTTTTGTATAGATACACGGAGTAATAGAGATTAGAGGTAGAGTTGGAGAACATGTCTCCCCTTTTTGCAGATTTTATTTTTGTTGAACCGGAAAGTATTGGTTAATTGTGGCTCCATTTTTGTATGAACAATTCTTTGTGACGAATAGGGGAAAAAAATTATGGATGTTTTTGGCCCTAACTTTTCTTATGCTTGCAAATGTGTTCCGGTCCAGCTTTCATGAAAAATGTTAAAAGTTTTGTATGTCTCATCGTTTATATTATTTAGTAGTTCTAAATTTTAAAACAGGTTAAATTCATGAATTCTGTCGAGCACAAATCTAACAACAACGAACTTCGTGGCACATAAGCTTGTAAACATTATAACTGGTCCTCGCTGTAAGCAAGGGTTCGAGCAATATTGCTTACGCTATAATAACATTCTAACTTTACTCCATTTGTTTTAGGTCTTCATTTTTATCTCGCATTCCATGCTTAGATGTAACTCAACTGGAAATTAACACGTAGGAACCTACGTGATTGTAAAACAATTTGATAAACGAGAAGGCAAGAATATGACACAACAAACACACACACACATATATATGGTTTGATTTATTAATAAATGAAAGTAATAAATAAAAAAGAAAACTGGAAAAAAAAAAACCGAATATACATCCCTCCGTTTCTTGTAAGAGAATCTACACCCTTCTTTACTTGCTTTGATCACAACAAACCTACTGCACAACTTAGATGCAATCTGTTCTCCAAGCCTCTCAAATGATGACCCAATAACATACACCTGTCATCATAAACAACATACACTTTTTACCACAAAATTCCACATAAAATCAGGTTTAATCAACGAGCAAAAATTCACATAGTTCTATTCTCTGCATCTATTATAAATTTATAGTTCTTATGAAAGCAAAAGATTTTTGCAAAATAGATGCAAAATACTTCGACCTGGACAAAATGGACCCCAAAAAAAGATGGAAATGGTGAAGAATACTGACCAGAAAAGCAGCTTTGCTAAGTAATCCCGTGAAGTGCCTATTGTATCACCAAATTCGTCATTGGCACGCCCCTCTATACCTGATTCTTCGATTAAATGGGAGGTTGTCTCCTCATGAAAGAACCTTTGCAGCATATTTTGAACAAGTTGCTGGATAACTTCCTCTACCTCTAATGATGATGGTTGAGATAGTTCAGTCACCTGTTGAAACAACTAATTGCTTATGAATACCTCAGGAACTCTACCAATCAACATGAAATTAAGGACTCACAAAAGGCAAACAAAATATTAAAGATTATTACCATATCAGAATCCAAAGTCCGTAAATACTTTAACAGATCGTTGTTACTTTCTCTGATATTTTCTATTTGCATATTTTCCTGCTTCTGGGCATTGAGTTCCTGAAACAACATACAGTGATCAGCATAATATGAAACTATAGAAAAGCATATAATATCAAGCCATCAACACCCAAAGAACAGAAAAAAGAAAGAATTTAACCCATTACTTTTTGCGAGCAAAGCATGTGAATAATTTAAGCAATCATAACAAGACCAAATTATTTAGCACTATCTTTTACAGGAGATAACTTGGAAGTGCGTGAAATTTTTTTAGGCTGTGCATAGCAAGTTGGCCTTCTTGCGTGGCCAAATTTGATGCTCTTATTAGTAAATGCAACCAACCAATCAACATTGAGAAACATCATTGCAACAAGGCCTTAGAATTTAAGTGGAAAACTCATGTTCCTTTACCTGTTATAAACTTCAATCTAAACCACTACTCTACCAAACCCTACAGCATAAATGAGCGGTAAAAAAATCATGACCGTCATATTTTCTATATTAGTGTAATGTAGCAGGCTAACCCATATTAATAGAGACAGGTTCATCGTTGTGTAAAAGAGTATATATTCATCTTTTCTGTTACTACCGAATCGGAAAAACCTTTATTAAACAAAACGCCAAAGCACTAGCTACATAACAAAGTATCTTTTTTAAATCCAATTTATCATTTAATTGCTATCTGTTCACAAGAATATAAGAAGAAACAATTGCTCTTTGGAGGGGTTAAACTTACCATCCAGTTATTTTTTTAACTCGTTCTTACTCTTTTTTCAGGTGATTTCACACCTTGTAAAAGTTCTGGCCAATCTTTGAGAAAGATTTCAAACCATTTTTTTTATTTTAGGAATCTCGAGTCCCAGAAAACAAGGCACTAAAATTTTCCCTTCTAGCCTAAAGCTATACATACTCTTTCTACTTTCCATTTATCGCCCAACAATTTTAATTTGACATAATGGCAAAGCAATTAAAACTCATTCAAACTTAAGGAGGGACGCCTAAATACCAAGACGTAGACGATGAAAACAAGAATACGAGGCACTTAATCAAATAAAAGAAAGATATAAGGAAAGTACAACTCATTATTAGGAAAGAGTTGAATACTTTGTCTTAATGGTTTAAACTAAAACTGATGTCAAGCAGAAGAAAAAAGTAATTTTCATATCTAGTGAAACATTAGTGGAGTTTTAGTACTTTGCCCACGAACCCATTCCAACTATCAAAGTGGCACAATGAAATATAGTGCGAACAGTTGCATCAAAAGACTTCTTATGGAATTTAGAGCCCCATTAAAGATAAAACAAGATTATTGTGATCACTTAAAGGCCTAAATTGCTGGCATAATGTTCAAATTCAGAATACTCTGTCTCTTGCTGAAACCTAAACTAAGATTCAACTGCTATCTAACCCAACCTATACATCTCAGTCATACAATCAGACCAACTTAATGGACATGACATCCTAACTATTAGATATAATGACATGAGCCCAAACCAGTGGCATACACCAACATAATATATGGCACCAACTATTTAGGTTTTTGTTGCTGAGAGTCCTAATCATGTTACAATCAAGCGGTGATGGTGCCATAAACTTGCAAAACTAATACCAAACGTTTACGCTTGTGAAAGAACCTGCTCTGCCTAACACAAGTCGTCTTTCTTCTCACGAAGGACAAAATTGTAAGCTAATTACCTTTACCTGCCTCCAGAAAGGAATATCTATCATTGTTAAACATCTCATTACCATGTTTATTCAAGAGTATTCTATTGTCTGGTTGTCTTAATTTTAAACTCTTACGAACTTAATACATGTTAAACCACAAGTAAAAGTATTGAAATTGAGAATTTTAATACTGTGATATATCATGGATTTTAATACCCTGATATATCATGGGGTTGGATGTGATGATTGTTCAGCAATACGATAACTTTCACACAGCAAACACAGACACTTCTAAGGGACCTATTATGGGATAAAAGTGAGTAAAATAGTTCATAACTAAATTGTAAGAAAATTCAACTGCACAAGTTATACAATAAAACCTAAAATAGAACCGATTGATCTCTTAGTTTGAAGAACATTTGTTCTTTAAGAAAATTTATACAAACTTTTTCCTAAGCAGAGATTTCAGAAACTTGAATACCAATATACTAGTTTGTATCTGCCAGAGCTGAGCTATGATATGGTATAACACCCTTCAATAAACAATTTGCTTAAGCCTCATACGACATTACGACTGCTAGGAAAATGAACTAACTTATGTAGTTTCCGTATTCCAAGATGTCATTACAATTATATTATATCAACAATATGCAATTCCAATTCAAATTACTAATGTAACTGTTTAAAAGATAGAAACTCACTTGTTTGACAGTGGATAGCTCTGATTCCATCTGTTGAATGTAATTGAGAACTTCAGGAGACAAATCCCCAAGGCTTTGGAGGTTCGTTCTCTCAACATCTTCAGCACCACAATCAACCCCAACTTCACTACACTCTCCCTCACTTTCATCATGCTTGGTCGAAACACCATCCTCCTCCACAAAATTCAACCTTTTTGAGGTATCCAGAGATATATCAAAATTCCTCATCAAAGAAATACGATACTCAGCATTCCACAAAGTATACCTAACAATACACCAAGCCAATCATTATCCTTCAGCTAAAAATTGCATCTTAACTACACATAACAATTAACTTGAATAAGGTAGTGCTTGTTACTTCTTCATGTTGAATGGACACCATTAAGAGGTAAAATTGACCTTCGTTTTCTCACCTCTTGATACTGAATTATATTAATTCAGTGTTAAGATGCAAGTCCTTTGTTGAATACTTAATCTAACTTTAATGAAATTTTATTCCAATGGTGCCACTATTCTTTACCTTCATTAGCTGTTGATATATATCATAATGATAAAGATTAAAACTGTAAATGTCATCTGTTCAGCGTTCAGAGCCAAATAAAGTCAAACATATTTTCCTGAGCTTCTGTTCAGCTCTAAGCCTTCAGAGTTCAACATTCGGTAGTGTTAAGTGTTCATTAACAAAAATAGGCATACATACATATATGTAGTGACGC
This sequence comes from Lonicera japonica, assembly GCA_021464415.1. Classification (NCBI taxonomy): domain Eukaryota; kingdom Viridiplantae; phylum Streptophyta; class Magnoliopsida; order Dipsacales; family Caprifoliaceae; genus Lonicera; species Lonicera japonica. The sequence goes on along the minus strand of CM038469.1, from coordinate 3,491,557 downwards.
AGTGGGAGTAGTTACCCTGTAATTACGGACGAAATTAAGAGGCGATTGAGAGGCCTTTTAGAAACCCTAACCATAACGCAGAATTGATCGGACGGCAACAAACCTAGCATAGTAGAGATAGTTTGCTTCATAGAATCCTTTGCTGAATCAGAAATACCCTGAGATATCACCGAAGTGTCAAGAGGCTCAATTTGCTTCAGCATATTAGCGATAACGGAGAATTCGCGGCTGAATCCAGACTTTCTGGTGGAAACGTCGTCGGAAATTCCACCACCGCCTACACCGGAGATTAAGCAACTGACGACGGCCGGTGGTCGGCGCCGGAGGGAGAGGACGGTGCCGGAGAAGGCAGGGAGAAGCGGACGAGCGAGGAGATGACAGGGAGGGGGTGGTTGGAGAGGCTTGAGTGAGAGATCAGTAATGAAGAAAAAAGCCCTAGCTGATGCAACCGCCATTAAAGGAAAAAAAACTTGAAGAAGGTGATGATGATGATGAATCAAGCTTTTTTTCTGTGGCTCTGCGTGTGTTGAATGTTGATGATGCCTCAAGGGCAGCTCTCACGTCTCTCCTTCGAATCTCTATATCTCTCTCTTACCCACTCTCTCAGCCCCAGCAATTTTTCATTAATTTTGTTTTAGAAAACTACACAAATGGCCCTTGAACCATGAGCCTAATTCTACTTTATTCCTTCAACTTTAACAAAGTGTTACTTAACTGTTCAAATTATTGATTATGTCTTATTTTTTTGTTGAAGTTGATGCAAAGGGTTACGTATGCTACGCATGACCAATTTAAGGGTATTTTAGTTTAATTATTAAAAATTAATATATTCTTTTTTATAAAAGAGCAAAAGGAAAAAATTTAAAAAGAAAAAACATTATAATTATATGAAAATTTTGGCTTAAATTAGATTTTTTTTCCTCATATATTCTATGTGCTCTTTCGTGAATTTTTTTTATGAAAAAAGTTTTAGTTTTCCAATTATTAAATCAAAAAACAATTAAAAATGGTTGTATGTAATGTACATAATCATTTTTCAATAATAGGCAAAGTGGAGGAAGCTTGAAGGGTCAAAATAGAATTAAACGATTCTTATTAAATCTTAGGGGTCAAAGCGAAACTAACTCGATAGTTTAAGGGCAATTCACATATTTTTCTCATTTTGTTTGCTTGATAATGGGTGGATTTAATGAATGCCCTGGTTGGTGAACCAAAATTACGGATTCGCCATTCTAGTACAGAGACTTGACACTTGAGTGACTCTGACGCATTTTATGTTTTTTTAAAGTTTGTGGGTAGTTGATGCATAAAAGAGTTGTACCACTTGGTACAACGAGGAGCATGACAGTTTGGGTTTTAGCCGCCAAAGCCTTGCGTTTCACGGGGCATCAATTTTCTGGCAAACACAGCCATTTTGACGGCTGTGTATTTTAAAATATTTACAGCCCCAAACTTTTTTGGTGAACAGAATATTTTTGTCTAATAAGAACACAATTTTTTTTTTCTCATATTAAATCATTTGCTAGCCAGAGGAAACAATCAATCTGGGATAATAAAATCCCAATATACTATCTCATAAATCGACGGACATAATAAGCTACTACATGAGCTATTTTATTACTTAAACTCAGAATAAATAAAAAAATTAATTAAATATCTCTACGTTTACTCACAATAGTGTCAATAATTTTATTCAATTCATTTGGCTAGAGAAACTCCTGCAAGAATTAATTTATTAATTCTTGTTTAACCCACATGACTGGACATATAATATTTTTATTAATTAAGAGTATTTTCAACTGTAGTGTATAATTTTACTTTGTATAAAATTTTTACGTTTTGTAAAAAAAGGGTATCCAGTAGTCTTTTAAGAAATTTTGACAATTAGGATTTATGTAAAAAGGTTGTGTAAAATACAAACCCAATTTATACAACCACGTCAGATAATCTCGCATTTATTTTCTCATCCCGTATCTAGAAATAAATGAATTTCAAAAGTAAGAGAATAAATATAGAATAAGTTCCACTTTGCGTATTTAATTGTTAGTTTAATATTTACACAAAAGTCTAAAATAAATTGTTAGAGTACAAAATAAATTCTTTATTATTTTTATGTAAATCTCACTTTGATACGTAAAATTTACACAAAATTTATACAAGACGATTGTAGATGCTCTAAGTTATTCATTAGAATAAATTTGATTTGACTAAGTACGTCGAGATAAACATACGATTAGTTGGGATAATTATCCTTTATAATTATCTATCCTACTTTTGATAGTAAGTAAGAGTCGGTGAAAAATATGGAAATGTGTTATCTCTCTGCCTATAAAAATAATTCGTAAAATCTACATCATAAGAATAACACAAATTAGGGTTTAGGCCAAAAGAAACCCCTTCTTGGCCGGTCAAAACTTTCCGACTCAATTTGTACTCTCAACATTTGCCATTTTACTATTGCTATGGACCAAAAGTAGTAATTGATTCTTATGCAATTATTTGCTGTATTGTAAAATTATGTTAGTCCAAAGATTTTAAATTTATTTATGTAAATTTATGAATGTTTATCCACAATTATATTTTGACCTAATTCAGATAAATTTACATATGGTATCAAAGTAAGGTTACGGATTATCATAGTTTTCGTATTAAAATTAATCAAAAAATTATGAATGATAATTTGTATGCAAATTTCTTATGATCGAATTTGTTAACGGAGTGTATAACAGTCCTCGCCGTACTCCTCGTAATTTGTTAACGGAGTGTATGAAGTCGTATGCTAATTAAGGTTGTGCAGTATTAAACCATGGTTATCAGATGATGCTATACAGCTTTATGTTGATCAATAGAGTTGGGTTTTTTTTTTTTTTAATTAAAATAATGTTTTGATGGCTTAGATGGTAATTAATAACAATATTTGATAAAGGGCTAATAGTTGTCCGAGATTTTTTACAAGAATTGATGACATTATTACAATTTCTTTTAATATAATGTTTGTAATCATCAATTCTTGGAAAGTTTTCATGACAGTACCTGCACATTAGTTTTCAAAAGGTCGAAATTAAGTTTCTAGAAGATGAAGAATGATGTCGTGTTTATCATCAATTATTTGTGGTCTAATCTCCTTTTATGAAATTATTATTACGATGGAGAGTTAGAGTGAAAGAATTTAAAGAGTATTTTAAAATTAATTTTTCTCAAACTCTTTAATTGTGTCCACAATTAAGAGTTCTAGTTTCCACGAATATGTCTTGTCTTACAAAAATTAATGATGATTTCGTTTTTGGCATACTTGGTAATTGGAAAAACTACATTAATACTTATGTGGTGTTAGCACTTAATGAATAACAATCTTGCATGTGTTTTGTCTTTACATAACCTTATGTTTTATAAGGCCATTTTTAATGGTGTTTTTTATTTTTGCACTTCTATTTTATGTATCAATATTATTTTATAATATTTTTATATCTATCGGTTTTATATTTGTATTAGTATAAAATGATAGAAACGGTGGCCTCCAATGATAATTTCTATTGTTCCATTTCTTCCTTACTTGTCCCTTTATTTAAGAAGAGAGAGAATTAGTGGGTATGTACAACGACCAATGAAAATTTGCCATGTCACATAGAAAATTTCTATTACCATTTCTTCATGTAGAAATGGTGATAGAAATTCCCAATCCTACTAGACTTCCACCTAGGATAGAAATGGAGATAGAAATGCTCATTGGAAAAGATTTTTTCTATTATTCATTTCTACCATAGAAATTTGCTTGTGTAGAAATGCCCATTGGGGATGGCCTAATATTCTTTCACAATTTCTTTCGGATGCATATTAAATTCATTTATGATGCTATTTATAATTATGCATGATCAATCTTTTATTGGCCCAAAATTTATGAAATCCATAAAAGGACTATTAGATTTTCTATGAATTAGACAAATCATGTTGTTTATAATACCCAATTTAACATGTACGTGTTTGTAAAAATTATGAGAGTATTGTTTTTAATTTAATATTCATATTATGATTTGTTCGGTAGCTATCAAAGTAGTCCAACTAAAATGCCTTATGAATATTAAAATTAATAATGGATCGAGAATTATAACTCATGAATTGATTTCTTATTAGGGTTGTGCAGAAAATCGATTAGACCGAAAAAACCAACTGAACCGAACCAGTCATGAAACGACAATTTTCTTAGCATGCGATTTGGCTATCGGTTAGTATAATGCTTAACCGATTAAAATCAATTCGGTTCTTGGTTTCGTTACACAAATAATTGGTTAAGACCGAACCAAACCAACAACATATATGATTATACATACTTACATATATTAGAGCATCTTCAATGGAATAATTAAAATGACTTTTGATTATTCATTTAGTAAGTTGTTAAAGTTCTGTTTAAAAAAAAAGTTGTTAAAGTTCTGTTTAAAAAAAAAGTTGTTAAAGTTAACAATATAGGCATTCCTAATTGTTATTTTTTCTCGATAACCAAATTTATGGTGTTTATTATATTGATTGGGTATAAATTAATCAATTTGAATTTTGTTTCAAAAAAAAGGAGGAAAGAAAGATTATTCAACTTTGAAAAGATTCTCTTTTATTCAATAAAATTAGTTGGTCCCTCATTTTGGTTATTAAAAAAGGTTGTTAATTTTAATTATAAAATGAATAGATTTAATTATTGGTTAAAAAATTGCTACCATTTGATTATATTATTGAAATAGTTTTTTTTTAATTAACATTATTAAAATCAATTATATTTGTTATTTTAATTATACTATTGAAGATATTTTTAGGTGGTTAATTTAAGTCTTTTATGTTTTTTCACAAAAAGTATCATGGAAAAGTGGGGCTTCTCACTTTCCTATCTTTTTGAACTCTCAATTGTTCCACTCCTACACATTTTCTCTCTCTATTATCTATTTTTAACTTATTCTAATAACTCAAAATAAATAAAACCTTCGATATTACTGTAACACTATTATTTCCTTCAATCCTTTCCTGAATCCATACCGTTCTCAAAATAAATAATATATATTATGACATATATTATATTTGTGTTGATTTTTTCATAGAATATATCATTTGGGTTGATTTTAGAGTTGAAGAGTACACAGATCTAGAAGTTTTTCTTTGTCCCTTGGCAAACTAAAAACTGAACTTAACTTAAGGATAACCGATGGCCATCAAAATTGATGGTCCTTGTTCATAGTCTGGTCTATTCCAGTCCTCTGTTATCTGAAATCGAGAAAGTTGGTTCGATTAGCATAATACCTTCACGGTTTGATTAACCGAATTGTGCACACCCTTAATTCTTATAATTGTTTAATGACACTATTCGTTTATTAATTTAGTTATTAGAAATTTGTAATTCCCTAAACATGAATCAAATTTCAGTGACCTAATAAATATTAAAGAATTATAGATGTTTCTTCTAAGAAGATTTTTTTTCCCATTGAATTGCATGTTTGATTACATAAATATACTCTTTGATTTAATAGTCAGTTGGTAGCCGCTAAAGTGGTCCAATTAAAATGTTTAATTACTATTAATTAAATAGTAAATCTTACACGAGTAACTCATAAGTTACTACTAATCTACTAATCTTTATTATTTTAATGTTTCTCACGAGTTTGACGTGCATAATATATAATTTAATAGTCAGATTACGAATAGTTCAGTAACTGCTAAAGTGGCCCAATTACGTGATGATTGACGACTCTTAAATTAAATGACAAACTTGTTGACAATAACACACGAATAAGGATGCTTATAATTTGTAAAGAATACATTCACAATATATGATTCACTAAAGTTAAGTACCCAAAGGAGTACTATAATTATACATTGTATTTATATTAGTAAAGTTCGTGTTGATAATTCAAAACATTACTAATGATATTGAGTTTTATGTTGCTAGCTTCATTTGCATGCTTAATATGTTTTTAATTATTTTCTCAAAGTAACTAACTTCTCGGAATGTTTTGAGTAAGTTTAGTTTACCTTAAAGCTCCGTTTGATAATAACATGGAAAAAGAAAATAAAAATATTTGATTTGGTAAGAAGTTGAAAAATGAGTTGTGGAAGGTGATAATTAAGATGCTCTCTATTTTATGCTCATTTTATGAGTATATGTCTTTCATCATTCATAATTTTTTGTGGACAATTTTTCTTCCTCAACAACTAAAGAAAATTTCTCCATGAAATCACAAAGTAAGTAGACATCTCACCACATGTTTCAATTTATTTTTTAATTTCTTACAAAAATCAACTATTTTTATTTTCATTTTCCGTGTTATCAAACGGACCATAAGTGTACTAAATCTTAATTTAGTGCTATTAATTGAGATTTTCATTATTGTTGTTAAAAGTGTGAAGAAAGAATTTTTCATAAACTTTTGAAGAGATTAAACAAACTACGCATTATATTTATGCGAATGATTGTTGCACATATTATGAAAAAATAATGTTCCTCAAACTAATGGTTATTATTATGTTTAGGGATAATTGTATTTTTTCCTTATGTATTTCTTTTCAAGAAAGTTAATAACTTTATGCATTTTAATGATTTCTAGTGTCATATTTGAATATATTTGTTATGATTATTGAAATTTACTCAAAAAATTATCGGGATAATAATTTTCTTGTCTAATTATTTTTAATTCCATGTCTACTCAGTATGGTATTGAGAGTATGTTATAGAGAAAACAAGGGTTAAGCAGCAAAAAAATATAATTGATTATCTAAGTTTGAAAGGCATATTAGATGAGCCGGTCCCTAATGAACCTTGACAAATCCACCGGAATAAGTGTTTAAGATCGACTTATTTGGATATTGTCAACATTTTTATGTAGATATTTATTCAAAGGCAAAATTAATTTATTAATTCTTGTGCAGCTCACTTGACTAACATATAATATTTCTATTAATTAAGTGATTTATTAAAATAAATTTAATTTGGCCAAATCTAGATAAATATGAGGTTGGTTAAGATAATTATCCTTTATAATTATATATCCTACTTTGATGGTAAGTAGGACTTGGTGACAGATATTGGATTGAATCATCTCTATGCCTATACAAATAATACATAACATCCATGAGTTACACATCATATAAACAAAATAAATTAAGGTTTAGGAAAAGAGAGAGAAACCCCTCCCTGGCGGCTCAAAGCTTTCCAACTCAATACTCGCAACCTCTGCCATTCTACTATTGCTATGGACTAAGTTTAGTAATTAATTCTTATGCAATTACTTGTTGTATTGTAAAATCATGTTAGTCTAGATATCTTAAATTCATGTACGTAAATTTATGCATGTTTATCCGCAATTATGTTTAGACCTAATTAAAATAAAATTGCAACTCATTGCTTAGCTAAATTAATGACATTCAAGTAGTCTCCTTCAAACTCCACAAAATTCCAACCACGAGTTATCGCATCAGAATAAAGGAGTAATGGCTTCAGATACTTCAACCAATATCCTACCAAAAGACTGCTTTATGTGATGGAAACTTAGTTCCAGAATTGTTTAATATTGCGTATAGACTGAACAAAATTTTGTATGTAAAACCCTAGTGCAGAATCGGATTTTACCTTCGAGATCTCTCTGGTTTGATCTCGTCTCAGCACGAACATGGGTTGGTGGAGACGAATCGAGAACACAGGCTCGATAGGACCTCAATATCTTCTATCGTATTCCTTTCGCCGTGCAATCTTGTACAGAGTGTGGGCTGCGGTATCATCAAGATCTTCTTCTCTACTTGTAGGTCGGAAAATACCCTAGAGGGGGGTGAATAGGGTTTTTAAAACTTAATCGGATTTTTAAAATCGATTTAAAAATGTTTAATGTCTATATCAATCAAGCAACCAAGATACAAAGTTAATTCCAATCACAAAGAAGAAATAGCATAATATAATAGAGTAAAAGATAGAAAGATTAAATCGATAGAAGTCGATGACTTTTTGTCCATACGGTTCGGCTTGTTAGCCCCTACTTCCGCACTCGGTTAGTTCCCTGAGAATTTTTACTATAACCAATCTTCTTCCGGGTGAAGATCAAACCACTACAAGTATTTAAACTCTTACAAATGTTGCTACCTCACAACACTCAACACAAGAACAACTTCTTGCTTTTCTAAGAGATAAACCTCTCTTAAATTTAGATGAATAAGTTTTTAGTGATACACACCAAAATACAATAACACTCAAGTGTATGAAGAATACAAATTAAGCTCACACTAGAGGTTATCAAGTTTGATCAAGAATAATAGCTTAAGAATTGATGATTTGATCAAGAGAAGATTTTGATATTTTCAAGTAAAACTCTCAAGAATGATTTTTGGCAATAGATGATGTTCAAAGCTAGTAAGAGTTCCCAAAAAGTGTTTTAGAAGTCATATATATAATTTGGGAAACAATATGGCCGTTTGGGGTGGTTGAAGGTGGTTGTAGCACAAAACTAACTAGTCTTGCAAGAAATCTCCAATGGCTATATCTCAAGAGAGTCGACTCCCCCAACAGTAATGTAGTCGACTACATTGCTCTGGTTTGAGGAGGTTTTGTGCAATTTTTTAACTTTTGTATTTTGACTCCAAAATCGATTATAATGCTTGAGGAATGTCAAAAATAGGTTTCTAAGACTTCTAATATAGTTTTTGTATCAAAAATCATTCATATGAATTTAAAGTGAATTTTTCAAGATGACTAGTTTTCGGTAAAAAGCATTTTAAAAGTGAAAACTAGTTCCAATCAATCTTAACATGGCTAAGTCATTTTAAAAGCTACATAATTGATCAATGATAACTTTTACATAAAATCTAAGCACTCACTCTATTTGATAATAATTCGAGTCTTCGAAATGCTTGATTTTCTTGTACGTTTCTTCACTTGTTTGTTGATCTCGATCCTTTCTTGGTTTTGATTATTTGTAAAGCACATTGAGATCATTTGAGTTCATTTCTTGTGAGTAGAAGCAATTGTTGAGCTTGAATAGGAATTGACGTTTTTGATTCGAAGTCAATCTTGGTCGGTAGAGACATTGTTAATAGTTAACATCATTTGAACACACAAGTTAAATAACACTTTGTTAACTTTTTGTTATTATCAAAATAAGATTAATTGACTTTAAGGTCAACATTACTCTCTACAGTACAAACTCTAAATTCGTGAGAATTATTGTGTCGAGAAAAGAGGCAAAGACTGGCATATATATATAAGGTTACGATAGTGACCCTAAGGAGAAATAAGTGTTTGGGCTTACTATGAAAAATCGGAATCCTAATTCGATTAAGAATTGATTCCTTCCATAAATTATAATTCACACCACTAAAGAATTATAATTGCACTCTCATCCTTATCTCAAAATTATATTTCGAGCTCCTTATTATTAAATTATTATTATTCTCCCCACGTTAAGATTTCAGATAACCGTCATTTAAAATTAAATTACTGACAATTATATTTAAATGACTTCTTAATCCTTAAGCATACCACTTAACTTATTTGACATGTTGGATTAACATAATCCACCTGCAGGGTTTGACATGATCAAAACTTATAAGCTTCTCAAAGGGTTATCATCAATCCCTATACCAAGACGTGGATTCCGTCAATAATTAATATTCATCATACATATAGTGTCGCCATCCAATTCACTAAGATTATTAATCCATAAATGAATCTCACTCTTAATGAGTCAAAACAACAAACACTATATATATATATATATATCTATTAATTATTTGAAGATTAAGAGCATAAGTAATCAAAATAACCATGTGATTTTAAATTGTTTTATATAGTCAGTATAAAAATAATTAACCCAAATTGGTCCTGTTCAATACACACAAAGTATACTAGCACAACGAGTTAAAACTGTATTGTTTCCTGTAGTCAAGATAAATTACTAAAACTTGTATTACAATCCTACCGATGGTTGTCCAATTCCAACTAAGACCGTAAACCAATAAACTTATATTCAACAAGAACCGATGATATGATCCTCTATGTGTAAGTTATACTCTATACACCAAATCATCTACTATATGGAATAAAAGACATACACATCCACAATATTTAAATAAATAATATAATGCAACCATTGCCCATAAAGATTCTCATTAAAATAGCAAAACCGAGTCTATATAACATATCAAAATCAATAATAATAAAATCATGACTTTTAGTATATCACTCTAACATTATGGACCCGAATAACAATTCCACATTACTACTTTCCACAATTCCCATTTGCCGCACATTACCATCACATGGAATCGGTGCATCAAAATTAATACGAACCCATGGATCCACTGGATGATATGATCCACGATAGTGTTTTTATTAGTGGCAGTCTTAATTGTTATCTTTTAATTAGTAGCAGAGCATAATAAATTGGGGCAATTGAGCATAAGGGCCAATTCCAATAATAATATAATTGTAAATGACACTTATAAATTAGCGATGTAAATTAAGGACACTACACAAAAAAGACACTAATGCCCCTTCCTTATTTAACCAATAACACAATAACCTTAATATAACAAAATAATTAATACTTGTACGTACGTCAGGAGGGACTAAAAGAGTGCAAAGCTTTCAAACATCGTTTTCTTCTCTTGGCATGGGGAAGGGATTAAATTCATTATCACTCCTTAGAGAACACACACCAACAGATTAAATATATATATATATATATATATGAGAACAAAAGAAAAATCGCTATACTTTTACACCTCCTTTGTTGCTTAACAATATTTTACAATATTTATTTAATTTCTTCCCCAATTTACCAAGTATTTTTAATTGTTGGACAAAAGACTTCATTAAAATAGCTTGAAGATATAAAAGTGTGTATATATATAAACAAGTCTTCATTAAAAAAATATAAACATACTCAATGCAAATTTAGCATCAATTGTCCAGAATAAAGTAACTATTTACATAGCACTAAAACAGTTTTAGCACCAATTGTCCAAGATTAGAATGGTGCTAAAAAGGTTTTAGCACCACATGTGAACGCATATAACTAAACTAAATGTGCTAAAATAGATTTAGCACCCATCCAATACTACACATCAAGGTGTTAAAATAGATTTAGCACAAATTCCCTATAACATAATAACTATTTACACGGTGCTAAAACATATTTAGCACCAATAAAAAACAAAGAACAACAAAATTTGAAGGTGCTAAAACAGATTTAACACCATTATTGCCCAAAGTAACTAATCACATGGTAGTTATTTTAGCACCAATTGTCCAACACTAGAATGGTGCTAAAAAGGTTTTAGCATTACATGTGAACACATATAACTAAATTGAAGGTGCTAAACAGTTTTAACACCTCATCTAATTCTACACATAAAGATGCTAAAACATATTTAGCACAATTTTTGTCCAAAGTAAGTAATCACATGGTGCTAAAACAGTTTTAGCACCAATTCTCCATCACTAGAATGGTGCTAAAAAGGTTTTAACACCACATATGAACACATATTACTAAACTGAAGGTGCTAAACAGTTTTAACACCCCATCCAATTTTATACATCAAGCTGCTAAAATAAATTTAGCATCATTTTTGTCCAAAGTAACTAATCACATGGTACTAAAACTATTTTGACACCAATCATATAATACTAGAATGGTGCTAAAAAGGTTTTAGCACCGCATGCGAACACATATAACTAAACTGAAGTTGTTAAACGGTTTTAGTACCACATCCAATTCTACACATCAGGGTGCTAAAACATATTTAGTACCATTTTTCTCTAAAGTAACTAATCACATAGTGCTAAAACAGTTTTAGCACTAATTGCCCAATAATAGAATTGTGCTAAAAAGGTTTTAGCACCACAGGTGAACACATATAACTAAACTGAAGGTGCTAAACAGTTTTAGCACCTTATCCACTTCTACACATCAAGGTGCTAAAACAGATTTAGTATAATTTTTGTCCAAAGTAACTAATCACATAGTATTAAAACAGTTTTAGCACCACAGATGAACACATATAACTAAATTAAAAGTGCTGAACAGTTTTAGCACCTTATCCTTCACACATCAAGCAATTAAAATATATTTAACAACATTTTTGTCCAAAGTAACTAACCGTATATTTTAGTACCAATTATCCAACACCATAATAGTTCCATATCTTTGATTTAGGATTCTAAAAAAAAGAGTTGCGATTAGTTTTTTTTTTTCAAATCTTGTTGGACTGTCGAAATTTGTCGATTTCGATAGCAAAAAGACCATTAATTGTCTTGATTTTTCGAGCAATTATAGTAACTTTGTCTTCAAAACAACATATCTAAAAATTAACCCAATTCAATGGTTCGATCAAAAGTTACATATATTTGATTTAGGGTTCATAAAAAAAAAGAGTAGCGATCAGATTTTTTTTACAAATCCTACTAGGCTGTCGAAATTGGTCGATTTTGATAGCATAACGACCTCTAATCGTCTTTATTTTTCATGAAATTGTAGTAACTTTATCTTTCGAACAACATATCCAAAAATCAACCAAATCCAACAGTTCGGTCAAAAGTTATATCCATTTTATAATTGCACCTGCAGAAAAAGAAGACGAAGATGATGATGAGAACGGCATTCCTCTCGGCGATACGATCGGAGAGTCAGGTGGTGGTGGTGGTGGAAGAGGTGAATCATTGGTGATAAGGTTGAAGAACGAGGTGGTTGACATATTTAGCACCAATAGAGTTAAAATCAGTATAATACAACTGTTTAGGGGTCGAGATAGGGGTATTGTTTAGGGTATTTTTGTCCATCAATATTTATCATTTTCTTTAAAATAAGTTAATATTATGAAAAGTGTCCTTATTATAAAACCAAATTATGAAATTAGTACTACTTTCCTTTACTAAACATGAGTCTGTTCTTAGAGTTATAAAACATTACGGAGCGAGTCCTTATAACCCATTATCTCTAATAAATTACTTTGTTATTTTGTTAGTCTATTTTTGTTAGTGGTCATCTTATTTTCTCCTTTGTAGGAGTCCAGTAATTATAGGCGTTTTGGTCATCTTAATTGCTAGTTTATAGGGGTTGAGTAATTATAGACGTTGTGGTCATCTTAATTGTTACTTTAAAGGAGTCAAGTAATTGTGAGAGTTAATGCATGGGTAGTGTGTGATCGTGGGAGTATGTGAGCGCAAGTTGTCTTTTATTTAAACCTATATAATCTTAGTAGAAAGGCATCTTGATTTTGCAGATAGTTTGGTGTGTTTTGGAGGCCAATATTTCCTCCAAAAATCCTACTTGGTTTACTTAATTTGTTTCCTTTTTAATTTCCTCTTAAGAGATAATTAAAATAGGAAAATCAAATAACCATTTCGTATATTATTCGCTTCTCACTCATGCTCAGGTAAAGGATCATCATATCATGGTATCAAAGCAAGCCATGTCGGAATATAGAGTTGCATGTTTGGAATGTGAGGTACAAGAGTTGATAATGCCATGAAAGCTTAGTGACAACGCGCAAATAGTGCAAGTGATTACACCTAAGTGCAATTGGTCAAATTATAGTATACTTGAGAAAGTCCAAGGTCGAACCACATGGAAGATAAGGAATCTATTTCATCTAGGTATCTTTCTCAGAGGGAAGAAGGGAAAATAAAAGATAATAGAACTGGGGAATAAGAAAAGAAGTAAAACTAAATTGAACCCACTAATTAACTAAACTAAAACTAAAGGTAAATCTAGTCATAGGGTGAAAAAGTGAAGAAAATTAACAAGCGCAAGTTATTTACCTAAAATGCTTCATAAATGCACTAAAGGAACATGCAAGTAAACTAAAAAATAAATAAAATAAATAAAACAACGCATTAACTAAATAAATCAAAATATTGAATGAAATTAAATAAATGCGAAACAAACGTTAGGGATATCTGTAATTTGAGAGTAAGAAACTAGTCTAATCGGGTAATCCAAATCTAAGTTTAAACAAGATTTTTTTCTAAAGCTCAGCTCCTAAACTCTCCAACCATCCACTTATATTTTTACTACGAGTATATGATAGCCCATGCTTGATAAAGACTATATAGATTAACTTTGAGCAATATAATTCGACAATAAAGCTTTTAACTTTAAAAAAGTATAATTTAAAACTTAGTACTGCTAGTGCGTGATAAAAATAATTCAAGTTGATTAAACTTCTCAAAAATCAGTAAATTAATACTCTTATAAGGTTTGAATATGTTTGAACGTGATTCAAAGCAAATCCGTCTTAAAAAGAATACTGAAAGTCAAAACTAGCACTTTTTCGGCACTTACGTGAATAAATACCAAAACAGCGCCAAATCAGTTAATTCATTTAAAAAACTAACTTAACTAATTAGAGGATAAGGACTATCCTCAAATCAACCATGTTAGGTGTTGACCTTGAAGGTCTTAATCTTATTTTGATAATAATAATAATTTAATCATGTGTAATTTAACATGTTTCTTGATTTAAGTTTATAGTTCATTTTATGGAATACCAAGAATAGCATGATTGCTTAAAGGAAGCTTAACAAGGATCATTCAATCATATTTGATCAAGTCAACAAAGCATTAGACTAGCAAGGAGATAAATCTCATCACAATGAAAATCCATGGAGATCAAGATCAAGGATCATATGCAAAAGCTTCAAGGAAGAATCAATTTGAAAAAATAAATTGAAGCATTCGAAGACTCACCTATTCGGTAATTGAGTGTTTGTTTAGGATTAATGTAATATTTCTTAATTGATTGATTATATAGCTCAAACATGAACATGCATCATTTTTAGATTGATCAAAACCAAGTTTGAATCAAAATCATTTCAAAACATCATTCTTGTAAAAACCGGTTTTGAAATAAATTCATATTAAATTCAAATTATCATATTTTGAGTTTTTCCGTAAGTAGGTGTCTTAGGAACTTATTTTTAAGGTCCCCAAAGCATTAGAATTGATTTTGGAGCTTATATGCAAAAGTGAAAAAATTGGGATTTTTGGCCTTATAGTCTGATGAGCAGTCTGGTCCATCAGTCGACTGATGGCTTGTACTCAGTCGACTAAGGCCCACTCAGTCGACTAAAGAGCTTTGCTCAGTCGACTGATGACCCAGAATATAGCTGTTGAATTTATGATTTTTTACCATTTTTTGGTACCAAACTTCTACCAAATCTCACAAACGGCCATATCACTTTTGGGACTATATATACACTATCTAAGACACATTTTGATAACCTTGAATCACTCTTGTACTCTATACTTCATCTATCTTCAATATCTAAAGATTCAAGAAATTATTTTTGATCAATCATTCTTATTGAGCTATATCATCTTGATCAAATAGGATAACTCTAGTGTGAGTTTCAAATTGTATTCTTTACACACTTTAGAGAGTTATTGTAAATTGGTGTGAATCACCAAACAATTAGAATTCATTGTGAGAGGTAAATCCCATAGGAAAAATAAGAAGGTAAATTTTTGTTTAATTTTTGTGAAAGGTAAAATTCACAAGGTTAGCAAGAGAGTGTCTTGTAAGAATATTGTGGTCAAACAATATTTGTAAAGAGTGTGTGAGACAACAACACTTATAGTGGTTTGATCTTCACCCGGAAGGAGATTGGAATTAGTGAAACTTCTCGGGAAACTAACCGAGCGCGGACTATGGTTTGGTAAACCAAAACCGTGTGGACAAAAAGCCTTGAACTTCAAATCGGTTCAATCTTTCTTACTCAATCTCTCTATTATTGATTATTTTGCTATTGCTTAATTGATTGCTCTTGGGATTGTTTGTTTAATTGTTTATGTGCTTGCATTCCTTGATATTTTGGTTTAGTACATTTGTTTTACTTAAACCTTTTTGAAAAAGTTTTTGAATTCGGCATTAAGTTTCAAAAACCCTATTCACCCCCTCTAGGGTTATTTTCCGACCTATAATTGGTATCAGAGGTTTTACTCTTGTTTTGATTTCACAATCTTAGAGTTCTCGATCATGTATTATTATCAAGGAACCGGCCTTTCCGAAGTTGCTTCTATTTATAGACCGCCATTGTTTGATGGCAAAAACTATAGTTATTGGAAAACTCGTATGTGCACATTTTTACAAGCTAACGATATTGAGCAATGAAAGGTTACACTTGTTGGACCTTATGAGATTACAAAAATCGACGAAAAGGGAAATGTTATTCCCAAGTCTATATCTGAATACAATGAGCATGATATTAGGAAAATTCAATTAAATGCTAAAGCTTTAAATTCATTACATTGTGCATTGTCTTTGGATGAATACAACAAAATCTCTAGTTAGAAAACCGCAAAAGAGATTTGGGACAAGCTTGAGGTTGCCCATGAGAGAACTTCTCAAGTCAAGGAGGACAATATAAATATACTTGTCCATGATTATGAATTATTTAAGATGGAGCCTAACGAATCACTTGCTTCCATGTATAGTCGATTTTCTATTTTCACTAATGCTTTGGACCTTCTTGGCAAGGTTTATTCAAATGAAGAGAAAATTAGAAAAGTGCTTAAGATTCTTCCAAAGATATGGAGTCCTAAGGTGACGGCAATTCAAGAAGTTAAGAATCTCAAAACGCTTAGCATGGATGAGCTATTGGGTTCTTTCAGAACCCATAAGAAGGAGTTGGCAAGAGAAGAAGGAGAAGAGAGAGAGAGCAAATCCTATGACAATATTCGCTTTAAAGCCAAATGAAGGAAATGGTGGAAAAGGAGATAGAGACATGGCACTTCTCTCTAGGAAATTTGAGAAATTCCTAGCAAAAAATAAGTATTCTCAAGGGAAAATCAACAATTATCCCTCATCCTCAAAGAACTTCAATGATTGATCAACTCTTCCTAAAGTTGATAATGAGGAAAGAAAATGCTTCCAT
This sequence comes from Lonicera japonica, assembly GCA_021464415.1. NCBI lineage: Eukaryota > Viridiplantae > Streptophyta > Magnoliopsida > Dipsacales > Caprifoliaceae > Lonicera > Lonicera japonica. The sequence goes on along the minus strand of CM038469.1, from coordinate 3,474,660 downwards.
TGTCATGAACCGGGACACTACAAGACGAATTGTCCGGTTAGAAGAAAGAAGAAGAGAGCAAAGAATAAAGAATTGTACAAGAGGTTGAAAGATGCTCTCAAAGGGCATTCAAGCGAATTGGATGAAGACGAATCCAATATTGAGTTAAGTGATGAAGAAACGGCCGACCTTTGCCTTATGGCAAAAGATGGAAAGGCATACAAATCGTTGCCTTATCGATGAAGCACTTTTGGAGCTACCATTTTCTCTCCATGGCCTTGATCCCTTTTTGATGTTGCCATAGGGGGAGAAAATGTGTGTTGGTGGCAATCAATGTTGGTAAGACTATTAATTGTTTTATATATTTAATATTGATTCTTGTTTTCTTTTAAAAACCTTATTTGAGATCAAAATTATTTTTTTGGTTTTAAAACTATCTCAAATATTTGCATGCTTTTTACAAATCATTTATTTTATCTATGCATAAATTGAGGGAGAGCATATATCATTTATTCATATGCTATTTATGCTTGTTATTGATAACACACATTAATTTATTGTCATCATCAAAAAGGGAGAGATTGTTGACCTTGAAGGTCTTAATCTTATTTTGATAATAATAATAATTTAATCATGTGTAATTTAACATGTTTTTTGATTTAAGTTTATAGTTCATTTTATGGAATACCAAGAATAGCATGATTGCTTAAAGGAAGCTTAACAAGGATCATTCAATCATATTTGATCAAGTCAACAAAGCATTAGACTAGCAAGGAGATAAATCTCATCACAATGAAAATCCATGGAGATCAAGATCAAGGATCATATGCAAAAGCTTCAAGGGAAAAGCTTCAAGGAAGAATCAATTTGAAGAAATAAATCGAAGCATTCGAAGACTCACCTATTCGGTAATTGAGTGTTTGCTTAGGATTAATGTAAAATTTCTTAATTGATTGATTATATAGCTCAAACATGAACATGCATCATTCTTAGATTGATCAAAACCAAGTTTGAATCAAAATCATTTCAAAACATCATTCTTATAAAAATCGGTTTTGAAATAAATTCATATTAAATTCAAATGATCATATTTTGAGTTTTTCCGTAAATAGGTGTCTTAGGAACTTATTTTTAAGGTCCCCAAAGCATTAGAATTGATTTTGGAGCTTATATGCAAAAGTGAAAAAATTGGGATTTTTTGCCTTATGGCCTGATGGGCAGTCTGGTCCATCAGTCGACTGATGGCTTGTAATCAGTCGACTAAGGCCCACTCAGTCGACTAAGAAGCTTTGCTCAGTCGATTGATGGCCCAGAATATAACCGTTGGATTTATGATTTTTTACCATTTTTTGGTACTAAACTTTTACCAAACCTCACAAACGGCTATATCACTTTTGGGACTAGACACATTTTGATAACCTTGAATCACTCTCATACTCTATACTTCATCTATCTTCAATATCTAAAGATTCAAGAACTATTTTTGATCAATCATTCTTATTGAGCTATATCATCTTGATCAAATAGGATAACTCTAGTGTGAGTTTCAAATTATATTCTTTACACACTTTAGAGAGTTATTGTAAATTGGTGTGAATCATCAAACAATTAGAATTCATTGTGAGAGGTAAATCTCATAGGAAAAACAAGAAGGTAAATTCTTGTTTAGTTTTTGTGAAAGGTAAATTTCACAAGGTTAGCAAGAGAATGTCTTGTGAGAATATTGTGGTCAAGCAATATTTGTAAAGAGTGTGAGACAACAACACTTGTAGTGGTTTGATCTTCACTCGGAAGGAGATTAGAATTAGTGAAACTTCTCGGGGAACTAACCGAGCGCGGATTATGGTTTGTTAAACCAAAACCGTGTGGACAAAAAGCCTTGGACTTCAAATCAGTTCAATCTTTCTTACTCAATCTCTCTATTATTGATTATTTTTCTATTGCTTAATTGATTGCCCTTAGGATTGTTTGTTTAATTGTTTATGTGCTTGTATTCCTTGATATTTTGGTTTAGTAAATTTGTTTTACTTAAACCTTTTTGAAAAAGTTTTTAAATTCCTCATTAAGTTTCAAAAACCCTATTCACCCCCCTCTTGGGTTATTTTCTGACCTACATTAGGGTTTTAGTGCAAAAATCCGTGAATTGACGTTTTACAGTTCTTAATCAAATGGAATTTCTGAGCTAACGTATGGAAATATGTTTTTAACGCATGAAAAGATAAGAAAATACGCATACATTCAGTAGGTGATCTATAACCAATAAAAAAATCATATTCAAACCTAGATTGGATTACATTCAAAGATTAATTATGCATATTTCACTATGGATCCCTAACAAACGATTTAGTTAGCCATAATCAAATCAAACAAGCAGTTAAACTTAAAAATCATGAAAAACAATAGACACATACCTAATAATGTAAAAAATCATATTTAAAATTTTTTGTCTTTGGGATTTTTCAATTCCAATTTAAAATGAAGATTTTGTGGCAGAAACAACAAACAAACTCAAAACTGACAAAAACTAAGCAAAATCGACTTAAAACCTAAAAATTATAGAAAATCAAATTCTTAATGATGAATAATGAATCACACATGAATAGCATGGAAAAACGATAATCTATTTGAATATAAAGCAAGAATCAAACAGTAATCGACGAAAAACCGAAAAATCGACAAAATAGACCAATAAACCCTAGAACCAGCCCCCAAAATGAGGGTTTCAGGTTAATTCCAGAATATATATGATCTCAAACAACTAATCTATAAATAGCAAAGCAAACGAATAATCAATAGCAATTAAATTTAAAGAAAACGAAAACTAGGGTTTACCCGGTACGCGATTGAAACTTGAATTGAAACTAAATTGAACGATGAATTAATGTTGAACATACTGATGTTCCAACTTCAAAATACCATAAATAAACTAACCTAATAATTGTTTTGAAGAAAAAAAGAAGAAAACTCTCAAAGTTCGATCTTCAGATGTAGCGCAAAAGTTCTCAAGAAAGTTAAGGTACTTTCAGTCTCTCTGTTAATCAATTTTAAAATTGTGTGTACCCTAAAATATGAGATATATGACCCTTTATATGATACGCAAGTGTCTCTGATCGTGAGTTAAATAACCTTTGAAGAAACGGGCCAGAAAGAGCTAAAAACTGAAAATGGGCAAAGAAAAGAGGGTAGGGATTGATCTTCACCACAAGGGGATCGATCCTCACATGGGGATCAATCCCCATTATTTTATTTATTTTTTCTTTTGGCTGCTTCTTTTTTTACTTATAATTCTTTGCTCCGAACTTCGATTGATGCACAATTTTTGCCTACGTGTAGGTAATTCAAAGCTCTATAACTTTTATTTTTGGAGATTTTTTTAAATTCTCAATGGAGAAAAACTTTGATCAGTTACAACTTTGAACTTTTTATGGTAGCTCTCGATTTTGCTCAGGAATTTCTGGAATTGATTCGATTGAACTTCTTTTCTCTTGGAATCACTCTTTGACACTTGAATTCACTTCATTTATGCTTGAGGAGTTGCTATTCTCTTCTTGGTAGCGCTTTGGGGGTAGTTTGGGGAGTTTTCCTTGCGTCGAGCCTCAGAATGAATATTGACTTCTTCTTCGAACATTCTTCTTGCACTTTTTCACATTCAATATTTTTTCTTGCATCCAAACTCAGTTGCTTAACCACTTTGATAAAAAATTAGGGGATTGTATTGGCCTAGGTTTATTTTGGGGTTTTATTCCAAAACAATTTAAAGTTTGATAAGCGGAATTAAAACCCAAGGTCTACTCAATTTTACTGTTGAAACCTGTGTTGTGTTTTCTAGCAATTAAATTAATCAAGCAACCACAAAAAGCAATTCACAACACTAGGAATTTACGAAATATCATTACTTGCGTAGGGCTAATCCTTGGGACTAACCGACAGTGCTTCACTATGATCAAAAAGGAATTACAGACTCGATGACTTACAAAAATTACTTCCCCACAATTTACGCAACAGTCCCGTCAATTCCTTGAATGTAGAATCCAACCGCAGCTGCCTTGGCGTATCGCTTCCCGTTATTCCGGCATACCTGTCACCTCATTCTACGCACTTGATGACAATCCTTCACCCCCGTCTGCGATCTCCCTTATCGCGCGTTAGCCACTTTGTTCATCCGTCTACAATCGCAACTAAAGACACTCCCGAAGGACCATGAATGTTTGGAACCTTAGTTATTAAAGTTGAAAAATAATAGGATCTCCTATGGCATGTAAACAAAACCTAGGTGGTGTTGCAAAACTCTCAAAAATTTGATTTTAGCGTTTGGATATTTTTTCTCTCAAAAAGCTCTCTAGAATCATGTATTTTGACCTAAACCAATAGTAATATTTATAAGAAAAATATAAAGTCAAAGTCTTTTTTAGAATATGTTAAAAATATTTAAGAAAAAATTGCAATAAAAATTTGTGCCCAAAAAATATACATTAGACCGGTACGGGTCTAAATAAGTTGGACAGGTCTGAAATTTGGAATTAAAATTTTTGGCTGACTTTTACACTGGACCGGTCCGGGATTTACTAACTTGTACCGGTCTGGTACTTAAAAAATGACTGCCTTTGTTTTCAATAAGCTTACACGTGGTAAACTAGTTAAATGGGCTAGGCCCATTAAATTGGAGCTGCGCATGAGAATTTTAAAGGGAGCACGTGAGTTTTAAAGTAAAGGTTTGTCTTTTGACTTTTCCAAACGTTTTCCTTTTCTTTTATTTAATAAAATCCTTTAATAAAAATCTTTTTTTTTTTATTTTTCTTTTTATTTTATTTCAGTGTATTAAATCTATTTGGACACCAATTTGTCTCAAATTTTGGAGGTAACTTTATGGAACATGTTAGATTTGAAAAATATAAGTTTCCTCAATAATTTATGTCGACTGGGCCTTTTCGGATTACGACAAAACTCTGTAAAAATACTTAAAAATAGATTTAACTCTAAAGTTTTTTAACTTTGAATTTTAAGCTAAACCACCACCTATGTTTTGAATCAAATCATATACTCAACTTACCTTAAATCCTGAATTATGTGTGATGTATTCGGTAAGTTTGGTGAGCTTCCGTTAATTGTCAAGTCTTCAAATCTTTAATTTGACTCAAACAATTACAACGAAAAAGTGTTCTTAGAATCAGAATCAAGCAAACTAAAAACATAAACCTAACACAGTTTAAGCCTGCAAAATGGCTTAGTAACACAAAAATACAATGCAGTGCCTTATTTTCATACTTAAATTGAATTTAAATGCAATTTTTGATTTTAGACGGTAACTGAAAGCTAATTGAACTTTGTTTAAGGGATTAGAAATGCAATTTCTGGGCTGAATCACTCAGTTCGACCAAATGAAATGTAACAAGGAGCATAATAAGTCCATAAGTGGACAATCGGGGACACAACCAAAGAAGTGCTTTGTTTTGTTCAATTGCACCTAAGTTAAAATGGAATTCCCTAAGTATAAGGGAGGGGAAGACCCGGCGAGCTGTATATGCTAAGCGAAACAATTTTTTGAATTCAGTGAGTGCCATCGGAGGAGTAAGCATCTTTAGCGGCGAACCACCTTGAGGGCGATGCACAATTTTGTTCTTAATTAGCTAAACATGATGGTGAATTGGTTATGTGGGATCAGTTCAAAAAAGGGCTTCATGCACATTTTGGCCCATCTGAATTTGATGATTTTTTTAGAAGATTTGACAAAGCTGCGAAAAATAAGGAGTGTAAGGGATTATCAAACTCAATATGAAAAGCTTCTCATGAGGATCGAAAAATTAAAGCCAAGGCAACAAATGAGTTGCTTTATGAATGGCTTAAAATAGTCAATTAGGGTGGAGGTATAAGCTGTTAGGCCTTCTACTCTTTCTGCAACAGTGGGACTAGCATGGTTGTTTGAAGCCAAGTATTCCAAAAGCAATAAGTAGACGTCCAAGACAGAACTACACAAGCCTCACTAGTCGCTTCGGAATGAAGGAAACCTGCTGTTCCCATAATTCAAAAATTTTCACCTGCAAAAATTGAAGATAGGCGAAAATGATGTTTATATTTTTATTTTAATGACAAGTATGGGCCCTGTCGTGAATGTAAAAGGTTATTTATCATGGAAGCTTACTATCAAAAAGAGGACAAGGGTGGCGCAAAGGAAGTGCAAGAGCAGATCAAGGAAGAAGAAAAAAATAGGAGATAAAACTCCTACAATTATATTTCATGCAATTGCCGATACACACACCCCGAAGACCATGCGAGTCAAAGGAGCCATTGGTCGATATAACGTGATGATTTTATTAGACTTGGGAAGTTTTTATGGCTAGCAGAGAACTATTGCCCGGCCGAGGCAAGTGTCGGGGCATAAAACTCTATTTGCAAGGCATTCCTTTAAAAGAAGATTTTTATAAACTTCCCCTAGAAGGATATGAAGTAGTTCTGGGGGCACAGTGGCTACGAACTTTGGGACCAATTTTATGGGACTTCTCCAAGCTTCAAATGGAGTTCACCGTAGGCGGGAAAATGGTTCGTTTATGAGGCTTATCACTTCAGCATGAAAAAATAATTGGGGAATCTTTGATGCAGAAAGAGACTAAAAAGTATAATTCTTTCTTTTTGCTTCAACTTCAGTGCATTGAAAGAACATTAGTAGAAACTATGTCAACTGAAATAAAAATTCAAAACCTATTCGAAAATTACAGAGATGTTTTCAAGGAACCATAAAGGCTTCCCCTACATCGAGATAATGACTACCCTGTACCTTGCTGCTAGGAAGTTCCCCCGTTTTTATTTGCCCATACTGATATCCCCACTTCCAGAATGCAAAAATTAAACGTTTAATAGCTAAAATGTTGTATTCGGGAATTATCCGATCGAATACCAGCCCTTATTCAACCTTAGTGTTACACGTTAAAAATAATTATGGTTCGTGGAGAATGTGTGTTGATTACCTGGAGCTCAATAAAATCACAATTAAAGATAAGTTTCCAATTTCAATGATAGACGAGTTGCTCGATAAGTTACATGGTTCAAAATTTTTCTAAAAGCTAGACCTCCGTTTTGGATACCACCAAATTTGGGTTAATGAAGATGACATCCAAAAAACAGCCTTCCGCACGCATCACAGCCATTTTGAGTTCCTCGTAATGCCATTTGGGCTCACTAATGCGCCATCCATATTTCAGGTTTTGATGAATAAGGTATTCAAATCTCAACTCCGAAAATTTGTTTTAGTATTTTTTTACTACATTTTAATTTTTAGTCGAACTTGGGAAGATCATTTGCCCCATTTAGAGTGGTACTGTCCATTATAAAACCAACAAGTTATTTGTCAAAGCGTAGAAATGTTAGTTGGGCCAGACAAAAATCTCATACTTAGGTCACATTATTAATGGAAAAGGGGTGTAGTGGACCAAGAAAAAATTAAAGCGATGCTTGAGTGGCCAAAACCATCCATCATCAAGGCCTTACATGGGTTCTTAGGGTTTACCGGGTACTACCGAAGTTTGTTTAAGACTACGATAAAATTTCAAGTCCATTAACTTCTTTGCTCAACAAAGATTAATTCATGTGGAACTTAAAGGTAGATGAAGCATTTCAAAAATTAAAAAACGCAATGTTAAAGGCTTCTATTTTGGTTTTTTTTAAAAAGGATCATGTTTTGGCACTTCCTGATTTTTCCAAACCATTCATAATTGAGTGTGATGCTAGCGGGGCTAGTGTCGGTGCTGTTCTCCCCCAAGAACGTCGACCAATTGCATTTTTCAGTTAAGCTCTACATGGTCAGAACCTCGCACTATTAATATATGATTAATAAATGCTCGCTACAAATCTTGCTGTTAAGAAATGGCACCCATATTTACTCGGGCGTTCTTTCATTATTTGGATAGACCAACGAAGTATTAAATACTTATGGATCAACGAATTGCCACCGAAGGACAACAAAAATGGTTTTCGAAGCTACTTGGGTACAACTTTATTATTGAGTACAAAAAGGGCTCTATTAATGTGGTGGCCGATGCTCTCTCTCGTCGTGATTCAATGGCCGAAAATTATGCCATGTCCCAACCAATACCGAGGTGGCTGCAAACAATTAAAGAAGAAACGAACAATGATCCATCTATACAAAGGCTTGTGAAACTGTGTGTTGAAGATGAAGCGGTGGGACCTTAAAAGTACCAAGATGGCGTTTTATTTTTTAAAGATTGTATATATCTGATAAGTAACTCCCCTATTGTACCAACCATAATTGGTGAGTTTCACAATTCTACTCATGAAAGGTACTAAAATACTCTTCAAAGAATTAAAGCCATTTTTTATTAGAAGGCAATGAAGCATGCTATACAGAGTTTGTTCGCAATTGTGATACATGCTAATGCCACAAGTTTCAAAACTTTTCACCAACTGGACTGTTGTACTCGCTGCCAGTTCCAAAACAAATAAAGTCCTACATTTCATTGGACTTTGTTGATGGACTTCCACCTCCCATGGAAAATCAACGATCTTTATGGTAGTCAATTGCCTATCAAAATTTGCTCATTTCATTTCACTGGTGCACCCGTACATAGCCATAAAAGTAGTTCAAGTATTCTTCGATTAAGTATTTCATTTGCATGGTATACCAGAAATTATTGTGTGCGATAAAGACCCTACCTTCACAAGTTGTTTTTGGGATAACATATTCCGTCGTCATGGACTAGTTTCAATTTTAGCTCTGCGTATCACCCTCAAACGGATGGCCAAACAGAAGGTGTTAATCAAATTATCAAAATGTATTTAAAGTACCTAACATGTGATAAACTAATTGATTGGGTTACATTGTTGCTTTAGACGAAATATTGTTATAATACTAGTTATCACAGTATTATCAAGATCACCCAATGTGAAGTAGTTTATGGCAGGTCACCGCTGATTCTATTATCATATGTTCCGGGGGTGACTAAGCTGGATGTAATAGGTAAAGCACTATGGGATCGAGATACTTATATACAGCTTATTCGTGACTGCCTCCTAGCAGCCCAAGAGTGGATGAAACGAGTATATGATCACTATCATTGTGAGTTAGAACTAAAAAAAGGAGATTAGGTGTATCTCAAATTGAAACCTGCCGTCAGCATAGTGTTCAGCACTGCATGTGATTGAGTCCAAAAATTGTATTTCTAAACCCTTAAACAAGGCTCAATTAGCTTCTAGTTACCACTTAAAACTGAAAATTGTATGTAAATTTAGTTTAAGTATGAAAAGAAGGCATTGCATTGTTTTTTTGTGTTACTAAGCCATTTTGCAGGCCTAAAGTGGTTAATCAAATGAAGTTGTATGCAAGATAGAAGGTTAAAAGCGAAAAAGTGCAAGAAGAAGGTCCGAAGAACAATTCAATACCTATTCCGAGGCCCGAGACGAGGAAAACTCTACAAACTACCCCCAAAGCACTAGCAAGAAGAGAATATAAAGTTCCCAAGCAGGAATGAAGTGAATGCAAGTGTCCAAGAGTGATCCCAAGAGGAAAGAAGCTCAATTGAACCAATTCCGAAAGTTTTTGAGCAAAACCGAGAACTGCCGTAAAAAGCCCGAAGTTATAACTGATCAAAGTTTTTCTACAATGGGAATTTAAAGAAATCTTTAGAAATAAAAGTTGTAGAGAATTAAATTACCTACGTGTAAGAGAAAACGGTGCGTCAATCAAAATTTGGAGTAAAAAGTTATGGGTTAAAAAAAAAACCACAAAAAATTTATGCGCAGGGATCGATCCCCACTCGCCAGGATCGATCCCCACTCCTAATTTCGGCTATTTTTGCTATTTTTGGCCCGTTTTGACTCGTTTCTTCAAGGATCATCCAACCCACGACCCTAGACACTTGTGGAACATATAAAAGATCATATATCTCATATTTTAGGATAGAGCTGTAGTCATATTACGATAGAACAGAGAGCTAAGAGCACCGTAGTTTTATAGGAGCTTTTGCGCTCGTTTGTTAATTGAACTTTGAAATATTTCTTTCTTCTTTCTTTAAAATAATTGTTAATTTAGTTTGTCTATAGCATATTGAGGCTGAACCATTGGTGTAGTCAAGATTTAATTCATCATTTAATCAAGTTTCAATTGCAATGCTGTTCTTCATCCGGGTAAAACCTAGTTTTCTAATTTCTTCAATTTACTTACTTTTAATTGTTTATTTTCTTAGATATTCATAGATTATTTGTTAGGGTTCATATACATTCTGGAATTGACCCCAAACCCACGTTTTATGGTCTGATTTTAGGGTTTATAGACTTGTTTTGTCGATTTTTCAGTTTTTCATCAATTTATGCTTGTTTTTCGTCATATATTCAAATAGTTTACTGTTTTCAATGTTATTCATATGTGATTCATTTTTCATCATAATAAATCTTATTTTCCAAAAATTTTAGGGTTTTAGTCGAAATTATTCATATTATGACCGTTTTGAGTTTGTTTACTGTTTTTAAGCATAAAATCTTCGTTTTAAATCGAAATTGAGTAATTCCAAAGCCAAAAGTTTTCAAATTTGATTTTATATGTTCTTAGGTATGTGCGTACTATTTTTCATGATTCATATACTTATTTGCATATTTAATTTGAATATGTCTAGCTAAATCGTTAGTTAGGGGTTTGTAGTGAAAAATGCGAACTTAATCTTTGAATGTAATCCAATTTAGGTTTGAATATGATTTTTCCATTGGTTATAGATTACCTACTGAATGTATGAGTAGTTTCTTTTCTTTGCATGCCTAAGAAACATGTTTCCATAAGTTAGCTCATAAATTTCATTTAATTAAGAACCGTAAAACTGTCAATTCACGGATTTTTCCACTAAAACCCTAACGTGGATGATTTGAGGACGGCCTTTATCCTATAATTAGTTAAGTTAGTTTCATTAGTGAATTGTCTGATTTGGCGCTATTTTGACATTTATTCACGTAAGTGCCGAAAAAGTGCTAGTTTTGACTTTTGGTATTCTTTTTAAGACGGATTTGACTTGAATCACGTTCAAGCATATTCAAACCTTAAGAGAGTGTTAACCTAATAATTTTTGGAAAGTTTAATCAACTTGGATTATTTTTGTCAGGTACTAGCAATATTAGATTTCAAATTATACTTTTTCAAAGTAAAAAAGTTTCACTATCGAATTATGTTGCTCGAAGCTAGTCTATATAGTCTTTGTCATGCATAGGATATGATATACTTGTAGTAGAAATATAATTAGATGGCTGGAAGATCTAAGAGCTGAACGTTAGTAAAAAATCCTATTTAAACTTAAGTTTGAATTACCCGATTGGACTAGTTTCGTACAACCTAACTACGGATACCCCTAACGTTTGTTTCTTGTTTGTTTAAGTAAATTTAATATTCTTTTTTGTTCAATTAGTATGCTATTTTATTTTATTTATTTATTTTTAGTTCATTTGCATGCTCCCCTAGTGTATTTAGGAAGCTTTTTAGGTAAAAAACTTGCGCTTGTGGATTCCCTTTAATTTTGCACCATAGGACTAGATTTTCTTTTATTTTAATTTAGTTTTATTTTTCCTTTATTATTCCCCATTTCAATCATCTTTTTTTTTTCTTTTCCCTTCTTGCCCCCGAGAGAGCTAACTAGAAGAAATAGGTTCCTTACCTTCCCTGTGGTTCGACCTTGGACTTTCCAAGTATATTATCACTTGATCGCTTGCACTTGGGTGTAATACTTTTCACTTTTTGAGCATAGTCAGCAAGCGGCAAAAGCTTGTTACAATTTTTTTTGGGCCTTTTCAAGGTGCCAAAAAAATTAGTCATATAGCCTATCATGTAGTGCTTCCACCAGAATCTCTCTTTCATGTGTCTATTTTGAAGAAACGAGTTGGGCCTGAAGTGCAAGTGCAATTAATGCTTCTTGGGGATGACATCATGATGGTATATTCCAAGAGTTCCGGCCTTGTGAGCTTCCCCAGCTAGCGAAATGATTTCATGTGGCTCTACCAACAGGGTCGTATATCCCGAGAAGTAGTAGTACTACTATTGGGTACTCACCTTATGAGGTGTAAGTCTCCTATTGTAGTTCTGTATAAATGACAGAGTCGACTTGTATGGGTGTCCTAATAGTTAACTATTTGGAGGGTATGGAGGGTAGTCCCCTAAAAAATGGCTTGTGTGGGTGTACTCCAAATGACTTACTTTAGGAGTAAGTCCCTGAGAGACTCCCTTGCTTAGAGGAGACATGATTAGTTTAGAGCTTGGGGTTCTTCAAGAACCATTACTTTAGGCCTAATCATACCGCGGGGTAAAGTTGGGACACTATACTAGAGATATGATGGTTTGGTGCTATATGCTTATTATTTTGTTGTTGTCGCTACTTTATCATATCTCTAGTCTTTATTACTATATTTATTGATGTATTTCTATATTGGATTATGATGGGAAAAATTACACAACTACTCGTGGATAGGCGATATAAACGAATTATAATGAAAATAAGAGATTAGTAATTAAAGTAGCGATCTTATTCAATATGATGGTTAGGTGCTTGGATAATTTATACTAATATTAGAGTGAGATTATTGATGGTCTTAGGCATAATAAGTGGATACCTACATGCGTAGCACTTAGCGGTTTCCTTTAGGATTGTGCCTATTAGTAGCCAAGTACGGAATTCATAATGAACTATAATTGAAGTGAAAACTATAAATACTTGGCTTAGAGTTATCGACATCACCTTAGACATATGAATTATCCATAGGATTGCATCAATGTAGATTATACGACATCGATCCGTATTATGGAAGCAAAGTTGTCATTAGCATAACGAACCATATGAAGCTAGTGACTGGAAATGATGGTTTTAGATTATTAACCCCTAGAGGTAATGAACCCGTAAAGCTTCATATCTATGGAACTTAGAGGCGAGAATAACTAGTAGAGTTAGATAGCTTCCGATATCTAGGATATGAATCCTAGTGGGAGTTTTGCATGCATGTGTGCGGCTTGCATTGCACGATTTTCATACTAGACTACTTACTTTCTATATAAATTGTACACGACTTCATATTACTAGTTGTACTTTCTTATATAAACTTATATAGTTCTCACTGAGCCCGGATTTTGCTCATTCCCTCTTTCCAACAATTTTGCAAGTTAGGCATTGTGGGTAGCTCATGGATAATTCTCTATATGCCTCCGATGTCCATTACCTTTTTTGTAGTCCTTTATGATAACTCTTTATTTAATTACTAGACTGGTTTCCAAATGTTAAAGTTGTACTTTAATTAAACTATTTCAAAAATTTGGAGTGATTTTATTACCAGTTTGGATGTGGATATGATATGTATGAAAAAGGTTTTTGATTCTCACATGTTAGTTTATTGACTCTAACTCCACAAGCTAGACTTTTAAAATGAGGCTGTATTGTATGACTTATCTTCAACAATTTTTTAATTTATAGAAAATTTTCACCCGCCGTCTACGTATGGCACCGTGATTAATCGTGTCTCGAAAGTCTAAACCTCTTAATGGGATTCGAGGCGTCACAGCATCTACGTAGTCTCCCGAGGAGGAACTCTCATGGGTAGCATTATGCTCCGTATCTTCGGGTGGGGTTGTCATTCTATACGAAAACAAGAAGAATGTTATGACAATTTAATGTATCCATTGACAAATAATACAATGTATCTCGTTACTTTATGGATTTCGTCCCATAACCCACGTAATCGCAAAACCTATGCTCTGATACCAAATTATAACACCCCCGTCTTAATTACCGGATTAACACCCGTAATTAAAACCTATAGTGTTACTAAAACACTCCAGTCTAGCTAAAATGGGTACTAATATAAATAAGAAATCCAAATAATGCACAAACGACATATCAAACAAGCATGATATATGAGATAATAGCATAATATATATATATATATATATATGCGTTCATCAGTCATATTAAACTAAGTTATGTAGACTCAAAATAATATACAGTGCTACGGGCTAATCGTGGTTTCCCGTGAAAATATATACATCACAAAAATATAATTATATCAGAACCTCTACTTCGTTCCCAATCCATCGCTTCCTTGTCCTCATTGGACTCCTAAATACCTATGTTATTTTTAGAAAAAACAAGGTTAGTTGTTTGCTCAGTTGGGGGAAAAATAAGGGACATTGTATTCTAAGATATAATTTAACAATTCGTAATCAAATCATACTTTAACTGGTAATCCAATTCATTTTTTTATTATATAAAACAATGCATACATGTACGATGCAGGTTACCTCCCATGTGTTAACCATTACTGCGCTATTGAGAATCCAAGCCGTGGATAAGAGAATACAATTTGTCGCCTTAAGAAATGCATTATCGATGCAATGTCAAAATGGGACTACTTGCCCTCAATTTTATACGGACATAGATGTAAACATAATTCATAGTGCCTTGCCAATTGCCTAGGTTTTCGGACTCCTCACTGATGGCTTATAAGCTGTCAAACATTGTATCCCCCGAAGGTTTAGGGATTTTCAACCTAAGGGCATCGAGTCCTACCTATTTTTCCATCCCGCAAGCACTATACACATAAGAAACCGTCCAATCCTAAGAATCATAAGCTCTCATAACCATATATAGGAGATATAAACATTTCATAAAGTAAACATTTGAACCGTATGCCATATGAATGCTTCCGGGCTTTCCAAGAGATTGCTGAGCTTCCGGTTTACACAATAAGGATGCAAACATGTATACACGCTATTAAATGGAACATTAAAAATGATATATGCGATACAAACTTTATTAATCCTTTATCCGTGTACCATAGAGTGTAAACAAAACCGTAACCAATCTGTTTTCATCAAAGTGTCACATATATGCCCGAAGGCATCCACACGGATTGAATAATACGTAAACCTCGATTTTAGATGGCACATATTGCTTCAATTCTTGAATTTGCAATTAACCGATAAACATATTTCATTTTTGGGTATCGAATAATTGCTGCTCTCGTGAGACGGTAAATGTTTGTTTAAAGATTTAGATTCATTTGAGCATTATTGACTGTTGTGCCCAAGAAGTACATTGAAGTTTTTCTGGTGGTAGATTATGATCCACAAAACCTCAACCAATTGAATGAATTTAAAAATAAAAATCCATGCTCATTGATTTCTAAAGTACAAATTGATTCGAGCCAATACAGATTGTAATGGATTGAATTATTTTTTTTGGGTCAACAAATAATAAGAAATTTCTTTCCATCAACACTAAATAATAACAACCAGAAACACAAAACAAAGAAACCTAAAATTTAAATCTTTGGAGAAGAGTTTAAGGGTATCGGTAATGCATGCTCAAATCTATAATGTTAAGGACAGTTTGAAAATCCTTTTTAAAGGATAGTTTAATCAGGGAAGGTTACCCTCTTTGTCTAGCCGTCACAAATTCTTAAAAGAAAATTACGCTTTAGTCCTTAACAAGAGTTTTGTAAAAAAAAAAAAAAATGAAGAAGAAAACAAAAGACACTAAGGCTCCTTCATAAAAAATGATAGCAAAACCAATGAATGCTCCATATATTCCACCTGCCAAATACACTAAGGCTCCGTCATAAAAAAAAATTAATGGTCGAAAATGAAGATATGTATCAATTTTTTTTATTATGCCCACTTCCAGTTTGAATTTCTTGATGAGATTTTGTGGAGATCATATCTACCAAGATTAATGAAAAAAATATTCTTTTAACTCTTGAATTATATGCCATTGCACGAAATTAGACCGAAAGATAATGGAAATGAGCTAAGTCCTTTTTCTTCTATTTCAACGGCTATACTGTTGATAAAAATTCATAAAACACATCTTATTTCATGACCGCATCCACCACAAACAAGCATGGTGGTTATTTAATGGATGAAATCAAAGTATACAATTAAGATATATCAAACATTATATAAAGCCCTAATTCTTTGAACATCGTCCCCGTGTAGACCTTTAGTCATTCTTGGCATAGTGGAAGAATACATCATTGTGTCCTCAACCGAGCTATGCCTAAGTCCAAGAAGGTGCTCAATTTCATACAAGGCAACTGTCTCTAAATCAAAAGCTCTAGAGACTTGACCTTCAGACGATAATTCATCTTCATCATAGTGAAACCTTCCATCGGTCCGCCCATCACTGATTTTAATCACCCAGACTCATCCACCACTAATTTTGATCACCTTACTCAGCCTATGGAGAATGTCACACCATCTGAACCATCTTCACTCAATATCACACCTTCAAACAAGTCTCCAATTGCGGTAAATCCCAATGAAAATGACATATGTTGATCCTGTCATTCTACCACCGATAAGGCAGTCCACTTGGGTAAGAGAGCTTCCACATCACCTTCGTGATTATCATTGTTACTCTACCATATTTTCACACCATGAACCTTCCTCATTTAAAGAAGCAAGTTCTAACCCACTTTGGCAGCAAGCAATGTCTAAAGAATTACAGGCTTAGAAAAAGCTCAAACATGGGAGTTAGTTGCTTTTCCATTGAAAAAAACTATAGTTGTTTGTAAATGGGTCTATAAAATCAAAATCAGGTCAGATGGTTCGGTAGAACGATACAAAGCTCGTCTTGTAGCTAGAGGTTTCACCCATGAGTATGGTATTGATTATAAATAGACTTTTTCTCCTATTGCTTGCATGACATCTGTTCGCGCCTTCCATGCCATTGCTGCTGCTCGAACAGGGGATCTTTTTCAGATGGATGTGAAGAATGCTTTTCTCAAATGTGAACTCAGTGAAGAATTTTAAATGAAACCTCCTCCAGGATATACTCACTCTTCCTCTCAAGTTTGCAAACTACGGCGTGCCTTGTACGGGCTTAAATAGGCTCCTCGTGCCTGGTTTGCAAAATCCAGCTCAATAATTGGGAAGTTTGGTTTATCGTCTAGCAATTATGATCCTCGTCTCTTTATTCGGCAAACAGATAATGGTATTACACTTATTTTTCTCTATGTGGATGATATTAATCACGAAAAATATTGGATCCTAAAAGATCTCTCAGCCAACATTTTGAAATGAGGTCATCTCAACTACTTCTTGGGTCTTGAAATTCTTTCTGACTCAAGTGGCTATTATCTTTCTAAAGCAAAATATACTTCTGACATTATTACTCAAGCTGGTTTCACTGATGGTAAAACTGCACCTACTCCATTAGAAAATAATCTCAAGCTTACTCCGCTTGATGACAGTCCTCTCAGTGATGCTACTTTATATAAATAATTGGTTGGCAGTCTTGTTTATCTTACCGTCACTCGCCCAGATATCACTCATGCAGTTCATTTGGTGAGTCAATTTATGTCTGCTCCTCGTTCTAAACATTAAGCTTCTATTTTTCGGATACTTCGGTACCTTAAAGGAATAATGTTTTATGGTCTTCATTTCTCCTCCATACATTCTCTTGAGTTACGCGCTTACTCTGATGTTGATTGGGTGGGAGATCTTACTGATCGGCAGTCTATTACTCGTTATTGTTTTTTTAGATGATTCTCTAATCTCGTCGCATAGCAAGAAACAATCTTTTGTTTCTAGATCTAGTACTGAGGCAGAATATCGCGCGCTTGCTAACACTCACTACACCAAAAATAAGATTTTGTGATAGTTGAACTCGCTAAGTTTGTGATTGCCATTGACAGTCACAAATTTATGACAGCCCTTAGCGGTCATAAATAGAATATTGTCATATTTTTGAAAAATTGTTACTATCATTGGCTGTCACAAAGGTTATAAGTATTTGTGACAGTCTATGGCAGTCACCTGAATTAATTATTTTTGACAATATGTGTTTGTGACTAACCATAACAGTCACAAATAGGTGTCATATTATATTTTCACTTATAACATCCATGAGCAGTCATAAACTTCAAACCAAAATGACATAGTATGCCAAATCATATAAATTTATCTCTAACAACCCTAAATGACAGATGAATTGTTATCTTCCTAGCCTCAGCCATCACTCTCATTCTCACTCTCACACAAAATATCATCACTTAACTCTCCAGATCTCACTCGAACTCTCACTCAAAATCACACAAATCTCACCCAAAGCTTCCTGCGTTCATCATCATCGTCATCCGGCCAATAGCTTAAGAAATGGGTCATCAAAATCGTTCATCATCTTCATTCGACCATAGCTTCCTTCATTCTCTTCATTTATTCAAGGTATGGATTTTATATTATAGTTGTTTTCATTCATTCTCTCCTTAAATCTTTTGATTTTGTGTGTATATATATAAATCTCGACTTGATTTGGCTTATTTTTTGGCCCTAGAAGCATGATCTGGAGCTCTAAAAGCTCATTTCCTTCAAAAATCCCCAAAATGTTGCCGTGGGGGTATTAATATATTCAGTGGGGTATTTATTTTATTTATTTATTTTTCATCTGACCCACAGTTCTAAATTAGAAAGCTACAGCTATACAAAATTCCAAAAATATTTAACTTTCGTCCTCTTTTGTTCTAAGATAATATTAATTAATCTAAATTATAATTGCAAAGGCAATATCGTGTTGTTGAATTTGCAAAATGTTTATGTCTGATTTTGTTTTACTTTTGTGGAGTTGGAGAATGTGGTATCTGATTGCATATGTTTTGTTTTACATTTTGCTATAGTTATATGACTAACCCATGTATGGATCTTGTATTTGTAACTGATGTAACACTTGCAACACTAGAATAATTTCAATTTATTTTGTAATCAGTTTGTTTCATTTGATGGATCAAGAAAATCCAATTACTAACTGAACCTGTGATATACTTTTAATATACCCTGACATAATTGTACTTGGTGCGTAGACATTTTAGATTAGTTTTGTGGGACATTTATGAAAGGATAGGACTGCTAAATCCTTTCTCACCTTCACTCACTAAGTCTAAACTACTTCAACATTTAACAGTTAATAGAAATTGGAATGGGAGAGAATTAGAGAAAGAGATGAGTAAAGAAGAAATTAGAGAGGAAAAATATAGAGAAATATGCTAAGGAAATTATGTTTTTCATATCCTTTTCTGTCTCAATACACCATCATATAAAGTAAGAGGGAGAAAGAATTTACTAACATCTAAGGAAAAGGCCAATCAGTGTAGGGCTCTTCTAACAACTTATGCCTATCAAAACGACATCACTGAAACTAAAAACGACAATAACACAGTTTAATAGAATGACACTAACTCAACCAGTTAAACGACATTGAATCTACTATAAAACGACAATCACGGAGTCAATTAAAAATATCACTAGCTGTCCTCATCTATCATGTCAATTTAGTTTGTAATCAATCATCTTCATGTTGTATCCTACTTTTAGTTCACTTATGCTTTGCTTGTGTAGATTTTGAATGGTAAGGTCAGTTCCTAGTGTTTAGCGATATATTGTCTATTTGCCTTTTCTTTTAGTTTGCTCTTTTGCGCTATCATTTTTAGAAATAATGAATCTCACGTGAAGTTCCAAAAAATTAAATTCAGGAAGTTATTGTTAAAAGCCTAAGAAGAAGCAAGAGTAACATACTGTGTGGTGTGTGTGGTTGTAATAAATTGATAAAGCTTTGCCTGGTGTTCATTTCATGGAAGTATCTTATCGCCCAACATCTAACCATTGCCTCTTTGTCCCATCCACTCCACTCAATCAACTATGTAAGTCTCCCATCTATCTTTCTCTTTACATAATTACGATCTTATTTTAATATCTACTTAACATATTTTGGTCATAGCAGTATGATGCTATTTAAAGATGTGTATTATTAAAATAGTTGAAAATTATTGAAAACACTACTCGATATAAATGGCCTCGCTTGTTTGTGTAATTAACCTTTTCCTTTTTTCGCTGTAGGGGAACATATATAAGTGGAAGTAGTTTAATTGGTGTTGCCATCAAAGCCCCTCGCATTTTACTTCTGAAAATCTAATCATGTAATTGATTGGCTTTACATTTTCCCTGATTAAATGTGTGCCCTTTTCATTATTCTTTTCATTTTGGTGATGGATTTTTTATTATAAAGAAAGCCTTTTACATCTATAAGAGTAGAAGTGAAGAATGGTACATTAAATAATCTATAAGGCATTATCCTAGTCTTACAAAAGGTAAAATGGCATCAAAATAAGTAGTGAGGAACAAATGGAATAAGGAGTGCATGTTAAGAGGAGACTCTCTATAGGGTTGCTATATTATATTGACAAAAGGCATGCTTAATAGTTAAATAGTGGACTTTTTACTAGGTGTGTGTGAAACACAATGACCTCTTCAGTTCAAATTAAAGAAAGTAGAGAAAGTTTTAGGGAGATATGCTCTCTAATTATGATTTTCTTAAAACATGGGAATACATTTTGGCTCATATCAGTAATGTCAAAATAAAATCATTACAATTTATTTTCGAAGAACACTCGAGGACCCTTTCCATTCTTTTAAAATTTTGGAGATTTATAGTGAATTTCAAATGTGTAGAGAGAGTAGGAAAGGGTTAAAGGGATTTTTTTTGTTTGGGTAAGATTTTGCCTCAAATTTAAGTTTGGAGCCTAATATAGTAGAAAATTGGAGTTTCTCTGAGATGGCATATTAGATTAAGTATTTGAAATTTAAAGGGAGAAAAAAAAGTTGCAAATATGAATTTAGACATAAACAACCAAACAAGGATTTGTTAACTGTGAACTCACTTTATTTTACTTACAATTTTAAACATTATTATACTTCAATTACTTTAGACATAACCCTCAGCTTGCCCATTGATGATCATAAAATACCAACAATTAGATAAAAGTCTCTATACCATGTTTATAAACCTTTGCTAAAATCTAAACTGTTAAATTTTCAAAATGAAAAGCCAAGACATTTTATCATATGCCTTAGTGATATCTAGCATAAGCATTACATTATTTCCTCTAACCTTTGCATCAAGTTTATATAACCGTAAAGGAGCAGCCTCCCTGTTTTAGTTCACAACATCTGAACTAGCTAGCTAATTAATCTGAGTTTAAATATTCATTAATTTAAACAACATTTAAACATAGTATGAATCTGAGTAATACTCTGAAAATTGTTTTTCTTAAAAGTGAAGTATGCAGGATTATATTCACAGTAATTTACCTATACATAAATATCTTTAATTATAAAACTATAATCAGCGGCAACATGATGTCAGCCAGTTGATACATGCCCTTATCCAACCTAGAAGCCGAAAAGGATTGCCAAGATCATTTAAACATAAAACCAAAATTCTTTTAATTTCCATGAACAATCACTTTCTAACATAAGTACTTGTTTTTTCAATCACCCAACAAGTCTCACACCAAACCCTTTGCTCCCTTCATCAGGGGACTACCCTTTTCTGCTTTGAACAATGCCAATTCTTGTACTACTCCTTTATCTAACCATTTGTTAGACAACGAATAGAGAACTTTGTACACAAATAAAATTGAACTGAGTAAAAGGAGTGGACTGTTCAAATAATATCTTTAATTATAAAACTATAATCAACGTGCTAAAATAGGTGAGGTGAGGTGAGGTGAGGTGTAACATTAAGGTTCTTCCCAGACAAAAACAAATAAATAAATAAAAGAAGTCAACTTTTTTTCTAAAATGCAAAGATGCTTTACCAACTAAGATACACATATGTAATATCTCCTGCTAAACTTAATTCTTTACTTAAATATTTCTTCTCCATCTTCTTCTCTATACAATAAATGAGTCATGAAGAAATTGCATGTAATACTAAAAAAATAGGCTATATCAAAGAAAAGAGATATACAAAAAAAATAAAATAAAAATCATATACAAGTGATAATTTTAATCTAGTCGATCTTGTATAACCGTTTTACCTTAACCAATCATAACCCATTTAATTTAGCATGAATAAGAACTAACATGTATAACAAAAATGGGTAATATGGCACAATTAATCTACTCGTATCATATTAAATAAGTAATCTAGAACAATTGACATCTACAAAAAAATGGGTTATCTATAATTTAGCAAACCTTAAATCTAAACATGTCGATTGTAGGTTAATTTCAGGTTAGTCGTGTTAATTTTACAAACTCAAACACTGCCCCTTTTATTCTTCACTTATGTTCATATTAAATGTGTGCCCTTTTCTTCACTTATAAATTATTTGTTTTCGCTTTTAATTAGGAGACTAGTATGTTGTATAAGCCTAAAAGTAAACATATGATAAGTGTGTTTTTATATGTATATTATATTATAGAGAATCTAAACACTAATAAAAAAATGACAATATATATGATGTCTAAAGTAGTATATTGTTTTCATATCTGTAGAAATTAGTGATGGAATTTTCACGTTATAAAGAGGTGATGGGTGAAAATAATAACAGAATGGGAGATGCATGCGCCGCTGGGGTAAGGGAATTTGTTAAGTATGCAAGGAGAAATCTAGGAGATGACCTAATCTCGTGTCCATGTACGCATTGTAAAAATGGTAAAAATGTTCACTGGGAAGAAGTTGAGGTACATTTAATCAAGTGGGGAATGCAACAAGATTATTTATTTTGGAATTATCATGGGGAGAGAAAGATCCCTTTTATTCCAGAAAAAATACCAATGAACGAACCATTTCATAAAGAGGGAGATCCACTACGGCATAGTGGCTTGAACGACCTCATTCACGATGCTTATGGACTTCACGTAAATCAACCTAATCACAGTTCAAAAGCTGATAATGGTTGTGGAGTAGAAGATCTTAACCAAGATAAAGACTATATCAAATTAAAAGATGCGACGTCAAGGCCTTTATATCATAATTGCAACCCAGAGCACACGACATTGTATGCTACTATTGGTTTGCATAACTTGAAGAGTCATTTTGGTTTATCGAGAAATAGTGTGACAAATATCCTCAAGTGGGCAAGAGACTTACTTCCAAAGGATAACACACTTTCTAATAGCTATCCGGACATGAAGAGTAACTTAAAGGGTTTAGGGCTGAAATATAAATCGATTCATATCTGCCAGTTCGATTGTATTTTATACCGAAAAGAGCACAAAGATAAATTAAAATGTCCATTTTGTAACGAACCTAGATATGCCCAGAAAATAAATTTAAATAGCAAGCAAAAGCTAGGTAGCTACTAATGTACCGAATAAGGTACTTAGATATTTTCCTTTAGGGCAGAGGTTGACGAGACTATACATAGTGCATTGGATAGCAGAGGCAATGACTTGGCATTCTCGGGCGGAGGTGGGTGACAATCTTATGCGTTATCCGATTGATTCATCCATGTGGAAGGCTGTAAATTTTTGGCACCCAGAGTTTGCACAGGAAAGTCAAAATATCCGCATTGGAATATCAACGGATAGATTTAATCCCTTTAGTAATTTAAGCACAACACATAGTATTTGGCCAGTCTTTGTAGTTCCTTATAATCTCCCACTGTCTTTGTGCATGAGGCCCCGAGTGATGACATAGATATCTTCTTGGCACCACTGATTGAAAAATTGAACGACTTGTAGGTTGAAAGCGTTTGATTCGTTCAAACAAGAGACATTTACTTTGAGGGCTATATTGTTGTGAGCCATTCACGATTTTCCAGCACATGGGACTTTATCTGGGTGTAATGTGCATGGCTACTTGGGTTGTCTTATTTGCGCAGAAGAAATCGAAGCCACATATTTAACTGAATGTCACAAAGTATTTTATCATTCCTATAGGAGATTTCTACCACTTGGTCACAAGTTTAGGACAGTGGAAAGCAATTTTCTCCCGGAAGGGGCTGAACCAAGGCCATTTCCTAGAAAACTATCAGGGACAGAAGTTGAAGCAAAGTCCGCATTGGTTTTTCAGGCACTTAGGGTTAAACATCCTAAAGTTTTGACTGCGAAGCGTAAACTAAAGGAAGGAGGTGTAACGATGGCTTGGTCTAGGAGGTCAATACTATTTGATTTGCCATATTGGAAGGAACATTCGGTAAGACATGTGCTAGATATAATGCATGCCGAGAAAAATATCATTGAGCACATAGTAGGAACATGTATTGATAGGAGTCATTCAAAGGATGGGGTAAATGCTCGAAAGGATCCCCATAAATTGAAGACGAAAAGATCGTTATGGCTGAAGGAAGATCCTAAAACTGGAAAAACTACAATGCCAGCCGGAGCCTATTCGTTGTCCACTAATGAAAGAAAAGTATTCTTAAATACGTTGTATGAGTTGAAGGTTCCATCCAATTTCTCTTCTAATTTGCGTAGAGTTGTTCATCATGCCACCAATGATTTGAAGCAGTTCAAGTCTCACGATTGGCATGTTATTATGCAATTAGTCCCGCTTTTGTTTGGGCATTGTTTTGCAAAGCAAAAAGATCTTCAGAGGGCTATTATGCAAATAAGCTTATGTTTTACCTTACTATGCGCAAAAATTGTCAATAAAAAACACATTATGGCAACAAAGACTGCTATGGCTGAGGCTACTTGTGTATTTGAGAAGTACTTCCCTCCTTCATTCTTTGACATAAACATCCACTTACTGGTGCATTTATGTGATGAAGCACTACAATGTGGGCCGGTTAGGTATCGTTGGATGTATCATTTTGAGCGATTGATGAAAACCTTCAAAGATTACGTTAAAAATGCTCGATATGTTGAAGGTTCCATTACGGAGGAGTACATCACAGAAGAAGCTTCCATCTATGCTAAGGAGTATATTCCTAACCCATTTAATGAAACATGTGAATGCTTTGTTGATGACTTGGAAGGGTTTGCTAATGAAGAGGCTTTGGGGAATGGAAAGTTTGTGACACTAACAAGTGTTCAATACGAACAAGCAGCCCGATACGTTTTTAAAACGCACGAGGTTATAGACCATTGGTAAGAATGAGAATTTTTAAACTTTATTTGAAATTACTAATGTTATTTATTACTATTGGGTGTCATAATTCCATTATTTATATTATAGGAAATATAACGCATCTGAGCTAGGAAAAAAGAGAAGGAGAGCGGGGAATACAGACAATGAATTCAAGCATTGGGTAACAAAAGAGGTATACTAGGAATATGTGACTTTGTAGATGCTAATAATAATTAAATTTGACTTATTAGTAATTCAAGCCCTTTCTATAATTTCAGATGTTAAAAAATCAAGATGTCTCTTCAAAGCTTGGACGCTATGCCACAGGGCCCAACTTCGTGGCTAAGGAGTATAAGAAATATCGGCTCAATGGTTATATGTTCTGATTAAGTGCACATGATTCAAACCTTATTGCTAAACAAAACAGTGGCATATTAGTTAATGCTTTAACTTACTTCAGGTTTAGTGCGAATGATAGAAATTTGGTTGAAGCTGAAATGACATATTATGGGATTATAAGATAAATTCTTGTACTAGACTATGTAACTGAGAAAGTAACGACCTTTTACTGTGACTGGGTTAAGGTAGAAGACAAAATAGCTTGTATAGTCGACTCTGACACTAATATGGTCATGGTTGATTTGAATAAGAAAAAGAGCAAAGATCATATAAATGATGAGCCATTTGTTTGCGCATTCCAGAATCATAAGCAAGTGTTCTATGCTAAGAGCCTGAAGGATGGTGTGTGGTCTTTTGTTCTATATTCGCCCAAGCGTTTGACTACATCTATAGACGACTTAGAGGCACCTACTCAATTTCAATATGCATTGGATGATAATCCAGAATTGAAGAAATTTTTAGATTATCTAGATGACTAAGTATTTAATATTTTGTGTAAATACTTTCATTAATTTTTGTTAGACTTCATCCTTTCAAGTACTTGTACTCTAAGGCTAGTGGGCGGGCTTTTGTTACCCTCAAAACTCTATTTGAACACCATTTTAAAAGGGAATTCTAATATAGTCATATGCTTTTAGTAATATTGAACTATATGATATTCTATATATTCAATTATAAGAATCGGTGGGTTTTAATTTGTTTTGAAATTGCAGACCATGGCGGGCTCATCAAGTCATCAAGAAATTGAACCTGAAACTCCACCTATCTCCCAAGGGTCCGTGATTGGTGCAAACTCACCTACGGATAACTGACATGTCATTACCTTTAATAGTACAGGGCAGATAATCAAAAATAAAGATAAGTTCAAGGCTCGATCTTTAACTCTACTAAAAATACAAGTGTGGTTGGAATACGACGATTGGAGGCAAGTTAAGCAAACCATTAAGGATGATATGTGGAAAACACTATCTGGAGAATTTATTATTCCCCTCGATAGAAAAGAGGATGTTTTGAAAGAGATGGGTGGACAACTAAGAACATGGAGATGGAACACACAAAATAGGTATTTAAAGGATTTAGATGCTACTGGAATATTGGCTTTGAAGGATAAAGTACCCCCAAAAGAGAACATTTGTCTTAGCCAATGGAACTCCTTCATTCAATGGGAGGCAACAGAGAAAAAACTTCTACAAAGAAAGGTTCTAAAAGGAAACATGGCTAATAAGAATGATGTCCATTGCCTTAGTAGGACGTCATATGCAGAGAAATCTAATGATAGGGTATATACATCTATAACTTTTAAGGACATTATGTGTATATATATATATACACCTCATCCTCCTAATCATTATAAGATGTATGTAGAAATCGAAGGACCCAGATCGGCGATCGCCTACTCGTTCTGCGGTGTACTTGGAGTCTCGTAAACAACCAAAAATAGGGGAAATACACCCAAAAGTTGCAGAAACATGTGTAAGTTATAAAATATAGTCTTTGAAACTTTTATTGTTATACTTAATCAATTCAAATCCTTATTTTGCGTCTTTTGCATTTTATAGCAAAAAGTCAAGGAGTTAAACAGTGGTCAAGACTCATCAAGCCAAATTTCTTTATAAGATAATGCATTGACGCGGGTTTTGGGGAAGGATTCCAGGGGAAGAACCCGTGGTGTAGGTCGAGTCTATAAAGGTAAAGTGAAGGTAGTTCAGCCCGTTAAGTCCAACATTGAGAAAGTTCTCTATAGCAATCAGCACTTGGATAAGGTGGTTTATGGCATGCAGGATCAAATTAGTAGTTTTATAGCAGCATTTAACAAATCTTAAAACTTATCTTCGTCACAACTTTTAATGCCACAATTTTCTCCGCAACTAAATCACAGTATTGCACACCCTCCCCGCCAATATTTCCTTTAGCAACTCCAAGTCCAACACGTACGTCACAACCGACTCGTGTCCTTATTAAAGACGTTGTGTCAACTAAGGTCATTGTTAAAGGAAATGTAGTTCCAACACTTAAAAGAGAAAAAAATGCATGGTCGTAACATTCAAGACCATGAAAGCAAACTTTGTGTTATAAGCGTGGAGAATGATGAGTTTGAAACTCAGTTATATCTAGGGTGTCAAGGGTGTGCCACGACCATTGGGGAAGTTGTAGGCGACTTTGTGGTGTGGCCTAAATGTTTTATTGAAGAAATTTAGTTTAACTTTAATTTGGGATATGTAATATCTTAACTTAGTTTGGTCATATGTTGACTTTAACTTCACCTTTTATGGATTTATGCTTCAATTTGTGGACTTTTTTAGTAATTGAGACTTGTAATTTTTTTGTTGACTGTTTAAATTTACAGATTTAATAGTGTTTTTTAATTGATTAAATTTACGAGGTTGCTAGGTTTTTGTTAACTTGTTAAATTTGCGGACTAATCCTTTAGTGCGGTGTAGTTATCGAAATGGCTTACAATGCCTACGTGGTATTCAAAGGCCTACGTCCAGGTGTGTACACTTCTTGGCTTGAAACACATTCTCAAGTAAGTAGATATCGAGGGGTCGTGTATCGAGGATTTCATTCTTTCGAGCAAGCGCAACAAGTGTACTATGACTACGTAACATCAGGTGATACCTTTTTTGTGCGACAACCCTTACATGTGTTCCCACCACCTGTTGACGCATGGTCTAGGTTCTGAATGGTTTGCTATATATTCATGGCATTTCATGTCATCATCGTGTTGATTAAATATTTATCTCCTTAATTATATTTGTCTATGTAATTGTATTTATCTCCTTATTTATATATATTTCTTTTTCCTTTATTGCGAGGTTTACACGATGAGACACAAGCTTGGATGCATGTTTGGCGTGGGCGATGATGATAATATGTATACGCCTCTCCTATTTCAGACGGTATCTTCCTTTCATAGTGGAATAAATTCAATTCCAATTGTCCATGGATTTTAATTTTTTCAATTCAGAAGTAGCTACCTTTGATTAAAACATAATAATTTATCTTCGAAATTAATAGCAAAGTAAAGGTTTCACGGACAATTATAGTCGAATTTTTGGATATTTGGGGAAGTTCCTATATCATGATCAATATAAGATAATTAGTGAGGCTATAATAAATCTGCCTAGTTCGTTTTCAATCCACATCAACCTAGCTTATGGTTTCCAAGTATTTTTTAAAATGTTCAATGGCTAGCTAATCTTGATTGGTTGTCTCTTTCTGCCTACAAGTGTTTATCATGAACTACTCTTGTTTGATGTTCTGTATATCAACAAATTAGAGTTTTCCAATCATTTTATGTTGTTTTTCCAATTACACATGTTCTAATTTATCACATAACTGGAGAAAACTTTGAATTGATGTTGACATACATGATAGTCATATTTCCTGGCTTTTTTACTTTAGTTTGTAAAGTCTCAAACCAAATATTGATCGTGACCAAAGTTAAACCTGCCTGTGGTTATTTGTCTGTTATCAATTCTTGCTATATTCAAGGAACTACTTTTATTTTTCCCTTAGTTCCTTTGTCAGTCCTTTAGGACTTCGGTGATGAATGTAAACTGTTTGTATTCTTCGTTTGCACGTTCCATGTCTAGCCAAGGATTTGATACATCAATTCTCGAAGTTCAAGATGCTGGGTTGAGTGCAGAAGTGAGATCTAGCAAAGTCAAGCAACATGTTAAGGTTATTTCTAGCCACATTAATTATTTGATTAAATTCGAAGTTCATAGTAAATGTTTACTATACAAGCACTTTCATGTTGTTGGGGTAACCTTTCAGGTCTATTAGAAGCAACACAAGGTTCTACTTTGGATCGTGACCAAGGTTAAACTTGTCTGTGGTCATTTGTCTGTTATCAATTCTTGCTATATTCAAGGTACTACTTTTATTTTTTCCTTAGTTCCTTTGTCAGTCCTTTAGGACTTCGGTGATGAATGTAAACTGTATGTAATCTTCATTTGCATGTTCCATCTTCAGCTAAGGATTTGATACATGGATTCTCGAAGTTCAAGGTGCTGGGTTTAGTGCAGAAGTGAGATGTAGCAAAGTCAAGCAACCTGCTAAGGTTATTTCTGGACAAATTAATTATTTGATTAAATTCGAAGTTCATAGCAAAGGTTTAATGTACAAGCACTTTCATGTTGTTGGGGTAACCTTTCAGGTCTATTAGAAACAACACAAGGTTCTACTTTGGATCGTGACTAAAGTTAAATATATATATATGTAGTCATTTGTTTGTTATTAATTCTTGCTATATTCAAGGTACTACTTTTATTTTTCCCTTAATTCATTTATTAGTCCTTTAGGCCTTTGGTGATGAATGCAAATTGTTTGCAGACTTCGTTTGCACGTACCATGCCTAGCCAAGGATTTGATACATGGATTCTAGAAGTTCAAGGTGCTGGGTTTAGTGCAGAAGTGAGATGAAGCAAAGTCAAGCAACATGTTAAGGTTATTTCTGGCCAAATTAATTATTTGATTAAATTCGAAGTTCATAGCAAAGGTTTAATGTACAAGCACTTTCATGTTGTTGGGGTAACCTTTCAGGTCTATTAGAAGCAACACAAGGTTCTACTTTGGATCGTGACCAAAGTTAAGTATATATGTGGTCATTTGTTTGTTATCAATTCTTGTTATATTCAAGGTACTACTTTTATTTTTCCCTTAGTTCATTTGTTAGTCCTTTAGGCCTTCAGTGATGAATGTAAACTGTTTGCAGTCTTCGTTTGCAAGTACCATGTCCAGCCAAGGATTGGATACATGGATTCTAGAAGTTCAAGGTGCTGGGTTGAGTGCAAAAGTGAGATCTAGCGAGTCAAGCAACTTGTTAAGGTTATTTCTGGCCAAATTAATTATTTGATTAAATTCGAAGTTCATAGCAAAGGTTTACTGTACAAGCACTTTCATGTTGTTGGGGGTAACCTTTCAGTTCTATTAGAAGCAACAGAAGGTTCTACTTTGGATCGTGACTAAAGTTAAATATATATATGTGGTCATTTGTTTTTTATCAATTCTTGCTATATTCAAGGTACTACTTTTATTTTCCCCTTAGTTCATTTGTTAGTCATTTAGGCCTTTGGTGATGAATGTAAATTGTTTGCAGTCTTCGTTTGCACGTACCATGTCCAGCCAAGGATTTGATACATGGATTCTAGAAGTTCAAGGTGCTGGGTTTAGTGCAGAAGTGAGATGTAGCAAAGTCAAGCAACATGTTAAGGTTATTTCTGGCCAAATTAATTATTTGATTAAATTCGAAGTTCATAGCAAAAGTTTACTGTACAAGCATTTTCATGTTATTGGGGTAACCTTTAGGTCTATTAGAAGCAACACAAGGTTCTACTCTTACTAACCAATTTAGATATTTAAGTCAAAGGCTTGTAAATATTATCAATGGTCAGCGATCAGTTTCTCCACAGTTCAGTGACTTGCTAGAATGTTTCTCTACGATTATAGAAGATTTCTAGAACCAAATTGATCTAATTATGAAGTATAACTGGGACTTTGATTAATGGATTGTAGTGTAAATATACTATGGATATTGATTGATTTGATTGTATTGCCAATATATTGATTGAATTGTAGTGCAAATATATTGTGGATTTTGATTGAAATGCAGGTACAAAAATTGGTATTTGATATTTTCGATTTTTTTTCAAATATTCACAAAAATTGCGATTGTTGAAAACAGTCACAAAATATTCCACGGTCTTTTGTAACATGTTTCTGATTCTTAAAACTGTCACAAAACAAACAGATTGTGACAGTATTAAACTGTCATAAATTTATGTGATAAATTTCTGACTAAGTTGTGACAGTTAAAAGCTATCACATGAAATCAATTTTGTGATTGCTTAAAATAGTCACAAATTACAATAACTTGTGACAGTTTATGGCTGTCACAAACACAATTTTATGACTGCCAATAACTATCACAACTTGGCTTTGTGACAGCCACAAAAAGTCGCCTTAGAATGTCATATAAATTTGGGTTGTTATTATTGTGTGACAGTTTTTGGCTGTCACAAAGAAACTTGTGACAGTTGTTTATGTAAGAGCTCTTTGTGACAGTTTTTGGCCTTTGAAATAGTTTTCGGCTGTCATAAATTACTGATTTTGGTGTAGTGACTACACAACATCTTGTCTAGCTTAGATGGCTTCTTGAGGAGATGGGTACCCCTCAATATTCTCTATTGTGACAATCGAAATGTTATTCAGATCGCCCATAATGAGGTCTTTCATGAATGTACAAAGCATATATAAATCGATTGTCATTTTGTTCGTCAGCATGTCACGCACAGCACTGTCATCTTCTCTCTGTTTCTTTTGAAGATTAACCAGCTGATATTTTCACCAAAGTTCATCCTCCTACTCGCTTTCTCGATCTTATTTCCAAACTCAAGTTGGTATCGCATATGACACCTTGGGTTTGAAGGGGGATGTTAACATATATATTTTGCATATATTGTTGCCATATGTTAGGGATTTTGCTAGTTTGTCATAGTTGACTTTTACAAGTTTATATATTCATAGATTCTATTTATTTCCCCATTCATACTTGTACACATCCTTATATATATATAGGGCTCATTGTATTATTATTATTATTATTATTATTATTATTATTATTATTATTATTATTATTATTATTATTATTATTATTATTATTATTATTATTATTATTATTATTATTACTATTATTACTATTATTACTATTATTACTATTATTACTATTATTACTATTATTACTATTATTACTATTATTATTATTATTATTATTACTATTATTACTATTATTACTATTATTACTATTATTATTATTACTATTATTACTATTATTACTATTATTATTATTATTATTATTATTATTATTACTATTATTACTATTACTACTATTACTACTACTATTATTACTATTATTATTATTATTATTATTATTATTATTATTATTATTATTATATTACTACTACTACTACTACAAGAGTTCTCTCTTCCATTTCTTTATTTTTAACATAATCAAGGAAAGTTACCCTCTTTGTATTATAGCCATTACAAATTCTTAATAAAATTTTTGTTTTATTAGTTTATTGCCCCATAGAATTCAAAATTACATTTACTAATAACAAGATCAATGTGGTTGCCTCAGATTTTGTTGGGAGCCCACGTAGTGCAAATATGTGTTTAAAATTCATTTGGGTTATAATTTTCAGGACTTTTTTCACTCCGTTGTAGCATCTTGCCATTCATTTAAGCATCTGCTAAATGAGTCGACACTTGTGAGAGCCAAACATGTTAATGATAGTTAATATGAACCTTTTAAATTTTGTTGTAATCATGTTCAAAGTTACTGAATTTGCAAGACGCTTTGGTGCATGGTACGGGTACAGGTACAAGGCATAAGTAGAATTTGATCTATATATACATGCATAAACAGTTAAGCAGAATTCAAAAATTGGATTCAACTGATTACTTACGTTTTTAATACTTGTCAATTTTAAGAATTCCTAAAGAAGGGGAGTCCTATTGGATTAATAACAGTTGAAGGTGTTCTAATTCAAAAGTTAAACGGATATATTTTCTCACACAACTTGGGAGAGATGATCATTTCCACAAAATTTCATCTAAAAAATTCATTCTAGGTGAGGGTGAGATGAACATTTAAAATTTTAATGGTCGAAAATGAAGAAATGTATCAATATTTTTATTACGCCCACTTCCGGTTTGAATTTCTTGATGAGGCTTTGTTGAGATAATCTACTCATTATTATAGAGATCATCTCCAGCTCCACCAAGATTCACGAAAAAGTTCATCTATTTAGCCCTCGAATTAGATGCCATTGGACGAAATTGGATCGAAAGGTAATGGAGATGAGCTAAGTCATTTTTCTTCTATTTTAGTAGTTATACCGTTGATAAAAATTCATAAAACACGTCTTATTTAATGACCGCATCCACCACTAACAAGCATGGTGATTATTTAACAGATGAAATCAAAGTATAAAATTAAGATACATCAAACATTATATAAAGCCCTAATTCCTTGAACATCGTCCCCATGTAGACCTTTAGTTGTTCCTGGTGAAATATAAGAATACATGATTGCGTCCTCAACCGAGCTATGCCCAAGTCCAAGAAGGTGCCCAATTTCATGCAAGGCAACAGTCTCTAAATCAAAAGCTCCGGAGACTGGACCCTCAGACCACAATTCATCGGCATCATAGTGAAACCTTCCATCGGTCGGTGCAAAAGCATGAGCCAGGGCTCCACCACGACCGTAAAATGGGTGACCATCTCCATGGTTACCTCTATGGAAACTAATCTTTATATCGGCATTCAAATAATCTTCAGTCCGCGAAAATGTAAAATGTGTTGTACGAGCCCATCTGGTAAAAGCTCGCGTAATAGGGTTGACTGCATCAGGATCGCCGGTCCCTCGTGAAAACGCAAAGGTAAGGTGGGTCTTAGAAGCTGGCCATCTCGGAAATCCTTGAAAGAAAGTATAGTGAGAAACTGTATGAAGTGAATGAGAGCCATGGTGGTGCTTTTTCTTGCCGGCACGCATCCTATTAGTACCATTGATAATATCAGCCACACCGCATCGAGGTTTCATCATCATTGATACAGTTTGAGCATCTAAGGTACCAGTGGTGTTAAGATGATAATTGAGTTGGTAGGTTTTGACGGCTTCATCTAAGAAACCGTCAAAATCGTCGTCGTCGCAATGGGAGTAATTTTTTGGACAGTTTAAGTAACCAAAATTCTTGAGGTATTGTTTAAGGTTGTGAACACCTTTTACCTTTTCTCCCTTATGGCACCCTTGTAAATGCTTGAGAAACTCAAAGGGAGATGATGGCTTTTCACCATTGTGCTCCTCTAACTTTGAATTAGATAGGAGAGGGAGAAGAGGAAGATGCAAAAAAAGAGTTGGGAAACTTTAATTGCCATTGCTAGCTCTCAATTATATTATTGGGATACCTCAATATATGTTCGAGTACTCTACTTATAGAAAAGTATTGGTGCATAAATTAAAATTAATAATGGAGTACGTAAACAATACATGCACCATGTAAGTCAAAAGTCTTCCATGGATATGACTTTTACTTGGTACATATGAAAAAGACTTTAGTTTATTTGCAGAACATATATGTGAAAAGAAAGACTTGGAATAAACATATATAGACTTCGGTCTTATATATATATATATATGTAGAATAGAAAGGAGGACCAATTGATTGACGCGCACACATATATGACGAAGTCGTTTGACTTGTGTTTGCAAGGGCCGGCCCGGGGAGTTTGCGCGCGTTTACCGGCCCGGGGAGTTTTGTGTTCATGAATAAGGAGGTGATCAATTAAACTGGTATCTAATATCTAATTTCATACACCACCATCGATATCTCTATACTAATTAGAGTATTAATGTTAATTTTTTACTAATTAATTAAAGTATATATTATTAATGTTAATTTTTTCAAAAAAGAAGATGACGTGTTTTAGCAAGTAAGACCAAGTTTGCCTAGTAATTAATTTAGCACTAGATTGCAAATTTTTTATAAATTCAAATTATGTTTATCAAAAACTCAATATTTATATATCTAAAAAACAAATTAAGTTTGAGGTTTTTGGGCAGGGTAATGCAGAGAATAAAGATGAAATGAACAATCTAGTACCCCAAAGCTAATAGTAAATGACAAAGATGTTTTAATACAAGTAAAATTATTTTTATTGTTATGTAAATTTTTTTTCCTTAAATAAATTATTTTGCATCGTTGATTGATATTAGAATAAACAAAGTTAATCAGAATAAATCACATACCTTTCTTTTACAATACTAGAATCTTGATACACAAAAAATTGCGTGTGAAAAAAATAATTTCTTATTAAAAAATTTATTAATGTTAGTGGGCTTATACACATTGCGCGTATAATGTAAAAAAGCCTAGAGAGCCACGTACATATCCATTAATTAAAAGAGTATTAATGGAATGGCTCCTTTTTGGTATCGTAATAGTTTTGAACGAATGACAAAGATTAATCAAACATATTGTTTTACATCAAAGTGCTCTTAATCCACACTTATCACTTAAAGAATATTTTTAATAATAGTATAAAAATTGATTTATAAATCACCATAAAGATCAAAAGGGCCACGTATACATCCAAATGTTTCTATCAACACTTTAATAATAAGTATGATCGAGAAAAATATGTATGTTGTACAAATTTAGTGGAAGAAAAATAATTATAGAGAGGCATATCTAAAAATTTTTAGAAGAGTAAAAGTAAATAAGATTCACATTTACTCTTTGTTACTTTGTGTCGCTATGGAATAAATTTTAGCCTTGTTGTGCGTCGTCAAAGATTTTTTATACTTGATACATTGAAGCCGTAGGCTGAAAAAAGTAATAATTAATATAGAAGTTAAGAAAAATTATATTGCATGATTTATTTATTTTAGGGGAAATAATATT
This sequence comes from Lonicera japonica, assembly GCA_021464415.1. Taxonomy (NCBI): domain Eukaryota; kingdom Viridiplantae; phylum Streptophyta; class Magnoliopsida; order Dipsacales; family Caprifoliaceae; genus Lonicera; species Lonicera japonica. The sequence continues at coordinate 3,438,995 of CM038469.1, read as the reverse complement.
TATAACTTTAAAAGGAGTACGCGAGCATTACCTATTCATAATTGGTTATGGAGAAATTTAATATTGATATAAATGTAATATGGGTGAATTTGTGCTAACGATAAAATAGAGTCCTAATCTTGTAAGAGTTAATATTTTTTTTCTATAAAAAATAGAAGCAAGCATAGAGCTGTTTGTTTTCATTCCTTTTTTTTTTTTTTACTAAAATAAGTGTTGCATTAACAATGGATATATGTATCAATTTTTTTCACGCCCACTTTAATTTTTGTTTGGATTTATTGATGAAATTTTATCGAGATGATCTAATCATTATTGTAGAGATCATCTTCACCAAGTTTTATGAAAAAATTCATTTATTTAACTCTCGAACTAGACACTATTGTACAAAATTAGACCGAAGGGTATGTAATAGAGAAGAGTTATTTCCCTTTTTCTTCTATTTCAGCAATTATATTGTTGAGAAAAATTCATAAACACGTCTTATTTCATGACTGTATCCGCCAAAAGCAACCATGGTGGTTATTTAATATATAAATCGAAGTATAAAATTAAGAAAAGAAACCACATTAATCTAAAAATTTATACGACAAACGTTATACAAAACCCTAATTCCCTGAACGTCATCCCCGTGTAGACCTTTAGTCGTTCCCGCCATAATGGATGGATACATGATTGCATCCTCAACCGAGCTATGCCCAAGTCCAAGAAGGTGCCCAATTTCATGCAATGCAACAGTCTCTAAATCATAAGCTCCGGAAACTGGACCGATAGACCACAACTCATCGGCATCATAGTGAAACCTTCCATCGGTTGGTGCCCAAGCATGAGCCAGTGTTCCACCACGACCGTCAAATGGCTGACCATCTCCGTGGCTACCACTATGGAAACTAATCTTTATATCAGCATTCAAATAATCTTCGGTCTGCGAAAATGTAAAATGTGTTGTACCAGCCCAACTTTTAAAAGCTCGTGTAACAGGGTTGACCACATTAGGATGGGTCCCGCGTGAAAACCCAAAGGTAAGGTGGGTCTTAGAAGCTGGCCATCTTGGAAATCCTTGAAAGAAAGTATAGTGAGAAACTGTATGAAGTGAATGAGAGCCATGATGGTGCTTTTTCTTGCCCGCGCGCATCCTATTTGTTCCATTGATAATATCAGCCACACCGCATCGAGGTGTAATCATCTTTGATACTGTTTGAGCATCTAAGGTACCCGTGGCATTAAGATGATAATTGAGTTGGTAGGTTTTGACGGCTTCCTCTAAGAAATCATCAAAATCGTCATCGTCGCAATGGGAGTAATTTTTGGGATAGTTTAGGTAACCAAAATTCTTGAGGTATTGTTTAAGGTTATGGACACCTTTTAGCTTTTCTCCCTTGTGACACCCTTGCAAATGCTTGAGAAACTCAAAGGGCGATGATGGCTTTTCACCATTGTTCTCCTCTAACTTTGAATTAGACAGGAGAGGGAGAAGGAGGAAGATGCATAAAAAGAGATGGGAAACTTTAATTGCCATTGCTCTCAATTATTGGGATACTATGCAGTAGCTCAATGTTCAAGTACTCTATTTATAGAAAAGTTATTGGAGCATAAAATTATTAATGGATTAATTAACTATACCTACACCTTCTAAATCAAAGTCTTCCATGGATACATGACTTTTACTTGGTCTTGAGAATTTATTTTTTTGTGAGAATAATTAGTTGGGGAGAAGAATATTAGTGCAAGTGGACCATATGAAATTAACTTTGCAACTGTTTGATTCAAATGGTATATGTTCGATCTTGTCAAAAAATAAAATAAAATGGTTTGTATATATATATATATTTTATGCAGACATGAAAACTCTTGGAATAAACACATATAAAAAAGTCATTGGCCGGCTTCTCATTTTAAAGGCCTGGGGAGTTTGTGTTGACCAGAGCTAAGTCCCAAGAACACGCCTTAAATAGGAAGATACAATGTAAAAAATGAGTCCTAACTGCCACTCGATCGCATTGTAATTTGATGGGATATATTTTTTGATGCCTAACGGGTTTTTGCGTTCGTGAATGAGGTGATCAATTGTAATGGTAACAATTTAAAAGATTTATCTGTCTTGAAATCTCAATTTAAATAGAATCCTAATTAATCTATAGAACAAATTTTAGAAGTTTAAAAGTATTTCTTTTTGCATCTGTCTTTTGGTTATACGTGATATAGTAGATCTTCCAAAGGACATAAAGTATACTTTGATTCATAATAACCAATTTGCGAGTAAATTAGAATATTAATTATTTGGTTTTGTCGGACGAAGAAAATGTAGTTAATTTGTATCTTTAAATCTTTATTCGTTCATGCACTTAACGAAACAAGTAGGGTAATTAATTAAGCTAATAAATCCAATTTCGTTCAATGGATTCTATTTCGAGGGTTAAACGGATATATTTTTTCTTGAAACAATGTAGAGATGACTAGTTTATTTCCACAAAAATTTTTCTTGAAAATGTAGTTAATTCGCATCTTTAAATCTATATTTGTTCTTGCAGGTCAATGAAACAAGTAAGGTAATATAATTAAGCTAATAAATCCAGTTTGTTTTAGCAAAGGATCAATTAAAGATTAAACTTGTGGGATCTAATTTCATAGATACACCCTAGTCCATCCACATCGATTTCTCAATTCTAATTAGAGTATTTTTTTAATGAAACCTCTTAGTCTCCACAATGCCATAAAAACAAAAAAAGAGTATTATTAATGTTAATCTTTTTAAAAAAGGAGATGACGCTTTTTAGCAGGTTACACCAAGTTTTCCTAGTAATTAATTTTGCACTAGATCATACATTTTTTATAATGGTGATTTTAATTTTTATCCAAGATTTCTTCCGGTTAATCTATCTTTTAAGTTATACAATTTTTGTACAAATTAACTTTCACAATATTACCCTGATAAAAATTGATGAGAAGTATGCCCACCAATTAAAATTAGAATAAATAGTTCAAATAGCCATTAAACTTTTGATCCAGTACCATTTTAGCCATTAAATTTTAAAACAAACCATTTTAATCATTCAACTTTTGAGCAAGTGCCATTTTAGTCACTCCATCTAATCTAGCCGTTAAATTAGACGAAACAATGTTATTTTCATCCTAAAGCACAAAAAACACTAGTTCATCTTCTTCTTCCCTATTCTAACTATCCCGGCCCTTCTCCCAAACCAAAAACCCAAATAACAATCGATCATCACCATATACATATAAATATGTATCTATAGTAGTATTATAGGGAGATTGAAGATTTATTATACTAATGGTAGTTTTCCTTCTCAAAAATAAAACCTCTTACTTTCTTTTAAGCATTTTTTGCTCTCCCTTTTCTCTCCAAACTTCTCATCTCCCTCGCCCACAACCACATCTGCACCCACCAACCCCAGTCACTCACAATTGAATGTCCCGCATGACCACCATCTTTCAAACTCCACCCGACCAACTATCTCCACCATTGGACCACCCAACCACACCCTCCAAATTTCAACCACAAGCTAGGATCTGTAAATGAGATGATTGAGGGGAGAGACTGCCCTTGGTCATTTATTTTTTTCCTTTTCGTGTAGATTGAACCTGATGTGCGAGAAGAAGATGGAGGGAATTGAATTTTTGATAGTTTCAGATGAAAATACCCCTTGCACATGGCTTCATTCTGTCTAATTTAATAGCTAGCTAGATTGGACGGAGTGACCAAAGTGGTACTCTCTCAAAAGTTGAATGACTAAAATGGTTCGTTAAAGTTTAATGTCTAAAGTGATACTGGATCAAAAATTTAGTGACCATTTGAACTATTTACTCTTAAAATTAATTTAGAATTGTATTTCCGAGTTTAAATTTATATTTCAAATCAAAATTTACTTCCATAATAATTTATTGCCTATAATCCTTTAAGGTCTTTTAAAATCTTTTATTAAAAACACTGGATTAACTAAATCAGTCATTTGATTAATGAAAATACAAATTGTAATACCCTGTAATGTAAGTAATGTAAATTAGACATATATTAACATTGATTAAGTGATATTTTTGAAGAGTTTAGGAATCTTGATTAATCGTGGACCAAATTATAAAACTTCATAGATCTAGTATGGATTAATATGTAAATTTACAAAACTTCAGGGTTAAAATAATAAAGTTATGAAACTTCAAAGTGAATTATTATAATCAAACCAAAAGTTAGATTTTTTTAGACCACTGACTTAGCCACTTCTTCATTCTTCTTCCATTTTATTGTTCTTTCCGAGAGAAAAAAGAAGAGTTCATTTGTCATGCATACTTCGCTGAATCGTGTCGTGTCTTAAGGAAAAATCGTTCTACACGTCGAGAGCTATGTGAGGGTATAAAAATTTTGGAGTTGTGTTAGTCGGGGTTCGAATTATCATCTCAAATTTCGTTCTTTGTGGCTAGATATTTTGAAGTAGGGATTAATTATGATTATTTGTGTTTTAAATTGCTAAAATTTTAAATATTCCTTAAATATATGATTTTGCATGTATAAGTTATTATAATTAATTAATTAATGATTGGTGATAACCATATACACGCATATGAATAATAATTATAAATTTTGAAATTATAACACGAAGATCTATACCTCAAATGTTTATTGAATTATTTAAAATTGATGGATGATTAACCTTGCATCATATGGGATTAGACATGCATAATTATATATTAATACTGAGATACTTATCATCATAAGAATAAATTGCATTATTATTGTGTCAACCAGGCAGTCCAACTATATCAAAACTCTTTATGACAAATGGCTCGAATATCTATCTCTTAGAGAACTTATATATTTTATATATGTACATTAGGAGCTTTTTATGCTTATGATGATATATTATTGGATATGGCATGATCTCAATTGATTTGCCAACGGTGATTGACATGTATTATTGATATATTTATAACCTCCCGACGGTGAAAAGAATTAGGTATGGCTAGTGTTTGCCGTTATAAAAATAAGAAGGGCTTAGTGCTCTTGAGTTGAAAATCCTTAAACCTCCAGAGGACAGCAAATCATCGGTTGTCTAAAGCCAGCGGTGTGGAGTCCGAAAATCTAGACAACAGCAAGACACTAGTAGTTGTATTTATATGATGTTGGTGGACGTGTGGTCCAATTATGTTGCTATATATTATGATATTTTCTGAGACGGTTAGGCATGTTATGATGATCTTGATATTCATTCTCTTGGGGACGGTTAGGCCTATTGTTATTATTATTATGATTCGGTTCGGCTTCAGTATCTTTTGGAGCAGTCAGGCCCATTGTTATTATTATTATTATGATTCGATTCGGCTTCAATATCTCTTGGGGCAGTTAGGCCTATTATTATTATTATTATTATTATTATTATTATTATTATTATTATTATTATTATTATTATTATTATTATTCTGTTCGACTTCGGTATCTCTTGGGGTGGTTAGGCTCATTGTTGTTGTTGTTGTTGTTGTTGTTGTTGTTGTTGTTGTTGTTGTTGTTGTTGTTGTTATTATTATTATTATTATTATTATTATTATTATTCGGTTCGACTTCGGTATCTCTTAGTGACGTAGTATAATGGTTGACACAAAGGAGTTAATATGCATATGCATAAGCATGCTTTGTTTTATAAGACAATGGTTTTAAATTGAATCATTTGTTAAAGTATGATTTGTTATTAAGCTGCTAATTATGTTTTAAATATATTATCCCCTACTATCCCCCCTATTGAGCTGTGAATTCAACATATTTTTATTAAATAAATTAAGGTACACAAAAGACGAATAAAGTTAAAGAGACGACGGGTTCAGGGGCGACGTAGATTGCTTTGATACAGAATTATTTTTGTTATACATATGTTTATATGGCAAGCCACGGCTAGCTTAAGTTACTTTAGATGTTTAGTCAAATCTTGATATGATTTTGTATATCTTTTGGATATGTACATATGTGTTATACTTTCGTTATCAATTATTATCTTATCTATGAGTATTAAATGGTTGATTGACATGTGTTATATGATTTATCATGATTTATTATTTATATTAAACTCATTTTAGATAGTCTAAAGTGGGTTAGTAATGCTTCAGGTCTTAATTACAGATGTTATCCTGTTAATTAAGACAGGAGTGTTACACAAACCCTAAAATCATATTAGTTTAAGCGTATAACAAATGAAAGATCTTTTGCCAAAGAGTCAGTCGAACAATATTTTGCAATACGAAGAAGATTCCACAATATAATGGATTAATGTGGCATTAGACGATTAAAAAAAATATGAATTAGTGTTGTGTACGGTTTATTTACATCACAATTTTCTAATAAAGCAAAAACTGAATGCTCAATGATGTGTTCCAAGTAGTTTTTTTTATGAATTTATACTTGAAATTATATTTTTATTTAAAGTATGGTAAAAAAAACTTAATTTCGGATGCAACATTAAAACTTTAGTAGAAACTGACTTAATATCTAATGTTGAATCTGAAACTAATATGTTGCCTTCGTGTGATCTGTACAATGCGAAAATTGCCTGGTAGAAACACTTAATTTTGATTACAACATTACAAATCATAATAGAACCTAACTTAATATCTAATTTCAGATCCAAAACTAATTTGTTATCTTGTTAAGATCTATATAATAAGAAAATTGAATAGTAGAAAAACTTAGTTTTGATTACAACATTACAAACTTTAGCAGAGCCAGAAGATGATGGAAAGTGACAGAAATTGTTGGGTGGAAATGGAAGGGTAAAAAATGAAGGGACGGAGGAGGTTGTCATTCGATACGAAAACAAGAAGAATGTTATGACAGTTTAATGTATCCATTGACAAATAATACAATTTATCTCGTTACTTTATGGATTTTGTCCCATAACCCACGTAATCGCAAAACCTATGCTCTGATATCAAATTATAACACCCCCGTCTTAATTACCGGATTAACACCCGTAATTAAAACCTATAGTGTTACTAAAACACTTTAGTCTAGCTAAAATGGGTACTAATATAAATAAGAAATCCAAATAATGCACAAACGACATATCAAACAAGCATGATATATGAGATAATAACATAATATATGAGATAATAGCATAATATATATATATATACATATATATGCGTTCATCAGTCATATTAAACTAAGTTATGTAGACTCAAAATAATATACAGTGCTACGGGCTAATCGTGGTTTCCCATGAAAATATATACATCACAAAAATATAATTATATCAGAACCTCTACTTCGTTCCCGATCCGTCGCTTCCTTGTCCTCATTGGACTCCTAAATACCTATGTTATTTTTAGAAAAAACAAGGTTAGTTGTTTGCTTAGTTGGGGAAAAAATAAGGGACATTGTATTCTAAGATATAATTTAACAATTCGTAATCAAATCATACTTTAACTAGTAATCCAATTCATTTTTTTATTATATAAAACAATGCATACATGTACGATGCAGGTTACCTCCCATGTGTTAACCATTACTGCGCTATTGAGAATCCAAGCCGTGGATAAGAGAATACAATTTGTCGCCTTAAGAAATGCATTATCGATGCAATGTCAAAATGGGACTACTTGCCCTCAATTTTATACGGACATAGATGTAAACAGAATTCATAGTGCCTTGCCAATTGCCTAGGTTTTCGGACTCCTCACTGATGGCTTATAAGCTGTCAATTATTGTATCCCCCGAAGGTTTAGGGATTTTCAACCTAAGGGCATCGAGTCCTACCTATTTTTCCATCCCGCAAGCACTATACACATAAGAAACCGTCCAATCCTAAGAATCATAAGCTCTCATAACCATATATAGGAGATATAAACATTTCATAAAGTAAACATTTGAACCGTATGCCATATGAATGCTTCTGGGCTTTCCAAGAGATTGCCGAGCTTCCGGTTTACACAATAAAGATGCAAACATGTATACACGCTAGTAAATGGAACATTGAAAATAATATATGCGATACAAACTTTATTAATCCTTTATTCGTGTACCATAGAGTGTAAACAAAGCTGTAACTAATCTGTTTTCATCAAAGTGTCACATATATGCCCGAAGGCATCCACGCGGATTGAATAATACGTAAACATCGATTTTAGATGGCACATATTGCTTCAATTCTTGAATTTGCAATTAACCGATACACATATTTCATTTTTGGGTATCAGATAATTACTGCTCCTGTGAGACGGTAAATGTTTGTATAAAGATTTAGATTCTTTTGAACATTATTGACTGTTGTGCCCAAGAAGTACATTAAAGTTTTTTTGGTGGTAGATTATGATCCACAAAACCTCAACCGATTGAATGAATTTAAAAATAAAAATCCATGCTCATTGATTTCTAAAGTACAAATTGATTCGAGCCAATACAAATTGTAATAGATTGAATTATTTTTTTTTGGTCGACAAACAATAAAAAATTTCTTTCCATCAACACTAAATGATAACAACCAGAAACACAAAACAAAGAAACCTAAAATTTAAATCTTTGGAGAAGAGTTTAAGGGTATTGGTAATGCATGCTCAAATCTATAATGTTAAGGACAGTTTGAAAATCCTTTTTAAAGGATAGTTTAATCAGGGAAGGTTACCCTCTTTGTCTAGCCGTCACAAATTCTTAAAAGAAAATTACGCTTTAGTCCTTAACAAGAGTTTTGTAAAACAAAAAAAATTGAAGAAGAAAACAAAAGACACTAAGGCTCCCTCATAAAAAATGATAGCAAAACCAATGAATGCTCCATATATTCCACCTGCCAAATACACTAAGGCTCTGTCATAAAAAAAATTAATGGTAAAAAATGAAGATATGTATCAATTTTTTTTTATTATGCCCACTTCCGGTTTGAATTTCTTGATGAGATTTTATGGAAATCATCTCTACCAAGATTAATGAAAAAAATATTCTTTTAACTCTTGAATTATATGCCATTGCACAAAATTAGACCGAAAGATAATGGAAATGAGCTAAGTCCTTTTTCTTCTATTTCAACGGCTATACTATTGATAAAAATTCATAAAACACGTCTTATTTCATGACCGCATCCACCACAAACAAGCATGGTGGTTATTTAATGGATGAAATCAAAGTATACAATTAAGATATATCAAACATTATATAAAGCCCTAATTCTTTGAACATCATCCCCGTGTAGACCTTTAGTCATTCTTGGCATAGTGGAAGAATACATCATTGTGTCCTCAACCGAGCTATGCCCAAGTCCAAGAAGGTGCTCAATTTCATGCAAGGCAACGATCTCTAAATCAAAAGCTCTGGAGACTTGACCTTCAGACGACAATTCATTTTCATCATAGTGAAACCTTCCATCGGTCCGCCCATCACTGATTTTAATCACCCTGACTCATCCACCACTAATTTTGATCACCTTACTCAGCCTATGGAGAATGTCACACCATCTGAACCATCTTCATTCAATATCACACCTTCAAACAAGTCTCCAATTGCGGTAAATCCCAATGAAAATGACATCTGTTGATCCTGTCATTCTACCACCGATAAGGCAGTCCACTTGGGTAAGAGAGCTTCCACATCACCTTCGTGATTATCATTATTACTTTACCATATTTTCACACCATGAACCTTCCTCATTTAAAGAAGCAAGTTCTAACCCACTTAGGTAGCAAGCAATGTCTAAAGAATTACAGGCTTAGAAAAAGCTCAAACATGGGAGTTAGTTGCTCTTCCATCGAAAAAAACTATAGTTGGTTGTAAATGGGTCTATAAAATCAAAACCAGGTCAGATGGTTCGGTAGAACGATACAAAGCTCGTCTTATAGCTAGAGGTTTCACCCATGAGTACGGTATTGATTATAAATACACTTTTTCTCCTATTGCTTGCATGACATCCGTTCGCGCCCTCCTTGCCATTGCTGCTGCTCGAATAGGGGATCTTTTTCAGATGGATGTGAAGAATGCTTTTCTCAAATGTGAACTCAGTGAAGAATTTTAAATGAAACCTCCTCCAGGATATACTCACTCTTCCTCTCAAGTTTGTAAACTACGGCATGCCTTGTACGGGCTTAAATAGGCTCCTCGTGCCTGGTTTGCAAAATCCAGCTCAATAATTGGGAAGTTTGGTTTATTGTCTAGCAATTCTGATCCTCGACTCTTTATTCGGCAAACAGATAATGGTATTACACTTATTTTTCTCTATGTGGATGATATGATAATCACGAAAAAATATTCGATCCTAAAAGATCTCTCAGCTAACATTTTGAAATGAGGTCATCTCAACTACTTATTGGGTCTTGAAATTCTTTCTGACTCAGGTGGCTATTATCTTTCTAAAGAAAAATATACTTCTGACATTATTACTTAAGCTGGTCTCACTGATGGTAAAACTGCACCTACTCCACTAGAAAATAATCTCAAGCTTACTCCGCTTGATGACACTCCTCTCAGTGATGCTACTTTATATAAATAATTGGTTGGCAGTCTTGTTTATCTTACCGTCACTCGCCCAGATATCACTCATGCAGTTCATTTGGTGAGTCAATTTATGTCTGCTCCTCGTTCTAAACATTATGCTGCTATTTTTCGGATACTTCGGTACCTTAAAGGAATAATGTTTTATGGTCTTCATTTCTCCTCTATACATTCTTTTAAGTTACGCGCTTACTCTGATGTTGATTGGGTGGGAGATCTTACTGATCGACAGTCTATTACTCGTTATTGTTTTTTTAGATGATTCTCTAATCTCATGGCATAGCAAGAAACAATCTCTTGTTTCTATATCTAGTACTGTGGCAGAATATCGCGCGCTTGCTAACACTCACTACACCAAAAACAAGATTTTGTGACAGTTGAACTCGCTAAGTTTGTGATTGCCATTGACAGTCAGAAATTTATGACAGCCCTTAGCAGTCATAAATAGAATATTGTCATATTATTGAAAAATTGTTACTATCATTGGCTATCACAAAGGTTATAAGTATTTGTGACAGCCTATGGCAGTCACCTGAATTAATTATTTTTGACAATATGTGTTTGTGACTAACCATAACAGTCACAAATAGGTGTCATATTATATTTTCACTTATTAAATCCATGAGCAGTCATAAACTTCAAACCAAAACAACATAGTATGCCAAATCATATAAATTCATCTCTAACAACCCTAAATGACAGATGAATTGATATCTTCCTAGCCGCAGCCATCACTCTCATTCTCACTCTCACACAAAATATCATCACTTAACTCTCCAGATCTCACTCGAACTCTCACTCAAAATCACACAAATCTCACCCAAAGCTTCCTTCGTTCATCATCATCTTCATCCGGCCAATAGCTTCAGAAATGGGTCATCAAAATCGTTCATCGTCTTCATTCGACCCATAGCTTCCTTCGTTCTCTTCATTTATTCAAGGTATAGATTTTATATTATAGTTGTTTTCATTCATTCTCTCCTTAAATATTTTGATTTTGTGTGTATATATATAAATCTCGACTTGATTTGGCTTATTTTTTTGCCCTAAAAGCACGATCTTGAGCTCTAAAAGCCCATTTCCTTAAAAAATCCCCAAAATGTTGCCGTGGGGGTATTAATATATTCAGTGGGGTATTTATTTTATTTATTTATTTTTCATCTGACCCACAAATCTAAATTAGAAAGCTACAGCTATACAAAATTCCAAAAATATTTAACTTTCGTCCTCTTTTGTTCTAAGATAATATTAATTAATCTAAATTATAATTGCATAGGCAATATCGTGTTGTTGAATTTGCAAAATGTTTGTGTTTTCATGTGTTGTTTACAATGCTTGGAAATGAATATTTTGATGTGAAATATGTCTGATTTTGTTTTACTTTTGTGGAGTTGAAGAATGTGGTATCTGATTGCATATGTTTTGTTTTACATTTTGCTATAGTTATATGACTAACCCATGTATGGATCTTTTATTTGTAACTAATGTAACACTTGCAACACTGGAATAATTTCAATTTATTTTGTAATCAGTTTGTTTCATTTGATGGATCAAGAAAATCCAATTACTAACTGAACCTGTGATATACTTTTAATATACCCTGACATAATTGTACTTGGTGCGTAGACATTTTAAATTAGTTTTGTGGGACATTTATGAAAGGATAGGACTGCTAAATCCTTTCTCACCTTCACTCACTAAGTCTAAACTACTTCAACAGTTAACAGTTAATAAAAATTGGAATGGGGGAGAATTAGAGAAAGAGATAAGTAAAGAAGAAATTAGAGAGGAAAAATATAGAGAAAGATGCTAAGGAAATTATGTTTTTCATATCCTTTTCTGTCTCAATACACCATCATATAAAGTAAGAGGGGGAAAGAATTTACTAACATCTAAGGAAAAGGCCAATCAGTGTAGGGCTGTTCTAACAACTTATGCCTATCAAAACGACATCACTGAAACTAAAAACGACAATAACACAGTTTAATAGAATGACACTGACTCAACCAATTAAACGACATTGAATCTACTGTAAAACGACAATCATGGAGTCAATTAAAAATATCACTAGCTGTCCTCATCTATCATGTCAATTTAGTTTGTAGTCAATCATCTTCATGTTGTGTCCTGCTTTTAGTTCACTTATGCTTTGCTTGTGTAGGTTTTGAATGGTAAGGTCAGTTCCTAGTGTTTAGCAATATATTGGCTATTTGCCTTTTCTTTTAGTTTGCTCTTTTGCGCTATCATTTTTAGAAATAATGAATCTCACGTGAAGTTCCAAAAAATTAAATTAAGGAAGTTATTGCTAAAAGCCTAAGAAGAAGCAAGAGTAACATACTGCGTGGTGTGTGTGGTTGTAATAAATTGATAAAGCTTTGCCTGGTGTTCATTTCATGGAAATATCTTATTGCCCAACATCTAACCATTGCCTCTTTGTCCCATCCACTCCACTCAATCAACTCTGTAAGTCTCCCATCTATCTTTCTCTCTACATAATTATGATCTTATTTTAATATCTACTTAACATATTTTGGTCATAGCAGTATGATGCTATCTAAAGATGTGTATTATTAAAATAGTTGAAAATTATTGAAAACACTACTCGATATAAATGGCCTCACTTGTTTGTGTAATTAACCTTCTCCTTTTTTCGCTGTGGGGGAACATATATAAGTGGAAGTAGTTTAATTGGTGTTGCCATCAAAGCCCCTCGCATTTTACTTTTGAAAATCTAATCAGGTAATTGATTGGCTTTACATTTTCCCTGATTAAATGTGTGCCCATTTCATTATTCTTTTCATTTTGGTGATGGATTTTTTATTATAAAGAAAGCCTTTTACATCTATAAGAGTAGAAGTGAAGAATGGTACATTAAATAATCTATAAGGCATTATCCTACTCTTACAAAAGGTAAAATGGCATCAAAATAAGTAATGAGGAACAAATGGAATAAGGAGTGCATGTTAAGAGAAGACTCTCTATAGGGTTGCTATATTATATTGACAAAAGGCATGCTTAATAGTTAAATAGTGGACTTTTTTACTAGGTGTTTGTGAAACACAATGACCTCTTCAGTTCAAATTAAAGAAAGTAGAGAAAGTTTTAGGGAGATATACTCTCTAATTATGATTTTCTTAAAACATGGGAATACATTTTGGCTTATATCAGTAATGTCAAAATAAATTCATTACAATTTATTTTCGAAGAACACTCGAGGACCCTTTCCATTCTTTTAAAATTTTGGAGATTTATAGTGAATTTCAAATGTGTAGAGAGAGTAGGAAATGGTTAAAGGGATTTTTTTTGTTTGGGTAAGATTTTGCCTCAAATTTAAGTTTGGAGCCTAATATAGTAGAAAATTGGAGTTTCTCTGAGATGGCATATTAGATTAAGTATTCGAAATTTAAAAGGAGAAAAAAAAAGTTGCAAATATGAATTTAGCCATAAACAACCAAACAAGGATTTGTTAACTGTGAACTTACTTTATTTTACTTACAATTTTAAACATTATTATACTTCAATTACTTTAGACATAACCCTCAGCTTGCCCATTGATGATCATAAAATACCAACAATTAGATAAAAGTCTCTATACCATGTTTATAAACCTTTGCTAAAATCTAAACTGTTAAATTTTCAGAATGAAAAGCCAAGACATTTTATCATATGCCTTAGTGATATCTAGCATAAGCATTACATTATTTCCTCTAACCTTTGCATCAAGTTTATATAACCGTAAAGGAGCAGCCTCCCTGCTTTAGTTCACAACATCTGAACTAGCTAGCTAATTAATCTGAGTTTAAATATTCATTAATTTAAACAACATTTAAACATAGTATGAATCTAAGTAATACTCTGAAAATTGTTTTTCTTAAAAGTGAAGTATGCAGGATTATATTCACAGTAATTTACCTATACATAAATATCTTTAATTATAAAACTAATCAGCGGCAACATGATGTCAGCCAGTTGATACATGCCCTTATCCAACCTAGAAGCCGAAAAGGATTACCAAGATCATTTAAACATAAAACCAAAATTCTTTTAATTTCCATGAACAATCACTTTCTAACATAAGTACTCGTTTTTTCAATCACCTAACAAGTCTCACACCAAACCCTTTGCTCCCTCCATCAGGGGACTACCCTTTTCTGCTTTGAACAATGCCAATTCTTGTACTACTCCTTTATCTAACCATTTGTTAGACAACGAATAGAGAACTTTGTACACAAATAAAATTGAACTGAGTAAAAGGAGTGGACTGTTCAAATAATATCTTTAATTATAAAACTATAATCAACGTGCTAAAAGAGGTGAGGTGAGGTGAGGTGTAACATTAAGGTTCTTCCTAGACAAAAACAAACAAATAAATAAAAGAAGTCAACTTTTTTTGCAAAATGCAAAGTTGATTTACCAACTAAGATACACATATGTAATATCTCCTACTAAACTTAATTCTTTACTTAAATCTTTATTCTCCATCTTCTTCTCTATACAATAAATGAGTCACGAAGAAATTGCATGTGATATTAAAAAAATAGGCTATATCAAAGAAAAGAGATATACAAAAAAAATAAAATAAAAATCATATACAAGTGATAATTTTAATCTAGTCGTTCTTGTATAACCGTTTTACCTTAACCAATCACAACCCATTTAATTTAGCATTAATAACAACTAACATGTATAACAAAAATGGGTAATATGGCACAATTAATCTACTCGTATCATATTAAATAAGTAATCTAGAACAATTGACATCTACAAAAAATGGATTATCTATAATTTAGCAAACTTTAAATCCAAACATGTCGATTGTAGGTTAATTTCAGGTTAGTCGTGTCAATTTTACAAACTCGAACACTACCCCTTTTATTCTTCACTTATGTTCATATTAAATGTGTGCCCTTTTCTTCACTTCTAAATTATTTGTTTTTGCTTTTGATTAGGAGACTAGTATGTTGTATAAGCCTAAAAGTAAACATATGATAAGTGTGTTTTTATATGTATATTATATTATAGAGAATTTAAACACTAACACAAAAATGACAATATATATGATGTCTAAAGTAGTATATTGTTTTCATATCTGTAGAAACTAGCGATAGAATTTCCACGTTATAAAGAGTGGATGGGTGAAAATAATAACAAAATGGGAGATGCATACGTCGCTGGGGTAAGGGAATTTGTTAAGTATGTAAGGAGAAATCTAGGAGATGACCTAATCTCGTGTCCATGTACGCATTGTAGAAATGGTAAAAATGTTCACTGGGAAGAAGTTGAGGTACATTTAATCAAGTGGGGAATGCAACAAGATTATTTATTTTGGAATTATCATGGGGAGAGAAAGATCCCTTTTATTCCAGAAAAAATACCAGTGAACGAACCATTTCATAAAGAGGGAGATCCACTACGGCATAGTGGCTTGAACGACCTCATTCACGATGCTTATGGACTTCATATAAATCAACCTAATCACAGTTCAAAAGCTGATAATGGTTGTGGAGTAAAAGATCTTAACCAAGATAAAGACTATATTAAGTTAAAAGATGCGACGTCAAGGCCTTTATATCATAATTGCAACCCAGAGCACACGACATTGTATGTTACTATTGGTTTGCATAACTTGAAGAGTCGTTTTGGTTTATCGAGAAATAGTGTGACAGATATCCTCAAGTGGGCAAGAGACTTACTTCCAAAGGATAACACACTTTTTAATAACTATCCGGACATGAAGAGTAACTTAAAGGGTTTAGGGCTGAAAGATAAATCGATTCATATCTGCAAGTTCGACTGTATTTTATACCGGAAAGAGCACAAAGATAAATTAAAATGTCCAGCTTGTAATGAACCTAGATATGCCCAGAAAATAAATTTAAATAGCAAGCAAAAGGTAGCTACTAATGTACCGAATAAGGTACTTCGATATTTTCCTTTAGGGCAGAGGTTGACGAGACTATACACAGTGCATTGGATAGCAGAGGCAATGACTTGGCATTCTCGGGCGGAGGTGGGTGACAATCTTATGCGTCATCCGATTGATTCATCCATGTGGAAGGCTGTACATTTTCGGCACCCAGAGTTTGCACAGGAAAGTCAAAATATCCGCCTTGGAATATCAACTGATGGGTTTAATCCGTTTGGTAATTTAAGCACGGCATATAGTATTTGGCCAGTCTTTGTAGTTCCTTATAATCTCCCACTGTCTCTGTGCATGAGAAAAGAATTTTCTATATTTACATTGCGCATACCAGGGCCAAAGGCCCCGAGTGATGACATAGATATCTTCTTGGCACCATTGATTGAAGAATTGAACGACTTGTAGGTTGAAGGCATTTGATTCAATCAAACAAGAGACATTTACTTTGAGGGCTATATTGTTGTGGGCCATTCACGATTTTCTAGCATTTGGGACTTTATCTGGGTGTAATGTGCATGGCTACTTGGGTTGTCCTATTTGTGCAGAAGAAATCGAAGCCACATATTTAACTGAAAGTCACAAAGTATTTTATCATTCCCATAAGAGATTTCTACCATTTGGTCATAAGTTTAGGACAGTGGAAAGCAATTTTCTCCCGGAAGGGGCTGAACCAAGGCCATCTCCTAGAAAACTATCAGGGGCAGAAGTTGAAGCAAAGTTCGCATTGGTTTTTCAAGCACTTAGGGTTAAACATCCTAAAGTTTTGACTGCGAAGCGTAAACTAAAGAAAGGAGGTATAAAGATGGCTTGGTCTAGGAGGTCAATACTATTTGATTTGCCATACTAGAAGGAACATTCGGTAAGACATGTGCTAGATATAATGCATGCCGAGAAAAATATCATTGAGCACATAGTGGGAACATGTATTGATAGGAGTCATTCACATGATGGGGTAAATGCTCGAAAGGATCCCCGTAAATTGAAGACGAAAAGATCGTTATGGCTGAAAGAAGATCCTAAAACTGAAAAAACTACAATGCCAGCCAGAGCCTATTCGTTGTCCACTAATGAAAGAAAAGTATTCTTAAATACGTTGTATGAGTTGAAGGTTCCATCTAATTTCTCTTCTAATTTGCGTAGAGTTGTTCATCATGCCACCAACGATTTGAAGCAGTTCAAGTCTCACGATTGGCATGTTATTATGCAATTAGTCCCGCTTTTGTTTGGGCATTGTTTTGCAAAGCACAAAGATCTTCGGAGGGTTATTATGCAAATAAGCTTATGTTTTACCTTACTATGGGCAAAAGTTGTCAATAAGAAACACATTATGGCAGCAAAGACTACTATGGCTGAGGCTACTTGTGTATTTGAGAAGTACTTCCCTCCTTCATTCTTTGACATAAACATCCACTTACTGGTGCATTTATGTGATGAAGCACTACAATGTGGGCCGGTTAGGTATCGTTGGATATATCATTTTGAGCGATTAATGAAAACCTTCAAAGATTACGTTAAAATGCTCGATATGTTGAAGGTTCCATTGCGGAGGAGTACATCATAGAAAAAGCTTCCATCTATGCCAAGGAGTATATTCCTAACCCATTTAATGAAACATGTGAATGCTTTGTTGATGACTCGGAAGGGTTTGCTGATGAAGAGGCTTTGGGGAATGGAAAGTTTGTGACACTAACAAGTGTTCAATACGAACAAGCAACTCGATACGTTTTTAAAATGCACGAGGATATAGACCATTGGAAAGAGTGAGAATTTTTAAACTTTATTTGAAATTACTTATGTTATTTATTACTATTGGGTGTCATAATTCCATTATTTATATTATAGAAAATATAACGCATCTGAGCCAGGAAAAAAGATAAGGAGAGTGGGGAATACAGGCAATGAATTCAAGCATTGGGTAACAAAAGAGGTATACTAGGAATATGTGACTTTGTAGATGCTAATAATAATTAAATTTGACTTATTAGTAATTCAAGCCATTCTATAATTTTAGATGTTAAAAAATGAAGATGTTTCTTCAAAGCTTGCACGCTATGCCACAGGGCCCAACTTCATGGCTAAGGAGTATAAGAAATATCGCCTCAATGGTTATATGTTCTCATCAAGTGCACATGATTCAAACCTTGTTACTAAACAAAACAGTGGCATATCAGTTAACGCTTTAACTTACTTCAGGTCTAGTGCGAAGGATAAATATTTGGTTGAAGCTGAAATGACATATTATGGGATTATAAGACAAATTCTTGTACTAGACTATGTAACTGAGAAAGTAACGACCTTTTGCTGTGATTGGGTTAAGGTAGAAGACAAAATAGCTTGTGTAGTCGACTCTGACACTAATATGGTCATGGTCGATTTGAATAAGATGAAGAGCAAAGATCATGTAAATGATGAGCCTTTTGTTTGCGCATTCCAGAATCATAAGCAAGTGTTCTATGCTAAGAGCCCGAAGGATGGTGTGTGGTCTTTTGTTCTATATTCGCCCAAGTGTTTGACTACATCTGTAGACGACTTAGAGGCACCTACTCAATTTCAATCTGCATTAGATGATAATCCAGAATTGAAGAAATTTTTAGATTATCTAGATGGCTAAGTATTTAATATTTTGTGTAAATACTTTCATTAATTTTTGTTAGACTTCATCCTTTCAAGTACTTGTACTCTAAGGCTAGTGGGTGGGCTTTTGTTACCCTCAAAACTCTATTTGAACACCATTTTTAAAGGGAATTCTAATATAGTCATATGCTTTTAGTAATATTGAACTATATGATATTCTATATATTCAATTATAAGAATCGGTGGGTTTTAATTTGTTTTGAAATTGTAGACCATGGCAGGCTCATCAAGTCATCAAGAAATTGAACCTGAAACTCCACTTATCTCCCAAGGGTCCGCGGTTGGTGCAAACTCACCTACGGATAACCGACATGTCATTACCTTTAATAGTACAGGGCAGATAATCAAAAATAAAGATAAGTTCAAGGCTCGATCTTTAACCCTACTAAAAATACAAGTGGGGTTGGAATACGACGATTGGAGGCAAGTTGAGCAAACCGTTAAGGATGACATGTGGAAAACACTATCTGGAGAATTTATTATTCCCCTCGATAGAAAAAAGGATGTTTTGAAAGAGATGGGTGGACAACTAAGAACATGGAGATGGAACACACAAAATAGATATTTAAAAGATTTAGATGCTACTAGAATATTGGCTTTGAAGGATAAAGTACCCCCAAAAGAGAACATTCGTCTTAGCCAATGGAACTCCTTCATTCAACGGGAGGCAACAGAGAAAAAACTTTTA